>OZ018319.1:39522434-40722434 GCA_963969495.1 Ceratothoa steindachneri
GGAAAAAGATGCAGAGCCAAGGTATTTGGCGAGAGGTTCATGACAGAAGATAAAATAGTTGGAGATAGGGAAAGAATTTGTTGACAAAAGATGTAAAGCAAAGATACTGGGGCAGAAGAATTCGACAATAGAGGCAAAGCCAGGGAGCGGGTAAGAAGATCTGGACAAAAAATATAAAGCCAGAAAAGCTGCTCAAAAGCTCCTAACAAAAGGCGCAAATTCTGTATAGCGGGGGATGAGTTATCGACGGTGTTTTATAGCTGAGAGAGAAAACATTCTTGACAAAACATGAGAATCCAGGAGAGGTGTGAAATAATTCTTGGCACAAGGTACAAAGCCAAGAAAACGGTGTGGTGGAAAAGTTCCTGATAAAAGTTACAAAGCTAAGAGGAGGGATTAAGTACTTGACATAAGTGGTAAGACCAGGAGAGCTGTTGGAAATTATTTGCCAAAAGATGCAAAGCATGGAGAGCGTTAGAAAAGTTCTTGATAGAGCATGCAAGGCCAATACTGGTGAGCAGTATTTCTTAACAAAAGATTCAGAACCAAGAATGGCGTGAAGAAGTTCTTGACAAAAGGTGCAAAGCGATCAGAATTGGGAGTAAAACCCTCCAAGTATGCAACGGGAAGTATACAACCAAAGCTTGCAGGAAGGCACGTTCCTTGACCAAAATTCCCAGATAAAAACTGGTGCTGTCTCAACTCGTCTATTGCTTTCTCTCAAATTTCTAACTTACTTCCACCTCTTTGTAGCCCCAACATGCGTGAGAGATGGCGGTACATTAAAAAATCAAAACAATTGTGAAAATATCAAGTAAACATGCAGAAACTAGTATTTTTTTCAGCATAAGATCTCTCTTCTGATAGATCCTAGTCTAAGCTACAATTTTTGTTTCAAATTCAGTCTTGAAGAACCGCTACCGGCTTATCTTTATCATACTTTTTCTCTTTTTTATATCGTCAAAATATTTGCCGAAATTTATTAAAGAAAGTGAAGCTACTTGCTTGTTTCCATTATAACGAGAATTTCAAAACTAGTCTCGTTCGTTAAATAAAACTTTTCTAAAAGGGATCGTTATTTCCTCAGAATAGGATTATCCAGCGGTTTCTTTCTTCCATAACACTTTATATTAGCGAATAAAATTTTGGTAATTTAAGATGAAGATAGCGCCGTCATCTCCAATGTTTTAAGCACGCGCTTGCCTTTACTGTTCCCCGCATAATATTCCATCCATATTCCAATATGTTTTACCTTTTTTGACTAAATTTGAGGGGCATAAAATTGAGAGGGACCCTTTTAATGCCCCGTCAAGAACCTTGCTCTATTGGCCCAGGGCAATAGGGCAAATAAATAGTTATTTTTATGTAATTCGATGAGCGGAATAACAATGCTTCTATAACTTCTTTTAATGAGAAGGCTCTAAATCCTTGGAAATGACTGCGCTATCTTCGTCTTAAATTACCAAATATTTTTTCCACAGTTACAATTTTAGTTTGGGAGTCACAGGTATATTTTAATTTTTTCCTTTGCAGTTCTAAAAACAGCTGCCAAGGCAGGTTTTTCCTATGTTTGTTGATTTAATCAAAGTTCATTTTAAGACTTCAGAAAAAATAACTATAGTTATTGAATGTTTTTGAATTCTTTAAAACAAAAATAATTATAATTCGTAAAGTTCAGAAAATGTATTAAAATTAATGTATGGCTATGTTTTATGTAATCTATAACCCTATATTTTAAGAACGAGATTTTTTGAAGGTTTGAATAAGATTTTTTCTTTTAGTTCGGTTGTCACCTAAGTAGATTTAATTTCTTTATCAAAGTTATTTCTAATAATTCCTTTATAATATAAAAAAAATAAAATGGTAAGGTTCAGAAATAAATATAAGTATCGAATTTTTGTGACTTTTTTAAAACTAAAAGAATTACAAATGGTGAAGTTCAGAAAATATATTAAAATTTTGGCATGGAAATTATTTAAATGGAGAAAAGAAAAAGAATCATGATAGGCCGTAAGACACAGACAGAAGAAGAAGAAGAAGAAGAAAAAGAAGAAGAAGAAGAAGAAGATGAAGATAAACAAGGAAAAAAGAAAAGTGTTCAGGGTGTTAAAATAAAGAGTCTATAAAGGGGATTAAAAAAGGCGGTCAAGATTAGCAAATAAGGCCGTAGGCCACACCCCGCAGGGGTGCCTGTGTAACCAAGCTCTTCCTGTTAAGGAAAAGAACAGCGGCTTGTTCTCGTATATAAAATCAAATTTAGATTAGGAATTAGAACCTCATTCCATAATCCACCACAGGCAGACCTTTAATGAGGGGGAGAAGAAAGCCTAGAAAGTGAAAATCAATGTAAGTGCTAAGCAGTATTTGGCTCCTTCCAAATCGAAAAAATCGTTTCGGCAATGTTATGGAAGCATTTCTCAGGTTACTGAGTTTTATATAACAAATCACACATAAAGTATAGGGCTTCTTACGACAGTCAGTTTACATCAATAGAGATACAAGATTTCCAGTTCCCCCATGCGATAATATGTAGTACAGTGAGTCCAATTTCAGTTGTAATCTGATTGTTTTATAGTTCATAAATAAACTTTTCATTTTGCATTTACATTGTAGATTGCAAAGAATCTTTGTTGTTGTGATGTTTCGTCACTTCAATATCACATTTAATAGGAAAAAGTATAAGTGCTTTAGCTTGTATTTTATTGTATTTTTTCTTTCTAACATTTCGTCAAAGTACAGTTATCGAAAATTTTAATAAACATAGTTTCAGTTTTTGATTCTTTACAAGCAAAAAAGTTGGAAATTACAAAAGATGGGTGAAGAATGATAAAAATTGTGAGGAACATGTAAGTATTAATGCGGGGGTCTCCTCGACTCTCCTCCATCCCCACCCCTACAGAGTTATGGTGAATACCAAGTCTCTCCCCACCCAATATTTTTGACACTGACCTTTTTTCGAAGGAATTAGAGTCTTACACACACATACACATAGACACTGGATCTTTCTAAGGAATTAGAATCTACACACAAACATACACGCACACACACATACATTGAGTTAGGTTAGGAGTAAAATGGCACCCCCCTCACAGACCCCTGTCATTTGTCACTACCAGACTTGGTCACATGCAGGGGTTTTCTCGTTTCATTTTGAAAATAATTAGTATGTTTAATTATGCGAATGCAAAATATCGGAGTATCAATCTAAATGAATACTAATGTTCAGACCGTTTTACCATATATAGCATCGGCGTTAGGGAACAAAGATCCCTTTAGCAACCTTTTTTAAAGAAAATAGAGTCTACACACACGTACTCGCACACATATATACATTGGAGCAAATCATAACTGTTCATTTTCCTTTTGAAATCTCGTTTAAAAAAAAGTCAAGGATGTTATAATGTTTTTTTTTACATTGTAATTAAAATATGTATACATTTTCTACAGATTAATAAATCGAAAAAACCTTTAATTGATGCTAACCATATTATATAATGGTACATAATAAAAACAGTTGTGTTGATAGGCTACAGAATTACATATTTTCCAACAATTAATTTTATTTAGTATACAGTATCATTGAAAAACATTTAATTAATGCTAACCATATTATATGATGGTACATAATAAATACATTTGAGTAAATAGGCTACACACAATTACATATTTTACAACAATTAATTTTATTGAGTGTACAGTATCATTTTTATTTCTATACATTTTATTAAAACTATTAATACAACTATTTCTTCGTTTCTTTGATCATTATATTAATCAAATTGCTCAATAAAAGATCAATATGATTTACCGTTTGTCATCTGCTGAGTGAAATAGACACAAAACAAGCCACATAAATTTGAAAGGTAACTCTGAATTCTGAATGGATAGACGATTTCAATTTTATTCATTTTTAATAAGTAGTTACGAATATAAACATCATTATCGCACCCTAGACATAGGCTGTCGAAATAATAGAAACTCTTTTTGTTAAAAAACAAAGCGATCCAATGCAAACCACGTTGATGGCTGCTGTCCAGATTAATTATATAAGCTGCTAGCAGTTTTACAGGTAAACATAGATCAGTGTCTCTCGCAAAATATCCAGAAAAAACTTGCTTTGAAGTTTCATTTCGATACAATAGTTCTTCTCTTTCTATTGCATTCCTAATATTAAGAATAACTAGTACGTTTCTAGACTTATCTATCTCAATAACATACTGAAACTCTGCATATATAACAAAGGAAACCTAAGCTATTAATGGAGATCTAAACTGTAACTGTATTGATAATATACCCTGTTGTATAGAATTGGAGCATTCACCAAGACAATAGTAATCTTGTCCTAATTTAGGTTAATACAATAAATATTTTTAATTTTTAGAAACTGTTCATACGTAACTACAATACTTTTCCCACCTCCATTACACCCTATTCCGTTATATAACGAGTAAAAAGCCCTTGAACCAACTGGATCCGCATCGTCTGGATAGTCTAATTCAAATGGTCTTTCAGCTTCATTTCCGTGTATATTGATAGGGACACGATTCACATTATATGGTTTAAATTCAAAGGGTGATGCATCATAACTATCAGAAAATGCCGAATGGTCAAACATGCAAATTACCTTCCTTCGGAGGTATTCTTCCCATGAAAATATAATCCACACTCTTCATTGAGTTTCCACTCACAATTGTAAAATTTAGCATTCGAAATTGTGTGATAGGGTACTTAGCGTTTAATGTAAGCAACCTATTTTCCTCTCCAGATAAGTTATTGCTGAAAGGCGGACTTTTATTATGTAAAGGAAACCCTCTAATAATTCTATTTTAGCTTCAAAATCGTTCTGGTTTCTGAATAGTGTAAATGAATGTGGTGCTCTCAATAAATTTAACATTAGTGAGATATTAGCGTGTAGGTTTCCATTTACTTCAATTATTTCTTTCTTTCATCTGCTATATTTCTTTTCTATACATCCTTCACTAGAGTAATACCCTGCAGTGTAAAGAAATGTAGATTTTTCTTCTTCAATATAATTCAACAGAGTGTCTAAATTTGCACGATAAGGGTAATTGTTTCCAATTGAATTTACAGATGTTTCATTTAAATAAATGTCAACATTGCTGAACAAAGTGTGAAGAATATTATTTTCCGGAAAAATATTCTCGCCATCTTTAGGTTCGCTTTTATCTGTCTTAACAATTTGTGCTTAAAAATAAAAGTAAACCTCACACCGATCTATAAAATACTGTCCTCTACCAGATACATAATATTCAACTGAGATAAGATCTGAAGAGATATTGCTAAGTTGCGAGCGAGTAAGACTGATAATTGCTCTTATCGAGGGAAGTTTAGGTCGGTGGAACGGTGAACACATCGAATTCTGTCTTCGAACGGATATAGCTTATTGGATGAAGAGCATTCATTTTTATACGTGTATGATTTACAGCCGATGATGACTTTATGAGAACATCTTTGAATCGTGCGCGTGTTTATATTATGAGAAAAAATCATCCCCTCCCTTTTCATAATTTATATTTAACTTTTTTCTCTTTTTCAACTTCTTATTCATCCATTTCCGCTTATTTATTACACCCATTAATTCTGAAATTTTTAACTTTGTTCTAATATATTGTCTTGTGTCTTCAGTAATAGAATTTTTTGCACTTCCCAGCTGATCTTTCAAAGCTTGCTTTGGGTTCTTTCCACGCAGAATATCCTGAACGGTATCGAAACCGGCAGAAATGGCCTTCTTCCCTAGATAGCGAGCACCAATCTTTAGATAGGGCGTTGCATTTTGGAATAGGGAGGAGAATAGTTCATAAGTAAACTTTTCAAGTTTTGCATTTACATTGTAGATTGCAAAAAATCCTCTTCTCTGAGCTCTTAATCCTTTAATCACGCCAAGGCCATTTAGCATTTTTAAT
Source organism: Ceratothoa steindachneri (assembly GCA_963969495.1). Taxonomy (NCBI): domain Eukaryota; kingdom Metazoa; phylum Arthropoda; class Malacostraca; order Isopoda; family Cymothoidae; genus Ceratothoa; species Ceratothoa steindachneri. The sequence goes on from OZ018319.1 coordinate 39,528,359, forward strand.
TATTTTAATGTCTTCTCCTAATGAGTAGTCTTATCACCAAATGACCGAGAACTAATGGAAAATTTTCCCCTTCAACCATTCTCATAGAGATATCTAAATTGATCATAAATCACCAAAGCTTTGATTCAGATAGTGTGGATTATCAAAGGTTATACTCAATGACCCGTCATTGTAAGGAAGGTGAATAATTCTCAGCAGCCTTGACTGGCTCTCCCCTTCCTACCTGATAGTCTACAAGGTTAGAGTAAATATAACATGATCTGGTATGAGATATAAGAGCCAGAAAGTCTATATTAAATGCTATTCAATTATTTAATTGGGATATCATCTCTGATAGAATTTTTCATTATATTGAAAAATTCTTCTGACAGAACAAATAATAGAATTTCTCTTCTTTTCACATTGAGAAAAGGACGGTAAGTGAGCATTAACACATAGTCAGTAGATATTTTCGGTTGCGTTTTGTCAAATTAAAACAGTAAATCTAGAGATTATAATTTCTATCTCATTTTCAGATTCCTTTTATCTAAGAGTGCTTCTTTATTTTTATAGTATCTGGCATCTATCTATATCTCATCCTAGGCATAGTCAATTCCTTTTATTTTTGTTTCCTTTCGTCTTACAAAAATATTATTTGGTGCATAATTATTTACTTCCGTCATTTTCCCATAGACTGTGAATGCATGTGTAGTCTTAGTAATATGAAAGATATTCCCTGTAAATTGAAACTCACAAAGCCCTACCTCATACTGACTGTTGTCTTTTATAATAGATTTGTGTAATTCAATTCTATAGTCAGACATAGTATTTTAAGAGTAAATATTTAGGGAGGATGAGGAAGAAAGGGTAACATAAAAACTCTCTGACTCCATCTTCACAAATGATAAAAAGCTTCTCCATCTCCTACCTTTATACTCCGATCTTATATAGAAACCTCTTTTTTTCTAACTTCAGATCTCTATTCCGGTATATCATAATCATGTATAACTTTAAATGGTGTGTTCCCAATCTTTCTTTATCTGAATTATTATAAGCCCTTGCAAAATCATCTAACTCGTCGATGTATTTCCATGTATTATTAAAAGTAAAATATCTAAAAAGTCTTTCTATTATTGTTCTTTGTACACGCTCTACAAGATTCAATACGCCTTTTATCTTCTTTCCGTTAGACTCTCCTTTATCATCAGAACATAAATAGCTTGGAATCTATCTGGTTTCTTCCATGAGATTTCGTAAAGCATTTGTCACCACCTGATCCGTCTTCTCCTTTAAAGGAATTAGCCCGAGGTATCTAGACTATACGTCATTTATAAAGAGTATGTAACGTACACTATTATTAAAATTTTCAAACTTAAACATAATAGTTAGATCTAGTTGCCAAATCTTGTTTGAAGCTTATGCATTAACGTGTTGGGTCTTGAATCTTTTTTGTACGGGCTTGTGTAGTGTATAGCTATCCAAATGTCACAGAAAGCTTTCCACATCAGATCTTTTAGCGATCTTTTTTACAGATTGGAGTAGCCGATTTACTGCACCAAAGATGTTGGAAGACTCGGGGATGTATATAAGTGTAACAATTGACGGTTCATTTTTAACTGAATATCTGATTCGTTTACACTCTTATATAACTATTCAATAGAAGACACCTTAACTTAAAAACAAACTTATTTTCATTTTGCATCTAGGTTAAAATACATAATTTCAAATAGAATTTCATGGATGTCCACATTCTTATTACTTTGTACACATGTAATGATTCTCTGAGTCAAAAGAGCTGGGTTAATCCGGTAAGCAAAACGGTATTTGATATGCAGCGGATAAAAATGATCAATATGTATTTTGAATCCAACTTTATACTTTTGAAAATTAATATCAGAAATTTTTTTATATGATTTTGAATTGGAATAAACATATTTGTTAAGGAATCATGCTATAATAAAAAAAATATTTTTATTTAGAGAGAACTTAAACTTTCACCTTTCAAGTCTTCATGACGCAGGTTGGCGACCTCCGATCATGTGGACTTCCATGGAGAGACTGATTTATAAAAGATATTCTATTAAATTTCTTGACACGTAATTGTGACGTAGTCATAAAGATCACTAAGGACAAATTCTTTCAAAACTTCGATAGTGCTCCTTTTCCTGTTGAGAAAACTTATCAAACGACACATTTTTTATATACTCCTATTCTGTGATGTAAGGTTAAAGTTTTCAATAGTTATCAAGTCCATCGTTGAATGCAAGATAACAAGCATCAATCGCATTCTGTAAGCATTTCATCTGACGAAAACTTTGATGAAACTCGTTTTCAAGTTTTAGAAAAGTATCTACTTCATACTTATTGTAAAGTGCGTATTTAAATGGTGTAGGAATGAATTCGTCCTTTTTAGAAGGAATTAGAGTCTAAACACACACGTACACGCACACATATATACATTTGAGCAAATCTTACCTGTTCATTTTCCTTTAAAAAAAAGTCAAGGATGTTATAATGTTTTATTTTACATTGTAATTAAAATATGAAACAAAAATTTCTACAGATTAATAAATCTAAGAAACGTTTAATTGATGCTAACTATATTATATAATGGTACATAATAAATACAGTTTTGTTGATAGGCTACAGAATTACATATTTTCCAACAATTAATTTTATTTAGTATAAAGTTTCATCGAAAAACATTTAATTGATGCTAACCATATTATATGATGGTACATAATAAATAAATTTAAGTAAATAGGCTACACAATTACATATTTTACAACAATTAATTTTATTGAGTGTACAGTATCATTTTTATTTTCTATACATTCTTTTAAAACTATACTTTACAACTATTTCTTCGTTTCTTTGATCATTATATAAATCAAATTGCTCAATAAAAGATCAATATGATTTACCGTTTGTCATCTGCTGAGTGAAATAGACACAAAACAAGCCACATGAATTTGAAAGGTAACTCTGAATTCTGAATGGATAGACGATTTCAATTTTATTCATTTTTAATAAGTAGTTACGAATATAAACATCATTCTCGCCCTCTAGACATAGGCTGTCGAAATAATAGGAACTCTTTTTGTTAACAAACAAAGCGATCCAATGCGAACCACGTTGATGGCTGCTGTCTAGATTAATTATACAAGCTGCTGGCAGTTTTAAAGGTTGACATAATTGAGTGTCTCTCGCAAAACATCTAGGAAAAACTCGCTTTGTAGTTTCATTTCGATACAATAGTTCTTCTCTTTCTATTGCATTCCTAATATTAAGAATAACTAGTACGTTTCTAGACTTATCTATCTCAATAACATACTGAAACTCTGCATATATAACAAAGGAAACCTAAGCTATTAATGGAGATCTAAACTGTAACTGTATTGATAATATACCCTGTTGTATAGAATTGGAGCATTCACCAAGACAATAGTACCCTTGTCCTAATTTAGGTTAATACAATAAATATTTTTAATTTTTTGAAACTGGTTATACGTAACTACAATACTTTTCCCACCTCAATTACACCCTATTCCGTTATATAACGAGTAAAAAGCCCTTGAAGCAACTGGAACCGCATCGTCTGGATAGTCTAATTCAAATGGTCTTTCAGCTTCATTTCCGTGTATATTGATAGGGACACGATTCACATTATATGGTTTAAATTTCAAAGGTGATGCATCATAGCTACCAGAAAATGCCGAATGGTCAACCATGCCAATTACTTTCCTCGGGGGTATTCTTCCCATGAAGATATTATTCACACTCCTCATTGATTTTCCATTCACAATCAAAAAGTTAACATACGAAATTGTGTGATAGGGTACTTAGCGTTTAATGTAAGCAACCTATTTTTCATCTTCAGATAAGTTATTGCTTGAAGGCAGACTTTTATTATGTAAAGGAAACCCTCTAATAATTCTATTTTAGCTTCAAAATCGGTTTGGTTTCTAAATAGTGTAAATGAATGTGGTGCTCTTGAGTAACTTTATCATTAGTGAGATATCGGCGTGTAGGTTTCCATTTACTTCAATTATTTCTTTCTTTGATCTGCTATATTTCTTTTCTATACATTCTTTACTAGAGTAATACGTTGCAGTAGAAAGAAATGTAGATTTTTCTTCTTCAATATAATTCAACATTCAACAGAGTGTCTAAATATGCACGATCAGGGTAGTTATTTCCAATGGAAATTACAAATGTTTTATTTAAATAAATGTCAACATTGCTGAACAAAGTGTAAAGAATATTATTTTCCGAAAAAATATTCTCGCCATCTTGAAGTTCGCTTCTATCTGTCTTAACAATTTGTGCTTAAAAATAAAAGTAAACCTCACACCGATCTATAAAATACTGTCCTCTACCAGATACATAATATTCAACTGAGATAAGATCTGAAGAGATATTGCTAAGTTGCGAGCGAGTAAGACTGATAATTGCTCTTATCGAGGGAAGTTTAGGTCGGTGGAACGGTGAACACATCGAATTCTGTCTTCGAACGGATATAGCTTATTGGATGAAGAGCATTCATTTTTATACGTGTATGATTTACAGCCGATGATGACTTTATGAGAACATCTTTGAATCGTGCGCGTTTTTATATTATGAGAAAAAATCATCCCCTCCCTTTTCATAATTTATATTTAACTTTTTTCTCTTTTTCAACTTCTTATTCATCCATTTCCGCTTATTTATTACAACCATTTATTCGGACTTCTTCTCATTGACACTCTAAAATTTTTAACTTTGTTCTAATATATTGTCTTGTGTCTTCAGTAATAGAATTTTTTGCACTCCCCAGCTGATCTTTCAAAGCTTGCTTTGGATTCTTTCCACGCAGAATATCCTGAACGGTATCGAAACCGGCAGGAATGGCCTTCTTCACTAGATAGCAAGCACCAATCTTTAGATAGAGCGTTGCATTTTGGAATAGGGAGAAGAATAGTTCATAAGTAAACTTTTCAAGTTTTGCATTTACATTGTAGATTGCAAAAAATCCTCCTCTCTGAGCTCTTAATCCTTTAATCACGCCTAGGCCATTTAGCATTTTTAATTATTTTAATGTCCTTTCCTAATGAGTAGTCTTATCACCAAATGACCGAGAACTAATGGAAAATTTTCCCCTTCAACCATTCTTATAGAGATATATAAATTGATCATAAATCACCAAAGCTTTGATTCAGGGTGTGTGGATTATCAAAAGTTATACTCAATGACCCGTCATTGTAAGGAAGGTGAATAATTCTCAGCAGCCTCGACTGGCTTTCACCTATTAACTGATAGTCTACAAGGTTAGAGTAAATATAACATGATCTGGAATGAGATATAAGAGCCAGAAAGTCTATATTAAATGCTATTTAATTATTTAATTGGGGGATATCATCTCTGATAGATTTTTTCATTATATTGAAAAATTCTTCTGACAGAACAAATAATAGAATTTCTCTTCTTTTCACATTGAGAAAAGGACGGTAAGTGAGCATTAACACATAGTCAGTAGATATTTTCGGTTGCGTTTTGTCAAATTAAAACAGTAAATCTAGAGATTATAATTTCTATCTCATTTTCAGATTCCTTTTTTTTCAAGAGTGCTTTTTCATTTTTATAGTATCCGGCATCTATCTATATCTCATCCTAGGCATAGTCAATTCCTTTTATTTTTGTTTCCTTTCGTTTTACCAAAATATTATTTGGTGCATAATTATTTACTTCCGTCATTTTCCCATAGACTGTGAATGCATGTGTAGGCTTAGTAATATTAAAGATATTCCCTGTAAATTGAAACTCACAAAGCCCTACCTCATACTGACTGTTGTCTTTTATAATAGATTTGTGTAATTCAATTCTATAGTCAGACATAGTATTTTGAGAGTAAATATTTAGGGAGGATGAGGAAGAAGGGGGCAACATAAAAACTCTCTGACTCCATCTTCACAAATGATAAAAAGCTTCTCCATCTCCTACCTTTATACTCCGATCTTATATAGAAACCTCTTTTTTTCTAACTTCAGATCTCTATTCCGGTATATCATAATCATGTATAACTTTAAATGGTGTGTTCCCAATCTTTCATATCTGAATTATTATAAGCCCTTGCAAAATCATCTAACTCGTCGATGTATTTCCATGTATTATTAAAAGTAAAATATCTAAAAAGTCTTTCTATTATTGTTCTTTGTACACGCTCTACAAGATTCAATACGCCTTTTATCTTCTTTCCGTTAGACTCTCCTCTATCATCAGAACATAAATAGCTTGGAATCTATCTGGTTTCTTCCATGAGATTTCGTAAAGCATTTGTCACCACATGATCCGTCTTCTCCTTTAAAGGAATTAGCCCGAGGTATCTAGAATATACGTCATTTATAAAGAGTATGTAACGTACACTATTATTAAAATTTTTAAACTTAAACATAATAGTTAGATCTAGTTGCCAAATCTTGTTTGAACCTTATGCATTAACGTGTTGGGTCCTGAATCTTTTTTGTACGGGCTTGTGTAGTGTATAGCTATCCAAATGTCACAGAAAGCTTTCCACATCAGATCTTTTAGCGATCTTTTTTACAGATTGGAGTAGCCGATTTAATGCACCAAAGATGTTGGAAGACTCGGGGATGTATATAAGTGTAACAATTGACGGTTCATTTTTAACTGAATATCTGATTCGTTTACACTCTTATATAACTATTCAATAGAAGACACCTTAACTTAAAAACAAACTTATTTTCATTTTGCATCTAGGTTAAAATACATAATTTCAAATAGAATTTCATGGATGTCCACATTCTTATTACTTTGTACACATGTAATGATTCTCTGAGTCAAAAGAGCTGGGTTAATCCGGTCAGCAAAACGGTATTTGATATGCAGCGGATAAAAATGATCAATATGTATTTTGAATCCAACTTTATATTTTTGAAAATTAATATCAGAAAGTTTTTTATATGATTTTGAATTGGAATAAACATATTTGTTAAGGAATCATGCTATAATAAAAAAAATATTTTTATTTGGAGAGAACTTAAACTTTCACCTTTCAAGTCTTCATGACGCAGGTTGGCGACCTCCGATCATGTGGACTTCCATGGAGAGACTGATTTATAAAAGATATTCTATTAAATTTCTTGACACGTAATTGTGACGTAGTCATAAAGATCACTAAGGACAAATTCTTTCAAAACTTCGATAGTGCTCCTTTTCCTGTTGAGAAAACTTATCAAACGACACATTTTTTATATACTCCTATTCTGTGATGTAAGGTTAAAGTTTTCAATAGTTATCAAGTCCATCGTTGAATGCAAGATAACAAGCATCAATCGTATTCTGTAAGCATTTCATCTGACGAAAACTTTGATGAAACTCGTTTTCAAGTTTTAGAAAAGTATCTACTTCATACTTATTGTAAAGTGCGTATTTAAATGGTGTAGGAATGAATTCGTCCTTTTTAGAAGGAATTAGAGTCTAAACACACACGTACACGCACACATATATACATTTGAGCAAATCTTACCTGTTCATTTTCCTTTAAAAAAAAGTCAAGGATGTTATAATGTTTTATTTTACATTGTAATTAAAATATGAAACAAAAATTTCTACAGATTAATAAATCTAAGAAACGTTTAATTGATGCTAACCATATTATATAATGGTACATAATAAATACAGTTTTGTTGATAGGCTACAGAATTACATATTTTCCAACAATTAATTTTATTTAGTATAAAGTTTCATCGAAAAACATTTAATTGATGCTAACCATATTATATGATGGTACATAATAAATACATTTAAGTAAATAGGCTACACAATTACATATTTTACAACAATTAATTTTATTGAGTGTACAGTATCATTTTTATTTTCTATACATTCTTTTAAAACTATACTTTACAACTATTTCTTCGTTTCTTTGATCATTATATAAATCAAATTGCTCAATAAAAGATCAATATGATTTACCGTTTGTCATCTGCTGAGTGAAATAGACACAAAACAAGCCACATAAATTTGAAAGGTAACTCTGAATTCTGAATGGATAGACGATTTCAATTTTATTCATTTTTAATAAGTATTTACGAATATAAACATCATTCTCGCCCTCTAGACATAGGCTGTCGAAATAATAGGAACTCTTTTTGTTAACAAACAAAGCGATCCAATGCGAACCAAGTTGATGGCTGCTGTCTAGATTAATTATATAAGCTGCTGGCAGTTTTAAAGGTTGACATAATTGAGTGTCTCTCGCAAAACATCTAGGAAAAACTCGCTTTGTAGTTTCATTTCGATACAATAGTTCTTCTCTTTCTATTGCATTCCTAATATTAAGAATAACTAGTACGTTTCTAGACTTATCTATCTCAATAACATACTGAAACTCTGCATATATAACAAAGGAAACCTAAGCTATTAATGGAGATCTAAACTGTAACTGTATTGATAATATACCCTGTTGTATAGAATTGGAGCATTCACCAAGACAATAGTACTCTTGTCCTAATTTAGGTTAATACAATAAATATTTTTAATTTTTTGAAACTGTTCATACGTAACTACAATACTTTTCCCACCTCCATTACACCCTATTCCGTTATATAACGAGTAAAAAGCCCTTGAACCAACTGGAACCGCATCGTCTGGATAGTCTAATTCAAATGGTCTTTCAGCTTCATTTCCGTGTATATTGATAGGGACACGATTCACATTATATGGTTTAAATTTCAAAGGTGATGCATCATAGCTACCAGAAAATGCCGAATGGTCAACCATGCCAATTACTTTTCTCGGGGGTATTCTTCCCATGAAGATATTATTCACACTCCTCATTGATTTTCCATTCACAATCAAAAAATTTAACATACGAAATTGTGTGATAGGGTACTTAGCGTTTAATGTAAGCAACCTATTTTTCATCTTCAGATAAGTTATTGCTTGAAGGCAGACTTTTATTATGTAAAGGAAACCCTCTAATAATTCTATTTTAGCTTTAAAATCGGTGTGGTTTCTAAATAGTGTAAATGAATGTGGTGCTCTTGAGTAACTTTATCATTAGTGAGATATCGGCGTGTAGGTTTCCATTTACTTCAATTATTTCTTTCCTTGATCTGCTATATTTCTTTTCTATACATTCTTTACTAGAGTAATACGTTGCAGTAGAAAGAAATGTAGATTTTTCTTCTTCAATATAATTCAACAGGGTGTCTAAATATACACGATCAGGGTAGTTATTTCGAATGGAAATTACAAATGTTTTATTTAAATAAATGTCAACATTGCTGAACAAAGTGTAAAGAATATTATTTTCCGAAAAAATATTCTCGCCATCTTGAAGTTCGCTTCTATCTGCCTTAACAATTCTTGCTTTAATATAAAAGTTAACCTCACACCGATCTATAAAATACTGTCCTCTACCTGATACATAATATTCAACTGAGGTAAGATCTGAAGAGATATTGCTAAGTGGCGAGTAGACTGATAATTGCTCTCAACGAGTGAAGTTTGGGTCGGTGGAACGGTGAACAAATCGAGTTCTGTTTTCGAACAGATATAACTTTCACTTCAACCATTCTTATAGACATATAAATTGATCATAAATCACCAGAGCTTTGATTCAGATAGTGTGGATTATCAAAAGTTATACTTAATGACCCATCATTGAAAGGAAGTTGAATAATTCTCAGCAGCCTCGACTGGCTCCACCCTACTAACTGATAGTCTACAAGGTTAGAGTAAATATAACATGATCTGGGATGAGATATAAGAGCCGGAAAATCTATATTACATGCTATTCAATTATTTAATTGGGGGATATCATTTCTGATATTTTTTTTATTATATTGAAAAATTCTTCTGACAGAACAAATAATAGATTTTCTTTCCTTTTCACATTGACGTGAAGTAAGCATTAACACATAGTCAGTAGATATTTTCCGTTGCGTATTGTTAGATTGAAACACTAAATCTTGAGATGATAATTTCTATCTCGTTTTCAAATTCATTTTATCTAAGAGTGCTTTTTCATTTTTATAGTATCCGGCATTAATCTATATCTCATCATAAGCATAGTTAATTCCTTTTATTTTTGTTTTCATTCGTCTTACCAAAATATTATTTGATGCATAATTATTTACTTCCGTCTTTTTCCCATAGACTGTGAATGCATGTGTAGTCTTAGTAATATGAAAGATATTCCCTGTAAATTGAAACTCACAGAGCCCTACCTCATACTGACTGTTATGTATATGTTATAATAGATTTGTGTAATTCAATTCTATAGTCAGACATAGTATTTTGAGAGTAAATATTTAGGGAGGATGAGGAAGAAGGGGGTAACATAAAAACTCTCTGACTCCATCTTCACAAATGATAAAAAGCTTCTCCATCTCCTACCTTTATACTCCGATCTTATATAGAAACCTCTTTTTTCTAGCTTCAGATCTCTATTCCGGTATAGCAAGATCATGTATAACTTTAAATGGTGTGTTCCCAATCTTTCTTTATCTGAATTATTATAAGCCCTTGCAAAATAATCTAACACGTCGATGTATTTCCATGTATTATTAAAAGTAAAATATTTGAAAAGTCTTTCTATTATTGTTCTTTGTATTTGCTCTACAAGACTCAATAAGCCTTTTATCTTCTTTCCGTTAGACTCTCCTCTATCATCAGAAATAAATCGCCTGGAATCTATCTGGTTTCTTCCATGAGATTTCGTAAAGCATTTGTCACCACTTGATCCGTCTTCTCCTTTAAAGGAATTAGCCCGAGGTATCTAGAATATACATCATTTATAAAGAGTATGTAACGTACACTATTATGAAAACTTTCAAACTTAGACATAATAGTTAGATCTAGTTGCCAAATCTTGTTTGAACCTTATGCATTTACGTGTTGGGTCTTGAATTTTATAGTTTATAGCTACCCAAATCTCACAGAAGGCTTTCCACATCAGATCTTTAAGCGATCTTTTTTACAGATTGGAATAGCTGATTTACTGCACCAAAGATGTTGGGAGACTCGGGGATGTATATAAGTGTAAAAATCGACGGTTTATTTTTAAATGAATATCTGATTCGTTTACACTCTTATATAACTATTTAATAAAAGACACCTCAACTTGAAAAACAAACTCATTTTTATTTTGCATATAGGTTAAAATACATAATTTCAAATAGAATTTCATGGATGTCTATATCCTTATTACTTTGTACAGATGTAATGATTCTCTGAATCAAAAGAGCTGGGTTAATTCGGTCTAGCGAAACGGAATTTGATATGCAGCGGATAAAAATGATCAATATTTATTTTTAATCCAACTTTATATTTTTGAAAATTAATAGTAGACGGTTTTTTATGTGATTTTGAATTGAAATAAACATATTTGTTAAGGAATCATGCTATAATTAAAAAAATATTTTTATTTGGGGAGAACTTAAACTTTCACCTTTCAAGTCTTCATGACGCAGGCTGTCAACATCTCATCATCTGGAATTCCATGGAGAGACTGATTCATAAAAGATATTCTATTAAATTTCTTTACACGTAATTGTGACGTAGTCATAAAGATCACTGAGGACAAATTCTTTCAAAACTTCGATAGTGCTCCCTTTCCTGTTGAGAAAACTTATCAAACGACACATTTTTTATATACTCCTATTCTGTGATGGTAGGTTGAAGTTTTAATACTTATCGAGTCCAAGTTGAATGCAAGATAACAAGCATCAATCGCATTTTGTAAGCATTTCATCCGAAACATTTCATCCGACGAAAACTTTGATGAAACTCGTTTTCATTTTCAGAAAAGTATCTACTTCATACTCATTGTAAAGTGCGTTTTTAAATGGTGTATGAATGAACTCGTCATCCTTTTTCCAGTAAATCTCGAAATGTATACTTGGAAATAGACTGTTTGTATTTACCCTCACTACAAACTTCAGCTGTTTTACACCGTAGTCCTTCATCACTCAATCTACCTAGGAGAAACTTTCCTGTTTTAACCTGTGTATTGCCTCGAACACAAGCCAAAACTCATCCTTACTACTATAGTTTAACGTTATATTCAGTTCTTCCATAGGTATTTTCACTCTAACATAATCGAATTTTGTTCTAGTAGTCTTAAAATGGCTGAATATATTAATTTTATATTCTTGTTGTATAATTTGCTTTACTTGGAATCGAGACATTGTTTCTTATGTATGAGTATTCGATGAGATCTGGACTGCTACTGATACAAACTCCGATAGGATAGGGTTTCTTTGACACGCTTTGAATATTCATGAATTGCCTTGTGCAGAGTTGCCACTTTATCTTTTACAATCCCTTGATTGGTCCGTCTAGTTTATATTTCAGCGGTTAAATTGATTAATAATTCAACCAGTTCCTTCTTTTTTTTCTCTTGATGCTAAAGAAAAGTAGAACGTGTGTTTGCGTCATTCACTGAGCTTGATGTAGAGAAAGTTGACGTGTCAGTAACATTTTTTAACTCTTTCTGAAGTTGAAAGTTTTTTATGATAGATTTAGGGAAATTAGAAGATATCAATTATACTTTTTCTTCATTCCAGTAGGTAGGTGGTGATTTTTTCCACGTTCTGGCTAAATTCAGCAAAACTCACGCGAGTGTCATCACTCTGAAAAGCAATGTATGATTTGCGGAGTGTACACCACTCCTGAACTAAAACTTGCCATGGAAAAAAGTATAAGTTCATGAAAAATTACGAGTTTTGGGAGTTTGAAAAGGTGGATGGTTTGTTCGCAGAGTATGTAAAAACATTTCTAGAAGAAAAAATGGAAGCTTCTGGATTACCACAAGGAGTGGTTGGAGAGAAGGAGAAAATGGAATATGCGAAGAGGGTAAATGAGTCTGAAGGGATAAACATAAAAATAGACGATATCGAAATAAATCCTGGAAAGCGTTTTAGAGCAAAGCTGTGTCTAAATAGTTGAGGATTTCTTCCTGTGACTAGTTTTTCTGCAATATTACCACATTGTGCAACGAATATGAAGTCAATAATTTCTAAAACTTTAAGGCGATAATGATAGTAATAATAAAAACTTGAAGTCGAATATAATAATAATGATACAAAAAACTCACCCCATTAATCCTGATCATATTTTCTTCCTTTTATAGTCTATGGGGAAAATTTGCTCAGAGGAATCGCGGTATGAAAACGGTCAACTGTGGTTCTGATCATGATGTAATCGAGCTGATCAGAAACGACGACTTTATTGTGAACTCTTTGGATGTAGTTGGCAATTCATACATCGCGAAAGTGAAGAATGCTGAACATGTAGAAATTTAGTCACACGTAACGAATCTTCTAATTCTAGCAATCCCACCTGCCTATACTTGAATCAAGATCTATGGCCTCCTAGACTCGTTGGGTTAACGTTTGTTGTACTATGACGCAGACAGTGCCATCTGAATTGCTAGGAAACATCACCTACAACCTCGACTTGGAGAATTCCCAGGTGATCTTACCGATCAAATCAAAGATGTGTACGGTGCCGAGGCGTATGGAGATTCATTCTGCTCAACGGGTCCCGAATCCTATTCGGTACCTGTCCAAACGACGAGTGTGGTAAAGTCTATAATTTGTACTAAAGGATTAACCATTAACACTCAGACGAAGCATATAATATCCTACGATGCTATGAAATACCTTGTTGGAGCCGATGATGATATTCACATCTCTGTACCATTTATGAGTTTTAGAGCCGAGGAATACAGTGGAGTGAAAGAGGTGAGGGGGGAAGAGATTTTGAGAAAAACCTTTCGTAAACGCATTGAACTCCCAGAGAATGATCAAACCATACATTTCGGTTTCAAAGGGAATTTACATGATATTTAAAGAGTTAATATCGAATGAATTCCTGTCAGCATTATTAGCTTTTTACGTATATGTATATATATATATATATATATATATATATATATATATATATATATATATATATATATATATTTAATCATTAACAATATTTTCTAATTAATATGAATAAAATAAAGATGAAATAACAAAAACGCGTTTAATTACCAATGTTTTAATTTGTCTACAAAATAACTCATAACATTTTCTCGATCTTGTGAGAAGGAGAATAAAGCCATCCTTTCCTCTTTAATCTTACTTTACATCATATCAGTGAGCTGATGGGAATACCATAAAGGAAAGCAAAATAACAGGGGTTTGTGTGAAATAAAGCGATGTTCATTACTTTCTCACCATCATTAACCATGTTAGAATGCAATATAAAGAAAAACTTATCCACCCATGTATTGTGACGATCAGATAGTTCTCCGACAAAGAAAAACTGATCGATAAGCTCGTTTTTTAATTTTTCACCGATGATTAAATCTTCTAAATCCATGAACTGGAGATGTTCAATAACTTCTTTTCCGTTATTGTAGTTGAAAGGTGGTTGGACTGACCCACTATACAGAAATTCAATCCGATCAATTGGGTGTTCATGAATAAGTCGACGAACATGATCAAAGAAATCAACCGTAGATGAATAGTCTGGGCTAAATTTATAATCCTATCCACACACATCTTCGGTTGCAAAATATTTACCAAGTCTGGGTGGGATACGGTTTACATGGGGGATCATCTTAGAACGTGTGACATAGAGAGATGTTTAACAACAAATGATTTAAAAGATGGCATCTAGACGGACCACTTAAGAAATTGAAAAAAAGTTGTCACAACTCCACAGTTGACGGGCAGAATAATACATGATCAATCAGATCGATGCAGTCTTTATCTCTCCTCTACCGATTTGCTTCAGTGTGTGTGGGTATTAAATATCGCTTGTTTTTACCTGCACGTGACCAAGGCTGGCAGTGACCAATGTTAGGAGGGTGGGGTGAGGGGGGGCATTGTACTCCTAACCTAACGCAATGTATGTGTGTGTGTGTGTGTGTGTAGACTCAAATTCCTTAGAAAGATCCAGTGTGTGTATGTGCGTGTGTAGACTCTAATTCCGTTGAAAAAAGGTCACTGACCAAAGTATTGGTGGCGGGTGAGGTGGGGTGAGGGGAAGGAGTCTCGCTATTCACCATAACGGTGGAGGGGAATCGCGGAGACTCCGCCTACAAAATAAGGGGGGTGGGATACACTCAGCATTTACTCCGCATTACTTCTCATGTAGACCCCAATCGATTCGGACATGTAGAAATTATGCTTACTAAGACAACAGATCCTGACACAAATATAAAGAACGGCTGGTTAGAAATTGCGGAAACAGCCTCTGATTAGTCTTAAACTCTTACTCTTTAAATCACACCACCCACGCGAAATGTTTTCCAAGTCAGCAAGACAGAATAAATATAATTAAATCCATTTCCTACATTTAAATACCATTATTGACAGCCATGAAGTCCTCTATGAGATGGAGTAAGTCCAAATGGACAACATCAAGAGCAACATGATTCGGAAATTATTCATCTCGACTCACGCTGGAAATGACAACAGAGCAAAGAATGCCAGCTACATTTGTGACGGTCAATACCCATTTAGTTTAAAGGTATTTTCTTTGTATTGTTGCACAACTAGACAATTTTAACTAAGAAAATAAACAGATTTCTACTGATTATTTGGTTCACACTCAATTATTAATAAATAGATTTTGAGAAAGCAAATGTTTAAAATACGATTTCCGATGTCTTATTTTGAGTCGGAATAAGTACAGCCGCGGACACAAGTTTCGGACATTGGATATTTCTTATTATTTAGCCATTTCTATGAAATACATTAAGAAAAAAAAATACAATCTCCCTTATAAATTTTTCTTAAATATCTAAGATAGCGAAGCTATTGAAATGTACGAAATCCTGATATCAGTTTGTGGGTATGTCTCACTGAAAATGTTTTCATATACTCGTAACATCATATTTGTTGATTAATATGTTATCTAATATTGACAGGTTATGATAATGATACAATAAATATACAGTGGAGAAAAGAAGTCTGTTACAGTCGCTGCACGAGGAGGCTCTCAGCTGTCCACAAGGTGCCCAGTGGGACGGCGGACCAAATTCGGGCGTTGTAGAATTGTCGAGGAGGATCTGAGACAGTAGGAACTTCCCAAAATGACCTACTCCTGGACGTCCTATGGTTAGTACACAACTCGACGACATCTCAGCGTAGAATGAACCGTCAAGATCGTAAGATAAACGACGTCCAGCAAGGTGATTGGAAAGGTGATGACCAGGGTATTGCATCCTTCAAAAAGTTCCGTTTCGGACTACTTTCACAATGCTTAAGGTCATGTAAATCACACCAAAGGATGTTAAACAAACTTCAGCAGAAACGATGTTTGCTGGCTTCGGCCCGAGCTCACCCCAACTGGACCATGAGTCAGTGGGGATGGGTCCTATAGTCAGATAGGTCCATGTTCACTAGCTCTCGACCAAAAGTAAGAGAAGCCAGGCAAGCAATCAAATTGAGACTACATAGTGCCATCAGTCTTGGTATACAGATTCATGACAATTTTAGGCGTGGGTAGTTTCACCATTTTTGATGCCACTATGAATTCAGAAAAGTACCAAGCTGTCCCAGATCATGCAGTTGTTCTGGGAATCAATATCACAGTGATGTACTTGCAAACTTAGTCTTTGGATATAAATGCACTGAAAAACCTTTGGCAGGACCCGAAAGAGGCCGTAAAAGGTCGTCAGCAAGCCTTTAATTAGCAACTAAAAGGCAGCCTTATCCGGTAGTTGGCAAAAATCACACGCTCAGGTCTTTAGAGTATGCCTCGAAGAATAAATGCTCTTATCAATGACAATGGACTCTGGACACGCTACTGAGCTTCCTGTATCAGTTTAGTGTTTCTTATGTTACTAAAGTTGCATCAATTCCCTATTTTATTAATTCTTCTTGATTTGGGCTGTCCCAGCCTGATTGAGAATAGGAAAGATGTTGCTCACTGATCTGATTTAAACTCTTTGATAGGGTCTGAGGACGCGTATTTGTTCCCATCCTCCTCTATGCAACCACATCTTCTATCTAGGTTTAAGGACCTTACTAGCTACCCCATGACGTGTAAAAGAAGAGACTCTGGAACTTCTATAAGCAATGCCTTCAACGGCCAAGAGTTGTAAGACACCAAAACTTGAAGGGTCATGGGCGTTATGGTCCGATTAATGGTCAAATCTGTTTAGAGTGGGAGAGTAGATCCCTTGCTAGATCGTACTACCTATCGTGAAAAGGACCAGGATCTAAAGATATATAATGTAACAGAAAAATAAACGATATCCGAGAGTTTTTGTTGACCTGATATCCAACAAGGCAGTAAATCCAGCCCACCATAAGCAATACAGCCTTATGCATCCGAGAACGAATGCAGGGAGGGGATTAAACCATTATTTGCAGAGAAGGTATATCACCTTTGATGTGAGTAATGGTTTAACCACCTCCCTACATCCGTTCTTGCTCTGACTACACTAATTTCTTTATTAATTTCTGTCTTTAAAATTTTCTGCTGACGAAAGATCAAAATTTACAATGAGATCTCTTTTATTTAATTTAATCTTAAAACGTGTACGGCTACTATACTACAAATCTGTTTAACTTCTATATAATAATATAGAGATATAGCGGTGTGTGGAATATTTTGAACAAATGTGGTAGGCTCAAATTCGTTAAAAATTACCAAACAATTTAAAAAAATATATTGAAGGCATCTAAAACATAACCACAAAATAGAGAGCTTCAAAACTTAATAGGCTTTATAAAAAATATTAAAAAAATAACAAAAAGGGCCTACCATAGGAAGGGGTAATTCTAATTCCGACATTATCATTATGAATCTCGTTAATTCTCTCATTATCGTCCTCTGTATTTTTGCCTCATATTGGCAATTTGAGTCTCTATTGCGATTCTCTTTTTACTAATTTGATTTTTTAAAATTCTAGCCTCATAATTTTGAAATTCCCCTTCTATCCACGCAAGTGTGTTAAATAAAATTTCTAATGCATCAAGTTTATTAAATATAGCAAGACTAAATTATTTTTCTTTATCTTTACCTCTCTCAATATATTTACCCTTTCAATCAGTGGTTCCCAACCGATTTGGGCTTATGGGCCACTTAGGGAACTTAGTTTTTCCTGTGGGCCATATTTTTATGATTTTTATTAGGTATGATGCAGATTAACTCCATTTAACAAAACAATCTTGTATGATGCAAAATATTTGTTTAAAGATAAATTAACATTCTATTATCTAATATATAAAAAAACTTAAAATATAGAAAAAAATATTTTTATCAAATGTAATTCAAAATTATCCGCTTTCAATGATTCGGAGCCCCTTTTAAATTTTAACCTTTACCCTGCTCCCCCTTTAAATGTATTATACCCCCGTTTTGGAAACTGCTATAAATAAATATATCGTTATTAGTTAAACAAAGTTTCATTTTTGGTTACAATAATGTTAAATATATCAAATTCCTGATTTTATTTTTATAAAGTAAATCATTCAGTGATCACTAACATAATTTCGGCGAGTTTTCAATTGCAATTAGGCAATGATGTACAGAGACATACAATATATGAAGGCAGGATTTCATCATTTAACATTTTGATTCGAATAGTTTTATATTTTAAAAACAAATATTTTTAATTTTGCTCAAACATAAAAACTACCCCTTTCAAACTTTTCTCAAAGAATACAACAGATTCTTTTATCTTTATACCACTTTAATTTCTGTTAAATTCTGAGCGTCGTATTTTTTAGAAGTTGAAATTTAGTTTTATACAAGAATTTAAGTTAAATCATTGATAATATTTTGTGTTTACAATTTAGACACCTTCAATATTCTAAAATTTTTAAAAAATTTGGTGCGTAATTGAGGCTAACTAAATTGCTAAAAATATTCTAAACTACGTTAATTTTTTATATTATTTTGATAATATCAAAGAGTTTCCTTGAAAGAAATTCCAGGAAAGAGATTCGTAACACTACTACTTCAAGGTAGTGGTTCCCAACAGTTTGAGATTATGGTTCATTTAGACCATTGTTTTCCTGCGGCTCGCATAAGCATTAATTTCAGGAAAATATATGCAGATTAATTCTATTTTACATACTAAATATGTATAAATTATAAACCAAAAACTAAACAGTGCGTAACAAAAAAAGACTAACCTTTAGAATAAAAAGGTTTTCCTACCAAAGAATAAAATCCTCTATCAAAATAAAATTAATGTATAATTAACTCCTTATTTATTCAATGCGATCCCTGTGACTTATGTAGCGCCGCAAGGATTTCAATATCAGGGTCTGTGGTCGCAGAGACAAACGAAGATCTCCTCTACTAAACATTAGATTTTCATTGCTCTCTTTTAAACTTTTATCTTCTGTAAATTTATACTTACTTTTGTTTATTTCATTTGCCTTCGTGCTTTTTCTCTTTCCATCTAAAATAAGGAAATTTTACACTTTGGATTTTACCTCTAGAAACGAAATAACAAAGACTACCAATTGCTTTAGAGTCAGGGTTATCCAACTTTGTTTCCCAACGGGCCAAATTAGTAAATTAAGTATATTCACCGGGCCACAGAAATACTTTAATATAAATTTCAAAAAGTTCAAAGCTATATATAATTACCAACAAAATACTGTATATTAACAGTAAAAGATTAAATTAGACACAAAATACAATAAAATCAATGTGATTTGGGGAATTGCCTTCCTTTTAAGATATTTTTAATATCTGTTTTTTAAAGTAAATGAAAATATACCTAAAAAATAAACCGTAAAAATAGAATTTTAATTGATTCACATATAAATAAATGTTTATCAGGTTTCTCGTAGTAACATTAAAGTTAAGGTCAACTTTCGGGCACTTTTAATTTGGAAGATGGATAATCTAGTTAATCTTCTTATATAGTTTGTTTACTGTAACTGTCACTTATCTACTGCGCTGGTCTTGTGAGGATCCAAGTAGCTTTGTTAGGCAATATTCTGTAGTACCTTTCAGAAGGCTCTCACATCTTTCTTTTCAATCCTAGGTGATTTCATAGCCTCATAATATTCTTCATGTAGTATTTTACCTGAAAAAATCTCAAGTGTTATTAATATTTTTAAATTAAAAATTATTTTTGCTGATTTGAAAATATTATTAGACAAAAATTATATTACAGTGCTGAGAATAACACATTTTTTAAGATGGGAGTGTTGACCGTAGAGATTTCAAGGCTAGATTTAAGCTGATAAATTTGCGAAACTTACAGAGTATTGTTTCTTTCCCGCAGTTTTTAAATTACCTCTGACAAGATATTTCATAAATACGTTAAATAAGAAGTTATATCTATTCAATAAAAAATAAAAGGAAACATCTTTTATTAAGACAGGAACTCTGAATTTATCATTCTCCTCTGGATTATGATAAGATTAATGTTAGCTGTAAAGTGATACTATTAGTTTGGTCTACGCCAACAATTTTCATCTTACTATCACCTTTCACCTATTGCGAAAAGTCCACTTAAAACTTTACATATCACGATTAAATCAGTAATAAGAGTTATCCTTAAATATTAGTATGCACTAAAACTGGCAAAATTCATTTCCATGTCCAATTCTTTCTCTTGCAAATATAATTACGTATCTTTAGTGAACAGCAATAGATTTGGATACGAGAACACTTGTTTGTCAAAGATCAAAAGTAGGTCCGTATACAATAAACAATTTCGAGATAAAACATTGTTCTCTTTATCACTTTGTGATTCATTGTAGGACACCTTACTGTTATGCCGTAGGGGAGATTGATTTGTTTAAATACACTACATTGAATGTATTCATACTAAATTAAATGCAACGTTTCTTAGATTTCAAGTTCATCATATTAGGAATTGCAACAAGGAAAAAATGAGTGCGAATACACTATTTGCCAAAATTCTTACACTCTTGCTAAAATCAAATGTCAGAATTGTTCACACTTAGAGCTTGATACAGTGATAAACATGAAGATGATATCGCATTACTCTATTTATTTGAATGGAAGCACAGGGACGGTTCCGAACAAAATTCGAAGTGAAACTCAGCATTCACGGTGTAGAATGCCCCTTCTTTGCAAAGCTAGCATATGTGCATGTGTATTTAAATGCCTACTTTAAAGTTTTCACCGACCAAAGTGACCTTTTTTCCTTCTTTTTACCAATCATAACTTCTATCCTTTTTTTCGAAACTCTCCAAAGGTTGGTTGATATGCCTTCAATGGATTTTGCTGTTTTTTTCCAGTAAAGCCAAAAAGTAGTTTTATTTTTTGTTCCACTTGGAACAGAAATTAATTTTATGTATATATAATTTATAACCGTCTATATTGTTATACAATGGCTATACGGTCTGGACACACAAGCAATAGTCATATTTTAAATTAAAAAATTCAACATTTTATTTAATTGAAACTACATATTATTTTAGTGAAATATTCATGAATAACATGTTCATGCGCTTTGCGAGATTTACCTGATGAATCCAATTCATTGACTCATTTCTGTAAAGTTAAGCACGTTCATATATAATGCGTTACTCGAGGTGTCTAGTATCTTTAATTTTCATTTATCTTCTCCATTAGCACACCAAAAAAAGGAAGATAGGTAGGGGTAAAGACCTGTAAAAGTGGAGGCCATGGTGATATTTCAAATGTATGCAGATTTTAAAGATACTGTAAATTGGAGCCAGGCAAAGATTTCTTTCAATTGACTTTAATCGTTTCTCTCAATAAGACCGTGAGTTATTTTCACTCTGATTAAAGAGATTGACTGCATTACTGTGACATTTTTGTCACGTTGTTAATCATCAGTTTATTTATTATC
Source organism: Ceratothoa steindachneri (assembly GCA_963969495.1). Lineage (NCBI taxonomy): Eukaryota > Metazoa > Arthropoda > Malacostraca > Isopoda > Cymothoidae > Ceratothoa > Ceratothoa steindachneri. Next base: position 39,550,161 of record OZ018319.1, read on the forward strand.
TTTTATAGCTAAAAACGAGCTAGAAGATCAAGAGCTCAGATAAATGAATATTGTATTTTAGGTCTCACAGCTTATTCTTCAAATGGTATAGATGTAAGGTTTTTTTAAGGGCCGCGTTTCTATAACCATTTAAGTTTGTAATTTTACACCATCATCAATAGAAACCAGTATTTTAATAGGATCTGAAGCACTGGCGCTACAACAAAATGAAGCAACAACGTTAAGCAAAATCGTACATCTATGCGACAGCTAGCCAAGAGATGAGACTTATCTTAGTTCGATTGGGAACTGTTCTCTTGGTTTCGATATATATATAGTTATAGATAAAAGATTTAAGACTAACATACTTTTTTAATTTTTTCATTTCTTTGTAAAGTTTACGTGAGAGGAATAATCATTCTATTATTCAAATTATTGCAGGTTTACTATAATTTCAGCATTTGGAATAATTTTTAAAAAAAAAAGTAGATTTATTCGCTTAATCTAAAATCCGCCCCAGGTCTGTTCCTTTAGGAGGTGAGTTTCAGTCGATGGAGCTTTTATGGCCTTAAATGCAAGTAGGTATTTGCTAAGGGTATTGGAACAATGAGCAGCATCTTTAGGATCCTAGTTACACTCCTGTGACACCGATGAGCTTAAAATAATGACCAACATCGCTTCCAAGTAACGTTCCAGCTCAAACATATGTTGCTTTCATTTCCAAGCTTGCTCATTATTATAAAAAAAACAGGTTTGAACTCTTCCACGCGGATAGTGTGGTAGATAATTTATTCTAAAAGTCTTAAGTCTAGAAGGGCTGCAAACAAGCCTTATCTCACCAAGAAGAAACTTAGGGATAGGCTATATTTTTGTTGGAAAAAATAAAAGCGCCTGTTGTAGACTGGAGTAAAGGGTTATTTTCTGATGAAGCTCCCTTTGCACTTGTTTAAAGCTTAGGAAAGATCCCCTTTCATGAAAAAAAGAAGCACTTTTAGGATCACGTGTCGTGACCACGGTCAAACGATCAAGCACTCTTCATGTCCTGTTACGTTTCTCATCTAAAGGAACTGGAGCACTAACACTCTTACCGAAGAACACTATCATGATCTCTAAATGGTACCAAAACTTGCTTCACCAGCACCTTTTACGACACTTTAAGACCAATCTAGCGATAATAACTGTATTTTTCATCATTATCACTCACCTTTTCACAAAAAAAGCAATAAAAAGTTCTTGGCTAAAAATTACATCGAATGTTTGAAGCTTTGCCTCGGAATTCAGCAGTTTTAAACCCAATAGAGAATGAGGTGATAATCTAACTGGAGGTTGATAAAGAAAAGCCATCGAATTTTGAGCAATTGCGATTGCTTATCGAACAATCTGTAACAATATTAGTCAAGATCTAACAAATTTGTTCTCAAGCAGGCCAACATTCTGAATAAAATATACCACCAAAATATGCACGGTTTGATGTTATATTTTTTTTTAGGAACAAAGTTTGCCCTTGACTCTAGATGTACGTAAATACAGCTTAATATAGAGATATCTCATGATATAATATACTCATCTCATTTAACCAGTTTATCTCTTAAAATAATTTAATGTGATAAAAGTTGTTAATATATTATTATTTTTTCTTACAAATTACAGTATAATAATTGTCTATTGCAACCAAACTTGCAGCGAACAAAAGATGCAAAAGAGCTGCCTCATTTTCAAAGAGGGGGTATTGTGGGTCAACCTTAAGTTGGATTTATCCAGCGTTATAATGCACAAAACCTTTGGATTCTTCTTGCCCCAGTCTTCAAAGTGATTTTTTATTAACCATCAAATGCAAGAAATCGACAGCATCTAGCTCAGGCAACCTGGACCCACTTAGACGTATCTTCAGATAATGAGTTGATCGTTAAAAATAATTCCTGTTTTAGAGAACTCATGGTCCACAGCATTGCTAAGTGAGTTGGACTACTAGTGCATGATATTTCAATCAACGTTGCTGCTATAGCAGAGAAGCTAAAATTAAACCACTTTTTCTACAAGGAAATACAAGAAAAGAAAGGAATATACAAATGAGAAGGTAGAGCGACCGATTTAATTCTCGGCAGAAGCATGATTTGCTCAATTATCTGACAATGCACGTGTGTGGGTCTGGATACTACATAATCAAGAGTTTAATCTAAATCTAAAGTAACACACTGTGAAACAAAAGGTTTAAAGTAATGATGTGGGAACTTCTATAGCTAGTGAAATGTATTGACAACATAAACTCAGAAAAATAAATCTCAGTCTTTCGGAAAGGACTTCTTCAATTTTCTGCAGTAGTCAGATAGTAAAATATTCCCCATTATTAATGGACGATCGTGTTTCATACCAGACAACCAAAAAGACCGATAAGTGGCAGCATAAAACGGGATTAGAATAATTCCGTGGCATAGCCATTCTTTGAAAATGAAGCCGATTGAAAAGCCTTGGAGTATACAAAAAAAGCGGGTGAAAAAATAACCACGAACTAATATATTAAATGCGGATTTGTTCAACATTGTGCAGCTTAGGCAGCAATTCCACAGGACAGAATTTCGGAAGGCATTAGTACGATGCCTACAAGGATTAATGCATTAAGAACTTTACAAGTACTGTTTATTAAATAATAGATTAAGTATTTAAATGTTGCAAATTACATTTTTTTTATTTCTAGAATTAAATATTTCAAAAATTATGGTCTCTATTTATTTTTGAGATGTCTGATATATATATATATATATATATATATATATATATATATATATCAAAGAAACGGGAATGCACACACTTTTTTGTGATTTATCCTTCATTCATTGACTAATCACCCTTACTTTGCATTACATACCAGAAGAAACGCTTGTGAACACAATTAGATCTCAACGGGAGCTCCAGCCAAGAATATACTGCTTTAAACATTACTACAAGACAGGCTCGTTCAAGAAAGTGCAGGACACATTCGTGTATCAGTTCGAATATGAAAAAGCTCCCTCCAAGAGCAGAATTCAGGTCTGGGTGAACCACTTCGAGAACTATTGTACAATGGAGAACCTCAAGGCAGCCAATTCCAACCGTCCAAGCCATTCAGGACGCCCCAGTTAGCGTAAAGCTGAGCTGGTCGAGAGCGTGAGAGACTCAGTTCAGCAGAGTTCAAAGCGCTCTGTGCGCAAGCGAAGTCAGTGTCTCGGTATATCCCGTGAGACTTGCAGAAGAGTGCTAGTAATGGATATAACGGCCTACCCATACATAATCCAGACGAAACAGACCCTTACAGCCTCAGACAAAGAGCAGAAAAAGGCTATGGCAGTCAAGATACTGGAGAAGTTTCAGGAGACCCCAACTTTCATTAACCTCCTTTGGACCTCAGATGAAGCTCACTTCCATCTTGAAGAAAAGGTAAACTCGAAAATAAATATCTTCTGGGGGAACTCCAGATCAAATAGTAAGGTAGCTACCAAGCCTTTATACTCCCCTAAGTGCTGGCTATAGACTGCAATCTCAGCCAGAGGCATCATCGGACCTTCCTTCTTCGAGGAATCTGGCGTGACAGTGACAGTCACCAAGGAGCGGTATGTTGAGGTCCTCTAAACCTTTAAGTGTATGCTGCAGACCTCGTTCCCGTTGCTTATGGCGAAGTTCTTGTTCCAGCAAGATGGAGCAAGCTCTCACGACTCAAACCTGTCTCGAGATTGGCTGAAAGAGATATTTCGTTGATGTGTGATTTCTCCCAAGGCTGATTATGAGTGGGCACCTCACAGCCAAGACCTTAGCCCCCCAGATTTCTTTCTCTAGCGTTACCTTAAAGATAGAGTGTACGTAGAGAGACCCAGGACCATCATGGAACTCGAGGATGCCATCAGAGAGGAGCTCACGGCAATTAGTTGGTCTGTTTGTAAGGACGTCATGGACAACTTGTGCTTCGCATCAAGAAATGCACAGAGCTAAATGGAAGTTCTCTCGAACACGTGATCTAGAATAATGAAGAAAAGTCCAAAGACTCTCACGTTTTGATATGATTTTTTAAACACAATAAACTAGCCATCACCAAAGTTTCATTGAATCCTTGCATAAAATTAAGAAAAGAGTCCTATCGAAATTTGGGCCCCGTTTTGGGATTGTGACACTGTATATTTATATATATATATATATATATATATATATATATATATATATATATATATATATATATATATATATATATATATAATATATATATATATATAAACATATATATATATATATATATATATATATATATATATATATATATATATATATATATATAAATATATATATTTATATATATATATATATATATATATATATATATATATATATATATATATATATATATATATATATATAAGGATAAAATCTGAGAGGCTATTGATGAAATCATCTTTATTTATCGAAATTTCTGAATTTGGACATTTCGAGGACCTACCCTCATCATAGGCATTAAAAAAAAGAGGACTTAGGGTTAAAATTTCTAATTCGATAAAATACTGAAATTAGACGCTTTTTGTTTTATATTAAAATTAGGTTTTAACTTCAAGTTAAAAAGCGAACCTAATATTCGAAGTTCATTTGATGGGGCTATTGCTGAGAATTTTAAAGATATCAGAACTAATTTTTGAGAGCTACATATTATTTGTGATATCGTATGGGCGAAGAGTCTGGTTATTTAGAACCATCGCCATATGGGTCGACATTCTCTGATGCTGCTCGATGCAATAATGGATTGAATTAATGATAAAACCAATGTCCGATGAATTGCAAGATTCACAACTATATTTATAAATTAAAGAGGAGCGCCAAAAGTATACATAGGTGCATAGGAATTTTTATATATTGCTACCTGCGTAGAATGTTTATTGCGCGAAAGATTCTTTAATAGGTTTAACATATTTTGCCCTTATATTGCATTGTAATATTGCTCAGCTTAAAACTATAATCCTTTGTTTACTCATTTAATTGAATGTAATGTTTTCTCTCTTACATTAAATTATTTTTTTAATATTTCTTGGGTAGCTATACCTTACTTATATAAAATTTGAGGTCACTTTTCTTTCCCAAGGAACCTAAGGGTAGTTTTTCTTTATAGTTCCAAGAAATTAATTTTTTTAAGACTATTAATGTTTATGTAAATTCTACTTTGCAGAAAAATTCTTTATTTTTCCATGTTAACTGTGAGAGATGCCTCTATATCAAAGAACAAACTTTTATTCGGCATGGAAAAGCAAGACATTATAATACGAGTATCCATGAACATATTATTTACATTTTCTTTTTCCCAATTTTGATACATTTAAATAAATATATTTTCGTCTAAGCTCATTTCTAATTCTTAGTTTGAACTATTCAAACACTTTATTGCTAGGATTTGTTTTGTGGCGATAATTTCAGATTCATTGAAGAGCTAATAATAATGATATGGTTCCTCAATTCCGCTTCAAATTGAAGAGATACAATAACGGTCAGTAAGTTTTGCAATTCGGATATAAGGAAACGAGATATGAGGAAAAGTGTTTTATTATTTTTCAATATAACTACCCTCGACTTCAATACACTTGCGCCATTGGTCCCTGAGACTTCGAATTCCCGACAACCAGAAATCTCCCGACTGCTCATCAATCTACCCCTGGACGCCGAGCTGGACATCTTCATCGTCCCCAAACCGGCGTCCACGCAGTGCAGCCTTGAGCTGGCGGAATAAAAAGTAGTCGTTAGATGCCAGATCTGGACTGTAGGGGGGATAGTTGGGCTCCTTGAATCCGCACTCGCGCAGGGCCGCTTTTGCCACTCTGGCCTCGTGGACTTTAACGACGTTAAAGTCGATCATGGGGCGTGAGGTTTCTAGGGACCCAACGGGCAGAGAGACCTGGTAGTGGCCAAATTGTCGTGGATGATGTTGATAACACTTCCATGTGATATTACAAGTTCTCTTTCGATTTCTTCGACCTTCACCCGTCGATTTTCGAGGATCATCCTCTCCACACGGCACACATTGTCCTCATTGGTTACGTCTGATAGGCGTCCTGGACGGGGTCATATTCAAGGGACTCACAACCATGGTGGAACTCCTTATTCCAGCGAGCAATGGTCGCATAGGAAGGGGCAGTGTCAGTGTACATTGCAACCATGCGTTCATGGATCTCTTTTGCATTCTTGCTTTCCTTGGTCAAAAGTTGATCAGCGCGCGGTGCTTAACCTTCTCCATTTTTGAAAAATTTGTGAATGACGATCTGCAATCAGCTACTGCTTATTAAATAGATGAGGCAGGAGCCTGCGGTTGCAGGTCCTGACTTGTCATAACTTGTCCTAACTCTCCCATAAACAGCCATCCCCCTTCCTCTGTTTTTCCCTACTTATTCGCAAAACATATTGACCGCCCCTCTATCTCTTTTGCGCTGATATCCACAGAGCAACTAAAAGATATAAACTCTCCTTTAGTTTATGAATACGATCTATAATCTTGCTCACACTAGCACCGTTTCAAACCAAGCAAAGTTTACAACCACCTCTACACTAATCAAGATCAGAATAAGATAAATGATAATGAGATTAAGAGGATTATAAAATGAATTTTAAGTAGCCATATTAATTAAAACTATTGAATGCAAAATAAATTTTATATTGTTTAGGTCTAATTGTAAATTATTTTATTTTCCTTGTGTAAAAACCTGTTTATCCGGGACACATGAACATTGAGGCTCAGGACCCATATATTGTGAATTCTCACAGTAAACCATCTTCTTTGTGAAAAGTTGCATAAAAAGTCGTGCTAATATTAAAAGGTTAACAAAAAAATTTAATGAGATGTTTACTTAAATTCTATATAAATTATTTTTTATTTACTTAATGTATTTTGATCAAGAAGTAAGTAACTTTTTCCTTTATTTAACAAATGATATTTTGATGAAAATTTCATGGGGTAGCACGCCTTTGGAGCTACCCTGTACCTTGTACATTTTTCAGTGGGAGCCTCGTCTTTATTTTCTCGAAAGCCATAATAATAAGATCAGATTTCAATTCAAATAAGAATTTTTTGAAATTGAAACTGAATGCAATAAGCACCTAGATAAAATCTGATATAAGTTTTATTTAATAATATGAGCTGTGTAAGAAACAAAGTTTCTTCTAACAGGAAATGTGTTTGTGATTGCCGCCATTCTTCTCGAGCGAAATCTGCAACATGTGGCCAACTTCCTGATCGTCTCGTTGGCCGTCGCTGATCTCATGGTAGCCTGTCTTGTGATGCCCTTAGGCGCTGTTTATGAGGTAAGTTTAGCCTCGTTGCCTTTCATTATTACTTCGGAGATCATCAAAGTTTAACCAGTACTTTATTATTAAGCAGACGAGTGCTAAGATACTTTTCTTCCAATTTTCAAACTCCATTAAGATGGCATAAAATGAATGGCATACTTACATGGAGAGATAAACTCTATTTGATTTCCTTCATTTACTATATGTTCTTTCTATATGATTTAGAAATTTGATTGACTTCAATTGTCTTTTTGTTAATTACGAGTTGTATCGAGTTGAACTACTTTGGCATTAAGTAGTACTATAACTGGCAGTGTGTGTAATGGTAGAGCAATCCTTTAGGTCATTTTAGGAGTATAATTGATATTGTTTGCAATAGCAGCGAATTCTTGAAGTCATATTTTCCTTCAACCCAATTAGAATTTCTGACAAGAGGACCCCAGCATCGTTGCGGAATGGGGTCTGTTTCAGGAAAAATGCCTGAATAATAGGCTATATACTGTTTTAAGTGTGTGTTTCATAACTGTATGGCAAGAATAACATTTTAAGTGATCAGTTTTAATCATTTATATTTCACCAAATGTAATCAGACCAAACTGATGAACGACTGGCAATCTGCTTCCATAAAAAGGAGTGAGACAAAGAATAAGCATGTGGCTTACGTCTTTCTTAATTTATTACACTCTTTATTCGAATTTATATAGATTATGACGGCAACTCCATATATGGAGCAAAATGAATATAAAAGTTTAATGTGTTGCTATATCAAAGAAAAATATTCGCAGAATTTATAACAAAGTAAATAAAATATGCTACGAAGGCTCTTAAAGGTGTCTATATGAGGTTAAAAGAAATAAACCAAGCACTTTGTTATATAAGAAAATTTATCACCCATGTAAAATACGATACTAGTATCATTTTTAAGAACAGAAACAAATCTTTTTTTATTAACGTTTGGCACAAGCTTTAAAAAATATAAAACGCAAATTTTCAAACTTTTAAATTTCATTAACAATTATAACCAATATTCTACGTAATGAACTTTATTACTTGTGAATTACTATTTTTTGTGCGGGATGTAACCCTCGCTATCATAGATTTTGTAGGGCTTGGGGGATATGATCGATTGGGGAAAAGAAATAACATAGGTTACATAATCTAGTGTGCATACGTTTTTTATTGTCTCAAAAATGTTTTTAGAAGTAGTTGTATCGATGGCAGCTAATTTTAATGTTCAGTTACCTAATTCATGATGGAAATTTTCCCGGTTATTTGAGAAGGGTTCGAGGAAGTACAGCTGTGTCAAAGGTGTTCGGTCTCATCGGAAAGTTTAGGAAATATATAGATAATTTCAGTGTTGTAAAGCTTTTACTTGCATATTAGTAAACAAATAAAACAAATGCCAAAATATATAACATCAGCAACACAACATTTAACAGATAAACAGCTGAAGCTCTATGAAAATTACTGCAACAACAATTGATACAGGAAAGTCAGTAGCGTGTCGAAACTAATTTGGCAGTGATGAGAGCATTATTACTTTGGGGCAGGCTCTCCATCTAGGTGCTTTATCTGAGAGGGGTGATGCTGGCCCACTGCTTAGTTATGATTCCTTTCAGTTGCTCATTGGGTGCTGGTTGAAGACGACTTACGGCCTCTTGCAGGTACGGCCAGAGGTTTTGATATGGAACATTGTTCTGGTCGAAAATCACATTCCAGATATTTGTGGAGAGGTCTCGGGCTGAGAACTACATATAATCTCTTAGAAAAGAAAAGTCCTTCTATAAATTCATGGTGCTTTCACAAATGGTAAGATGACCAAACCCTGAACTTGACTTACCACACCATAACAATACAGAGTTCGCGCCATGCTTTACTGTTGGCACTATGAACTCTCGATTAATCTCATCCCCTGGCGTCCTGCAAAATCTCACCCTTGCTGGTGCCAGAACAACTGGAACATAGACTCATCGGACCATAAGACACGACCCTGCTTAAAAAGGGCCAGGTGATCAGTATTAAACATAAACACTTTGAGATGTGGAAAAAAATATGACCTTATGATTTTCAAAGTATAGGAATACGGGTAGCTACATTTTTATCAAACAATACTAAAGTTATATGAGATTAATGGGATGTATTTTCTTCAGAAAATTGAGAAAAAACAAAGAGGTGCTAGTGTTGAAGTCCATATTTCAACTACTTCGGGAAAATTTCTTTTTAAAATATATGTAATTTAAAACTAAATACCTAGAATAATTTTGTAATTGTAGAAAACGCTTTATTTTTACACTTGTAAAATCTTGCCTCCATCCCTTCCTTCGTTGTGTGATGTATTTCTGAATCTGTCTCTTATTAAAAGCATCGCTTCCAAGAGGGGTGAAACTCGACTTCATCTGGCATGGTTAGTCGCGAATGGAGCCTTGATTCAGTGATTCGTAGATTAACAACTCTGTCTCCTTGTTATGGCTGCAATCCAGCTTTTCAACGGTGAATTCTTATAAACTGTATGAAGTATTCTATACACTTTTATGCAACAAAGAAAATAAAATAAAGATTTGAAGTAGTTTCAAAGTTAATTTAAAGCTCATTATCAGGAAATAACGAAACTAACAGAAAAGTGAAATATATAACTAAGGAAGAGAAGAGAGAACGCCCAAAATAAACAATTGAAACAATCGTTAAAGGCTTATAGAAAAAAGTAGGGGCAAAAATGGGAGAAAAAGATCAAAAGGACGTCAGGGAAATGAGAATAATTTCAAAACAATGAAGGAGAATTATAAGATAGGAAATGGGGATTAATATTGGAGGTGAGGAGTAAACAAGGTCAACAGACCTAAGTCGCGTGTTCTCAATTGTTATGAATTATGACCTTATGATCTTACGACCTACACAAATTTCAACAATTCCCGCACTAACCTTAGGAGGACCTTGGCTATTATTATATTCGAGAGAGAATCTAAAACAACATAAAGGGTTGTAAATTTCGTTAGAATTAGCCAAAATATCAGAGAGGAGAGGTTTCTACTCATGCATAATTCTACTATAAAGCTTCTTAAAAACCCGATTTCTCATTTTTAATAGTATAATTGAACTCTATGTATTATTCGAATATGTGCTACCTCTTTTAATCACAGCATCTTCAATATACTTTCACACTGCAATACTTAACTTAATTTATTCTTATAATGGTGAGATTGATTTCCTCAATCTTGATCACAGCTTCTCATTTCTTCCCCTTATTTAACAAGGTACCATTTATCTTCCATTTTTCCATCATTTATTGAGCCTACAGTGGGCCGCCAAAGTTTACAACACACTTAGAAATTAAAATTTACATAATTTTATTGAACGCGGGTTAATGAAATTTCTAACACACGTGAAACTTTACGTAATAAATACAATGTAACTATCAGAAAAGCAAAATAATAACCAGGAATAACTTTATAAAAACCATAGTTAAATTAGACCATGTAACTCTTTTCAACACATTCATGAAGATACATATAAATTTGGTTACATCTGCAAAATATGTCATTAAAAACTAATCCTCATTTGTTACCAAATAGCTAGAATATTCTCAACTAAATGCAAGATTTCTTTCGTCATCGTATAATGCTACCGTTTTATTCTTTACAAGTCACTCGTATCGTACACATCTTCATCATGGAAAAAAGCAAACGAATCAGTCAAGATCTTCGTGCACATATTGTACCCTATCATAAGACTGGCCCTGAATCAACAAAGATATCAGTACAGTTTATGGTACCTTTTGTTGGTACCTTAATACGCAACTGGAGGTCACGAAATTCAATTCATTTTTTGGAACGTTCAGATCGCTCTCGGATGTTCAGGGAACGTGCAGATCGAAAACATGATAGAACAGTTTTATGATAAACCACAGACTACTCTTAGAGAGCTGCAGGAAGTTCTGGAAAAAGTGTTTAAGTTTTCAAGGCTACAATGAGTAGAAGGGTGAGGCGCTATGATCTTTTTTCTTTTACTCACATAAGACCTCACTCCTTAAGAAAACTCACTGTAAATCTCGGTTGGCGTTTGCAAATGAACATATATATGAACCGACAACGTGCAGGGAACAAATTCTTTGCTCAGATGCATCGAAAATAGAACTTTTCGTTCGAATTTCAATCTGCTGCTTTTGGAGTAAAAGGTGTGAAGTCTACGTGCCAAATTAACAATCCTTAGAGTAAAATTCCGTGGTGAATCAATCACAGTATGTGTTTTTTTTGCGCATCATGGGTTGTAAGAATGGAGGTAGTCGAAAGAAGAATGAAAGGCGCAATGAACAGAAGAATATTTGAAGGAAATTTGTTATCTAGCGTTGGTTCTCTGAACTTGAATCCGAGATGGGCATTTCAACAAGACAATAACCCGAAACATACAACAAAACAAACTAAGGAATGGCTGTAAACAATTATGATTAATGTTTTGGAATTACCAATTTACTCTCCTGAGCTGAATGCCATCGAAAATATTTCGAGGGATTTGAAATACATGGTCCAGAAACGAGATTCGCGTAACTTATTTGATTTGAAGAAAATATGTTTAGAGGAATGGAACGAAATTAGCCCAAGCACCTGTATAGAGGTCGTAGGATACTACTTAAAGCGCCTGTAGGCTATAATTGACAACAAGGGTTAACCAACCAGCTACTAAACCATGTTTATATGAATGTGTTGTAAACTTTAGCGTTATCAAAGTTCACTATTGTCCTTATAATGTTTCTCCTGGTCACCATTTCGCTTTTTCTGATCATTTAATTGTTTTTATTACATAAAGTTACACGTTTGTTGTAAATACGATTAACTAGCGTTAACTATCGGTATGGAAATTTATATTTCTTACACTGTTTGGAAGTTTTGCGACCACTTTATTTGGTACATTAAACTTTCCACCACCTTCTCTGGAATAATTGCATTGCATCCGACATAACTGACCAATTGCCTATTTTCTCCATCTTCCACGTACAAACAAGAGCAAAGCTCTTTGCCTACAAATATTTCTGCGACTAAAGCTAAACGAGCATTTATAAACCGCGTAAGACTCTCATTACTTCCTGCAACTCTTACTACTTATATCACTTAAATTACTTCGGTAAAAATAATTCTAATACTTTCTATAATATATAAAAATACACTACTTGATTCGCTCCAACTTTCTCCCTACTTCACGTAATTCTCGTCCTTAGATTAAAAAAATCTACTTAAATTCATCAACAATATACATACACTCTTCAAACATTAAAAACCGGGGAAACATCATGTAAATGCCTATAACACACACAACTTCAATTTTCCTTTTACTCCAAAATAAAATAAATAAATCATTTCAATCACAAATTAAGATCCAGCCTCTCCGATATTAAGACCACATCGAACACGCTGAATAAAGTAGTAAAGAACATTTCTTTTATTCGCTTGATATCTGTGGTTATCTACGATAGCGAATCTCACGATAATCCTCTCGACATTGCCTTAAGCTTTTATCTCTTAATTTAGTACCTTTCCTACCGAACTAAATAACTAGGTAGCGCCAGCCCATAATCTCCTCGATGAACTTCAATCCAAAGAGAAACCAATTCCTTCTTCGTCTTTACCTTTAATAATACTAAAGTAGTTTCGACGATTCTAAAACTTAAAACTTTTCTTTTTTTATAATTCTTTCCTTAATATCATTGCACCTGATCGATTAGCCATACATATAACTATGAATATTAATTGGTTGAAAAAAGATAAATCTTCTTGACTTAATTTCACCTTTGCTTCTAATGATGAAAAGAAAAATCAAGCTGGTAAATTTATATTATTAAACCGAGTTAGCGCAACGAATTGTTAATAATCTTCACTTTTTAACTTTTAACATATTAAACTTGACATTCTAACGTTTAAAATTACTAAAAATCGCAAATATTAAGTAGTTATGAATCGGGCGGAAGAATATTTTCTCTTGCAAACGTCATTGTACTGTATGTTTCTGTAAGGACGCCATTTTGTATGACCGTTAGTGTTGTAACCGACTCTGAAGAGGAAGTTATCGTTTATATATATAAATATATATATATATATATATATATATATATATATATATATATATATATATATTGTGGGTGGCAAAAGTTTACAACACATTAGAAATGAAAATTTAGATGAAGGGAGTGAGAGGGTAAGTGGGTCAATAAGACTGAATAGATGAATTATACTTGATGAAGTTGTTTTAAGATATTTAAAGAATATTGTTTTAAAGGATGCATGAGGAAGGTTGGGATGAGTGGGTGAAAGATGAGCAGTAAATGCCTGGAGGATTAAATATATAGAATATATATTAAAATTTATTTTAGAGTATTCATATTGTTTTAAAATAGAATATATATTTGGAATAAAGTATTTTGGAAATATATTATGTATGTTGGAGGAGGTCAGCATCCTTCAAAATTATGATCAAATTCTGATCCACTCCACATCCTGGGAGTAGTCACCATCTGCCTCTCGGTACCTCACAAGATGGACGTTGAGGAGATCTCCCAAGCTGAGACACTAAACCATCATGTGGAACACCGCAAGGGGGCACTAAACAATGATCAGGATGTGGAGTGGATCAGAATTTGATCATAATTTTGAAGGATGCTGACCTCCTCCAACATACATAATATATTTCCAAAATACTTTATTCCAAATATATATTCAAATTCAAACAATATGAATACTCTAAAATAAATTCTAATATATATTCTATATATTAAATCCTCCAGGCATTTAATGCTCATCTTTCACCCACTTCTCCCAACCTTCCTCATGCATCCATCAAAACAATATTCTTTAAATATCTTAAAACAACTTCATCAAGTATAATTCATCTATTCAGTCTTATTAGGTACCTATGACTAATTTTTGTTTTGGTGTGGCCCACGCGGAGACGTGTAACCACTACCTGACGGCGGCGTTGCAGAAGACTCTACTCTCATCTCTCCACGCTTTCGCGATTGATCTTAGTTTGTTTCTATCTAATGAAGTTGACTGTTATTTCCATGCCTGAAGTATGGTATGGCAAATTGCAGGTCGGAGATTACATGCTGGTATTATGAGACGGGTTGTCGCCGGTCTTGATGCGGATGTCTTAGTGAGGGCATCTGCCGTCTCATTGCCAGGGAACCCCACGTGGCCAGGGACGTAGCCTAATTGCACAATGCAACCTCTGCTCATCAGTAGATGTAGCCATTCTAAGATCGAGAGAACTAGCGGGTAAGGCTGAGATCTGTAGCTCCTCTCGGCCAGCTGAGAGGCCCTTCTGTCAACCACAAAGACTTGCTTCCATCAGGGAACCGGATGTCGTGGAAAATTTACAGATATGGGGGGATGCTCATTGATGCGGCAAAGTGGAGCCATGATTTGATGTATTACACCGCCGCATCGACAGTACCAAAATCTTCTGCGCAGCTGTCAAAGTTGCAGGATCCCACAAACCTTGGCCAATTTGCATGATAAGAAACCACTTTGAGAGACAAGAAATGGGAGAGGATACCACGGTCTTTAAATTTATAGAATAGTGGTCACGTCCACGTAGATCTTCGTCCACCATCACGGGAAATCAGCTGCTGTACTTACGAGGGGTGGTCAATAACTTTTGCAATTCGGATATAAGGAAACAAGATATGAGGAAAAGTGTTTTATTATTTTTCAATATAACTACCCTCGACTTCAATGCACTTGCGCCAGTTGTCCCTGAGGCTTCGAATTCCCTGAGGCTTCGAATTCCCGACTGCTCTTCAATCTACTCCTGGACGACGTGCTGGACATTTTCATCGTCCCCAAACCAGCGTCCACGTAGTGCAGCCTTGAGCTGGCGTAATAAAATGTAGTCGCTAGGGGCCAGATCTGGACTTTAGGGTAGATGGTTGAGCTCCTCGAATCCGCACTCGCGCAGGACAGCTTGTGTAACTCTGGCCTTGAGGATTTTAACGACGTTGAAGTCGATCATAGGGCGTGACGTTTCTAGGGACCCAACTGGCAGAGATCTTGGTCATGGCAAAATTGTCGTGAATGATGTTGATAACACTTCCATGTGATATTTCAAGTTCTCGCTCGATTTCTTCTACCTTCACCCGTCAATTTTTGAGAATCATCCTCTCCACACGAGCCACATTTTCCTTGTTGGTCACGTCTGATGGACGTCCTGGACTTGGGTCATCTTCAAGGGACTCACGACCATGGTGGAACTCCCTATTTTAGCGAGCAATGGTTGCATATAAAGGATATGAATTCAATGAATCAATTTGGTTTTAAGAGAATTATTATTGTTTTGATGAATAATTCACAATTATAAAATGATTGTCAATAAAGTTTGTATTGCAAATTGAAATCATTGAGTCTTACTCATCCTATATTTATCAATCCCAAAAAGGTCGTCACTAATTTATCTGACTATAGCATATCAGCACAGAAAGTTTTTATCTCTTGCATTAAAATTTAAGCTATTAAATTATTAAATATCTCCCATATTCTTACTATATTTTCTTTCAAAAGTTTAACAGTGGCATTAAAAACCAAACAGAATTAAATTGGCTTTATTTCCTCAATAAATTTTCATATTTTACGAAAACTCAGATATAGTTCTTTAATTTTCGGAAAAAAGTCCTTAATATCCTTAGAGACCTATCTAAATATGAAAATTCAGTATCATAATTACTCGTTCAGATAAAGATAATAGGTTTATTTTACTCAATCAAAGTGCCTATATCACTAAGTTTTTGTATAACACACTACAAAATTTCAGAGAGTCAACACTACTTTAAGGAAATTATACTCCAGCCTGAAAACAATTTAACAGCCTTCTCAGTAAATTTACATCAGCATCCAAAGTAACCGATTACATATAACAGCCAATTAAAAGCAACTAGATCTGGACTTTGTACACTCTATCGACTTCTCAAAATTAATAAGACAGATCTCTCCCTACCACCAATGGCTGCATACTAAAAAGTTCCCTTATTAGTTATTCAAATTTCTGGTTGATATTCTTTCACTAAACAGAAAAATGAATTCTCAATCACTAATTCTTACACATTTCTTAATAAATTGGCTCAACAGAATAACTTTTCGGCAAAGTCTTGTTAGTTTTGAATTAAAATTCTTATCTACCAACATTCCTGTCAACTAAACTGTCTATATAACTATTAATAAAATTTTTGAAAGATGTGATACTATAAAGGTTTCCCGTGGTATAATTTGAATCAAGCGTTGAACTCCATATTTAGCCTCGCCACTTTACCATGAATAATATCATATTCAAACAGGTCGATGGTCTTGCCATGATATCTCCTATGGTTTCTTTAGCTGCCTATTTTTGAGGTTCAAGCCTACATAGTACAAACGATTTGCAGATGAGACTTTTTCTGCCTTAAATAAAGTAGAACAAGTACAAGAATTTTTCTAATTTTTTAACTTCCATCCAAATATCTCGACCCTTCTTAGATTTATTAATTACCAGAAATAATGAAAATATATAAATTGAAATTCGCATTAAACACATGTTTTCACCTATAGGACTAAATTATTTGATCTACTGTGATATATCATATAAAATTTATCTCGATTAAACGTCAATTTACAAAAGCTCCCAAATCTCACACAACTTTTTTGCATTGCATAAATAATTTAAGCTCGTAGCCAAATATTTTGCTAACACTTCATTCCCTATATGACTTTTTGACAACATGATTAAAGTGTTTCAACAGAAGATAAAAGCCATTATTATACCCATTACTGTCCAAAAGAAAAAGCTACCTATTAATACCCAAAATAGGGCATCTGAACAAATTTAACTTAACGCAAATATTTAGCACTATACAGCTGGTTTTCATAAACAAAACAACAATAGGTAGAGTTTTCAGAACAAAAACCAAAGGATCTTTAAGGTTGCGTAGTGATGTCATATACAAATTCACTTTCTCTGGTTGTTCTAGAGAAACCTACACTACTAGCCATGCACGTACACTGGAGGCGAGGATTTAGGGTCACTTAGGTATTAACAGCAAAACGAGGAACAACACTAGCACAAAACGAAAATTCCCCCATACGCAGTCATTATATAAATGTAAAATAGATAATAATATAGATGATTTTAAGGTACAGGCTCCATTTTGGGTTGAAGAGTCATTTAGGATTTGGGAATCAATTTTAAAAGTATTAAGAAAACTTTCACTCAATTCAGATTCAACTGCAGACCTCATTCATATAATTTAATTACTCAGCCAACCAATCTGCTTTTGTCAATAACTATCGTTAATGTAACTACAAACTAAGTTTCAAATTAAAATAACCAATGATGCCAAATCAAAACCAATAATTTGGTTTCTTTTGTATTTCCTCTGGATACCTCACAATCTAAGCTGTGTTCAAATACAGGTTGTTAAAGTTTTCTTTAAAGTTCTTTGTGAAAAAATGTTTTATTATCTTTTTATGAATGGAATATTGTTTCTAATAGTGTTTTTCCTATCTCTTTTGAATTTTATGCTATTCTGATAAAATTTGAGAGTTTATTTAAATCAAAATATACTCATTACCGTCCCAAGGATAAAAACAAATTTAGTAATACGTAGTGTCTATCCCTCCCTTTTTCTCCCCTCCTCAAAGGAGTGAACAAAGTTATTTCTCCAGTCCTAACCACATTTAAATACCCCTTTTCTATCCTGTATTTTTAATCCCGTGTGGCTCTACAAACTGTCTCTGATTTTACATAGGAGATACCGGAAGAACCTTAACAAAACGAATATATGAACATAAAGATGATGTCAGACGAGGCAGTGCCACATCCGGTACTTTTAATCATATTAGCAATTTTAACCACCAAATTGACTATTCAAAAGCACAAATCCTATATAATTGTAAAGATCTCCGCAAAAGAAAAATAGTAGTATCTATAGTAATAGGAAAAATTCCAAATTTTAATTTGTCAGGTGGGCAATTGAAATGCAACCTCTATTCCCGCAACCTCATCGTAAACAGCTTATTTAACGATCTTATACTCACACCCCCTGATTAATGACCTTTTTTCTCGTTTAGTGTTTCTTTGTGTTTTTTTCTTTTGTTTTTTTTCTTATCTCTAAGCTATTTATAGACTTTTATAAAAATTGCATTCTCAGTATACAAATGAAGAGGGTATGATAAACTACATACTGTAACTAGTCTTGTAAACTAAACTTTTGGCTCCTATAGAGTGGTTTCACTATCATATACCATAACTCGGCATCGAGTTCTCTTACTCTATCTCTCTTTCTCTCTCACTCTCTCTCTCTCTCTATATATATAAATATATATATATATATATATATATATATATATATATATATATATATATGAATGCAATGTCCCGCAGGAAAAAAGGAACTTAATAGAGTTCGAAAGTACTGAGGAAACACCTTTTCATTTTTTCCTGAAGGACATTGCATTCATTTGCTACCCTCGCGTGATACTTTGTGAGTTTTTCATTTCATATATATATATGATAGTGAAACCACTGTATAGGAGCATAGAATTTATTTACCAGAGTAATTTTGATATGAATTTTGCCATAGACTCTTAAGTCATATTTTGATAATGGAATGGACACAAAAGTCGCTACACAGCCTACAAAATGCCGACAAAATAATAAGAAAAAAAGGGTCATTAATCAGGGTGTTTGGTTTTAAGATCATTAACTATATTGTTTACCATCAGGCTTTGGGAATAGCAGCTACATTTAAATTAACCGTCAGAAAGATTGAATTGGCAATTTCTTCTATTAATATCGATTCTACAATTTTTATTTTACAGAAATCTTTACAATTGTATATTATTTGGGACTTTGAATAATCTATTTGGTGGTTGTAATTGCTAATGTGATTAAAAATACTGGATGTATTACTGCCTAGCCTGACATCACCTTTATCTTCATATATTAATTTTTTAGTCACATGCGAGTCTAGCCCTGGGCGACTCTACATCTCACTATATCGGTCGATCGGTCCCCGTTTTGTTGTCTCGGTTTTGCTTTTTGTTTTGTTTTTGTAATAACATTTTTAACTATTCGGCCTATTCCAAAGACCTCAAAGTTTAGCCCGGGAATTATTTTGTTTTGGCAATAACACGATAACTATTAGGCTGATTTTAACGAAATTTAAAAACCTTATGTTGTTATATATTCCCTTTCGAATGATATAATTGCCAAAGTCATCCTAAGTTTAGCCCGAGAATTATTTTGTTTTGGCTATAACATCATAACTATTCAGCCGATTCTAACGAAATCTGCAATCCTTATGTTGTATTACATTCTCTTTCGAATGATCTAATCGACAAAGTCGTCTAAAGTTTATCCCTAGAATTATTTTGTTTTGGCAATAACATCATCGCTATTCGGCCGATTCCAACTAAATTTGAAATCCTTATTTTATTTTACATTATATTTCAAAAAATAGCATTGGCAATGTCCTTTTAAGGTTACTCAGGGAATTAATGAAAATTTGTAAGTTTGGAAGGTCATAAATCAAAATAAGTGAGAGCGCGCGACTTTTTGGTTAGCACACCTTGATTTATGTTCTCCCAGTCTCTCCTATATAAGACGAGGGACAGTTAGTGAATTCTCACAGGATTACATAAACACCTGCTTCATTTAGCTGATGCATGCATGGCCTTAGTCGAAGAGAAAGATTTGATGTTAGAATAATGATATTTATATGTGGCTCGACCTGAAGAAATAACACTGTTTACTCCTTTAAGGATTGAATAAAATGGGAGAGATAGAGAATTAGTGCTACTCATTTTGTTTTTATTGTTGGGAGGTAGTATATAGACTTATCATTAGATTATCTCTTATTAATGAGGTGGAGGGGATAATTCAATTCAATGAATCTTCAGGTTATATATTTAATCTTATCTTTTGAAAAGTAAGGATCACAGATTATAAGTACTCTCAAGAACATACCTATTACAACGGCTTTTTTAATGCTAACATCATGATGTGAATAGAAATATATATAAAATTGGAATTGGTCGGTTTACGGCACACAGTAAAACTAATTTGGTCAATGACTCTTACAACTTTGACATCAAGAAATGCTATACAATTATCTTTTTTCATTCTACTATAAAATTGATGGTGGGATATAGGTCGTTGTGATTTTTTAAGAAGTACATTTTATAGGCCAAATCGAAATGACATCGTCTCATACCTAATCATACAAAATTTAGATGAGTAATAAAGGAAGGGAGTAAAGTAACTTGAAAATGTTCCCTAAAATGGTTACATAATATTAGCGATAAGGGATTGCCCATGCTCAGTCCATATTTTTGACGGAAGAAACCCATTTCACTAATGAATACATTGTCAGTAACACAAATATTACAAGATTTATAATTTTATTTTTGTCTAGTGGAAGGTTTAATATTGGATTGTCTAATACCTTAGATAGAACATCAAGGGCTTCATTTCCTGTTACATTGATGAACAGGCTATCTACATCAAAGCTAACAAGGCGGCTATCTCCTATGTTAATTTTTCTAAATCTTTCGAAGAATTCAGAGGAATGGATTATGAGTGAAGGAGACGTCAATCAAACGGCGACAGCAAGAAGATAGTCTAACAACTTGGACAGTTTATATGCAGGAAAGTCAATACACGATATAATAGGGCGGAGTGGCGTTCCTCTTATCTGAGTTGTCGGCAGACCATAGATACGAGAAAGTGATATGGTGGTAGGTTTAAAACGATGTAGAAGGTTTGGGTTGGGTCGTTTAAGCAATTTTGCGAGAGTCTTGTTCAAGATCTGAATTTATTATTCAATGTGGTGGAAGATAACTTGTCATAAATGTTTGAGTAAATCCCCAAATTTTCCGTATAAGAATTTTTGTCTAACAGAAATATTTATTTACTTTTATCTGATTTTGTTAACACGATATTTTTATTAGAATTGAGTAATTTAAGTGCAAACATAAGGCACTTGGGAATCTCTAAGTATTTCACACTGTCACTATTGGATAAAGCACCAGCTAGAAAACCACTTAAGAACTCAATGTTCGACTCATCACTTCAGAAAATTTTGTGTATAGGGAGGAGATGATTAAGGGAGAAAGATAGTTTTATGGCTATCCTAGAAAAGCTTATCTTATGCGTTATCTTCTCGTGTATGTGAGAAGAGCTCCTTTCGAGGCCTTCGTTGAAGAGCTAGTTAGCCAAAAAATGCCCTTCTTAAACGCATATATATATATATATATATATATATATATATATATATATATATATATATATATATTGCCGGTTTGATAAAGGGGCTAACTGCAGAGAGGAAATATACAATGGCTAGAAAAGTTGGCTATGGAAGGTGAGGATTTAGAGTAAAAGGAGAGGAACAGCAGTTTAAATCTACCCCATCCCCAACCCACTCTTATTCTATTTATTAAATATTTCCTTTATGCAGTTTCTTTACGCCCGATACTCAAAGATATGAACTGTGTAAATTATTTTCATTTATTTTGTCTTCCTTCCTTTATTTATGATTCAATTTGGATAGAAAAAAAACTTGAAACGACCCTGATTCATTGCTAATTTCAACTATTTTATACCTAATACTATAATATTCCTTGTTTTAAATTAGAATCAATTGGACAGGCTGAAAAATGGGTATGGAGGCCGAAACGTTACTATTAAAGTTCAACATCTAATGAATGCAGCCTTATTTCGAGTCCTTAGACTATTTGTGAACTTAAATTATGCTTCTCCTTTGGAAAAAAGCTAGAAAACTTTCGTTTTTATCTAAAGAACATCCTACCATTGTTATAGGAAAAGTTTTATCTAAATATTACATTTAATTTCCTATTTAAGTCTTTTGGGTAATCCTATTTTGAATACATACAGAATCTTATTTTTAGTATCAGTCTTTATGGATACTCGGTAAAGAGGTATTTTAGGACATTTCATTTTTGGTTTATTACATGCTTACTCAAAAAATGAAAAGACATGCAGTCATAGTTGCTATCCATGCAAAGCTTAGTTTTTTTATCATGCTTTGGTTATTCTCAGCCGATAAAACTTTGACAGCATCAACAGCCTTACAGGAGAAATGACAGCTGATTTAGTGCAGATCCTTCTAAAGCACCCAGAGTGATGCACACTGAATTTCCAGCAACTGTGCTGGTCTTAGGAGTCGTGAGTAGCAAAGGTCATGTCATGCCGCCCCACTTTTATCCAGAAGGTCCTATAATTAATGCTGCGGGATACATTGAAATGCTCTGAACTGTTATAAAGCCCAGTATAGATGAACTACGCAATGAAATGGCATAAGTGTTTAATAAGGCCTCGGGACCCTTTCACAAAGACCTAGTTGCCCCAAAACGGTTGCTAGTCACTCTTTTCTATCATCTAACGCTTAAATATGTGACCTTCAACTATCCAGATTTGAATTCTATGGATTACTACGTCCAGAGCGCTTTTGAAAGGGAGACTAATCGTATTCCTCATAATACAATAGCTTCACTGAAGGCCGCTATTATCCAGGTGATGTCCAGAATGAATGAATTCCCTATATTGTCAGATTCTTAGTGGTTTTGGTTCCCCATTGAATTAGGCATCAAAGTTGAAGGCAGTTTTATAATAATAATAGGATTAATTGTCATTATCAAGAATAATTGTACAAATGTAATGTAATTTCATTAAAGAGAAACCAGATAATAAGTCAATCTTTGCACAGAAGCGATGAAGGGCGGGCACTCTTGTACAAGTATATTTGGATCTTCTTCAATCTTTTTTTTAATTTCACTAATGCATTTACTTAAGATGATTCCAAATTTGTCTCTCTTTTTAATCGGGAAAAATTATTACTTTTAAAGGTATGCTGTTTAAGTAAGGTAGTTTGCTTAGGTTATTATGATACCGGTAATTGATACAACGAATTAACACAATCAGGAGATGAAAATCGTAAATTCGGGGAATTCAGCTTTCTTGCAACAAAGTTAGCAATCAATTTCAAACATTTTTCTAAAAGGGATTTTGAATCTTTTGGGCGTAGTGCACGTTCTCAAATCCTTTTGTAAACTAATAATTTCTACAAAATAAAAAATACATATTAATAATTTGGGTAGGAAACTGTAATCGTGGTGAAATTTACAAAACAAATCGGAGAACGTAAAACAAACCAACCAAAGTTTACCTAACTTAACTTTAAACTAATAATGTCTCCAATATAGAGATACTTATTTGGAATATCGGTAAAAATTGCATTAGTGGTTAAGTGTACAAATGTTACATAAAGTACACCAAACTTAAACTAACTTTAAAGCTATTAATTTAGTTAAAAATGAAATACAGATTTAGAATCAGAGTAAAAACCTGCATTAGTAGTAAAACGTACAAAAAGATTAGAGAACGTGCAATATACCCAAACGATTGTGCATTTTGGTATTGTAGGCAATTGTAACTTTGTAGGTTTAGATTCGGTTGGTAAATTTGGCTTGTCATGGATACTTCTAAGCTCGCGGGTAATTTTGTTGGCTTAAAATAAATTCGGCTAGAATTTACTTTTATGAAATATTTTTAATGCTGAATTTCTTTGACAGCAGATCATGAGGGGAGGATAATAGTAAAATAGGGGAGGATAGTAGTAAAACCTCGAGCTAGTACAAGGTTCTTTATTGCCGATTCACCAGAGCTGTTTTTCTTCAGAATGACAGGAAAATCTGAATTCTAGATCGATCACTATCACTCACACTAAAGGAGGAAATGTACCGAAAAAGGGGATGCCGCTCCTATGAAATAAATTTAAACCCATCATTTTTTTACAGTATGCTGCTCCATTTTCACATTTATACTCTTTTCCCCTTCAGCTGGCTCAACAAGGTACTTAGCTACTTCAGCAATCAAGTTCTTGCGAGAGTATATTTCAGATTAGAGATTAGTACTTTTTTGGTCGTTTCTGACGGAAACAAATCAAATCAAAAGTGAAGTCGGAGATAAATAACAGATCGTCCGAACCTCTCCAGCACTCTTTCTATCAAAAGAGTGGTCAAAGTGGTGAAGGGAGTGAGGCCCCTTACTCCTTTTTAGTTCTTCGCACCCTAACTCTTGATCTTTAGTAGAATCCGAGCGGTGTGGGTACATAAGGAGGAATTAAATCCTAACAACTATGTGTAGTATGTTATCTATTCTATTCTCCACCCTTCATTTTGGACTCTCTGGTTAGCTAAATCTATGCCGAATTGGTTTTGAGCCTCTTCTATAACTTATTTGGCTCTCTTTGCGCTTATTATGTTGAGTGGATTTATTTTAGCCTCCAAGTGTAGGTGAATTTTTCCTGACATAAGGTCATGGGTGTTTGCTCCCCCCTTTGTGCCTCTTGGGTCTCAAGCAACTAAGAAATCCTATCTTTCCATTGATCTCTCTATTCCGCAAAATGAAGCCATGGAAAACCATCGTTTACCTAAAGTTAGTTGTTCTCAACCCCCTCTCCCCCTTCGGAATCAGAATCCAATGGTGAAGTAATTGCGTCTGAAGGATTTTAATTGTTATAAAATGGAAGTGGCAACTCGTCAATGTTCAGAAAAGCAGCAATAGATTTAAAGCGACCAGCACGTAACAAGACTACCAGTGGCAGCTCAATTCTACAGGGTTGCGTGTGTTTTTACCAGAGATCTTCAACATTTTTCGGTTTCTCGTGGCATAGCCTTTTCACCGAGTATCTTCCTTAGTATTCTATCCGGTTTAAATCACTGCTTTGCGAAGGCTACTTCATCACGCCAATAATTTTCCCAACCAAAATGTGCTTCACTGTCATTGCTCTTTCGCCCTGAGCATTCCTCCTGCATGAACATAGGTTCAAGTAGACCCAGTGTTCAAAAAGAGAGGCTCGCATTTTACTTAACCAAATTCTTCTATATAGCAGCATTTCCCTTGTCACATAAACGGACGAGATGCAGACAAGGACGCTTGAATTATGCTCCCCACCATAATGCTCCCATAACAAAATTTACTCCTTTTTCGTGCATGTGGTATACTTCACCTAGACGATCTTTTACATTCTGTTTCTTATCCAATTTGAACAAATGAAATTTGCTTTCGTCAATGAAAAACACATTACCAATTTTCAGCACTCCACAGGACATGCTCAATAACGAAGGCACAAAAAGATGCTTTAATTACTTTATTTATGAGGGATGTCTTAACAGGGGAGCACGATACGAGTCCCACATCTCCCAAGTGAAGTGGGACTGTCTGGCGAGGCATATTCAGGTTCAGATTCATGTTCTCCGCAACAAGACGGAAACGACCAGCTGCACTCTGAAATCGGTCCTTCATTAACATCCATTGCGTCGTGCGATATTCCATTGAAGTTTATTTCTAGGACGATTTTTTTGTCGTCAAGTCCTAGGACCTGATATTCTGATGGAGCTTTATTATGCATAAAATCAGTTTATAACAGATTATTATGCATCGAAATGTGAAACGGTGTCATTGCTTTATTCTTTCACTGGATAACCTGCTTTTTAAAGAATTTGCTGATATTAACTCGTCTTGCTATCAAAAGTGGCAAATAATACACGTGGGACAGTGATGTCATATATAGGTTACGAGTTTTTGCCTGTGAAATGAAAGTTATGTTATCATTTTCTGGTTATTGATACAGCCTTCCTTCAAAAGCCATTACTTACCTAATCATTATTTATCTTGTTTTTCAATGAACTTAACTTTTGACACTATGTAAAGCTATCTTCATTGAAAGCAAACTATTACACTGGGTTAAAAAAATTCTTTGTAAGTCTTCTAGGTATTTTCAATTGATTTAAGACACTTTTGGCCGTCAATCCGAAAATTACATCCGTTTCTAACGATCAAGTCAGGTTTTTGTGCTAAGTCGATTTTTAAAAAGAAACGATCTTAGAACTAAATCTATAACATTTTTGTGACATTTTCGGTTGTTGTTTATTATTTTTTCTCATCCAAAATGAGTTTAAAAAAATAGTTTCAACACAATTTATTAATCAATGTTACAAAAATTGATGGTGTACATTGAATTATAGACACTGATATATTAATTATATGTAAATTGGATAATAGGTTATTCTTGTTCATAAATCGGGACATGAACTTACATTTCTTTGAACTCCTAAAATGCTTAGTGGTAGGGATGTCTCTCTTTAGAGTCCAACAGTAATCAGCCATCATGACTAAATCCTAGCGTACCTGATACTTGAGCTCCATCTCTTTCATGTCCTGATGGAATCTCTTCCCCAACTCGTCGCTCATTGATCCCAAATTCTCACGAACCGATCCATATGTGAGAATAATAATGCATTTTGATGCTAAAATTGCATCAGAGGTTTCTGAAGGCAGTCGGCATATTGGCGACAAGTTCTTGGTCTTCACCACCAGAACAAAAGCCTTCCACGCTTTCAGTTCTAATTCCTCTATTGAGTTTTCAAACTCTGGTTCTCTGCTGAGTTAACGAAGTAGATGATCATCAAAAATGCCAGCAGCTTTAAACTTCTCCATTGTCAATCCTGGAAAACAGTGGCAGGAGTAAGTGAAGCTGCCACAACCTTGTCCATAATTTTGGTAATCTTTTTTTTTCAAAAACAACAACAATAGCTGTGGAAAGTAGGGAGATAGCTGTCTGTAAGAGATAGTGGTGTACAAGCATGATGGAGGTGGGGAATAGTGTGAAGATAAAGGAAGCATTAGAGGTGCAAGGATTGCAAAGTGGCATGGAGATCAGGCTAATCTCATTCATCGTTTTTTGTTTTGTTTCATTACTGTTGTTTTTGACGGATATATATATATATATATATATATATATATATATATATATATATATATATATATATATATATACACATATTACTATGTATATATATTAATAGATTAGCGTTAAAGCCTTTGAATTCATGTAAAAATTTACCGTTTCCTGTTTCCTTGACGTGTTGTTTGGTTCTTTGTTACATTTTCTGTATTTTCTGATTGTTACATGTGTTGTTCTATTTTAATATTCGTATATGTTTTTGTTGCTTTTATCATTAATTGTTTGTATTCGTGTGAGTATTCTGTGTTTCGTACTTACTTATAATTCTCTTGGAGGGATTCTTCTTTGTAATCGTTGAATACTTTGATGTCTTCATCGGGATTTTGGTTAAATTCAAGTTAGTTCGTCATTGTTGGTTGAGTTTCTTCGTAGGTTTTTTTGGTAGTTCTTTTTTGCAAAAAGTTGGATACCTGCATTCCCAAGCTTGCTGACGCTGCTTGGGAATCTTGTGTGACATGGACCTTGTTGGTTTTATTCGATGACTGCTCTAATTTTCTCAGTGCTATTTAACGTTATTTTTTCTTTCATAGCTGAAACTATTTCCTTTAGAACTGCGTTGAGAGACCTGATATTCGTCACTATGTGCAGATCCTCTTGCTTTCTTCCCTTCTTCCTGGGTGTATTGGTGTTTATATAAAAACATTTATTCTATATTCTCTGCATTATTTTTTTGCGCTTTCCGAGATGCTGAAAAGAGATGCCAAGGGAAAGATGAGGGGGGATCTGACTAACACCAGAAATAGTTTTCTTTTATTTCTTTGGCTGAAGCTTCTGAAAGTATAGAGTATCCTGACTGCCGATTTTGATCTTTGGCTCCGTTCTGTAACGTGCTTCCTGTATCCGGTAGAAGTGATCTTCATCTTAAGTACATTGCACTCGTTTGGGTAGAGATAACGCGTATCTCCTACTCTCACATCTTATTTTATTTTCTTCCTAATGGGACAATCTTGAATTATTCGCCATTAGTTCTGATCTTCCATTTTGATTCGTATTCGTTAATTTTCCTTATTTCTTCTGCAGGCATTCGAACTTGCATAGGCGCATTCCTATATCCACAAAAGATGAGTTAGCTTATATCATCGTCGAACTGGATATTTAGGCTAATGGGATTTCTCGGTTCTGGGATGTCGGCTGTATAGGCAATCCTAACGGTAGTGGAAAGGCGGGACCGTATGTGTGCCCTATACTGACATAAGCCCATCTCTCCATGACATAGTCACAATGAGCTACACGACGACGTTTTGATTGAAGATCAGGATACATGAGGCTGTTGCAGTTCTTTCTGTTGATCCCGTCAAATCAATAGCGCAAAAGAAGCAGTTAGTGCAATAGTTTGTAAGCTCCCTCCAAACCATGGGAATTCAGAAAACATTTCTTACCCTTGCTCGGTACATGTCTAGCATACTATGTGTGGAGCCCAAGCTATGTCCTGGTAACAAAGTTTCGAACTAAAATAGGTATGGTAATCACCCATTATGAAACTTGTGACTGAATTTGTCTTAGGAACAACAGTGTAGAGTTCGCAGACGTAGCAAAATACATGGGGCCTATTTTGGCAAGTTATTCTGGCCGAATTCATTTTATTTACCCGCAAAAGAAAAATACCAGTTAGTCAAAAAATTCTGAATGCATACTCTCCTGGATTCATTTCTTTAACAAAGTAAGGAAGATTTTGCATCATATAAATAGAAAATACCCAGTACCTCTAAGAAAACGTCGAAAATATCATGTGGGGATAAATCAGAAGGTTGACCAGATTGAGCAATACCAATGTAATTCGGGGATTAGGTACATCAAAATTGTCCTAAATCATCAAAAAATACTTAGACAACAAAGTTAGTTTTGGCCAGTGTTATTTTCAAGAATATGTAGATTTCGTTATTTTGTTCTCTGGTTCTGGACGGAACACTATCTTCCTCACATTTACATTTCCTCCTTTTTTAACCCTTCATTTGCAACTCTTTTTATAAGAACTTTCTGAAGGAGATGGTTTCCTTGTTTTTGGCTATAATTTTAAAATAAAATCTTTACAGCGATCAACTTTGGCACTAAACTCCAACACCACGTTTTACCGTGATTGAGTTTTAGAAAGTTATGCGAGAGACCTGACCCGTCTTTTGATTTTGAAGACACACCACGTCTTCAAAGAGTAAGAAGATGGATAAGAAAGAGAATCTGACCATCTGACCAAGAAAGGGGGCCTTGTGGAACAACTAATCGGACTTCACCCGCCCCAATTAAGTCACTTTCAACATAAGCAGAGTTTAAGTGAGATAATAGCTATGATCGAAACCAATAAACGACAGTTTCTACGAAACTCAGTGATACATGTAGATCATGAAGAAGAACAATTACATGTTAACTTCTCATAATATTTGAGTTTGAATTCTAATAAGTTTGCTTTAATATGG
Source organism: Ceratothoa steindachneri (assembly GCA_963969495.1). NCBI lineage: Eukaryota > Metazoa > Arthropoda > Malacostraca > Isopoda > Cymothoidae > Ceratothoa > Ceratothoa steindachneri. The sequence goes on from OZ018319.1 coordinate 39,579,672, forward strand.
GAACTATCACTGATCCACTTACTTCCAAACTAAAGCGATGAGAGGAAAGAAATAAGAAAAATAAACCGGACGAGACCACCTAATATAATTTCTGGATGACTCCACTATACTATTATGCAAGGTATTACAAATTATTAGTTGGGCCAACCTATTCTGGTCTCCCATTTGTTAATAAAAGCTTCAAATTTCCCATTCCAGGCCTAGAATTTTGAGGAGATATAGATTGTTGCAGCAGTTCATTTGATTATGTGAATATTGTTCGAAAATAAATTGTTCGAAAATGATTATTCGAAAATCATTGATTTGAAGGAAAAATTGTTTGAATGAAAATTATTCGAAAGGACAACTACACGAAATGATAATTATTCGAAATTCAAGATCTTTATTTAAAAATTAAGTAAAAATGAAAAAACCAATACGCGAATAATAATTATTGGAAATACACATTGCTTTAATAAAAAAAATAATACAATGATTAAAAAACCATTTCCTTATATAGTTAAATTATATGCTACTGCACGCAAATGCTCAACAACTGAAGAGTAGTTGAGCACAAATTTCTTCTTTCATTCACGTCGCGATATTTCTTGGTGCTCTTGATACTTTGGTAACCTGCACTTACTTTTGAAATATGAATTCCTTTCACGTTTTAGAGCATTTAAAATTTTCTATATTGTGGAACCTTTTTGCTGTCTCATTTTCGAGGCAGATAACGTATCTGTCACTGGCGCTTGTTCATTTTGAATAATTAGCACTTCGAGCTATTGTCCATTCGAATAATTTTCTTTCAAAAATGATTCTACTTTTAGCACAACTTACCAAGGAGCAAAAATTTTAATTATAACACTACAAAAGATATAGAAGTGTTATGAACAACGACTTAAAATTTCAAATATAAGTGTAGACGAGTGAAAAAAGCCAACAATAACTTGTAAGAAGTTTTTCTGACAAGCTTAGAGAAATTGCTCTTCCATTTCTCAAATCCATCTTGAGGTCACACTTCACTTGGCATATGCGTCGGTGCAAACTTTCTGTCATTATCTACGTAATGATGTAGAAACTAAAATGGCACTTGGATTGAGAAAGAGATCATATCAAGAGAGTTCGAGAGTAGTAATTTGGTAGTCTCTGATGAAACAGAATGACGGCTGAACAGATAGAAGTATTTAAGAAATTAAACGGTTCTGACAAGGTTAAATCACATTTATTCCTTGCGCTTTATATCACAAGTACGACAGGAGACAAAGGATTCATACTATAGGAAAGATGTTATGAAACTGATATCGTTAAAGAGTATTCCACTTAAAATTTACAGTGATACAAACAACAAGTTTAAAAAACGTTTAAACAATAATTTCCGAAGGAGTAGCATGTTCGTAATAGCGAGCTGGTGTGAATGGATCGCATGGTCTTTTCTGCCACTTATGATCATTAATTTTTATATATTACTCAAATAATATAATAATAATTGAGTATAATAAAATTATTAGACCTAACTCAATCTCATTTCATTCGGTGAGACGGGCAGAAATGCTCTGTTTGGACAACAAACTTGATGTTATTTTCCGTCTGGAAGACTACCTGAGGCCAAAACATCATCTCTCCAAATCTTTCACTAACACAAAGCATCTAAATAGCATTACATCCTACAAATCCAAACAGATTTGCTTTAAAACGGATATTTCGCAACCCAACACAGCTCTAAATGCTGAAAGTAAGACCACATAAATAGCTCTGTCTTTTATGGTTGACTTTAATAAATTGAATTTTCTGTTTTCTCTATGTAATTTGGAATAGAAAGAAAACGTCTCTTTCTGTCAACCAACGACTAGTCAAATGTACATCTCACAAAATCATTTAAGTCTATATAAGTGAACGTATTTTGTTAAATTTACCGTGTAAGTGTTGCATGAATTTTTATTTGGTTGATAGCCTAGCCGTTTTTATAGGACATTGAATCCGAGACGCATTCGCTGGCTCTATATTGTATACCAATAAGAAACTTATGGAAATAACGAAGGGACCACTGGAGGTGTAAACCATCACTGCTCACATCACCAGTAGGCATTTACTCTGAAGATTTCATAAAAGATTAATCTTAGCTTAAGTCCGAAACCCCAGAATAAACGCGGCTAATCCCAGCTGTGCTTAATTATCTCACCTATTTCATCAAGCATATATTTGTGTATAAGCAAAAATATCTCGTGAAAGAGAAAATTTTGTAAGACATTAGTTTCCTTTAATATACCTTTGATTTCCTAAGTTAAAGAAAGTACTTTAAACCCTCGGTACTACAGGATGCTAGCAGATATAATAGGATGCTATATTAAACATAATTCACAGAGTCAGAGCCTGAAAAAAACAAACTCGAGGCTAATCCACTAAAGTGAATATAGGGAGGAGAGAAGACCATAGTTGAAGGAAAAGTTGATATAAATCATATATCAGTTATAAGCCCTTCTACTTTATTTTTATTCATTTTCTGTGTAAAATTTATATTTCCCAATTATATTTTTAAATATATTGAATTTTAAGGGTTAATTATTACACATCATACAATGCAGCTGAATCGCAAACACAGAAAATTTTATCCTCTCATAAATTATCCATTTTCTCATGAACTGTTTTGAGAAAATCGTAAAGAATCACATTTTCTGGAGACTTAGATTTATCTGGCAATATCTATTCGTTTTCTCATGCCGATTTCAAATATATAACCCATTTTTACCTACGTGCTATAGTTATTCTGTAATTTCTATTTTCTAGTTTCCCAGAAAACTGACCTCCAGACGGACATAGAGGGTGCTTGTAGAAAGCAGATACTTCACAGTACATACATAGTAGTAAGCTAGTAATATGTGTTATTGTTCAAAATATTGACAGTATTGTTTCTTTTTTTAGGTCTAATGTTAGAGTGATGGCTTCGTCAAGAGGAAATTGCGTTTATGATCCAGATACCTTATGCTACATATGTGGCTGTTACATGCTAGTTCGTCAAGTCACAATATATCAAACTTTGTGATCCGCACTTATAAGGCATATCTTGATGTTTCTCTTGGCAATCAAGATAAGAAGTGGGCCCCACATGCTGTTTGCCATAGTTGTGTGGAACATCTTTGTGAGTGGACAAAAGTAAAGAGATATTGTATTCGTTTGGCAATCCCCATGATGTAAGGAGAGCCAAAGGATCATGTATCAGACTGTTATTTCTATTTGATGAATACTAAAGGAATTAGCAAGAAAAATCGGCCCAAGATCGAATACCTCAGTATTTCCTCGGCGATCCGGCCAGTACCTCATTCTAAGTGTTTAACAGTTCCGATTTTCAGTGGATATGCTTCTTCCGAAGATGTAAATGATGTACCTGGTATAGACGTCTACAGAATGCATTCAGAGTCTGCATATTCATCATCACATACCGAACAGTCATTAGCTCCTCATTGTTTCAATCAAGAGGATTTGAATGATTCGAACCGTGATTTGGCGCTCTCCAAGTGAGCTGCAGAACTTTTAAACTTCAGGTTGAGTAAAAGATATATGCTTGCCAGGTCGGTACTAGTATCATATTACCGAACAAGGGAAAGTACATTTGTTAGTATTTCTCTGAGGACAAACAATACGTATAATGACACGATGTTCCTGGTTTGTTTACCGAGTTAGGACTTGGCACCTATAGCCCTGCTGAGTGGAGACTGTTTTTTGATAGCTCCAAGCGTAGTGTCAAGTGTGTCCTTTTGCATAATGCGAATAAATTTGATGCAGTTCCTCTTGGTCACTCTGTCCATCTGCAAGAAACTCACGATGATCTAAGAATGGTCATGGATTTTCTTAAGTACCATAAACACAATTGGATCATATGTGTAGACTTTAAGATGGTCAACTTCCTCCTTGGTCAGCAAAAGGGATATAAAAAGTTTTCATGGTATATCTGTATGTGGGACAGTCGAGCCCATGACAAACACTGGTCCCCAAATGATTGGCCAGTTCGGGAAACATTGAAAGCAGGAATGCCAATTATTGTTAATGAGCCAATTGTAAGTCGAGAGAAAAACGCTTTCCCTCCACTTCATCTCAAACTGAGGTTGATGAAGCAGTATGTCAAGGCGTTGAGCACTGACAATGATTATTTTCAGTACATAGTATCGGCGTTTCCTGCTTTGTCATAAGAAAAAATAAAAGCAGGAGCATTTGATGGTCCCCAAATCAAAAGACTTCTGAGTGATTCTAGATTCGTGAACACCATGAATGAGAAAGAGAAGGCAGCCTAGCTCTCATTTTCTGCCGTTGTTCGTAACTTCTTAGGAAACAAAAAAAGCAGATAATTAGGAGGATCTGGCTAATAATATGCTTTTAGTATATCGTGTTCTGGGATGCAACATGAGTGTGAAGCTGCATTCCCTAAATAGTCACCTCGAACTATTCCCAGAGAATTTTTTTTTCTTCTTTAGAGCCCATCTGGCGACTGCCCACTTGGGCAAAAGTCGCCGGAAATACGACAGCCTAGAACTAGGCTAATTTAAAATAGAATTATGAAAAAATATCAATGATAAATATTGGAAAAACTTAACAATTAGGAAGTTATCTCCGGCTTCGGGGGGAGGTACCCCTCACCCGGTGCAGGAGCGTGCAAGCTACAAAGAAAAAAATATAGAGGGGATAAGCCCGGGCCTTCCCCCAAAAGTCAACAAGTTCTCAATTCAATGTCCACGAACTCGTTCCAACTACAATGGACAGGCGGTAGCAACCCTGCCCATCCCGGTACCGGGACAGGTAACGTGCAGGAAGATCACCCAGACTGGGTCATTCGACCAGAATGTGCCGAACAGTCTGAGGGATGAGGCAGTCGTCACAATAGGGCACAGGCGAGCGCTGCATCAAATAGCACTGTGTCACACGAGTGTGTCCGATTCGAAGACGACAGAAAGCGACCTAAAGCCGTCGAGGAATTAAGTGATAGGTCCATGGGAACAGTCACGGCGCAATGGCACGCAACTTTAGGTTCCCTTCGACCGTCTTCCATCTTCTTTGCTAAGCAGTCCAAAGAGCTGCCCGTATTCCTGAGGGAGAGCGAAACGCTGGTCCGGTCGCCGAGTCATCGCGGACTCTTTAGCGAACCAGGGAATGCGGAGATTCCAATGCCGCGACAGCACTCAGGTCGCTTTGTGAGTTGCTATAGATCACAATCTGGTCTCCGAATCGGGCACGTCGCGTAATCTCCCGTACCAAGTAGTGTATTGCTACTTGCTCGGCCGTGAAGACAGACGCAGCGCCTGGCAGGCCCCGCTGACTTCAAACAGAGGGGACACGGCGTGGAAGATGACCCCCTCTTGTGACTTGAAGCCATCCGTATACACTGGCACGGTTCCAGCGTGACACGAGGTGTGCTCCAGAAAGGTCGAACGCAATACTCCCGGCGATGTACAAGCTTTGGGGGCAGAGGCATGGTGACAAATAGCCAAATGTGGTACCCTCCAGGGTTGCGTCCTGGGCAGAACCAGGGGCGCCACCGGCCCGAGAGCGATATCTACCTCTCGAAGGAGTTTCCTGGCCCTAAACCCAAAAGGCTTAGGGTATGACTGGCGTCTCTAATTGGCATAGGACCGTCGAGATCAGCTGCGGATGCAGTGAGAGCTGTTGGAAACTGAGGGAGCCGCCGGGCTCTCGCGTACAGGCGAGTGATTCACTGCACGCGGCGTAGAGTGAGTGGCATCTCCCCAGTATCGACTAGTAGGCTCTAAATGGGAGAAGTGCGGAAGGCACCGGTCGCAAGGCCAAGGCCAGTGTGGGGGATCGAATCCATCTTTCGCAATAAACGCTTGACTGCGGATGCATAAAACTCGCATCCGTAGTCGAGCTTCGAACGAACAAAGGATCGATAAAAAAGTAAGGCAGTAGCATTATCAGCACCCCAAACGATGAACGTCACGGAATGGAGAATATCCATGGCGCGATTAAAAGAGACCCTAAGGCTGCAAATATAAACCTCCCAGGTGAGGCGTCGGTCGAATACAAGACCAAGGAAACGGTGCAATCCGACCACATCCAGGCGCACCCCATTAAGAAACAAATCTGGGTCGGGGTTTGAAGCCGTGGATGGCGATAGAAGTGCACTACCTTAGTCTTGGCCAAAAAAAACGAAACCTCTGCGCTTTGGCATAGCGAGAGACGCGGTTCAATGCCTGTTGGAGTCGACGCTCCAGAGTTGGCATCTGGGCCGCGCCAAAAGAGATCGAAAGGTCGTCCACGTAGAGCGTAGCGAGAACATCTTCCGGCAGCACTGAGGTGATGCCGTTGATGCTCAGGGCAGAGAGTGTTACACTGAGGACACTTCCCTGCGGGGCACCCTCTTCCTGCCCCTTTGGGCCGAAGAGGGCTCCCCCACCCGTACGCAGAATCGACGATCTCGCAAAAATTCAGATATAAATATTGGAAGGCGTCCCCTTGCCCACATCGTGTGGAGAGTCTCCATGCAGTATCATAGGCCTTCTCAAGATCGAAAAACACCGTGGCGTAGTGCTGTCGACGAAGGAGAGCCTCGCAGACGGCATTTTCCGGTCGCAGCAGAGCATCCGACGTGAAGTTGAACTTGCGGAAGCCGCACTGTGCAGAAGGCAGATGGCCTCCACTGTCCAGGAAAAAGGCTAGTCTAACATTTACGAATTTCTCCATCAACTTGCACACGCAAGAGGTTATAGAGATATGGCAGAAACCGTTCGAAGGAGAGTGATCTCTCCCCGGTTTGCGAAAGGCCATGCCTCGCTCACCAAGGTGTTGAAGCATGGCAAACGGGACATCGTCCGCACATGGGTGGTGTCCACGCACGAAGAAAGAGCGGAGCGCAACTCACTGACAGTAAACCTGTCGTTAAAGGGTTCTCCGCCTCTGGAAGTAAAGTCCAGCCGGCGGCCTTCCACTACATGACGACGTGCATTGAATGCTGGCGGAGCAGCATCTCGGCAAGAGAATGCGGAAAAAGTGGTCGCGAAGGATTCCGCCACGGACGCGGGGTCCGAGATTGCGGTCCCATTCTTCTGGAGAACGGGAGGGGAGTCCTGCGAAAACTTGCCCCGAATCCTTTTGACTCGCTTCCACAATTCTGCTGAAGGGGTATTCTTGTTGAGTGAAAACACGTATGCCCCCCTAAGAAGAGCGGCGGGCGTGCTTCGAAATATACCGGAACCTAGCCCGAGCCCGACGAAATTCAGCGACAGTGAAATCGTTCGGACGACGCTTATAGCGCATGTAGGCATAACGCTTATGTTTAGGAGCCGTCTCAAACTCGGCCGACCACCACAGGAGTGGACGGCGTGCAAAACGGCCAGATGTTTTAGGAATAGTAATCAGGCCCGCGGCGATAAGGTTGCCGGAGAAACACTGAACGGCCTCATCTACCGACCTAAACTCCTCGACTGAGATAAAGAATTCAGTCATTTCCTGAAATGCCGGCCACCGCGCCCGCGCAAAGCACCACCGAGGTAGGGTCTTAGGCGGCAGTTGCCCTTAAAATGATATTTAAATGGAAAAGTGATCACTACCATGCAGGTCATCTACCCCCCCCCCCCCTCAATCAAAATCAGGCTGTGCATCCGAAGAGTCCAAAGATAGGTCAAGGCAAGAAAATGAAGCGGCTCTCGGACAGTGATGCGTAAACTCATTACGTTTAGGAGACCTATCTCAAGCTCTTCGATCAGATCGCAAGGACTTGTCCCCTGGAATTTATTGAGTAATCTCCCCAGAGAGGATGCCTGCCGTTCAGATCTCCAAGCAAGAGAAAGGGCCTCGGCAACCGTACCACGACGCTGCGGAAGTCCGTTGCGTCAAAGTCAGCTGACGGTGTAATGTACGCAGAAATGATAGTTTCCCTGCTATCCAGGTGAAGCTGTGCAACCACTGCCTGAAAGGAGGTATCTAAAGAGAAAGAAAGAACGAAGACATCATGCCGGGTGTAAACCGCGCATCCCCCAGACCGGCCATCCCGTGGTGGTGGGTTGCAAGAATCTTATACCCTGAGAGGGCGGGCAGGGGGCACGCGCCTAGCATGGTCTCCTGAAAAAAGATAGCTAACGGGTAACGGGACGAGACTAGCCTCCGCAGCTACTCCCAGTTGGCCCGTAGTCCACGGCAATTCCATTGAAGGAATATGCCCTCGGGGCCTAACTCGGAGGAGACGCGGGGGCCCTGTTCCTCCTCGAACAGAAGACCCTCGCAGGAATGGCCGTACGCTTCCCGGAGGCATAACCCTGGGCGCTGTTGGCCGGACAAAGCGCTTAAGGCGCTGTTGCCCTTGAGGACTTATTGAGGGAGGTTGGGCTCGCCATGGGTCATTTCCTCCCTCCACCTCGAAACCTTAGGCGGGCGCTGCGGCTTCGGAGGCGGTAGGCCCTCTTTTCGAGGAACCACCATCTCCGAGCCACTCGCTCAACCACTAGGCGTCGGCGAAGGAGCCGAAGCTCTTTTGTTGCTGTCCTTTCGGGGGAGAGCTTTAGGAACCCCGGAAGATGGCCTAGCGACCAACTTCAGAGGTGTTGCTTCTTGTGATTCTAACGATTCGGTGGAGGCGCGTGGCCGTTTCGCCTAACGGGAAACGGTCACGCTGGGGGAAGAGGGGGGAGCCCTGGTTTTATCTGGGGCTGGGTATGAACCTTTTTTGCCGCCAGCTTTACCAGGGGAGCGCCCGGGTTGAGTACAGCCCGCAGAAGGGCTCCGAATGGGCGAGGAAACAAGAGTGCTCGTTGGCCTGGATGGGCCAGGAGCAGAGGGTGCCTTTCTAACTATTGAGGCATATGACGTCCCAGGAAGAGCCGGGCGCGCCAGGACCAAGTCCTTAGCCTTGCAGAATGAGAGTCGATCCTGGGCCTGAACGGCCACGATTTCTTTCTCAAGGAGATATGCACCACATTGCTTTGAAAAAGCAGGGTGCGGCTCTCCGCAATTGACACACTTGGCCACACACGATTTTGACATATCGTGTGCGGCCTTGGAGCAATTTACACAAACTTCGGTTGACCCCTACTTTGCACGTCTACAAGAACGATTCGTATTGCCGAAGCGGTGACAGTAATAGCACCGCCGCGGCAGTGGCACGAATGCCTTCACGCGGTAGCGGTACCAACCGGCACGCACCAACTCAGGGAGCTTGTCACAGTCGAACGTGACGAAGAGTATAGGGGTGGGTGTCGAGTCCCTCCCTGTTTTCTCATCACACGTTCGACCTTGACCGCCCGATGGTCGGCAAGCTCTAAGGTGATATCCTCAATGGAGTAGTCTTCGAGTTTGCATAAATTATTCTTTTCACAAAGTTCATGGTAGAGTGCGGCGTCACACTCACCGGGGTGCCATGAAGTGTCAGAAGAGCACTTATCTTGGCCGCCTCTGCAGATTCGCCGCATTCGCCAGAAGGCTTCCGTCCGAGAAACGGGTAAATTTTGGCTCTCTACCAATTACACTAGCTAATCCTCTCCTCAAATGGATCATGTTGCCCTTAGCCAACATGGTGCCATCAGTGGAGCGAATAACTTTAAAGCGTTTGAAGCCAGCGGGCTAGAAAACCCCAGGTAACCTCTGAATCAGGGGCCACGATGTCATCGAAGCTCCTCCCTGTGCACTTTTGTTCTTAGTTAAGGGCTCCCAAACCGGGAGGGGCAAAGGGGCCAGAGGTACCGATCTTGGCTTGGTCGCTTGCCAAAGTGGCAGCAGACCAATCCGTCCCTGCAGCCCCCGCAGATGAAGAGGAGCCCCAAGTCTTCTTTGTCTTTTTGGTCTTTTTTGGTCTTTTTCTTTTTTGGAGAGGAGGGTGTGGAATGAACCACCCTCTCACCTTCACCGTCAGCAGCTCCCAGCCCAGATGGACCGGCCTCAGCCAGGTCCTTTTCCAAAATTGAGAAGGTCCTGCTAGTTGTAGGGGCACCTGTCGGAGGAGATCCCTCCCCTCCTTGTACTGTCTCAAAAACACAAGCCATTTGAGGAGGTCCTTGCATAGGGGCGGATTCGGGTCCAGTGTTTGACGCCAAGCCCGGATTCCCTCCTATGGATGGCCCTACCCTCTGACGCTGAGTTTCCTCAAGGACCATGTCTATCACAAGAGGGGCCTACAGTTGGCCATTCCCTCCCAGGACATCGCAGGTCTCCTTGGCAGTGTCACCAGTCTTGTGTGGGGAGGCACAGGCCTTGACCCCGGCAAGGTTCAATATTCTTGCCAGCAGGTCTTTTGAGGCACCGACCGAAGGGGCATGGCTTCCCTCTCCCCCGTAAGGGGGTTCGCCCTACGAAGCCGCTTCGATGAAGAGTGGCTGGCTATGGGCTGCATGCTGGCTTTCTTGGCATTCCCCTTGGAAAGAAAAGAGGGGACTGCCGCTGGAAAAAGGAAGGTGCCCGAACGCACCTCCAGAGAAGGGGGCAAGGGGGAGTCCCCTGCACCCGTAGGTGAAGGAGAGGAGTAAGCCTCCTCTCCAGTTAGATAAATATGGAGGGTCCCCTGGGCAAGCACAGGGGGGAGACCTTCATTTTTTCGCTGGAGCTGCCCGAGGGCGAATCCGTCGTTGTTTCAGGGGAAGTTAAAGGGGTTTGGTTTTTTAAAGACTCATCCATGGGCATGGTGACCCTATTTGTGACACGGGACGCAATAGTTCATCAACTCTTGCAGTTGCTTGCAATGCAAGAGGTGCTTACAGGCCAGACAGAGCCAGGCGCCGCCATTTGACACCACCCTACCCGCCTGGTGGCCTGGCAGTCCATCGGCATGGCCGCTCCACATTGAACATGGCGTAAAATTGATAGAATGTGAAGAGGAGATGAAAATGGATGTGAGGAAGGTAGGGGTTGGGATGAAGCAAGTTGTTAAAAACCAGCTACCCAAGACCGGAGCTCAAGGGTTAGGAAACATTGTCCCCTCCCCCATCAGCCTCGATCCAGGACGGTTGGCTGAGAACCAAGGTCAGCATCTACCATGTGAAATTACAGGCTGACCAGAGAAAGTTGTGGGAGAGGTTGTATAAAAAGCAAAGAAACAAGTGTTTTGAAGGAAGGAGAAGAGGCTAAGCTGGGGTCGAACGGGGTGCTGAGTCCCGTCAGCACGGCGGCCAGGATGGCAAATCACCGTGCCCCTTACGGGGCGATTCCCAGAGAATCTGGGAACCGTGAGCGACGAACAAGTGCAACGCTTCCATCATGATTTGATGACGATGGAAGAACGCTACCAAGGCTACTGGGATAGAAACATGATGGCGGACCACTGCTGAACGATTAGAAGAGATCAGCCAGACAAGATTTACAAGAAAAAGAGTTACAAACGCCAGTATTTGCCCGATTGAAATTAAGAAATGGTCCTCCAGCCTGATGTACGGTCATTACTAAATTAGCATCTATTTGATTACAGTATTTATAATCCTAATGTTTAATTTAAGTTTCTTCTCATATGCAATAAAATGTTTGTGCAAAAAAACCTGCTTTACAATAAATAACGCAAAAGGATGATTCAAAATTACTTCAGGGTATGATGATAGGCGTGATAAAATGAAAATTATTGTATATTAGTTATTGATATTACGAAAAGTCTGTAGCATTTTGAGAGAATCTGATTTCAGATTCGAATTTATTATGCACGAATTAGGTAGGAAAGTGTACTATTATCAATTCACAAAATACATTGTTCCCTCGTGTTATCTATGCGGAATAAAAATTCTACAGCTTGTCTCTTTAAGTTCTCCTAATAAAGTTATATAACGCACATTTAGCTCCTCTGATTTAAGGGTAATCGAATTATTAGTAGAGTAACCATAAATTCAAAATATAGAAGTGATATTTTTGATAGATTCGTCTACAAAAAAGAACTGAATAAATTATGTTCACAACTTGGCCACCCAGGAGAAAAGATCGATTTTTCTTAGCCGAAACCCCGTCACAAACTCATCAAATTCATTTCACACAATCAAATCGCAGACCAAAAATGTAGACTCATTTGAATACATAATTTTGCCCATAAAATCGCCATCTTCTGTGTTCTTTACTGGAAACAATTTTGGAAACTGCATTCTGCGATCTAGATCTCATTTTTCAAAATATGTATTAATCTTTAGATGCAAAATTTCCATTTAGCATTTATCAGAATTCATTGGAGACTTGTTTTACTTTTCCTTGTTTAATAAACAAAATGTCTAGAAATTTCTTAATGATTGTTGAATATCTGTACCACTCAATCAAAATTGCTAGCATTGTCGGTCTTTGGACGCTTACTCGTTTGCTTGAAGGCATCATAAACCGTATTGTATATTTCAAATATTCACATGTACATGAAACAATGTCGAGTGGAGGAATAGTTCTAAAATTAACTATCTGCTGTTTATGAACCTCTGATATGTTCTCAACTCTAATGAGCTAACTTAGTATCCATTTTCTTTGCTCAAATGTTAAGCACACACTTTCTGTATTCTGTTTACTGAGGGCAGGTAAGACTATCACTAATTTGCATTTTTATCTCCTTAGGCGAAGCTAGGCTGTTAATAATACGCTGTTATATCTCTTTAAGACTTAAGAATAAATAAATTTCTTCTGAATCTGTTAGTTGGTTCATAAGTTATAAGTTTTTGAATAATGAATACAGGATTTGAGGATACACAATATCAAGCTTATTATTGTGGGAAACAGTCACATTTCTAGAATTTGGCAGGACAGTTTTCAAGAGCTTTGAAACAAATTGTATCGAATTGTTAGGCAGTAATGCTTGAAATACCATGACAAAGTAAAATATTTTACTAAATTTAATTTCTTTAATTGATAGATATTCTTTATAGTATATTTATAATTAAATATATCCCAAATACTCCATCTCTCTTTAAATAATAATGTATAAAATTATTGTTGTTTTATGTTTAACCTCTTTTTTTTGCATTAAACCTTTAGTTTCTATAGGGCATAAACAGAAGAATTTAATGTTTTGGATGTTATATTTAATGTAAACTTTCCTCATACACTTAAATTTCTTTAGACAATTTAATTTTACAAAGTCACACTGGTAAGTGTAAATACCCAAATTAAAACGATAAGTTGGGGATGGATCTTGGTCGGTTTGGATATTAAAATAGAGATGTGGTCATATTGAATTTGTTAAGTAATTAATATGTGGATCCTTACATGATCCTTAGTACATACGAATTGATAATTCACTTCGTGGTTGGTGAAACATTTTTCTTTTTAAAACGATGGGAAATTTTAATGAAGCTGGTGTGGAAGAGATAAATGAATCGACCAGCGGCCCTCCCCCACCCACCCCTGGTGAGGCAGGAGGGAAGAAGATTCCCAGTCGACCCCTCCCGGTTCCTCATCGCCTCCTTCCGCAGGTCTCACCATGTTTGGTTCGCAGTAGGGCAAAGGAACGGTGTACATATATTAAGAGTCCGAAGTTGATCTCAGTGAATAGGAGAAAAGAATATAATAGTTGCATTGTTTGTTTATTTGTTTTACCTATTAATTAACGTGGAATTCGAACAACGACTTGATCTTATCCTTTTTCATTCTATTCTCTTTTTTATTTTTGTTGCTCTACTGATATGTAATCGCAACTTCTTTATCGTTGTCGTGAGAGGCGACTAAACTCAGTTCAATTTTGTTCTTTTGACATTCATGTATGTACTGTAGAATCCATGGAGTTGTGTGAATTCCTCTGTTGAGATACTTCCAAGCTGTATAGTATATGAGTTAGGTGTTTGTACTGAATGTTTACTTGCCATGGTTTAATTCTGTGGTTAATGTAAGTTGACTGCTTTATTAATTCTACTTGATTCACTTTATTCACTAATTTCATTTTGGTTTTTACTTGTATCACATTCCTTGTTGCACAGAATATGTTTCAATAAATCTTATTGAGTTTTCTAATATTACCTTTGTTTCTCATATGCTCCCTCTCCAATATCTAATATACGAACCTGCATTGGAATCTTGGTAGCGTAAGGATTGGTGCCCGATATAATTATTCTCTTGGTGAAAGACTCCTTTATTTTCACTGAGAGACTTGATAGGAGCGAGCGATGCTGCTTTCTATCTTCTAAGTGGTTTACTTGGATTTCTAAGTTCGTGTGTCTGAATTATTAGAGAATGCGTATAATTTAACCTCTACTAAATTGTTACTCTCTGAACGAAAGGCAGATATGACTACAGTTCACCATTTACTGATGTCACATTTTGAAAATGTTTCTGACAAAAGTAAACTGACTATGATATGACTATTTAGAAGGGTTTTATAAATCTTCGAATGGATTTGCAAGACTGCCGTTAAGATTGTGATGCCTCTTAATATTTTAATGCCCATATTTTTTATAGACATGATTAAAAATTAAATAAATACATAAAGATAATTAAGCTGGAAAAGACAAAATTTCAGAAAATTTAGCAATCGTGTTTTGAAACCAAACCATGTCAAATTGTTTAGAGACTAATGCTTGAAATACCGCAATGAACGCAATAGATTTGTCTAAATATAATTTATTTTATTATTAAATGTACTATTTATTATTTGTAATAAAATATATCTCAAACATTCCATATTTTATCAATTAATTATTTATTAAATTGTGATTCTGGGGAAACTCTGCGGGGAGTATTAACTGATGATGGAGACCAGTCACTTTAGAAACCTGTCTCCTAAGTAATAATTATATATTTAAAAAAAAGTTTCTATAAAACTACGTCTTTCTTCTAATTTAAAAACTAGGGTTAATCTAGTGATTTAATAGAATATCGCTGTTATTTAATACATTCAACCAATTGCGATAATATAATAACCTAAATTATTTAAATGGGTTTATAATAATCATTGCGGAGTGCTAATTCAGATCTAAGCTAATTTTCTATTTTCCTTATATTTCATAAATTTCTAACCCATATATTTCTTACGCTAGAATTTAACTACACGGAAGTCTCTTGTGAGAATTGAGTAAATAATTTAAAACTTACATTATGTCTAATACATGAATTTTTTCGCGCCAAATAAAATTCACTTTTGACTTCCACAATTTCCTTACAGGCGGAGTAAACAAATTCTTTTAGATTCTAACCTCTTTCCGCTATGCTATGATAATCAGATTTCTAAGCACTTGAGTTAATTCCACTCCTCTATGTGAACAGTCGCTTGTTTCGTATACGATTCTATATCCCTTGGGCCTAATCTAGGCTGTTTTTAACTACATCTTTGCCTCAAGATTTGCTGGATCAAAGTAGAAAGGTTCAAAGCACCGTTTGCCAGCGTGGTGTCAATTGCCAAGAAAGCATCAGTTTTAAATGAATGATAAGCTCTCTCTTTGCAAGTGGTACACATTTAACAAGCAATAAAATATAAGGTGAAAAATTAGTTGGGTTCATGGCTACGAATATAAAATACTTTAAAGCAACCAGGTAACAGTGTCGAGCTACATAAATGCATCATAAGCATAATTAAAACTATTTTTCTTTTTTATATATTTTTATCCATTACCTTGTAAAATATTAAAGCATTTTTCTTAACCAAACTCACAAATTTGAGCGAAAATAGACAAAGAAAAGGAAAAATGATGCGATGTTCACTTTTCCGGAACCTCATTAATTCTGCAAAAAATTTCGAAAACTTAAAACCTTTAGGAGTATGTTACATATTATTATATATATTATTTTATGGTATTAGCCTGATCCTTTTATCAGAATTTAATGATACCTTATAAAAATGTGGACAAAAGCGCTCAATTCTTTAATGTCTCCTGAGAAACTCTTTTACGGTCATGACTTCTTCTGAGAATCAGAGAGACAAGCTCCCTTAAAAGTTACCTAGGACGAACTAGAAAAATAGCTATAGAGAACCATAGAATTATCATGCGCAATTTGTCAAAGAATGAGAGGAACGTAAGTTCAAATCTGAATACATATTTTAATCAGCATCTAACGAGTCATCTTTCAAATAACTTCAGGAAGCGAATTATTTAGGAAGGCTAAAACTGCAAATACTTTTCTCACCCAAATCAGCATGGTTCATTATAAAAAGTTATGTTATAGACCATACTAATTAGACCATGAAAGAATAGAAAAATGTTAAATATTCGGACAAATGATTCTTTACATTATTTCTATGTTCTGGTCAAGTTTGCGCCTGAGGACGCCTAAAGAAGCTTATCATCCGGACTTTCTTATTCCGACAGTTAAAATTTGAAGTAGTTTGGTGAGGATCTGTACTAAAATATCATGAATTGATAGCTCAAAAGTGAATCGGTGAATTTGGTTAAACAGGGGCATCTCATTGTGGAAGCGCTCTTTCCTACTGGCACTCTCACTCTTTAGCATAATAATGCAGCCATTTTCACTGCAAAGGTCGTTAAAAACTTGTTTGGAGTTCATACAACATTACGTTGGACCGACATTCGCAATTTTTAGAACTTTATATACAAGTAATAGAACAAGTGCGGTGTGAATCGAAGCAGCAACTAAGGAAGTGATTTCAATTTACCAGTGACTTTGAAATTCTTGGAACAAGTTTTGATCTAAGAAAAGACAGAAAAGTTACTTTAGAATCTAAATACGTTTAAAAACTGTATGAATGAATTATTTTGCCTACCAAAGCTTTCAATAATGCTGAAAGCGGGCCAGCTCCATATTTCTAATTCAAATTAGTAATTAAATTTTTTCCATTATTTTTACAAACCATTCTTTAAATATATCAATTTTCTTACCACCGTTAATTTAATTCTTTACAGGCTATTTTCTATATCGTGCTCTCATATAGGAATTACAATTTATTCTGCATTTACTTATTCTTCTTTCTTGTAAAAAACATCATTTTCACCTAAATAACCAATGATCCGGTTTTAAAAATGTCAATATTTAATGTTCTGTTTGGAAGACTAAAAATTTTCAATTTTTTAACTAATAATAAAAAATAGAATTTGGTTAGTGAATAATTATCGAAAAAAACACACGTTCTATAGCAATATCAAACTTAACTTCAACTACGAGTATTCAGAAAAACAGACTATTCTATTCAGTAGGTAAAAATCTATGTTCTTTTGGCCATCTTCTTTTACCACCACCACCTTGGCAGGGGGAAGGGACTAAAATTAATTTTTTCGTGAATAACTTAGTAACATCAATACTATCCTAAAATAAGGCACAATCTCGGTGAAACTTTTTGGATCCTCAGAGAAGGTCGCCTTTTTTTCAAGAGCTCCACCATTAGCTTGCCTCTTCCTGTCCTCGCTAGAAGAAGAAGCTTTTTGACATCTCTTCTATCTGTCGAAATCAGTAACTCTGCGATCTGGATTACGACGTTGTCGTCGGGCGGAGGCTTGTGTGCTTCAGTAACTCCAAGGGCGATGTCAGATAGGTCATACCACGCTGAATAGGCCGAGGAAGAGAAACCAGACCAAGAGTAATCCAACTCCGGAACCCGAACAAGGCTATGCCTTCTTCCGCTTTAGATTAAAGGACTGGGAGAACAGCAGTAAACCTACATCGATGGAGAATACAGAACTCGCTCATATGTCCAGCATGCCACACCGCCCTGCAAAACACCGAGCACCTGGTGCTAGAATGTAATCAAATTAGACTACAGGGAGGCTATAATTCCATCTTCAAATGTAGTGAGACCCTTAACAACTGGCTAGAATTGAAAAAAGTGGAGGTGTGAAATCCATAGGACATGAAAAAATGCTTAAATATATTCTGTCAATTGGAAGAACAGGTTCACTGCATCTGGTGGGCTCGTTTTAGGCTGATGAGTCCAATCCCGGATTTCTACACGCGACCACATGTAATGCAGGGGAAGTTGCCATCTGGACGTGGTGGTGCATGTTGTCGCTGTCTTCTTTGTTCGGCTAGCGTGTTGTAGCGGGTTGTTAGTAGTTAAGTGCATGTGGAACACGTCTGACTCCACTCTGGGCAGTCAGCGGAAATTGTTTCTATTTTGGTAAGCTCTTTGCCGCATTTCTTTATCAAGATTTGGATATGGTCTTTAAAGTGTTTACGAGTCCCTCCAGCATGTCGCCTGCCTAGAGTAAGCTCTCCATACGGGACCTTACGGGGAAGTCTGTTCTCAGGAAAGCGAATGGTATGTCCTGCCCAGCGTAGTTGACGTTGGGTGAGGATGGACTCAAGAGGGCCGGAAACAGTTGTGTGAAAGGCCTCGAGATTTTCTAAGTAGCGCCGGTATGGAACCCATGATACAATGCCGTACAAAAGGATGAAAAGACAGATTGCCCTATACACAAACACCTTGGTGGTGGTGGTGAGGTCCATGTTAAGGAAGACCCTGCGGGAATACCTTCTAAAGGCAGCAGAGGCTAGCCCAATACTGCGTTGAACCTCACTGGTTAGATCGCAAGAGTTAGTAAGTACAAAGCCAAGTTAATTGAAATTTTCTGCAGTCTTCAGTAGATCTTAGTTAATGATGAATTCAATTGGCTCACGTAGATTGTCACACATACTGTGTACTTCAATTTTTTATATTTATATCGAGTCCTGAGGGGGCATAGGCATCAGTAACAGCGTTGATGGTGCAATGGAGATCATCTTGAGTGGTGCCTATTAGGGCAGTGTCATCGTCACACTGTAGCTTATGGATTGCCTCTTCTGTTACTCGTGTTTTTGCTTGAAGGCGCTGCAAGTTAAACACATTGCCATCTAAAGATAAGATAGACGGACACCATCAACAGGGTCAACTTGCTGCTTAGCAATAGTGGACACAGCTGCGAGGAATAGATTAAAAATGATGGGATCAATTACACATCCCAGTTTAACACCCGTATCTACTACTAGAGACGCGAGCTATTAAGCCATCTTGCAGGGCTCTAAGAACTGCCAACAGTGGTGGACACCACAATTTCCTCAGTGCTTTCCAGAACAGGGGTCTTTTAAATGTATCAAAAGCTTTAGAAAGACCCAGAAAAAACATATAACGGTCTTGATGCTGCTCTATGCCTTTTTCTTGGACCTGCCTTGCCGCAAACACTATAATGGTGATTGCCTCGTGCTTTCGTGAATCTGCATTAGTAGTCAGCTAGAGCCTGCACAGTAATGTTGTTGAGGATTTAGGAGAGAGAGATTTTAGTGAGGACTTTTCCCGAGGTAGAAAGAATGTTGATGTCTCTTGCCATATATGGACTTTTTACCTTGCTTTTTGTAGATGCTAATTATGTCTGCATCTTTCTATTGTTGTGGGCAGCATCTGGATCACCACACATCATGGATGATATTATGCAGATAATCTACAAAAGCATCACCGCCGTGTTTTAGAATTTCAGCGGGGATTCTGTTAGGGCCAGTTGCCTTGTTGTACTTCATGCTGATTTTGACCAGGTTTACTTCTTGACGAGATGGGATGTTGACAAGTTCTTGAAGAAAGGGAGATCAAGCATGTTGTCGAAGAAGGTACGATCTGTTGGGTTACTCCAGTTCAATAGATCTTGGTAGTGTTCAACCAAGCGGCCTAGAATCCCGGTCTTTTTAGTATTGAGGGTGTATCCATCAGGATTCCTTACGGTACAAAGACTGTTACTTTGAGGCCCATAATATGGCATCATGAGAGCATTGTAGAATTGTTGCTGGTTCCCTGAATCCGCAAATCCTTGAATTTCGCCAGCATGTTTAACCCACAACTCATTGTACATTTTATAGTTTATCGCTGGACGATAGAACGGAGTTCTGCAAAACTTACATGTGGTGTTGCATTGGGGTTAGTGAGTGATGACTGATGAGCTCTTTTATTTTTCTCTAGAAGTTGATGTCATTGGAAACAGGCACTATGAGCTGGTAACTAAGGGATCCGAAGTTGAGGGGATACCAAAGGGCTTGACGACGTATTAATGGTCATTGCTCTTGTGTTAACCACATCTGCCAGATCACAACGCCTGCCAATGACAGAGTCTAGTAGATACCATGTTTTGGATCTTGGATGCATCCAAGTGTTCTTGAACATGTTATGGAGCTGGAATAAAGTATTTTTAATGGCTAGTTTGTACTGGAGCAGTAAGTAAGGAGGCGCAGATCGTTCTCGTTATATTTCCCGACTTCGTGGCAAAAAATAGTTTCTACCCGCAGGTAGTGACTGCGTACAACTCTGGCATTGAAATCTCCAAGTATGATGATTTTGTCTTTAGGCGGATGGCTTGTGCTATTTCGTTAAGCTGCCCATAAAACTGATCTTTCATCATCTTTGTCTAGAGTAGGCGCATATATATTGATTAGTGTTGCATGGCGGTTTATTAAGGGAATGCGCCAGCTCATAAGCCTCTCGCTGTTACTTGTTGGGATTTAAAGAATCGAAATAAGCACCGATGGTTTACTGCAAGAGCAATACCATGAATACGAGGAGACATCTTTTATATGCCTTTCCAGAAAAAGGTATAGCCCTCTCCTGCTTCTGTGAGTGAGCTCTCTTACGATAAACGTGATTCACTGAGGGCTGCTATGTCAATGTTGTATCTTTTCAACTCGTCAGATTCTTTGCTGTTTGCCTTCTGTTATTGAGACCGAAGTGTGGGTTGCCACGGCGAAGCTCGGTTACCTGCCTGTGGAGGTAGGAACAGACAGTGTTTGGGCACCTTTTCTAGACACTTTCCCATATGGGGTGGGCGGTGTGGATCCTAAAAAGGGCTGCCTAGTCACTCTTGAGCTGCCGAAGGAGGCCGCTGTTCCTGTTCAGGCCTTCCAGCAACCATTACCCCAAGATAGCCTTGCCTGCAGGGCTGGGAGCAAGGGCTGCCAGTATTAACCTACACCTGCCCTTACTACTCCTTTCCCGTCTAAGCAGGACTTTGTAAGAAGTTAAAAAGGGAGAAATATAGTTGTAGGCAAAAGGCAGCATGGGGCAAGACTTGTACAATGAGGATTAGAGTCGAACGTGTGTGCACAGTCCTCAGTCCATTATCTCGTAGGTCCAACAGCTGACCCAGTGGCAGAGGAAGACCATGATTACTAGACTGCTACGCTGCTGCAGGGGTGTACCAAGAGCCCAATTTGTTGGTCAATGCCTAATGTGTCACCCAAACCCTGATTTTTTGTGGGGTTACTCCCTTAGCCCAAGTCCAACCAAGGAAAGCCACTGAGCTGTAGGGCAGGGGTTGGCATGGGATCAGGGCGTATCCACACTACGGTGAGCTGTAATCCCGCATATTTGGGTCCCCCTGCTATATCCGAGATCCCCTACTGTTTAGCCTGGAGCCACAAGGCAGCCAGTATCCATGTGTAGCCACGAGGAAGGACAACACTCGGCTTTCCTGTTCATAAAAGGCTAGCCAGTGGTGGCTCTAAGGCAAGAAGGGTCAAGCAGTGCGTGCAACCTAAAGGTTAAGGAACATGCGGAGCTCGAAACCGACTGCTATCTTACCACACTAGATGCTTCTTACACCCTGCGATCCGACATCCATCATATTTATTTTTTTTCATTCCTACCTTTCCCTTAGGAGAAGCAGTATATATAAACCACATGATTTTACTCTTACCGGTATTGGTTTCTTTCCCTATAATTTTGTGAACACAATAGCAAATAGTTCTGCAACAAGTAATCCGGCTCTTTTTTTTAAGTCAATCATTACATCGTATTTCATAAGGGTAAGTTTCTTTTCCTTGCCCTTAATTACATTAAAAGTTTCCTATTTCTTACCTGATCGATTTCATTCCTCTTTCACCCATGAATTGATATTTGTTGTTTGGCTTCGTTTCTTTATGGCTTTTCAGACAAATGTTATGTAAGATTTTACAAAGTTCGTTTGTTCTTTTACTTGGTTTTGTGGTGTGTAGGTGGAATGGTGCCCTTTCTTGGGTCATGGATCACTTTAGACGAAACTCTGCACTTTATTTGTGTTGTCTATTCGTTGCTCTTAAATGAGTGCATTGAATAAACCTTTTGAATTTTGCTAAATTCAATTTAATCAAGAGCAAACCAGTATAGTTTTAATTGCAGAAACGTCCGCCAATTTGTAAGATACAAGGTACCCAAAACTACCAGATGTTCAAATGAAATGCCTTTTACGTACTTCGAAAGAAAATAAATAATATTTAATAAATTTATCCTGATGAAAAAAATATATTTAACATAACATGAATCAGCCGTAGAATAAATACTATGCCTAGAAGATTTTTCGACAATTCACGAGCTAAATTATCCCTACTAAACAAATCACCCCCTCCCCCTCCCCGATGTTCCAGACAATAGGATCCTAGATTAACCATCTCTGCCACTCCTTTCTCGTCTGCCCTCTCTTGGTCATCATCAGAGCCGAATATTTAAAAGTACGCGGAAGATCTTTTCAATAAATTTTCAAAAAGTAAACATCTTGGGCATAAATTACCCGGTGTTGCTTTACTTCTCTCTTTAGTAGAGCAGCCAAAGAAACTACACAAGAACTGCCATAACATATTTCAACGGAGGACAAAAGCTGCAAGGACCTATTAGAGATGATCCGAGTTCATCACACACCGCATAAAGTGCATCCACATTATTGCGTCCAGAACGCTGCTTAAATCGACATCAACATTCTGGCTTGTGAAAAACTATATTATGCGGCTAAAATACACAATATCAATAATATAATATATAAAAAAACTTATCTCTTCAAAATTTGCAAACACAAGAGTGCGTTTAGAACATCATTTCAATCACCACAATAACGATATTATAATATGTTATTTGCACCAATACAACTATAAAACGATGATAACCCCCCCATTATATATCCTATATAACCTGCCCTTTAAATCTTTTATATTTGCACTGCTTATTCTCTCTTGTTGTAAACCATTCCATTAATCTACCACTCAATTGGTAAAAAAGTACTTTCTCGCATACAACCTACATCTCTGTTTCTTTCATTCTAATGTGGTGGCCTCTATTCCTGCAACGTAAAGACGCAAACTACCACGTAAAGAGCGCCAAATCTTTCCGAAAAACTACCATATGTGATAATTCCCAAAATCGTTTATAAATGTTTATTTAGGCAGAGGTGCAGAGGTAGGGTATGATTAATATAAATTGTATCGTTGCAACACACTTGGCCAAGTAGGAAAAAGTGTTTTAGTTTTCAGAGATTAAAGAGCTTTTAACTTTACTTTTATTCCGCGGTGTAAAAATAATGTTGTTAATAAATTAAATACAAAGCAGAGAACAAAATTGGGAAACGACTCTCTTCGTTGCAGGGTCAACTAGTTTTTGCATACAAAAACTAGTGTCTACAGATTTGGTCACTTCTTTTGGTACACCTGGCTTACCTTATTATAAAGGAATTTAAAACTTATCTTTTCTTATCAATTCCTTCCAGGAAACTTCTATGTTCTCGATACATTTGGTAGGTCAAAAATAACTCTCTTATCTGGCGAGATAACTTGCCTACCAAGGTTAATACTCTTTTCCCACGATAAATGATTGGTTAATCGGAAGAGAATAACTTGCTCTGCCTCGAAAACTTAAAACTACACTAGAACACTGCTAAAATACAAACTTATCCATGTAAGGAACTAACAAACATATATCCTTGTTTCTTAAATCACTGTTTCAAAGCATACAAGAATCGCTCGCAACTAAAACAAAAGCACAAAACTCGAGAACTAAGTAGAATGCAGATAGCAAATGTTCCTCTCGAAGAAATCCCATTCCAATAATATCCAAATGATTCATCGTAAGCAACAGTGAAATGAAAACTATTAACTTATGGGTACTTGGTAAACATGTTTTGTTTAAATTGGGATCAATATTACCTAGGAGAAACAGGCAACACAAAAAATATTGCTCACATTCATATATATATATATGAATGTGAGTGTGTACATATATATATATATATATATATATATATATATATATATATATATATATATATATATATATATATATATATATATATATATATATATATATATATGTATTTATGTATGCAAGTGAGTGTAGGCTATAGGCGAAACACGTAGGTTAGATATTTCCCCAAAATTAATTGCGTTTTGAATATATCATGTTAATAGCTTCGAGTGTACTGTCTTCTGCCCATATACTAATGTAAACTATTTCAAAGAAGTTCTGGTATTATTTAGTAAAGTAAATTTAAGCATCGTTAAACTACTTCGTGACAAAGTACGACCAAGCGTGGCAACTTGACCACTGAAACGATAATTGAACAGTAGCAGGAAATATTCCTGCATTTTAGAATTGACCTTAGATTGATTGCACCATCGGATTATCAACTTTTTCAATCACAACACTATTTTCTAGATGGAAAATGTAGTCAAATAAAGAATAAGGAGCGTAATATTACTTCTTATCATTTATTCAAAATGAACTCAATTCCTTTTTAGTGCTGTCCTAAACGAGAGAAATAAATAGGAAAAAAATGAGGTGTAAAACAGTCGCTTAATTTAAATGACAATAGCACAAAATATTGTTTGAAAATTTATATATGAGAGTGTGAAAGATTCATTTCATAGAACAGCTAACAAAAATAATATGATGAAAGAATTGCGAATTGGAAGAAAGGATGTTTGCAAAAATTAGAGAGCAATAACTTAAACTTTCAGTTTACACGTAGGGCAACACTGCCCCATGTGTATTGTTGCGGTGCTACTGATGATATTACTCGTTCTTAGGATGGCGAGACGAGTTGAGGTCGACAAATTTTTCAAAAAGCAGGTTGTCTAGTGCAGAAGAGAAACAATGACACTGTATACCATTTTAATTGGTCTAAAAGTGTGATTTTCAGTATAATAAAGCTCCATTACTTTACCATACCCTTAGATTCTACGATAAAAAACAGATCAATTTCGAAAAAAATTCTCCCAGGGTACATCGAACGATGCATTTGAAAGGCTCCTACAAGATGCGTGTGACGGGTGGCGCAACTTACTGTTCAATTAATATTTCTCAATCTCTCTTAAAAAAATTGAGAGAAGTGTTTCCACCTACTAGCGACGGTAGTTAAAACACTTAAAACCTTATAACGAGAGATTATGACGTTCTTATCACCAAATATATACAAGTATATGGCTTCCACAACCATCATTTTTTAAAACCCTTTCTCTCTCATGGCCATAACTAACTTGTCATTGTGACCTTTTTCTTATTAAAAAACCCCAAGGAGATTCAATGATTGAAACTAAACGACGCTTTTTCGTATTGATTCTTTTTCTTGAGGCTCACGTCATTTTATGGCCAAAGGGATGATGGATAGCTTTTAAATATATTTCGCTTTCCTACTCAATTAAGTAGCGATTGTTATTTACACAATATCCTATTGGATAGAAAATGCATCGCTCTTTGATTACTAATATCATTTTCTCCTTTCAGATTACCAATGAGTGGGTGCTCGGTCCTGAGCTGTGCGACATGTGGACATCATCGGACGTCCTCTGTTGCACAGCCTCTATTCTTCATCTTGTTGCAATCGCCCTTGACAGGTCAGTGTAAGAGAAAAATTTATTTCATGTCGCCATTTCATAAAAAAATCGTAAAGCACTTTTTTGTTGTTAAAGTTCAGTGAAATGAGCGATCAAAAGAAAAAGTATATTTGAGGACAAAACTCCTGAGCGAATTGTGAAAACGCCTTTCTATAATTATCTACACTAACCTTACCAAAAAGGATCCGTGGTTTGAAAGGAGTTATTTCAAGAGGTACATAGATGGGTCACCAAGGCTTAATGGTGAGTTCGCTGGACCATCCTCAGGGATAAAGGTAACTTCTTACACATACACCACTATCCTTTTTTCCTGTCTTCAAATAAACAACATTTCCACTTTTTCTTCCTGGAAACTGCTATAGGGCTATTGAAATACACATATATTGACGTGGAACGGGTTCTTTCTTTCTCTCGGATTTGGGGTTAAACCAAATGCTACCCGGCACTTTCTCTTCCAACGAAGACTGGCCCCTTGTGCCATCAGGCTTACTAGCGCTTATCATTCTGATTAATATGCGAATTTCATTATCCTGTCTCGATGCTTTTGAGTTAATTAATTTATGGGTTTGGTATGTGAAGTAGGAAGACTACCGCTCCGCTGGCCAGCCCTTGGCTTGGGTTGGGCTGAACGGCCTCCGCCCTGCCAGGCAGGTTAATCCACATCACTCTATGAATCGAGTGGGTGTATGCAATGTGACAGGTTTTCGTCTCTCATGTGGCTATCCGAAAGGGAACAGTACCCTTGGTTTTTTAAAGTTAATTTTTAGGTTTGGTTAATCATAAATCTAAATTAATAAAAAATATAAAACAACAACAGCAGCGAATAATAGGTGCAAACGAGAGGTTTCTCTCCCTCAGTGACCTAAAGATTCAGCCAACAATTAAAAAAAATAAATACAATTGTAAATGCCTTCTTCCTCCAGCACAACACAGTTCGATGTGAAAAAGAAGCGCTACAAAGGACTTGGGACAGGCGGTAGCGAGAATTCTTGTGGTGGTAATAAGACAGGTATCATTCCCGAGGATTCACTAGGATACAATTTTTAACTAAAAAGGGTTTAACCATCGGAAGGACCAAGTATTCTTGCCAGAAAGTTTCAGTTTGATCAGATGTCGCTGCATCCCACAAGTGTGTTAATCGATTTTGGGGTAGGTCCACGAAAAAATTCAGGCCTCATTGGCAAGCAACTTTAAATTCTTGCATGCCATTTTCTATCTTCTTTGCAAAGCATCACAAAGGGAAGTCATGAATCCTTTCTGGAGCCTTCATTGGCGCCTTCATTTCCTGCAACTTCTCCATGTCCAAAAACCGAGCACAAATGAAATCGCCCTGCAGACGCTATGGCATCACGGATACTACGAACTAAGAGATATGACAACTTTAATGCCTTGATGGTAGTTAGTGAGCTCATTATACTAATCTTGGAAAGATGTTTCAAAGGCATAAACCGAAATGCTTATGGCATTAATGCCGTTTCTTTTCAGATTAGGTACCATTGAGATTAGCGAGCCCATGGTGACTGAAGAGATGAAAGACCTCTCTGGCAAGTACATAATGAACTGTGCATGTCATACATTGAGGATTATCAACCTGCATCTAGAAGTAGGATCTCCACATGGGACATGCGGAAGGCATCGAACTAAAAAATGCAGTCCAGTTTTTTTTGTTTTTATGGCTGTCCTTCGGATACAAAGACGACTCAAGCTTCACTCGATGCAAATGGAGATAAATTTATGGATAGGATGATAAAGGGTTAATGAAGGGATGATTGTCTGAAGGGGATGATTGAATGAAATAGAGAGTGAGAGAAATGAGAAAAATGAAATTATGAAAGATGAGTGGAGCTGTTCTGCGCAGTAAGTGGATTAATGTGGAGAAGGGCTTGCGCTGGGCCTATCCCTACAGCTTTGCCTCACACAGAATTAATGGTGGAAAGAGTTAATCACAACAACCATTGACTGTGAAAGGTTGTTGAGACTGGATTGAGAACTGGTTGTCAGACATGTGACAAAGATTAGGAATAAACGTGGTAGCCTCGAGATGGGTCTCCCGTGAGTATGGGATAACCCAGGGTTCCGTGATCGGTCTTCTCTTGCTCATCATCTATATTAATGAGATAGACGACGGGCTGCTTTGCCCGATATCTAAGTTCGCGGACGATACAAAATTAGAATGCAGCCTGAGCTCACGCGAAGGAGTGGAAAGCTTACAAAAAAGCCTTTAGATGTTAATAGAGTGGTCCGAGACTTGTTAGATGCCATTCAACCTTGACAAGTGCAAAGTCATGTACCTCGGCAATGCCAATCCTCGAGAAGACGACCATTTGCTAGAAAGAGTTCTGGAGGTGAATGACATAGAAAGGAATTGTGTGTGAAAATTAGCAGCGAACTAAATTTTTCCAGGCACTATGCCTATGTAGCAAATAGGCACAAAGACTATTGGGATACATAAAGAGGCAATGTCATTTCCAAAACAAGGAAATTTTCTCCAAATTTTGCAACTCTCTAGTCAGCTCTCACCTGCAGGACGCTGTTCAATTTTGGTTCCCCACACTGCGTAAAGACATACATAGACTGAAACAGGTCCAGGCTAGGGACACGAAGTTAATTTCTTCACTTAGGCAAAAGGCTATCAGCGTCGGCTTCAAGAATTGGGGCTTTTCCTTGTGAAGACGCGCCAATTACGAGGCTAGCTAATAGAGACCTTCACTTGAACACATGGGATGTTGAAAACATGGACTACAAAAAGATGTTCACGTTAAACACTAATCCGACTCGTAACTATGGTTAGAAGCTGGATTTGATCACACACAGACTAGTATTTGTGGTAAATACTTCTCGTATATAGACATATCTTCCGTCTAGGTGGGAAATAGTTCGCCTGTATAACAGTTCAAATCTAGACTGGATGATGTAATGCATGAAAATGTATAAAAAGTAGGGTCAAGTAGATTATAAAATTAAGTTAAATATGTTTCAAATATTCTATTAAAATTTTCTGATTGTTTCCTTTTTTACATCAGAATCAGGTATTTTACGCTTTCTGTACACACAAAAGTGGGTGGGAGAGATAGAAAGGGAGAACCTTCAATTGTGCTATTCTTTATCTCTTGCTACATGTTAGAGCTTTCCCAAAATTGTACCTCATCGGTATGGTCAGCAATGTCAATTGAGATACTACTACTTTTTGTGACTCCTCGTGACTATGCGATGCTATAGAGCTGGAACACGGCGTGCCACAGTTCAGTTTCCTCAGTGACTCTCTATTTGTCTTAAACATTAACAGTAATACCTCTGTGCTGTCGCAAGATGTTCTTGGTAAGTTCTAATTAGACGGGCTTTCGATTTACTTTGGTGAGGCATAGATGCCTACTCTAGAGCAACGACTCCAATAAGCATTGAACCACATCTCTAGCTAGGCCGAAACTCATCTGTTCCTAAATTGGGCTCGCATATATATGGTAGAATGGCACCGTTACCTTGGTTTTGTTTCAGAACAACGCCTCACTAGGGAACCGCATATACGCAGACTTACGGTATCTGGTGACCGCGCCATGAACTTCCTTCATTCCGTAGCGTTGTCATTTGGATGCTGCTAGTGCTAATTATTTAATTTTATCTATCCTCTGTTCGTTCTAAACTAGATTATCTAAGCGAGCTTTATGCATCTTCAGCCTAGCATAAAATTTGGAAGGTAGATCCGCTGCACCAGGATAGTGTCCATTTGGCGACCACCGTTATACCATCATCCTCGGTACAGAGCCTTAATTCGATGTTGGAGAGGTTATGCTCACTTTAAAGCGTATGCAGTAACATCTTCGCTTATACGCGCGAGCCCAGCGCCCTCCCATTTACCAACGGCTCTCAAATTGGCTTCAGCCTTTCTCAACAGTACCTACGCCGCGATGAGACGCTAATCATATCCTAATTCCTTTGCCTTCAAGCTAATGAAGTTCCTTCGTTAGCTTAATAGAGCTCTCAGGTCTGTGAGACCACTTATTTTTCCTAGAACGCCACCCAGGAGAGTACTAGCTTTGACTATTTGATACCACGCATTTGCTCTCAAAACTCATACAGCACATAAGTACTTCTTTCGCACTTATTGCAGAACATGTAATGTCACGCTATGGCCACATCTATGTACAATGATGGCTCCAAATCCAAAGAGGGGATCAGCTTCAACTCTTTCTCTTCCTTGTTTGAAGCTGGCTAGTCTTTATAGGGCACCGCATCTCTCTAAACGTAGAGTTGAAATACGAGTACATCTATTATTACGGGTTATTACGTGCCGTGTAGGTTTAGTGACTGGATTGTGAATATTATAGTCACAGAGGAAGCTGAGTACCTAAAGCATTAAAATATTTGCACATACCTTATTCGTCAAATCCTTGACTCCCTGGGGGCTGCGAACCTAGATTATGTCAAGATTATCTTTGGCTAAGTTCGTGAATATTCATGGATTGCTGGAAATGAGTGGGCTGCTAAGGGCGCTAAACTGTCTGCAAGTCCTGGATCCCCAAACCAGCAATTTAATCTTGCCCAATCTGACTACATTGCTGAATTCAGGTCATCTCTTAATTCTGCATGACATACAAGATGAGATACAGCCGACCCCTCATTATCTCTACTGCTATAGGTCGTTTGTTATCGCCACCGAATGCAAACAAGTCGGACGCAGTGCTATTTTTTGAAGCGGGCGTTCCCTTAAACCTTAAAGTAATATCTGTTTTGTTTCCCAAGGAGTCCAACACATTCATTGAATTTTTTTCACTGTGGGATCTTGGTGCTAGTCGAGTTCCCTATCTCTATATCACTGCGAGCGAGATTGCTACCGCTTGTCACTTGTACTCAGACTGTGCTATGAGTTTCTTTCAAGACGTACTTCCTTCGACAATACCTAAACATAGTTGCGGTTTCAGACCATTAGTTAGCACCCACCCATTCCTGATCCACCTCCAAGGACACCTTCTCCTCCTTATGTGGGGCATATCAGCTCTGCTGTCAAAGGACCTCGCACCTAGATAAAGCTTTCCTGGTGGTATACTCCTTCGGAACGTCATGGGTTTCTTTCGGATCCTTTAGCGCTTGTGGTTCTCAATGTGGGACGACCAAGGTCTACATTTTTTAAACCGCCGGAGGGGTGGGCAAAGGCACCAAATGGTAATTACCTGTGAATTAGTAGGAAAGTCCCACATCATTAAAGAGTCTAAGGTAAAATAATATTGCTATGCTCAAGAATACTCTGTATTTCTCCCTATATGGATCATGGATCCCCGCGTGAGTTTGAGGACCTTCTCCTTCTGCTTTCTCCTCTGAAGAGGACCCTAAGATTGCAGAGATGAGGCCTCCTCTGTCCTATAATAGGAATCGCTTTAGGGTGGCTCCTAGGGGGAAGATGGAAAAAAGGAAATCCTAGGTTATCGTCCTTCACAAGTAAAAAATTGAAAGAAGTGGATCTTCAAGAAACGCTCGAAGGCACTTATTTAGAGAGATGCGCGTATTCCAACTAGTAGATCATTACACATTACTAGAGAACATATAGAAAAAACACGATCACCCATACACCAAAAACTACTACAAAGAACAGTCAATAGGTGGTGGTGGATGGGGGGGGGGGTAGAGGAGGAGGGAAGATTTCTCAGGGGCTTAGAATATATGTATTCGGTGAAGAAGACTGATAGGCGGTATTTGTGTCATTTTAGGTCATATATGCAAGAGAAGTGACCTTAAATGTGATTATTTATCTATGATTATTTAGTACGGATCGCGACCAGTTGAGTTTGACATATAAAACGTTCTCTGCCTCTGCAGGGAACAATACAGAAATGTAATGATAGACCTAATCAACTCATAAGAATACCAAAGGGACAAAAGATAAATGCTAAACAGAAGCGAGCTATGGTCACACACTTGTGAAATACAAAAATGCACTTCCCCAGGCAAAACTATATCATTTTTAATATGAACCAATAAAATACGAGATGAAAGAATCAAACACAAATAATTAAGGCTATTCTGGAGACAGCCAAAGAATTTACATAGGCGGGAAAGAAGAACAGTGTAGCCAACAGTGTCAAATTCTGCTGAGAGGTAAGTAAGTAGCTGAATGAACGGCCGATATTTATCTCCCCCCCAGGGAGAGGGGTTTGTTACATGTAAGAAAGTAGCTTCAGTGTTGTGCTCTGCCTTAAAGCCTGACTGTAAGATCTCAGCACGTTTGGAGGAATACAGGTGACCAATTATCCGTACTAAGAAGAGCTTCTTAAGGAATTTTTATCTAAGTAGGAGTTAGGAGAGAAATTGGTCGCCTGCCGAGTGGTTTAGGTACATGTTGGATTTCTTTAGAATAAGGCAAACAACTACATTTTTTTAGCTATTTGGTACTATTCAAGAGGAAAGGGAATGATTAAGATACTGGTGAGGTAACAAAAACATGAAGGACGGTAAAGACTTGGTGAGACTTAGTCTAGTGAAGAACAAATATTCGTCTAAGTGGAGGGAAATAATTCTGTAGGGGTAATGGGGCGAGAAATGGGACTTAGAACGAGGTAGTAGAAGTTGGAGTTACCCAGAGGCAGAGGGTATTGAATATCAGAAATGGACTTTCTTGTCAGAAAAGAAGGCAGATAATTTAGTAGGTGAGTTAGGAGGAGATAATAATAATATAGCTTTTATGTAGCGTCATTCAAGACCTTAAAGACTTAGCAGGGCACCCAGGATGGGGCCAACTAGAGAAAAGGCACTATCACCCATGCAAAAGAGACGATGGTGAGGAACTAAAAGCATGAAAGCATTCCCAAGCGAAGGTCTCTTTGTTGTCTGGACACAGCCAGTGTAGATGACAGGTGCGGGCGAATTACAGTGTTTTGAATTTTAAATGCGAGAAAGATTACTTAAAAGTCATTCAAAATTTTAGGTGCAGCTAGTGCTAAATTAAGGGAGCAAAGGTATAACATCAAAGAGGAAGGTAACGAAGGCATGGATGACTATTTAGAGACTGTTTTACTCATGGCGGGACCGGATAAGCCTGAGTTTACGAGAAAAGCCAAGATGATTTGCAGATATTAGCAACATGCCATTTGAAATCCAGTTTACTCTCAAATGTAATGCTCAGATTTATAAAGTAGGCATAAGACGGGATAGGAAGCCACCCAGATTGAGAGAGACCTTGATTTTTAAAGCGACCAAGATCTCCTGAGTTGCCAATCAAAAGAACTTTCAGTAATCGTTTCATATGTCGATAAAAGAAGTTACAGTCACGGTGAACCAGTTTGGAGAGGAGTAGAAAAATTTGGAAGGATGGACCTAAGCGATGCATAAAAAGCCCAAGAGGAAGAAGGTAGGTACGAACGGTGAACAGAACAAGGATATATCCTCAAGGAACATCATAAGATACAGTAGCTGGCCGAGAGACCTAACTCCTGATATGAAAATAATGAGTAGGAGATGATAGATAAAAGCAAAACCAGGCTAGAGAAATTTCAGAGCCATCCAAGAATGGGGGAAAGAAAAAAATAAGTGGTAACTGGCATCAAGTGCAGTCAAGGGATCAAGGAAACACCAGAATTGAAGGCCTCCCAACGTCGGCCTCATGGCGGAGTGGGTCCTTCACCTATATGTAAGCCGATTCAGAGCAGTGACTTGCCTTGAAACGTGAGTGGGTTTCCTCAATGCTCGAGGAGGACATGTGTTCAGTGATGAGGGCAGCTAATCGCCTCTCAAGATCCTTGGATAGGAACGGAAGTTGAGAGATTGGACAAGAATTGGAGGATTATTGGGAGGATTATTTTGTTTCTTTAAGATCAGATGGACAGCAGAATGTCTAATGTCAGAACACACCTCACTCAGTGAAAGAAAAGAATTAAAGATAAGCCATAGATCTTATCGGAGGAAAGGTATGAACTGAACATAAAGACTGGGTGGGAAAATGTCAAGTGAAGAACAGGTCATTTTCGATGCGCAGAGTATTGAGGCGAACTCTTTAATGGAGATTTGGGGCGGGGTAAGGGCTATATTGTGACCCACAAAGACGGGATGTTCGAGAAAAAGGCCCTTATTCTTTTCCTTTTTACATTACAGCAAAAAGGCACATAAGCAAAATATGGAGAGGGGAGAGAAGTTTTGTGTAACCTGGGAGGAGAAATTTGTTTGTTTTCGTCAAGGATTTTCTCTTTAGAAGTGCCTGGGTTATGCCCTTAAAAGAGGTTGCCTCAATAATAACCTCGCACATAAGCATTAAAGCAAAGACGAAGTACAATTTTGATTCTAAAGGTGGTGTTGCTTTTTACAATGACTAATTTTTCAGTTCATAGCTACCCCAATACTTTCTTTTCTGCATACATATGTTGTCAAAAGTTTTAGCAAAGAGGCATGTTTGCGAGCACACGAAGTATAAATATATGCATCATAAATAGCCTAAATATCTGATCTATTTGGTCAAGTAATTTTCCCGTCTCCGCATCGGGCTCACTCGGAGGACGAAACGCCATGCATTTGATGGAGTGTTCCCTACACTTTCCGGCGACGTCTGCATAGTTCCCCGCACTGTCCAGCACATTCTTATTAAGTGTCCAGGGCCGGAGGATCTTCGCGCAGTTTACGTACCTGTGCCGGTATCAGGACGAGCGGGGCTGCTACCATTTCTTCTTTGTACTCGGGAAAGGTTCGAGTACACTTTACTGTAGAATCGGTGATTTTGAGGAGGAGGGATTCTTCTTTCACTGTTTATATGTAGTTATTTGGTTTTAAGAGGTTGCTCGTTTGGATGGAGGAGATGGATGGTCCTCCTTCAGATGCCGAAGCATGCCTTTTCCTTTTTTTATGGGTAGATATTTCTACCTATACTTGTTTTATAGTTGTTTGTTAGGGTTTGATTTATTATTGTTTTCGTTTTGTGGTTGTATTTTTATACTATTTTTAATATAGCCTATAAATCGACTACATAATAACAGTACTAAATTCCAGCACCTATGCCTTTGGTGCCAGTCGTCAAATGGACACCATAATAATTTAAAAAATCCCTTTGCTCTCTGTATTATTGTATAACGTAAACAATAGTTTGAATATACCTTCTAATATTGCCTTTAGCTTAAAAAGTAAAGTAATTTTCGAAAGAAATTTCTGAATATTTGACCCTATACAAAATATGCCAATCAACCAAGCTGTCGCTATATAGGTAGTGAGTTGCAAAGTTACATTCAACGAAAATCTTTCCAAGAACGCAATTGAAATAAAATGGAAACTTTGCTATCATTTTCTAAAATTAATTTATCAATGACCATCTCCAAGGAGACTTCTCTGGTCACTTTTGCTTTGCACCAAAGTTCACTTCGAATACAGAAATGACTACTAGAAAATTACACCTAGACAGCCGTATCCTGGATCTCTAAAACAATCAAAGAGGCAGGTACTAATGAGACGAAGAAGGCTTTAAGATGACCTAGGGTGTCCAGTAAGCTTTAGGACCCCCTCTTTGTTCAAAATTAGCTCCATAATCTTACAGCGTCGAGTGTCAGACTTTTTCAAGGGTGGCATTAGGTACGAGGGGCGGTCAATAAGTTTTTCAATTCGGATATAAGGAAACGAGATATGAGAAAAAGTGTTTTATTATTTTTCAATATAACTACCCTCGACTTCAATGCACTTACGCTACTTGTCCCTGAGGCTTCGAATTCCCAACAACCAGAAATCTCCCGACTGCTGTTCAATCCACTCCTGGACGGCGAGCTGGACATCTTCATCGTCCCCAAACCGGCCACCCCGCATTCCAGCCTTGAGCTGGTGAAATAAAAAGTAGTCGCTAGGGGCAAGATCTGGACTATAGGGGAGATGGTTGAGCTCCTCGCATCCGCACTCGCGCAGGGAAGCTTGTACAACTCTGGCCTTGTGGACTTTGACGACGTTGAAGTCGATCATGGGGCGTGAGGTTTCTAGGGACCCAAAGGGCAGAGACCTTGGTCATGGCCAAATTGTCATGGATGATGTTAATAACACCTTCATGTGACATTCCAAGTTCTCGCTCGATTTCTTCGACCTTCACCCGTCGATTTTCGAGGATTATCCTCTCTACACGGGCCACATTGTCCTCGTTGGTCACGTCTGATGGACGTCCTGGACTCGGGTCATCTTCAAGGGACTCACGACCATGGCGGAACTCCCTATTCCAGCGAGCAATGGTTGCATAGGAAGGGGCGGTGTCGGTGTACATTGCAACCATGCGTTCATGGATCTCTTTTGCATTCTTGCCTTTCTTGATTAAAACTTTGATCACTGCGCGGTGCTCAAACTTCTCCATTGTTCAAAAATTGGTGACTGAAGATCTGCGATCAGCTACTGCTTCTTAAATAGAGGAGGCAGGAGCGTGCGGTTGCAGGTCCAGACTTGTCATAACCTGTCCTAACATCCCCCAAAACAGCCATCCCCATTCCTCTGTTTTGCCCTACTCATTCGCAAAACTTATTGACCGCCCCTCGTAATTATGAACGTATTTACGTTCATTACGATAAGCGAATTTTGGACAAATGACTCGTTGCCAATTTAGGCAGCGTAGTTAATACTCAGAAAAAAAAATCAAAGACATGATGATAATATGCATAAGGAACAAGGAGTGGACCCTGATACTAGTGTGGAGCAAATTTATTTTTTCCCATGAAGCACCGTTCTCGTTGTCTTGGAATACTGGGTAGACAACTCTCCTGAGAAAAATTGGAGAAGCTACCGTGAGTTCAGCATTCTGCCATCAGTTCAACATTCTTAGATCATCGAGGTATTAAGTTGCTTCTCATGCAATAAAAACCTGCTCTTTCTGATTTCTTCATCAAAGTAGGAGTAGTACCAGTATGAACAAAACATAGTATCAGAATAGCCTCGAAATGTACCTCAAAGAAAATTTCCAAGAAAAGCTCGACGATGATCCGGATATTATTCAGCATGGTGGAACACAGGATACAAAGGTAGATTGGCAAAACAGAGTGGCTCTATTAACAAAGAATTGAATCGTTAGATCTATGACTTTGAAATTATAATGATCTCTATCTGATGGCGACAGTCAT
This sequence comes from Ceratothoa steindachneri, assembly GCA_963969495.1. Lineage (NCBI taxonomy): Eukaryota > Metazoa > Arthropoda > Malacostraca > Isopoda > Cymothoidae > Ceratothoa > Ceratothoa steindachneri. Next base: position 39,616,109 of record OZ018319.1, read on the forward strand.
ATAGCAGGTGGCCAACATAAGCACAATGTAGCGAAATCCTTAATGCCCGGAAGTTTAATGAAAACGGGATGCCCACCATGTTTATTATCTATCTCAAATATCTACTAATAAAAATACAATATATATATATATAATATATATATATATATATATATATATATATATATATATATATATATATATATATATATATATATATATACAATATATATATATATATATATATATATATATATATATATATATATATATATATATATATATATATATGGTATTTGGGCTAAATTAGGCAAACTGTTAACGATAACATACAGAAATAGTAGCTGACAATAAAGACTAGATAGAAAATAGTTACATGCCTCATGATGATTACCGCCAGGTATCAAAATTCCGACATCATGACTGCCGTCCATTGCTCTGTGAACAAAGTAAGGCTGTTAGAAATGACATTGACTGCTATTAAGCGGTGGTATGCAGAAAGGGACAGAGCATGTGTTTTGACTGCATTCGCACCCCGGAATTCATCCCACAGCTAAAGGACTAGGTAATGAAAGACCCAAGCAAAGGAATCCTGCCCTTAGCGAGAGAGATTCGTGTTGTAGTCGCTACCATGGAGCTGGCCCTGAATTAGGACCTTCGTTACCACTCGTAAAAAAGGCCCTATAGAAAAACTGACAGCCAAAGCTGAGTAGAACCGCTGGACGAATGCAAAGAAACTCCTCAACCGGGAACGATCTGGTTCTTCTCGGAAGAAAAGAACTGTCAGGACCAGTCTCATAACATCCAGAACAACAGGTAGTGTACTTGCAAAACATGCGACAACTCACGTGTCATTTATATAAAGTTCCCCAAACTTTGATAGTCTTTTGGTATCTCCAGTGAAGGTGAAAGCATGCCGCCCAACATCCTTGAGAATGCTCTTAGGCTCAATTTCGAATGCTAGATAGAAGTTCTTGAGAGTCATCAAATTATGGGCTGCTTCTGGAAGGCCATACCTCAGAACAAATTCATCCAATTTCATCATCACCACTTTCTGGTCTTCTAATTCCCCCGATTCCAATGATATTCATTATTCAAGTATGCGGGGGGGTGGGGGTAAATATAGCAACCACTCGCCCTGTGACACCAAACCGAACTGGTGGTGAATATCAAGCAGGTGTTGGAAAATCTTCTCATGATGGTCTTGAGGCCGTAAAAGAAGTTAAGGGCTGCTACTTTAAGTGAATTTTGATCTCCCAGCCATATTTTAGTTGTTATTTTTGAATTTTTAAAATACATTTTTTGCTGGTTATTTCGTTATTGCGTTTTATTTTAATTTCATGCCATTTAGTATATATATATATATATATATATATATATATATATATATATATATATATATATATATATATATATATATATTCATTATAGCATGTTTTATTAAAAGTGACCGCTAGTTTTGAATTAATAATTCTTTTTTAAATCTTCTCGATTTGTCTTATATTCGCCTTTTCTTCATTGTTTAACCTGTGGATAAGCGTACCGAAGTTCATCTGGGACTGATTCTTGATATTTTGTCAAAGGTGGAGGTAAATTAATGTAATTTTTTACTTTCTTTAATTTAACTGATGCTTTTCGATACATCGATTGTCATCTTCAGAGCTACAATGGGGAATTATTACAAAGTATTCAGTTTATATATGTTAAAAAATGTATTAACAAAATTACTAACGAAGCTATACACGTATAGGCAGGTTGGATCCAAGCAGATGAAAGAGCCATCAAGGAAATTATAGACCGAGGAATAAAACCCATAAATGCCGAGAAAAAGATCGCATTAATCATCTACTATCAAAATAGACGTACTTCAACCCTCATCATGAAAAATAATCCCAAACCCCTGCTACAACCGAAACAAAGGACACATCTGATATACGAGTACACATGTATATCAGCATGACCGAAACTACTCTCTCAAGAAGAATGTCATACCACCTGGACAACGGTGCACCTAAAAAACATACACAGGAAGTACACGGAACATGCCTCAACCGAAAAATGATAGAAGAAAACACCAAAATTTTAGAATTTGCTCCCAACAGGCGCCAACTGCTCTTCCTTGAAGCTATATATATATCCAAGAGAAGCTATCGAATTTAAACATACAGTCTAACTCTAATGAACTCCTACCCAGCGCAAGAAAAGCTAATAGAGGGACAGGTGTACTCAGAGCTGCCCCTAGCCACTAATCACCTCTGGCAAGCAGACTACCCCCTTCCCCTTTCTGGCTAGCTACTTCTCCCACCTTTTATCAACTGAATCCAACCTGCCTATACGTGTTTAGTTTCGTTCGTAATTTTGTTAATACATTTTGTAACATATAAAACTGAAAACTTTGTAATAACTCCCCATTGTAACTCTGAAGATGATATTAGATGTATCGAAACGCGTCAGCTAAGCTACAGGTTAGCTGATAAAAAATATCCCTTCCGATTTTAGTGATGTTAAGCCACATTTGTTGTGGTTAATCTACATATTGACTTCCCTTCTGGGTCTCAATTCGCTGTAGATAAGCTTGCTTTGCATCCCTCGTTTATCAATAGGTCCCCAATGATAAATCTAGCCATCCAAGTCAATCAATATTTACACTAGGGGCCCCTTTCTCTTCAAGAGTGCTTCAATTCGTTTTGGCAGGCTAGAGACCAAATTTGTGATGATATATTGACATATATCCCCATTTTTGTTCAATGAGCACCCGCAAATGTTCATAATTGGATGACTTCTGTTTATTAATCGCTAGTTTGATAATCGACCACAAATTCTCTAATGGGTTAAAATCTGGTGAATCTTCCGTCTAAGATCCCCCAAATATGATGTTAGTTTCCGCTAAGATTTTTTGTATTGCTTTTTTTTGTGACAAGATGTGTCATCACGTTGAAAAATTAGGAAAAGGTGCTAATGAAACAGGGTTTGGTGACATTTTGAGTTCATGGAACTTTTCTTAGAAAATTGTTAGTTCTTTATTTCCATTAGTTGGGACGCACCTCGGAAACGACATAGGACTCTTGGAAACACTCACTTTTCTCCTGCTAATGAGAGATCTTCCAGAAGCTCCAAAAGAGCGCAATGGAGGTTTATTAAACAATATCACATTGCCCCAGTCTTCAACAGTCCATTTTGTTTATCTAGTACAAAAGTGCAGCCTATTCATCAGGTTGTTCTTCGTGAGAAAAGACTTTTGAACAGTCCTTCTCGATTTGAGACCATTGTCGAAAAGTCTTAACACCTGCCTTTATCCAATCGTGAGTGAGCTAACTTGGCACTGGAGGAAACCCGATCTCAGAGCTTGGAACTTAAGAAGAGGTAATCTAGGCGTTTATTTGAAGCTCTTAGGCGCCCATAAGAAATCTTGATGCAAAATCCTTAGTAACTATCTTCCTGCATTTCAGGCCACTTTGGTGCCAGGCATCAATGGTTGCACGCTGTATTTTCGAAAGAACCATTTCGGGAATTTAAACTCAAACATATACCACATTCAGATTCTTCATCTTTTTACCCCTTTGATTGAATAGCAAAGCTCAAGGGATTGAAACTCATCTCCTACAAGAACAGCAGCAGAGCGTGATTTTAGATATAGCGACAAAATTGTCTGTTCTTTATAATTATTTTTGACATGCTGACTTTTCAATAAAGCTGTAATAATCTCAATATTAGAATAATTATTCCTATCATCGTTTTTCCAGTTTTCGCTCTAGATCTTCGAGCTTTGGATGAGATTTGGCTCAAGCATCGACCAAAATTTAAAGCCAAATTTCATGGGGTTCAAATCTTGCGAGCTTGTAACCCCCAAACCCGTAAAATTAGCTTGCTTAAGTATTCACACTTTGTGTGTGGTAGGAAGGGGGAGGGGCGGCTGTGTGAGGTTGGCTCATTTTCTTGAAGGGTTACACCAGTGTTTTCCATCGTGGCATCCACTCAATGGATGCCTTTTTCTCTCCACATCTCCACTGAAGATACGAGGTGTTTTGAGCCCGTTCAAGCCATCAACTATTTTGGCTTCAGGCTCTTGAATGGTATATGCTGTTAAACTGCAATTTTTCATTCTGTGCACAAATACGATCATTATCTGTGTCGTGATCGGTCTAGACAGCAAACAACTCATCCTCCTTCACTGATGGAGGCTCGAAGTCATCAAGGAGCCATTTGGGGAGGAGCTTTACTCATTCGACTCTCTTTATGGTGAGGTTGGAAATGACATGTGCCCATCCTTGGAATATAATCTCTATTTAACCAGTTTGCTAGCTTTACTAACTTTATATCTCTTCAAGGTTTGCTTCATCATTTAGTGATATGCTTACTGTTTTCCCGTTTCTATATAGACAGAGGTGTACTTCACATTTAATAGTCATATTTGTAAACCGGTGTTGTTTTTTTATGAATTTACACTTCGATTGAAAAAATCCAATAAATCATGAATGAACCTAGAAAGTTATTAATTAATCGTATGCAAACATATTTAAAATGATTTGTAAAAGGCAATCAGTATCCCTTTTTCCCACCTTTACTATCGTCTGCTGTGTTTTGGGAGCACGGAAGAGTGTGGAGGCTAGGTACAGCAATGTTACTCTAATTATAGTCATTTGCAATTTCATTTTCGTAATTTCTTTTCAGTTTCCCGAAGGTATATATGTAGAGTAAGGACTTCCCCTGATGTCCTTGGAATTTAATCAGAGACGTGCTCTACCTGTAACCGTTCGAAGTCAACTTCATCTCGACTACATCGCATTCTGTAGCGTAGGGATACTGTATACCCCTCTTACATATATCTGATAACAAGTACCTTCCAAGATGCACTATTTGGGGATTTGTCATGGTTTGTTTCAATTTTCCCGCAAATTTAATATCGAGGAAAGTGAGTTTGACGGGTGTTTTGACGTTAGCTCTATACACCGAATACATGGTTGGCCTCAAACAACTTCCTTGGGGAGCCCTGCCATCAAGTTGATTTTAGGGCAGCCCATTTAATTAATACTAATTCACGCAGTTAAACTGATTTAAACACGCCTAGATATACAATGGCCGCATTATCACGTTCAAATCGGCTAAGCAATCCTTTTTAGATGACGTTGATTTTCATCACTGTGTTTCTTCTGTTTTTAATGCCAAAGTGTTGGAAGTTAAATAGAAATTTCTCCTAGTTGAACGACGAGTCTGATTTAATAATTTTTCGAAGAGTTTTCCGGCATATTCCAGTGGCGAAATAGGGCAATCGCCTTCTTTCTCGTTGGCAGCTTATCCAGCTTGACTATGAAGAACATCTTAGCCGTTTTAAAAGTATCAGGGAAGTATCCCTGTGTAGAGACACAGATTTAAAATTCTGCTCATTCTTGATAGTATGTTAGCAGGTGCATTTTCGTAATTAAACTGTGTTAGCCTCCAGTGTCACTGGGCATTCTGTTGGAATGAATGGAGCACACCTAGTAGTTCATCTGATGTTATCTCGGTGTCTCCGTTAGGCAATAACCTAGTGATGTGGTTGCACCCTATGTATATGGGTCAAGAGCTCGCCTAAAATTCGTGCTAGAATTCTTCGCTAATATTTAAAATACTTTTTAAGTATTCTCTCAAGATATTTTCGATGTTTTCCTCTTCCTCTTCCTTTTTAATACTCCATTTTCCGTTACTATGTCTATTTTATTCTCAGGTGAAGTTCCTCTCAATAAAAAGTCATGGTCGAGCTCCTCCATTGCCTTATCCTAGCAACTCGGCACTGGTGTTCTAAGATTAATTGAGTAATATATTTGCTTCTTTTTATCTATATATTGATGCCACTCTGATGTTTATTTGATACAATTCGTATATCTCACTGTAAAATTCTTCATATATTCCGTCCACCTATATGTGGAGATAGACTTGGTCGATGAGTTATTGGTGCATTTGCTATCAGCCATTATCAGTTAGTTCCTCATGTCAGTGAGTGCCTCGTCAATCTCTTCAAGGACTGCCTCTTCTAAGGATGAAGGTCGGTAGTCTTGGAGGATTTCTTCTCACCGTGACGGGTCAGTACTTGTGAATGACCTCCTATATGATCACTACATCGAGTTGGTGTTGGTTCCATTTAGTAAATGAATGGTCCGTGAGGACTAGCAATATAATGGGTGCAGCTCCATGGCCGTTCTTTCTATGACATAGCTGTAAAAGTCTGGACCGTGAAGCTGGACGATATTCTTATCCAGCAAGGTGTTGTAAAATTAATATAGTTTAAAAAAATATGATGAACAGGTAAAAAAATATCGATTGTACACAAGTGGATGCATTTAATATATTTTATGAGATTTCGTATGATAAAATCGTATATTCAAGAAATTATACGAAATATGCTGACAAAATAAAATATTGGCACGTGCAAATCAAGATTTAACAACGAAGAAACACTTAATATGAGGTGTTGAAGCTTTTGGTTTCTATTACTTCAAAGGAATGACAACCACAGGACCTCCTCAGCTTTTTGAAAAAGTTTGGTATTCTTTTGTTCCATTATTGCTCAATTTAGGTCCATAAATCCATTGAACAATGCTGCTATCGAACTTTGTCTCCAATAATCTTACAGAGGTCATAATTTTGTTCTGATCCTGGCTCTGAGCAAGTTACCTCATTGTTTAAAAATTCTTATTGTTCGAAATGGTATTTTTCTCGCTTTGCAGCATGGCATATTGCTATTTCATGCATAAAAAGAACTGGTCAGTACACATTCGCATTATCGTTCCAATTCTTCGCTCTAACGGAGCAACCCCTTTAGGTGAAAACATCCTTCATACCAGAGCCAAACCTTATCCATGCTTAGCTAACTTTTTAAAAGATTTAAAATTAAATGTCAAAGGAAACGTGCCTAACAAAATTCCTACCAGATCCAACTAAATTAAATTTATTTTTTCGATGAAATGAATTCTAGCCCCCTCTTCATCCCTCCAAACAACAAGAGTTACAACATATTCTAGTCTCGCCTTTTGGTTCGTTTTACTTATGATTGGTTTAGTTGCTGGAGAACGGCATTTAAACCAGATGCATTAAAGCAGCGGAAAACTGTGAAACGGACCACTTCTTTGCCACTATTGGTTTGGATTTTTCGAGAAATTCCTGCTGCAGTCTAATTTGGATGCTTCATACAGAAGGACATAATAACTCTCTCTTTTCTGACAGTAGCTATGCTAGATCGACCTAATTCTGCGAGAAATTTATAGGTTTTGTTTCATTGTATAACTACAGAACGCATGAAATTAAACTCAGATGTCCCTACCTCTCTTAAAATCGCCGCAAGATATTCCGAAGTCTTCAAGGGAACTATTCTCTCACGAGCTCAAGAGTCACTTTCGCGTGTGTTGGAATCTCTGTATAGTTAGTACGAGAACAATAGCGGTTGTATATTTCTTACCTATTGAGTAAAATGTTGCAATATGATTTGAAGACACTTCTATAATGTTACTATCTATTCCTCGTAATAATTAATATAAACTTCATTTAGTAGATGAGCAAAACTGTATGATTTATCACCGGAATCCTGCCTTTTGCCTAAAGCGTTCGTGTTTTAAATAAAATCGTTGCTTTATTGCAATTTTCCGTTAGAACAAATGCGTGAGCGATAATTGTCTCTCAATGCAATGATATAGAATAGAACAAAACTTTAGATTAAACAACTACCGGATCCGAGCCTCCCGTCCCAATTCTTTCTCCCCCATCATCACAGGCTCTGTGCCACCATAAAATGAAACTGTGGAGGTTTATGGTGAATGGGAAGAGATGGAGAGAGGACGACTAATAAAAAAGAAAGTATATAGCGAAATTATGATATGAAAAGTAGAATTAGGTAGTCTATTCACTACAACCAAGAAGTCTCAACTTATGCCAAAGAAACAACTTTAGATTCTCTGCGCGTTTTCTATTTAAGAGTAAAGAGGTAACTTCTAAGTTTAGGAAGATTAACTTCTAGCGGATTTTTTGTTCCCTAAATTTGAAGGCAATTATTTTATAAAATCCAAAATTTACTAATTGTGACAACATTTTAGGACTGAATAAGCATGAATGGAACGCACGTCATTCCTAATTTGCGAGTTGCAGAAATGATAGAAATCAAAGGCAAATATACTAATAAATATCTTTATTAGTAAAATTCTATTTTATTTAATTTAACTTTCAAAGCTTAGAAGTATCACATTGGGTGTCCGTTATACGACTAAAAAATAATATATATATATATATATAAGTTAGTAATCTGAGTGACGCCTAAAATCTAAAAAATGTAAGATTCTGTCAATTCTGAATATAAAACTGAGAGCGCAGAAATAAAAAATACTAAAAAACAACTGAAAAAAACAACTTAATCAATTGTAGTAAGAACTTATTTACCTTGTACGTTAAAAAGCTCAGCTATTGTGCTTACGTCTTCCAGAAATATGCTAGCACCAGGGACAACATTGTATTGGTATTGGGACCGCAAGAAGGAATATCGTAAATTTTTCACTTTTGATGAAGCTTATTTACTAGTATACTGTAACAACATAGCTGACTTGCTTATCTTGATGAGATTGAAGGATGATGCTAATGAATGGAGACTTTTCATTGACTCATCTAACAGAAGTCTCAAGGCAGTTCTTCTTAATAACAGCAATAAGTTTTTATTGATCCTTGTTGGACACTCAGCTGCATTGAAAGAAAACTGCTCTCAGCTACCAACAACACAAATTACTGATCTGGGGAGATTTTAAAGTAGTTGGAGTCATATTAGACGTTCAAGGTGGGTAAACAAAGTATCTATGTTAACGACCAGACTATTGTCAGACAGGACTGGCCGTTAATACAAGGATTAGAACCCAGTTCACACAATGTTTTGTCCCACCTTCTGGTTGAACCAAGAAAAAGATTGCTTCTACCTCTGTTTATCAAACTCAGTTCGATGAAGAACTTTGTGAAGTCAATGGACGACTGGCCTTATTTCAGACAAGGATTAAAACTAGGTTCACACAACGTTTTGCCCCACCTTCTGGTTGACCTGAACAAAATATTGCTTACATCCCTGTATATCAAACTCAGTTTGATGAAGAACTTTAAGTCAATGAACAGGGAAAGTAGAGGATTTGCTTTCTTCCATCAGAAGTTTTCACGAATCAGTATTGAAGGACTGAAGGCCGGTGTATTTGATGGTCCTCATGAAAGGGAGCTCATTATTGACCCCAGTTTTGATGAACCCCTGAATCCTGCTAAAATCTCTGATTGGCTGCCGCTTAATTCAGGCATTGCCAACTTCCTTGGCTACCAAAGAAGTTTTCAGGATGAAAAAGCGGTTGATGAGTTCAGGAAGAATTTCCGCCAACTTGTTGTGCGCATGTCAGTAAAAATGCACTTCCTTCGGTCCCACCTGAACTATTTTCCTCTAGAATTGTTGAGACTTTAGTGAAGAACAGGGTAAGTGCTTTCACCAAGATATTCGTGTGATGGAAGAACGATGCCAAGGGCTTGGGATGTTAATTTTCTGGCTGACTACCCCGGTACCTGAAAAGTGATTCGTTTTCTGCTAGGCACAATCAGAATCTTCTCAAGACAGCATTCATCCATGAGTAGTTTATTTGTATGTTGTACTCTTGTTGGTATCAATTAGAACATTCTGTAAACCTTCTGTGAATATAAATCAGTTCAAAATTTACTATTTTGTGTCTATTTGCCTAAAAATAAATCGGAATACATGTGTCATATGGAAATATATCAAAAAATTGATCTGATTAGATAAAAACACACACAAAAAGAAACATTACGGCATCACCAACTGATTCGATAGAGAAATTAGTCATTTTATGAAATGCGGGCCACACTGCACACTCTAAGCACGCCAAGGCAGTTTCTCAGAAACCAGCAGCCCAGAAACAGATAGTTGGATTGGAAAGCGATTAATTCAAAGAATATCGTCGATCACCTCCAACACTAAGCCAGATTCATCATCCAAAGTGCAAAGTAATAAATCTAGATAGGACTTTTCTAATGGTAATAACCATGTCCTACTCGATAAGAGGTCCCTATCTACCATTTGGATATCTAAGGAGAAGAAAGGGCCTCAGTACACGTACAAGGAAGCAGCGAAAGTCCGCCACATTGAGGTCACCTGACCTTTGAATATATAATGAAAGAATAGTGCGCTAATGTCCAGGTATAAATGCCCTGCGAAGGACTGAAAGGAGGTATTGAAATGCAAAAAGACAACGGAGACATCATGTTTGGTGTATTGCGCATCTAGCTACCTGCACCCAATCTCGTGATGCTGAGGCTGCTAAAGTTTATACACGTGGAAGTTGGGCAGTGCACAAGCGCCCGAAAGGGTCTCCGGAAGAGAAAAAGATGAAGAAGAACAGAAAGAGACGAGCCCCTGCAACACCTCATAATTAGTCACGAGTACATGGCAATTCCTTTGAACGAAAATGCACTCTACGACTAGCTTGAAAGCTATTCGGGGTCCATGTCCAAGTAAAAGACCCTGAATAGAATGACTTAGCCTTCTTGGATACTGAACTCTTCAAATCTTTGTTCGTAAAGGTGCAGAAACCACCACTGCATTCGAATGCTTACTGATGGAAGATGCCTCGTCGAACAACCTTTCTTTCCTTCTTGACTCAAAAACTTTGGCTAGTGGGACGTCTCTGAAGGTCGGGTATCCCTTGCTCTTTGGAAATCCCTGGCTTAGGACAGAGACGAGAGATCCAAAATTTCCTTGTAACTACCCTCCTTTTGAAGAGCAGAATTATGATTCCTCATGGATGGCCCCACGACCATCTTCCAGGGGCTTAACTCATGCGAGGCTAAAAATTCGGTTTAGGATCCAGAACGCTTCGCTTTTTGCAAAGGGGTTGCGTGGGGAACCTTGTTTCAGCCAATGTGGTTCACGAGTCTGTGTTGTAGTCAGTTCTATCTGAGTGTTAACCTAAAGAGATAGAACCTGCAGAAGGGTTCCAAATGGCCACAGTGGATACTGCTATCGTAAGCATAGAGAGAAGGAGCATATGGTGCTTTATTTAACTGAGAGGATTAGGAAGTCCTGGTTCACACAGAGCGTGACATAACCAATTTATTGCCCTCTGTAACAGATTCGGTCCGCAGTCTGAAAGAATACGACCTCCTTTCGAAACAGATACGAGTCACATTGCTTCGATGAAGTAGGGAATGGCTCGCCGCAATTCCTATACTGAGCCTTATAAAATACGGATTTATCATGTAAGGAATTTGAGAAGGTTTCACAGTTCTTTGTTCGGCCCGACTCAGCAGGTGTGTACGTTTTATTCTTATGAAGACGATAGCAGTGGCAATAGTTATACCTTTGCGGCAAGGCCACAAATGACTTAAGGGCAATAATAAACCTACTTTCTTAGATTTTATTATAAAATCGGGAATATTAACTACCTCATTATACAGAAAGCTTACATTGGGTGGTCTAGAAGTAATTATTTTTGCCGGTGTTAATTTTCATATAATCTCAGCGCTGTAAAATCCCTAATATATAAATGTTTTCATCTCTATTATACTTATTCTTTGATGAATAAAGGATTACAAATTCTAATGTCTTGTTTAAAAAAAAATAATTGCTAACTCTTTCTTTCGGTTAATAGATTAATCCTAAATTTCCTCAATAAAAATTATTATCCACCTTTCATCGTTCCAACAATAAACAAAAATTGTGGTACGTGAAATGGGACCTTTTAATAGAATATACTGGTCAACAAATTTAACTATTTTCCTGCTGACTTAAGTTTGATACCTGTTCCTGTGAAATTCGGGGTCACTGCGGATAAAAATGGCAATAGTTTTCTTCTATTACGTCAAGTTTTTTATTCATGGACTGGTCCATATTGGTCCCACTCATAGTAGCAGGCTATCTTACAACCAAGTGAACTATATGGAGGCATTTGGTATTCTTCTTATTTTATTTCATCTATGTATTTAGACTTCTATTTATTCACATCAAGATATATAAAGCAATTGTGTATAATATATTTTGTGTTCTTTCAGATTTGTTTTAGGAAATGACATTCAGTAGTATGGCCTCATTACGAAAGATATGTTTGAATTCACCTGACTCGTTTTGCTATATATGTGGATGTTTTACTGCACCAAATCAAAGAATGAACATTAGTATCTTTGTGAAAAGAACATACTTGGCTTACTTTAAGATTAACTTAGGTAATTAGGATAAACCGTGGACCCCGCACAATGTTTTTATCCATTTGACGAAAATCTCCGCCAATGGACAAAGGGCATGAGGTAACAATTAAGATTTGGCATTCCTATGATGTGGCGGGAGCCAAAAAAACATGTAAACGATTCATACTTTTGTCTAACAAAGACTTCTGGTTAAAGTAAAAAAAAAACGCGAAATAAAATATGTTACCCAAATCTTGATTCAGCAATTCGTCTAGTGCTTCATTCAGATGAAATTCCAGTACCTGTATTGAAGGAATTTCCTTCACTGGACGATTTAAGTGATATACGTGAATCTGATGTAAGCAATAAACTTGACAGTAATCCAGAATTTGTACATACATCGACCAAAAACGTGAAAACTTCAGCCAATTAGAAGTGAAGGATTTAGTTAGAGACCTAAGCCTGTAAAAAGAGTTCGCTGAAGTGTTAGCTTCTATGTAGACTTAGAGAGAAGAATTTGTTGCAGGAATAAAACAAATGTAACCTTTTATCGGAACAGGAAGATAGATCTCTTCGCATTCTTTAAAACTGAAGAAGATTTTATTTACTGTTGTGACGTGGCGGGATGGGTGTTTCAGAGTATGATCCAAGTGAATGGAGACTTTTTATAGATAGTTCAAAGAAGAGTCTAAAATGTGTGTTACTCCATAATGGAAACTTGTTCGGTGTGATTCTTATTGATTACTCTCTGCATTTCAAAGAGAAGCATAAACACATAAGATCTGTATTAGATTTACTCAAATATGATTAACACAAATGGATCATATGTCTGGATCTGAAAATGGTAAAATTTTACTTGGCCAAAAAGGAGGCTATACAAAATATCCGTGTTTCCTGTGTTTATGGGACAGCCGAGCCAATGACAAACATTGGTAACAGAAACTCTGGTCAGTTAGAGAAAGTTAGCCTGTTGGAGAGAAGAATATTATATATACACCAACCACTTTTTGAGCAGAGAAAATCATTTTCCCACCCCTTCATATTAAACTAGGGCTGATGAAACAATTGGTGAAAGATCTTAATGTGGAGGGTGACTGTTTGAGCTTTATATGTACAATATTTCCTGTTTAAGTTATGATAAAATAAAGTCTGGAGTTTTTGATGGGCCATAAATCAGAATGTTAACGGAAAACCAAAACTTCTCGAGTTCGATGACTGACATAGCAAAAGGAGCATGGGATTCATTTGTGGCTATTGTAAAAGGATTTCTTGGAAAAAAAAAGGCTGCTAACTACAAGGATTTCGTAGAGACATTACTTGATAGCTTTCATCGTTTAAGCTGCAACATGAGTATAAAGGTTCATTTCCTCAAGAGCCATCTTGGTAAATTTCCTGCTAATTTTGGCAACGTGAGTGATGAACACAGAGAGCGTTTCCATCAAATATCAAGATTATGGAGGAGAAATATCAAGTGTTTAGAGTGCTTGTATTTTCTTTATTATATTATAAAAATAACTTGTATGTATTTAGTAATATGTGATGTTATCTTACAATGCATTTATCCTTTCAAATTTTGTTTAAATTTTAAGTTATAGTTTGAAGGTATAACACTTAAGAAACTATCCTTACCGAGTACATAGATGCAGTACGTCGTAAAATAGGAATATGCTGTAGAATGAAAACCTGATCTGTTACACAAATTGGATGCCATATTTAAAAACAGCACGTCAAAGTTACGATAAAAACAACCACAAATCATAATTTAGAAAATGGTGTGTTGACCAGTGTCATTTACTAGACAGTGCAACAAATTACTCAGGTGAGACTTCTTTCATACTAAATTTAAAATCACCTTTGTGAACCCTCATAGGTAGTTTTTTCACTTCAAAAAACAGCCATATTATTTATGCATTTAAGCGTCCTTGTTTTCGTCAAGGAATCTATATTGGTACTACGGTTCGCTGATTGAAAGAGAAGTTCTGTTCCCCTATGGGAATCAGCCACTGCACAGGAGGAAATCTATCTAGGAAAGATTCTTCTGTCTTTAGAAATAATGCAAGGAAATATAATCGAGAATGATCTAATAGCAATTCTACTGTAATTTGCCGCAATAATGCTAGATGAATATAGTCTTATAACTATGGAATCCCTAATCATAAAGACTAAACATTAACAATCAACTTTGCTAACATGGTTATTCCCCTGCTCATTTTCTAATTATAACTACTTCGAACAAAAAACAACCAACTTTATCTTATTAAAATAGACAACCTACCATCATCTTACTTTACCATACATCTAGCCATACCAAAAATTGGCTTAGAAAAGTTAGGATTTTTCCCTATGGCAGGGTTGTCCAACCTTTTTTCCCAACGGGACAAATTAGAAATTTAAGTATATTCACCGGGCCACAGAAATACTTTAATATAAATTTTCAAAAGTTTAAAGCTATATATAATTACCAACAAAATACTGTATATAAACAGTAAAAAAATAAATTAGACACAAAATAAAATCAATGTGATTTGGGGGATTGCCTTCCTTTTATGATATTCTCGATATCTGGTTTTCAAAGTAAATGAAAATATACCTAAAAAATACCCCGTAAAAATAAAATCTGTGTAAGCAGTGGGACGCAGGAAGATATTAAAGGGGCCGTAATGCGGCCCACGGAGGGTTGGACGTCCCTGCCCTTTAGAGTGGCCAACAAAGAAGCGAAACTTAAATCCAATAAAACGCGTGTGGAGAGTGCTTAGTAAAGCAATAAGAATTACCACAAGTCCAGATAAAGCAGAACTATATGAAGAGTTAAAAGCTGAGTGAGGGAAAATAGCGCCATAAATTTGTGAACATTTGGTGAAATCCATTTTACGAAGAATTATGGCAATAACTAAAGCAATATATATATATATATATATATATATATATATATATATATATATATATATATATATATATATATATGTATAGGTTGAGGAGTCCCTGTTGGAAATTCTGAATTAAGCGGATGCGTGTTGTCTTGGGTCATTAGTTTTTTTTCCTATCATAATAGACTAAGTTGCTCATCGCCGGAGAAGAAGGTAATCCCATTAATGAATTTAATCCTCCAAAAATTTGGAAAAGGCAATATGTAGTACTAGGTATTTATGCCGAAATCCGTAATGCAAAGATCTCCGAGTGCTTGGGTGTCAATCTGAAGACAATTCAGAGAATCAGGAAGGAGTTAGATCAGTCATAATATGATAAGGAGGATACAAGGGATCATAAATAATATGGGCTACGGTTTGCCTTTCGAGCACTTCAGACTCAATAAAGAGGGATACATCATGTGCGTGGAGGAGATGGTGTTGCCCTAGATCCAAGAGATGGCCGTTAGGGGACTTATACGTGTTGCAGCAAGACTCTGCACCAAGCAACACAAGCAAGGAGACCGAGACTTGGCTTTCATACAATTTCTTTGATTGCATCACTCCGAACATCCATCTGACCTCCCAACTTACCAGACACCAAATCTCTGAACTATTCTCTTAAAGTTTGGTTGATAGAGAAAGAAAGCAACAAATCCCTATTCACCACCGAGTTGGAGCTTAAGTCCAAGTTCTCCAAAGTGTTCACCCAGTTAAAAAAAGGTGAACCGTCGAGAAGGCGTGCAGTAGGTTCTAACGCCCCCTGGAGGCTGTGGTTTAGGCCGACAGAGATTTCATTAAATAAAAGAAATAGTAAAATGATTCATGTCTTTAACCTGCAAATTTGGCCAATATATCGGTTTAAATGAAATCCCTGTGGTATTTTATATTATATTGAAGTTTTAGCCAGTAAATTATCCACCGCACCCTGTACTGAATTTATTTACCACAATTGTCTAATTAATAATTACATTATATGAATGATTTCATAGGGCACATTATACATTTGACTAAGGCCGTATAGAAAGCTTTATTTTGAAGTATATTTAAAATATATAATCATTAATGTTCCTCAAACTGGTACCATTTACAAGCTGATAAACCATGATGAAACTAAAATCTAGTGGATTGTGTACTTTCCAGCACCAAATGTTATGGTCTGGAGAGTTACTTACTGACACTTGAACCCTCCCCCCCCCCGAAGACTCATTTGAATTTCTGGGCTATGTACCTTCCACTCAGCGTGCAAAGGGCTGGATGTTGCAGTAGGGGTAAAAACTCTACTAAACCTGAAAACTGGAGGCATTCCAATCTCATCCGGCCCCAGTGTTACTCCGTTAAATGGGGTTTGGTGTACCATGAACCAATATCCTGCTGCTGCCATTTGGAAGACTGCGTTGTTCCCTACCACGATGCCCATAGGAGCTTCTGCGCCTAAATATAAAAGGCACAGTATCACTTTCTTTATCATCACTATTCTATTACAGATCTTTCCTAACAAACTTTCTGAGAAAAAACTTCCACCAATTTTAATTTCCTTATCCCCTCCCCTTTCTTTATCTGCATATCCTGCAAATTTTCTACTCATCACTGGTATCTTGTGTCCTAAGTTTCGAATTCTAACTTTTTTCCAAAGAGAGCAAAAAATAGTTCTTTTTCTTTGATAACGCAAGCAAAAGTACCTCTCCAAGGCCCGTTTTTCTTCCCGGTGGTCCTAACAGAACGGAGGTATGTACATTTAATCGGATAACTATCGACCAAAAATTCGCGTTCCTCCTTATTTCGATTTTTTAGCCCCTAAGAAAAGATGAATAAATAAATCCAAAGCAATTCCTTTCGCACTACGATTTCACTATTTTATCATCTTTTGCTCCAGGTATTTAAAAGTCTTAAGTGATTACGAGTTTTCCACGTAAGATGTGATATATATCAGAATTTTGCATCTTTGCATGGAAATATAAATGATTAAACCTCCGATGTTTATCTCTCCTATCATGGCAGGAAAGCGGCTGTGGAATAAACACGATCGATGAAGCACTGAGGAGAAAGAGTCATATAAATGAGCAAAATGGTTTTGATCCAATTGCTTCTATTTGTTCTTGGGTATTTTATATTATCTTGCAATCCCAATATTAGGGTTGCAAGAGACTGTGCAATACGGTATTTGTTATGTATCTTGCTTTAATCTTTCCCCACTAGGAAGTTTAAATGTGATATGAACATACTTCTACAGTTGACGAATGACTACTCGTGCAATTTCTTCCACATTGGATACAGATCGATCTACTACAAGTGTCGAAAAAGGGCATATTCTGGAGACTTTCGTTTCCCGCTTATCCTTAGTATCTGAATTAAGCTCCTTTTCATACAACTATTTAAACTCCATACAATTTCACATTTGGTGGAGATGTTGTTTCTGGTTTTTGCCTCTTATTAGTAATTTTGCTAAAACTCCACGGATAGATTTTACTTTATAATTCATTGTATTTATTCTGTCATTTCGTCAGACGCTATTGACACTTTCAGAGAAACTGAAGTGTTAAATGGTTGAACGATCTATTAAGTTCAGTGTGAAAAGAACCCAAAGTTGGTAAATTCCACTAACAAGAAACACATTTATCAATCATCTTCTGAACACTAAACCAAATTAAATTCCAATATCAGATGTAAGTCATCTCGCCTCCTTGGATGTGGTAAAACTACGATACTTATAAAGAATGAAGTTTATTACAACAAAGAATGTGCACTTCAAATCGATGTCTATGGATGATCTTGAATAATTACTAATTATTCTAAGCGTGAACACCTGATTCGCTGACAATGTCAACCCAGCATTGCTGAGAGACTCCTATCGAGCCCCCATTCGCAGATTTCTATCTGGAACCCTTAAGCAAAATACTATAAGAATTTTTTTAACATAAAAGTCTAGGTAAGATTTGTAAATGAAACATTTGTAAAATTGCTCCATTCACTTAAAAACAATGCATTAATAAAAGTTCCGAAAAATATTATTAACGAAATAAAGCGAGTAATCAAGTAAATTAAATAGAATGAAATATAACTAATTTCACAACAGACCCACTTCAAGTTTTCTATTAAAACCTTTATTTGTATACTATATATCTCAATACTTATATGGTCGTTTAAGTAACAGTGTATATCTGGGTCTACATGTGTAAAAGTAAAATATGGATAATTCACTCTTGTTTGAATAAAAATTCAGCAAATTTGAAGAAAAATTTGCCCGAGTTGGACCCAACTTGCAATTCGTTTCGCTGCCCCTCTTGCTAAGTAAAAAACACCCTTAGTTATAATCCCTTCTAGTGAAACCACATTAACTTGTGACTGTGTAACTAACGCCTTCTTCAGCTCAATCTAGCTAGCTAATAAATTTCCTTCAACTAAGGTCTCCCTCCTTTCTATAATATCAGAAAATAATAAGTAAAAATCACATGCCACGTGATATATAATAGATGTAGTTTAAAGGCTCAAAGAAATGAAAACTGGTAAAACAACCCCGAAAAACGCTAAGGAAATTTTTATTACGTGCATCATTAAAGCTTAAGAAAGAAAATGGGAGATAGAGTAACAAAAATAGGGGGCAACTCTTTTAACTGTTATATGAAAATGAATAAAGGAGTTGGATTTGAACCTGTCATTAAACGTTCTTCAAATCAAACTCCTTTATTCATTTTCTTATAACGGTTAAAATAATTTGCCCTTATTTTCATATTACTATATCTCCCATTTTTTTCTTAAGCTTTAATGGTACATGTAATAAAAATTTCCTTAGCGTTTTTCCGAGTTGTGTTACCAGTTTTCATTTCTTTGGGCCTTTAAAATACATCTATTATATACCACGTGTCATGTGACTTTTAATTATTATTTTCGTTTAATGTTTAGATTGGGCTGTAGTCAGAAAGGAGGTCGTGAAATATATTCCATGTTGCCTGCATTTGCAGTATTGGAATAAAGGTGATATTTTATAGGGTTGTGTTGGTACTAGGTGCAGGTAGAGATATTTCTGTAATTTCCTGTGTTAAGTGGCAACAATTTTGAAGAATAGTTCTTTTCTGTCGTTGTTTTTTAAGGTTGTAAGCTCTAAGGTGTAGTGAACTTTGAGACCTCCGACTAGTGTAAGGTTAGTCGAGTGTGTAACGGTTTATAATTGTCGTTCGTAAAAGGCGATACTCTCTTAATGTTTGTATGGGTTTGTATATATTTATTATGTATAAAGTGTTTTGTTGGCTTGATTTTTATATATATATTAATTCTATATAGGGGTGGTTGTATGTGCTGCCAACTTGTGTTGGAGATAGATAGAAATCTTATGTTTTTATAAATAAATTATGAAGGAATTTTTGTTTTATTCAATATGGTTTGTGACTGGGGTGTAATTACTGAAAGTTTGCGCTTGGATGTATGTTGAGAACAAAGTTTCCTTGTAAAGTGCGAGTTATGTTTGTGTGGAAAATTTGTAGAATTCTTCCCTCCTGTTTGTGGTTGGCGTTAATGTGGTTACGGTTAATTTTTTGATGTCTACTTTCATAATTAATTACTTCCAAGGGTGTAGGGAAGCATTCTTCTGTCAGTCTAATTCAAAACCGATTGCTTAGTGAATGTCTGCCAAGGATTAACGGTTGATTTTTTCTGGTTGTCTAACTCGAAACTACAAGTTTCATAATGAATTACTCCCAAGGCCCGAGATGGATTCTTTGGTCGGTTTAAGCAGAAACTAGTTTTTTAATTAATTAATCTCAGGAATACTACCGTATTTTTCTTCAAGTGGTATAATCCTTAGCATATTTCTTAATCAATTACTCACCAGGATCTACCTTAATTTTCTTATGGTGGTAAAGCATCTTCCAAGTTTCTTAATATTATTTTAGCGGAATTATGTTGTTATTTTGTTGCTGGCTCATTATTGTGTTACAGTTTTAGGAGAATTACACAACGAATTGAGAGGATCTCAGATCAGCAGGAGGTCAAAGAGGTATTGAACCTTGGCCCACCAACGTATGGATAGGCCCTGATCCCTCGATATATCCTGACCGACTGTCTTGTGGCGACCCGCACTAAGCGAGCGTCATTAGACCGACGACTCCGCATTCTCCTGCAACACTCCACAATGGGTGGTCTTCTTGTTCCACCTTGCCACCAGCCCAACTATGGAGTGCCAATATATTTAGTGGGCTCAGGAATCCGCACTCTATTGCCACTCTAACCATCATTACTGCAAGTTTCTGTCTATGCCCAACTTATTATTTTTAAATGCATGAAGTGACGTCATCGCCGAAATCAACGGACAACTAACTACTATTACTAACTTAGTCTATCTAGCCTGCAGGAGGATGTCAATGAATTACTGCCAAGAATCCTACGGAGAGTTTTTTCTGTTGATGTAACTCAAAACTAGTTTTTTAATGAGTTACTCCAAAGTTGTGTGGTGATCAGATTATGTAAAGGATTCAATAGGCCCAGTGTAAACCTCTACAAACTGGAGGAGCGATGGTCTTATTAAATCTCAGCCTACTCACACATATAAAATAAGGAAATGAGAATGTATGGATTAATTTGCAACTATGAGTTTGAATACAAAAATAAGGAAGGTAAATGTGTTTGTTAATATATATATATATATATATATATATATATATATATATATATATATATATATATATATATATATATATACATATAAGTAGATTAGTTTGTTTTTTCCTCCCTATTTCTAATATTATGAATTAGTCTCAAATTTAATATTCATGTTTCACATTTTATTAGATGTGTTAACTTTTTCTATATACATTTAACTTTGTATTTTGTATTCTTTCTTTAGCACTGATGATAGGATTAGTTATAATCCTGAAACGTTTAAGAAAAATGTTACGAGGCATCTACGGCTCTGTCTTGGTGATCCTGTTTATATATTTATATATATAAATATATATATATATATATATATATATATATATATATATATATATATATATATATATATATATATATATATATATATATATATATATATATATATATGATGGGTGTTCCAATAAATTGGACCGATTTTAAATGTAAGCATTGGGTAAATACACCTGTTGACCAAAATGAATTGTATCACAAGGCTGCGACAAGCGTATCTGGCTATATAGATAAAACTTACGATATGTAAGTAATTCGACATACACCGCTTTCGTTAGCTCCGCCTTTGGGGTAAAAAACAATGAACTCGACAACTGAAGCTCATCCAACGGACGATTCTTGGCCACGCCATAAGGAAAATAAGCCTATATATAGTTGTAGCAACTCAGTTAGAATGATGATGGTTTTATTAAAATTATTAGATTACTGTCATTAATAAGATTATCTCGTTCACCTTCTCCCTTTTAAATTCACCAAATCTTGTCCACATAGCCCGCAAAGTAACCTCATGACGTGCCACGCCGCTTGCCCGTTTAATAGGCCATATTAGATAAAGTATATTTTTTCAACGTGCTTCTTTACCTCGATTTACCCTAAAACCTTCGCTAAGCCTAACCAAAATAAGAACACAGTGAAGAAATCATCTCTGGAGTAAGATACGAAATTCACCTTCAATAAGCTAGGTACCCCTATAAATTGGTAACAAACACACCCTCCTATAGATCCACGATATTTTTCGTGGGCAATAAAGATAATCCTTATTTTCATTTAGAAGAAATTATCTTTACTTAGCCTTTTTTGGAAGTGATCATCTTATCTTGGTAAAGTTTGAGGTCACACAGTAAAATTGCATTGATAAAATGCCTGATTCGGTGGTAGTGACATTATTAAACCTTTAAAAGTGATTAAATTGGTTATGATTGAAATGCTTAGCTTTTCTCGTGAAATTTATACTAACCAAGTCGACAACAATCCCATCCAAGATGGTGAGCAAGGCAAACTTGTGCAAATTACTGAGGATTGTTTTAGCTATAAAGTAAAGCATCAGTGGGCACGTGGACATCATGGCAGTATACAAATTGTTTGTCCTCAGAGAAATACTTAACAAATGTACTCTCCTTTGTTCAGTAATATGATACCCGTACTGACCTGTCAAGCATATGTCTTTCAGTTAACCTTGAGGCTAAAAGTTCTGCAGCTTTCTTGGAGAGGACATAAAACACGTATAAAATCATTCAAATCCTCTTGATTGAAACGGTGAGTTGCTAATGACTGTTCGGTATTTGATGATGAATCTGCAGACTCTGAATCCATTCCGTGGACGTCCATATCAGGTAGATCATTTTCATCCTCGGAGGAAGCATATCCACTGAAAATCGGAACTAGTAAAGAGTCAAAATGAGGAACTGGCCGGATCGCCGAGCGAATAATGAGTTAGTGAATCTTGTGCCGATTTTTCTTGCAATCCCTTTAGTATTCACCAGACAGAAATAACATTCCAATACATGATCCTTTGGCTCTCCTCACACCATAGGGATTGCAAAAGCAAGACCATTTCTCTTTCCTTTCGTCCACTAACGAAGATGTTCTAAACCACTATGACGAAGTAAAATCACGCATCCATAAATTCCCGTTCAAGAAACACTTCTTATCTTGATCGCCAAGAGGAAGATAAAAATATGCCATATAAGTGCGAATCACAAAGTTTAACATATACGCCTTTGACGAACTTGCATGTAACAGCCGCATATGTAGCAGAAGGTGTCTGGATCATTGAAGTAATTTCCTCTTGACGAAGCCATCACTCTAACATGAGACCTGAAAAAAGAAACAATAATGTCAATATTTAGCACACTAACATTTATTACTATCTTACTACTATGTACTGTGAAGTATATACTTTCTACAATCACCCTCTCTGTCCGTCCGGAGGGCAGTTTTCGGGGAGACGAAGAAATAGAAATTACAGAATAACTATAGCATGTAGGTAAAAATGGATTATATATTTAAAATCAGCAAGATTGGGGAGAATTATCTTTACTTAAGCCGTATTCTTCTCATGGTTTAAAGCGAAACTAATTAGTAATTTTTCAATGAATTGATGTCAAGGAGCATAGCGTGGCCTATTAAAATTCGATGGGGCGAAAACTTGCTACCGGAACCGTATATCCTAACCGGATCATTGGAGGTTAATTTAAAATATCATGAATTCAAGCCCGAAATGTATTTTGTTAGTTTTAAAATAAAATCACGCATCCCCAAATTCCAAGTCAAAAACACTAGAAGCAATTTTACATACAATAACTACATCATTCTATAAATTTGGTGTATTTAAAAGAAATAGTTATAGATCTTTATAGAAATTAAACTTAATTTGTCTCAGATTCTAGTAGTTTTTTCCTGAGTTGCGATATCCAGTTACAGTTTACGAACATACAAAATAATAAAACAAAGACCATTATTTTAAAGTAAAATCACGCATCCCTAAATTCCCGTTCAAGAAACAGTAGAAGCAATTTTAGATACAATAATTACATGAAGTTTCTTCAACTTCCCTTGTTTCAGTAAATTATAATTTAGAATTTAGTTCCTTGTTGGACCTTGTTTTGATGGTTCAGTGTTTACCTTAAATGGCCAGATTTACAACCAAATCGATAGAGTTGGTATAGGGTCCTCAGTCGGCTCTTTGGAAGCCGAATTTTAGAACGCGTTTGGAGGGCAGGTTTTTTATCTAAATTTTCTAGATGACTCCATAGTGAAATTTAAACAATGTGATTAAGCTTTAAATAACTTTAAGTATATAAGCACCCGCTCCAAGCTGACTACTAACAGATTTGGTTGACGCGACTTCCCCGAAAGGAGTGGAATTCAACGAGCTCTCTCCAAATAAGTGTGAGTGAACGTGGCAAGCCACGGAAGAGCTGGACATCACGCGTGTGTCTTTGGGTCAGAGAGAAGAATCTCGTTAAGCAACGTCAGCCTTTCTCATCCTCTTTCGTATCACGGATTGGAGAAGCCTTGCTCCGAAGTTCTTCTGGTGACATCTTATGACAAGAGGCCCATTAGCTCGCTCAAGCCGAGTGTGGAGAAGTCATCCCTCCCCCCCCCCTCTTCAAAATTCGTTCGGTGACCTCCTGAGGACAGGAGGCCTGCATCTGGCAAACGCAAGTTCGAAAAGAGTAGCCCCACCCGGTATGTGTTCTGTGGCTACTTTCCATGAGTAATCAAGGTCACCAAGCCCTTCCCTAGTTGCCCCACCGTACCCTCGAGTTCCAAGGAAGTAAATCATTCATAACCCCTAATACCCAATTATAACCATTCTCTAACCACAGGAATCTAATTAGTTTTAGGATCTTAAGTCTGTCTCATTTATGTACCATATATCTATCTATCTATCTATATATATCGATAAGGATTGCTTCTAGAGAGCCTAAATTTAATGTTCAACAGAAATCCCAAGGCGACGTTTCGACCACAATACGGTCATCTTCTTAGGCCTAAAATACAAATAAACGAAACAAAATATTTTGCACTATTAAGAGAACACAATGCTAAATTCACAACTGCAACTTTAATAGCTAGTATTAGCTTTGAATTGCAAATTTAGAGTTAAAGGGAATTTTTCGAAATGGGGCTCAAATTTACAATAGAGAGACTAGGGAAGGATTTTAAATATATAAATTAGTTAGCGAGTGTATAATTGATAAAATCTATTAAGATAGGGGACATTTGATTTATGAATCTAATGATTATATAAAACTGTTTTAAAATGAATTTTAAACAAATAATTAAAGGAAAAATTGGCAAAACCTAATATACAAAATCACAAACCTTGCCAACGAGCGTGTTATGTGCTCCGGCCAACCCAAAAGCACCAAAACTGCGCCCCGCTACCCACATCCAAATGAATTCAGGTAACAAGGAGGGGAACCGACGAGGGATCATTATTTAAATTCGGGAAGAGCTGTTTCATATAAAGTATTTCTAAGATTCAAAGGGTAATAGGGCATTTGTGCAAATTCAGAATTTCAAAGTTTTCTAAAGAGACATCACTTTTATACTTTATTACGTGATCTCTTATCGCTGAATTTTCTTTTGTTTTAAGGATCTTACCGGTTCTATTACTTATACCCATATGGGAAGAGAATCTTGCCTTCAGAGTTCTCACGGAGCTTCCGAAGTATTTGCCTTGGAAACACCCAGGACATTTATATAAGTATATAATCGAACTCCGAAGACTCTTTGGAACCGGATCCTTTATTGAAATCTATATTATGCAGTCAAGAATAGCAAATGAAATACGGAAGTATATAATGTTGTGCCTGCGCGCACAAAGCTGTAGACTGGTCGGAATTCTTGGATAAAAGTCAGCAACCACCAAGTCAGCAACTGGCAAAGGCGGAAATGTTTTGGATAAGATTTGCCGAAACGTCTCCATTTTTCTCCATTTTTGCTTCCTCACCTCGGCCTGGAATTCAGCAACTGGCAAAGGCGGAAATTTTGGGGGAAAGATTTTGCCAAAACGTCTCCTGGAAGCTACCAACAAAGAAAAGAAGAAGAAATTGAAGCAAAAGAGAAATATTACTCTATTACTTCTACACCATTTGACCCCCTTTTCACCATCATTTTCATCATCTTTATTTTAGGCTACGCTTTTAAGAAGATGAATGGGTAAAACCATCAACCCCTCCTCCCCCCGCTTTAAAGCGGCCCCACGGAGAAATTCGCCATACACAGCCTCACCCACCTATGTCGCACACTAGAAAAATCATAATTAGGGGCATTGGAGGAAGCTGGTTGGAGGACTAGCCCACAGCAGATAACAATGTCTTGAAGCTCGACTTGACAAACGACGGAATGCAACCTGGGTTGCTAACTACTACAGAGGCCCATCCCAGGACCACAGAGGGACAATCAACCGTCTCTGTGCATGGTGGAAGCAGTCGTGATTCTAAAACCCCGGAGAGCGGCGTTGTCAATGAGACGGTCAGTAGTCATCCCTCGGGAGGATCCCACCCAGTCTCACACATACTCAATCATCTATCATCTTATCATAATGCGTCATTACCACACTCATCCCAACATTCACCAAGGCGATTCCTCCGGTGACAAATGCTGCTGAAAAAGCGTGGGGGGGAGGGAAACCACCCTAAGGGAAAATAATAAAACTCACATTATACTCACCAAACTACACACACAAAACTTATCCTACATGCTTGCCTAACAAGGACCAGGAGGGGGTCCCCTCAATAACATGGCAATGGATCTGGCCACACGAATACCACTCAGGGTAATCAACGGCCAGGCCAAACCGAAGAGAGGTACAGTCTTTGAAACCCTCTTCGGAAAACTCAATGTCGCAGTAATACGACTTATTGACACCCCAACCGTTTACCTGGTGATATGCGAACGAGAAAAAGACTTTGAACTAATCAGCAAAAAAGATGGCATTCGTGATCTACAAGAAATAAACCTACAGCCGCAGTTCCACTACAAATACAGGCCCACCGCAATGTGGTTTGTCGTCGCTTTGATCCCTGGATAGGTAATCGTACGAAGGAGGAACTAGTGGAAGAAGTTGAGGCCAACCAAAGCTAGGCGAAAGTTTCAGAGATCATAAAGTTCCGAAACCGAAGAGAGAACAAGAAATACTTCCATGTATTTAAAGTGATCTTCACGGAAACAGAGATGGCCCAGAAGGCCAAAGAGAGGGGTCTTCTACTCTTACACACGAAAATCAGCGGTCACCAAATTAAGCGTGAGGAGTTCACACCTGTGCAGATGTGTTTCCGTTGCTACAAGATGGAGCAACACTCCACAAAGGACTGTCAGGAAGTTGAAGAGACATGCTCCAGGTGTAGTGTAAAAGCCACGGCTGGAAGAACTGCATGGAGAATGAGAAGGCATGAATTGGGGGCAGAGCCATAGAGCACTAGCCATGGCATGTCCTATAAAAAGAAATATTATTAATAAAAAACAAGATGCAAAGAGAGAAGAAGAACAAGGAGGAGAACTACTACGTATGCGCAAGCAACGGAGACATCCCACCCCACACAAGCCCCGACTAAGACATATATTAAACTGGAGAACTATGAATCGACGAAGAGTCTCACCTGCATTCTTTATGCACACGTGAGAAATTTTACGAATCCGGGCACGTTCTCTAGTGAGCTGAATTTGATGCTAAAGAACATCAACCTGAGTGAGATGTGATTCCCAGAGAACCTTCCCTCAGGACATGTCTTACAGCTTCAATTCTCCCTAAAGGTAAATGAAGAAGTTATTGCAGCAGCATCTACTCACCAAGCCCAATCAACGGTCCCCACACGAAAGGTCCAAGAACAAGAAAATCAGGAGCCCCCCAGAAGAGCCGACCCCAGAATTAAAGCGAGAAAGGCAAAGGAATAAAAAGCAAGGAAGCCTGCCAAAAAGCTACCAAAAAGAAGGAAAAGTCATACGACGACCGACACAGACTTGGACAGTGACATTATCGTGAGCGTACCCACAAGAGAGGTCGAAACAGAAAAAAGGAAGAGAAAAAGACTCAAGTACGACGGCAGGAAACTGGGTTTGAAGGTCTACACTTTGGACAAATACCGTTTCCCAGAAAGTCTAGACCTCACGGATATCACAAATGGAATAAAAAAACAAAAGCTGAAATGGACGTTTACCGAGACAGATGACGAAACAGAAGTCGCGGCAGCACTCTTCTCTGGAAAAGTGGTACTCGACAATACCTCATTTCATACAATCCCGGCCATGAAATTTAAGAAGCTCAAAAGCGGAAAGGTTCGCAAGCACAGGAAATAAGTAACACACTCTATAAGTAGACACAAAACATAGAGAACACAAACAACACCCTAAAAATATTAACACTAAACACAAACGGATGGTTGGGGAAAGCGAATGAATATGGCAACATATTCAGAAGGGCCTACCCCGACATTATCCTAATATCAGAACACGATGTCAACACTAATAGAAAACGGATGGAAATCCCAAATCACCATATCCTGGTAAGGAACGCCACTCAAGATAGATATGACGGTGCTGCTATCGCCCTTCGAAGAAACATCACCTTCAAAAGGCTCCCAGAGCTTGATGAGTCCTTCGTGGTGGTCGAACTCCCTACACTTGTTGGAAGACTCACAATTCCAGCTGCATACCAGCCTCCTCACCGTCAATATCTTCCCATCAACAACCTCCTGACATTAACAGCCCGCCGCAAAAATGTCTTTATTGGGGGCGACCTCAATGCCTGTCTGGAGGCCTCGGGCTACACCAGAACTAACGAAACAGGAAGAAATCTACAACTGGTCATCGACTGGGACAGGCTCGAGAGAGCCGGGCCAGAATTTCCGACCTACATCACTGAGAGAAGTCCAATAGCCCCGGACATAATACTAACAAGTACCAAGTTCCCTTTTAATCTGGTCTGTATGCCTGGCCACACGGTTCCAAGCGACCATATCTCCATTATGACCACAATCCCCCTCGCACCTATCATGATTCCTATCCCACCCAGGAAGTGCTTTTCAAAATCAAACTGGGAGCTGTACAAGCAAATGCTCAACAGCTATGAACCAGCAGACCTAAGCGAAGCTATCCTGGAAGAGATTGACGAGGAGATAAACCGAATCACACTCCTGATCATGGAAGCGTATGAAAATTGCATTCCGTGTATCACGCAAAAAAGCCCTTCGCAACCCAGCTGGAATAAGGATATGCGAGAAATTGCCTCAGAGCATAGAGAGATCTGTGAAGAAGTAAGGCAATTTGGCCCAAACAGGTACAACACCAGATGACTCCGACAACTCAGAGAGGAGATTAAAAACCTGATCAACACACAACAAAGGGCCATATGGGACGAAATAATAGAAAAACTCAATTCCGAGCAGAACCCCCCAAAATTCTGGAGTGAGATAAAAAAGCTGAGAGCTTTGCCCCCGAAGGAGAAAATGAGGCTGGAAGAAAATGGCCAAATCATCGAAGAACCCGAAAGAATCGAAAGAAAGTTCAGGACGTACTGGAGAAAAGTATTCTCCACCCCCCCCTAAAGAGAACAAGGATTTTCACTTAGAGTTCGACCACTAGATCTTAGACAAACTCAATACCAGAATCGACCGAACGCATACGAACCCGCACGTTTCCGAAGAGAGGAGAATGATGGGCCACGGACGACCAATCACCACTGAGCAATTCCTGAGCAGGCTCAAAACTTTAAAACAGAGAGCTCCTGATTGGACAGGGATTACCCAAAACCATCTGGTAAACGCCCCTCCTTTCCTGCGCTTGCTACAAGGCATTACAAACGTAATGAACGCAGCCTTGAAGACTGGCTACTTCCTGATGGATAAAGGTGGCAAAAGTCATCTTTATACCAAAAGGGAAAAAGGTGCCTGAACAGCCGATGGACTACAGGCCCATCTCCCTCCTGGAACTCATCGGTAAGGTTCTGGAAAAGATTCTAGCCAACAGGCTTCAGAAACCACTCAAGGAGGAGGGGGCCCACAACCCTCAACAACATGGGTTCCGGAAGAAACGCGGAACAGATACCGCACTGGCGCTCCTAACCGATAAAATTGCCAAGTGCCAAGCGGAAGGAAAGTACACTGACATTGTGCTCAGGGACGTACAAAAGGCCTTCAACAAGGTCTGGCTGAGTGGCCTTCAATATAAGATACTGAACCTTCAACTAAACCCGATTCTGGAGCGCATTATCTGTGACTTCGTCATGGAACGGCGCAGGGCAGTTGTCTGAGCCCCATCCTTTACCTTATGTACACAATAGATGTACCAACCCCAGTAAAGGAGGACTCATTATATCTCCAGTTCTCGGACGATATAACCCAGGTGATCCCTGGTACATACAGGAATCTCAGAGATTAGGCGCAAGGGACTGCTAATGAAACCAGGAACATAAATGAGTACAAGAGTAAGTGAAAGATCCACACGAATAGCAGAAAGTTCAAGATCTTCGCCCTCGGTCACAGAATAACAGCAGACGTGACATTAGGGAAACTGATATTTCCCTATCACCAAGAAGGGGGCGTTCGGGGGCTCAAAATCATCGTCACCGCGTACGAGCATCTCTTCAAAACGCGGGAAAATCTTGTGAGGTTGGAACTATTCAAACTCCACCGATTCAGGAATAGGAGATCTAGCAATATCCGAAAGATATATCTCATCCACGTACGACCAACACTCATATACCCCACGGTGATGGACTAAACCCTAAGTAAGAAGCGCTTGAAGTGCCTAAAAATAGTCCAAAACAAAGTGACTCTCTACATAAATAATAATAGAAAGCGAGACCGAATTCCACAAAGAGAACTCCACCAAAGAGCCACTCTGACACCTATCAATCTGGTGACCCAAAGTTTGGCCAAAGGAACTTGGGAGAGGATCTTGAATGAAACGGCGCCTGAACTAGCGGGGGATCTTAAAATCTCAGCGAACAGAAGGGATAAAGTAAGCAGAAAGAGGCGATTTCCTAGCTCGAGAAAATGCTCTGAGGAGCAGTTGGCCTCGTGGTTCACATAATAAACCACACCGAAAAAACAATTACAAACACGATACATTAACAAATACATTCACAAACATGTATGAATGTGTAGTATTCTAGGTAATTAAATGTCTATTGTAGACTCTTGAACAACTTCCTTTAGTATTACTCTGAAAAAAAAATTAAATAAAATTAAAAAAATATATATATATATATATATATATATAAATATATATAAGTTTATCTCCCTTAAAATAAGCATAATATTAAGGAGAAAAAAAAGTTGCAAATTATGTACAAAAGAAAAGCTTGAATGCGTTAAATATGAATTAAGATACACACAAAAATACAAAATACAGGATTGAAAATCATAAAAAAGGGAATAAGAAAATTAAACAAATGAAAAGCGTAACACTCACTACCAGGGCAAACCCTACAAACTCTCTTCACCCTTAACCTATCACCTCATCTTTCACGCAAATTTCTTCCTAAATATTCATCATCATCATCATCATCAAAGCTGTAGGTATGCTTAGAAATATAATTAACTTATACTGCAGCCAATGATAAAGTAAAGGAACGACATAATAAGTTGTGGCGCGCACACACGCACGCAAACATGAATTTGTTTGTATTTAAGTGCTGCAGTTCATGCGTCAGAACTCTTTAAAGTACCTTTATGTTTATTCATGATATGTTAACACACTCCACGTTGTCGTAGCGAACTCCTGTGGCGCTAGAACCACATAATAGAATCGAATATGACTCAAAAATACCTCAAAGATGAGCATTTTGAAGTCTTAGGAAATTCTATAATTGGTTCACAGTAAGTCATAGCATATTAAAATATATTTGTATATATATATATATATATAATTGTTTATAATTGTAAGGTGTAGATATTAATTATGTATTAAAAACTCGGGCCGTAGTACTGTAGAAGTAAAACCAAGTAAACATTCGTTATGAAAAATTTAAACAGTTCACACAAAATCCTCGGGGAACGTTTTCCATTTATGCTTGACTTTACCTCCTTTGCCGAGAATACAGATTCATTATCGTGTGCTGGATTCAAGCTCTGATTTAATACTTAAAAATTCGGAAATTTTGATTTGAATTTTTGTAAGACTAGGTGTGGGGACAGATAGCGGAAAATAGACAAGTGGTGAAAAGAGGAAAAAGTGTGGTAGGCGCAAAGAGATGCTAGGGCCTTGTTATTCCTTTGTTGTCTTTGAGTTAGGTAATATATATATATATATATATATATATATATATATATATATATATATATATATATATATATATATATATATATATATATATATATATATGGCGTTCAAGCCATTTGTCTGCAAAAAACAATTGTGGTAATAATTACTTTAGTGTTGTGCTTATGAAGACCCTCGCTTCCTCTTACGATAGGAGCTAGTCCACATCCTTAGTCTCGGCACATAAGGGGATGAATCCAGATGACACTTTAATAAGTTTCACCAGTGTCACATTTAATTCGAGGTAGAGGGTTTAACAGAGTTGCCTTTTTAAGGATTTTTCTCTCCAAGGATGGTCCTTAGCGGGAGCCTCTTAGTGAAGGTCTCCATAGTCTTCCACGTCCTCACTAAATCCTACTGCGATGTCTTCTTTTCTGAAAAAAAAGTGTAATTATGGTGTTGGAGTGAAAAAGGAAGTTATGAAAAAAAAACAATCAATGTTCTTGGGTATGATATGCGCATTTGCTGTTGTGGTAATATTTACTTTATTAATTACTTTAGTGTTGTGCTCATGCGAGCCCTCGCTCCCTATTACGATAGGAGCTGGTCCACATCCTTAGTCTCGGCACATAAGGTGATGAATCCAGATGAGACTTCAATAAGTTTCACCAGTGCTACCTTTAATTCGAGGTAGAGGGTTTAACAGAGTTACCTTTTAAGGGATTCTTTTTTCCAGGGATGGTCCTTAGCGGGACCCTCTTAGTGAAGGTCTCCATAGTCTTCCACATTTTTACTAAGTCCTCCTGTAATGTCTTTTTTTCTGAAACAAACGTATAATTATGATGTTGGAGTGAAAAAGAAAGTTATGAAGTGGTAAATGAGGTAGTGGTTAGTGCAGGTAAGTTGGGGCACGAGTCCAAAAAATGGTGAAAAAACACTCCCGTCTATTTTCCTGTTGGTCTCCCGCTTGTTTGCTGCCATAATGAAGGGTGATTGATGGATGTTATGGATCTCGAGTGGGAACCCCAAGAGGGATGAATTATAGTGGATTTGATGTATTAGTAGCGGAATCAACGGCCGCTAAAGTTTTTCCACCCCATCCTGGGTACTTACGCCATAACTGCATCCAACTACGTAGAGACGGGTGTACTTCCCTCTATGATTCTGGCCGGGTCCTCCGGGCGATGAGGATCTCTCCTCCGTCCGGGACTCGCAGTTATGCCCCAGTATCGAGATAATTTCTGATTGATGCTTCCGCTGTGGGCTAGTCCTCAAACCAGTTTTAAAATAAGCACTTAATTATGTCAGTCCAAGTGGCCGGCATAGTTAAGACGAAATCAATGAATGGCAGACATCCGAGCAGGTTTCCACGCAGGGCGATGGACGGGAGCAGTGAGGTGCTTAATCTCTCATTCAGTTATAAATCGTCAATGAAAAAACTATTATCTCTTTTGGAAGGGTGAAGCGTAATTCATCAAAAGACTTCCAGAATACTCTTTTCTATGTAGACGGTGCTCAAGGTCCGTTACTAAACAAATAAAAAATGTTTTATCCGAAGGTTTACAGCAGAGCGTATGAGTCGAATATTCGGCGGTCAAAAATTCGGAAAATGGATTTCAGCCGTGTTTATATGCAAACGGTTTGAGCAAAATTAACTTTTTAAATCTATCATCGCGCTGATTGGACAATTACTGCAGTGCTTATCTCTAAAAGCTGATTAGTTAATTGGTTAACGCTCAGGTCTGTTATTCCAAAAATGAACATAATTATGACTATTAAATGTATCTCAATCCTGATTGGTTGAATTTGGTAGTATTGTGAGTAGATAAGATTGCTATTTATATAGGTGTACTTTTGTGGAAAAGTAGGCACTATCCTATGCGGGGCTGCTCGTGGCTACGGGGTACCAACCCCCAAGACGCGGCTATGTACCCATGCACAACCTTCTTCAGATTTTCAGCCATAAGAACAATGTAAACTTTGCTGGAGATCTGAATGCAAGGTGTGCAGCGGCGGGGTATACCTCCTACAACAATGCAGGCAGAAAAATCGAAGTATTACTTGACAGACAATACGTGACAAGAATCGGACCAGAATTCCTGACATACATAAAGGAAAAAGCAGCAACGAAACCTAATATTGTTTTATCCAGTATCAGGTTTCCATACAACTACTACATTGAACCGGGCCCCATCATTCTGAGCGACCACCAGGCTATTTCTTATTACAGTTGGAGTAAATCCCATTCAAATTGCAATCCCAGAATGCAAAAGCTATAAGCAGGCAAACTGAGAAAGCAACAGAAATTACTTTCTAAATTATATCCCAGACCCTTTACTCGATGCAAATTTAGAAGAGATAGATATAGAGCTGGATAGAATCACTGACCTCCTAATTAAAGCCGATGAAAATAGTATTCCCCATACCAATTATAAAACTCTTCCAGCTCCCTATTGGACCCCTCACATTGAAAGCCCTGGCCCAGCAATATAAGGACCTGTCCAATGTAGTAGCGCTGATAGGCCCAAACTACAATGCCCACAGAAGACTAAAGAGAGATTAAAGACGAACTTCAGACACTCATTACGGACCAACAGATACTCACATGGGACAGACTAATAGAAAGACTTGCAATTGAAAGAGACTCACAACCTTTCTGGAAGACATTTAAACGCTTAAAAGGAAGACCTCCCCCAAAAAGAATTACACTTATAAACGACGGTAGATAAATTGACGAACCTGAAAAGATTGAGGAAATGTTTAGGATTTTCTGGTCCTCAATCTTCAAAATTACTTCAAAAGAAAATGAAAATTACGACATCGAATTCGTGACTGACATAATACAACAACTAAACAGACAAATACACAGAACCTGCCCTCATCATTGTGTGTCGCAGGAAAGAGTGATGGAGGGCTATGGTAGTAAAATAACTGCCCTAGAACTCTCCGTCGCTCTAAAATCCTTTCGTCAAAGAGCACTGGGTACCACGGGGCTAACCAAAGAGTACTTCATCAAGGGCCCGCCTAATGTTTGGAGTCGGCTCCTTAACATCATGAATGCCGCTCTGAACACGGGCTACTTTCCCGATCAGTGGAAAGTGGCCAAGATGATTTTCATTCCCAAATCGGCAAAGCCCCCGGACTTCCCTGCCAGCTTTCGGCCGATATATCTCTTAGAATTTGCTGGCAAAGTCTTCGAGAAGATATTAGCCAAATAGATTCAACTTTTTCTCGACGAAGCCAACTTTCATAACGAGCAACAACACTGCTTCGGAAGGAAACGAGGGACTGATACGGCACTAGCCGTTTTTACAGAAAAGCTCGCTAACATCAAGGCAGACAAAAGGCATGCCGACCTGGTGCTCCGAAATTTCAAAAAAGCTTTCAATAAGGTTTGGAAGACAGGACTACAATTTAAGATCCTTCAACTAGGCCTCAACCCCATTCTTGAGAGGATTCTATGCGACTACATAATGGAGAGGAGAGCATACATACATATCAGAGGATACAAAGGCCCCGAATTCGAGCTCGAATCAGGGGTCCCACAAGGGGGCTGTCTCAGTCCCTTTCTATACAACATATATACACGTGACCTACCACAACCTCTATCTGATGGTACGATATACGTTCAGTTCGTTAACGATATATCGCAAATTTGTACAGCCGCTTACGTTCACAGGGATTTAATGGCGAGAAATACAGCTAGGGAGATTTCCAACATTAACTCTTTCGAGAGGAGATGGAAGATATAGACCAATGCCCCCAAATTCAAAATAATTGCCATGTTTCGCAAGACCTTCAATGGCATACGGATAGAAGGGGAGCGAATCCCCTACTGCCTAGAAGGGACGGTTCTGTGGCTCAAAATCAGCACAGGGGGCTACAAGAGTCATATCGAACGAACAGTCGCGAATAGCAAGAGAGATTTTAGGGAGTTTTATAGGTTCCGTGAACTAAATCACTCAAATAAACTCAAAATATTCAATGCGTGCATTTGCTCGAGACTCTTGTACCCCCCAGTGCCGATGAACGCGAGCGCCAAGACCCACATTGCGAAACTAAGTGGAATCCAGAATAAGGTGGTTTTACTTATTACAAACACCCGAAGAAGAGAACATAAACGACAGAAGGAGCTCCACGACTCGGTTGGATTACCAGGGACCTTTTTATTGTCTCCCACACATCATCTATTCTTTAAATTCACCCTTTAACCACTTTACTCTCCTACTTTTTTCTCTTTAACTCTACCTAAATTTCACCACCTATTATGTCAAAAGTCCAAAAGGAAAAGTAAGTACAGAAAGAGTTATCATTATTATTCAAGAAGAAATATTGTCATTCCTATTCGCCATTTCAAGGCTTACTCCAGCTATTTACCTAGGAATAAAGAATCCATATATATATATATATATATATATATATATATATATATATATATATATATATATATATATATATATATATATATATATATATATTCTATATATATATATATATTTCTATATATATATATATATATATATATATATATATATATATATATATATATATATATATATATATCTATATATATTTATATATATCTATATATATATATATATATATATATATATATATATATATATATATATATATATATATATATATATATTCTTTTATCCTAAGGAAGCGTTTAATCACTTAACCCAGCCTACGAAACTACAAGAGAGAATTCGTTACCCACAGACTCTATAGATCATCCCTCCCAAAGTTGCACTAGTAAAGCTTATCCCTCCCAAGGATAAAATAAAAAAAGTAAATGTTAAATAATTTATTTAAGAAGATATTTGTTAGAAAGTTTATTTTAAAACAATTAAAAATTTTAAACTTTGTACAACTCTAGAAATTAAATTTTAATAACTTAATTAAAACGGTATTGGCAAGCAATCGTATCCCAAAATCATTGAAAACATTTTATTTATATCTTTCAAGCCACATAAATTCCTGTAGATAAGAGTTTAGCATTTCTCTTTTACATCAAGGCATGCGTTTAATTCTTAGTTTATTCTTATTCCAATTCCAGTAAATTTAAAATGACGATGTCATAACCTCGTATACTCCCATTTTACCAAGTAAAGGTCATACTTTCGCCAATTAATCAAATAAAGTTAATCCCTCCTTTTTGTCTTAGGAGGGAATAACTTTACTTGATCAGCTTTTAAGAAACATGACACTTAGTTTAGTATTGTATTTTATAAATTCCATGAGACCAAGTAAGTGACAATCTTGCTAGACCCCCATGCTGGATTCCAAAGCCATACCGTTAGGCCTCATTCCAGGACAACTCAATGAAGTGGTTTAATTTTGGGGGAAGAGTTGACGAATAAAACACTGACAGTCTAAATTAATATAATATAATGTAAATTGCATCGTATAATAACTATAAAACTAAGGTAAGGCATTTAAGTAGCACTAAATTCAAACTGGCATGTGTTTCGGAAGATCTTTGCTTTAAATTGATCCCTGCATCGAAACCGGGTTGAGGGTATGCGTTTACCCTCCGAAAAAACTCTTTCTCTTTGACTCGGAAAACACCTTGGTAGTCCTTCATGAGGAATCTTAAACTAGTTTTCTACTCTAATAAATAGACTTGTCTCCTATTTTAGTATAAAAGGTACCCTCAAAGTTTCTTGAAGTTATATAACCGTCATTGTTTCATGTGATGAGTTCGGTATTAATTCTCTATACCGATCCCGAGTAAAGATTGAAATTCCTCATTCCCTTCGGTTAAGAACAAAGGTCATTTACATGTAGAGCCGCCTAGGAATGAAGTGATATAAATTAGAGGAATAGTTATAATGATTTCGGTAATATTTCTATTCACTCTTCCAAATTGATGTAACGATATACTTAGTTAAGCTTACATAATGTTTAAAACAAAGGAAGCAACGAGGAAAGGAAATCTGACTACGAAAACCTAATTTATATGAGATCCACGAAATTTGCCCCTCTATTTATTAATGGTTATCTATTGTCCCTAACCAACAAATATTAAAGACATACCATTGCTTGAATGGGTAGCTGGCTAGAAGAACCTGTTCTCGTATGGAGTAGTTGCCTCTTGGTCATATGGTGGGGAAATTTGGTGGCTTAAAGATCCATGCCTGCTTTAAAGTAAAGAGGAGAAAAAGCGAAGTGATCTCTTCTCCAATATTGATCAGAGTTTAGCCCCCAGGTAGTGAACGAACTCCGTTTTAGTCATTGATAAATAGGTGCCTTTTAGGAGTGGTTTATTCTTTTTATAAGTTTCACTGTTGAGGAAACAAAATATAGAAGGAGGAACAGCAATGCCCACACGTAAGAATAAATAAGGCTGAGTTAATGTGCGGATTTGCAACGCTTAAGGGAGGATTAGAAACCACCCTTTTCACTACGCCTCGAGATCTTTCCTTTTCCCGTAATTAAATGGTCCTAAATTATTATAGTAGAGCCTCCCAAACAATCCTATAATATTATATGTTAAGTTAGCTGAGCTGAAGGTTCTTACTATGTTTTCAGGGAGAAGTGACGAAGTCATAATGCTCAAATGGTCAACTTTCAAGTTTACATGTGAACTCATACAATAAACATTAATCAAGTTGTTCGATTGACGCGTGTGTGTTTATAAGCATAGTCCTGTAGACATATTTTGAATCGAGTAATAAGCTCGCAGCGCTTAGCGCTAAGAGGCATAATCTCCACTTCACTTACGTTCATAATGAAAAAATACTGAAGATTTGGTAATCACTCAATTGACTTAAATATACATTTAAACATAGTAATTTACGAGCATTATATAATTAATATCGAGTATCCCTTTGTTCTTTACTCTGATATCTACGACTGCAGCAAGTTAGGGACTAGTCACACTTAAATTTTATCCTCTGGTTAGAATATCGGTCGGTTCCGTCTATTGCTCAGCCATTATTTCCGTTCTGTGATAACTGCTTGGATGAAGAATCGGAATTTAAATATGCCGTTTTATTTTCCCGCGAGTTTGACCTATTAGGATAAGAGCATCCGTAATTTCTTGATTCATATTCGTTGGTAGTTCAATAATCGTCCCTGAACAGTAGATAGTGACGTTCCGGTAAGGTTCTCTGATAAGGGCAATATCGCTTAGATCACTAATTTCCCTTTCATTGGTGATTGCTATAGCAATATAGTTTTTCTTTTTATCAAATGATAAAATACATGCTGCTATAAAGAGTATAGACTTTTGGAGAGGACCTTATACTTCTCTTTTAAAGTATAGACAATGTAATGTCAAAGAACATTCTTTTCAGGAAAGGCCGTTTCTGTATTCTGCGATGTAGGCTTGAAGGGTTAAATGGTATTGGCATTTGTAAAAGTTTACTGGTCAACTATAAGGAAGTTAGGATTTGGCATTTGGTGGAGAGAGACAGAATCAGTAGAGAGAAAGAGAGGGGGTTGAGAACAATTGCATACAACTAGGAGATAAATTGTCATTCAGTGGTCTATTGTGTTCGAAAGAATAAGAGAAAGAGATTGAGACTTGCCTCATTAGATGACTATAGTCACGTCATGCAAATGAGCGTCAGTAGCCTCTGACGAACATAGTCACTGAATCGCCGCCTAGACGCCACTGCATAATTGGAATCACAAAGCATTCGGTTGATGATTAAGTGGCAACTCGCCTCAATACGAGCATCACCGCTTCGCACATCTTTACTTCTAATAGACTTCACCACCTTCTCTATTAAACATATTAAATCATTCTGCATATGATAACAATGTCCGTTTCACAAATTTAGGTCTAATTCAATAATAATGAATTAAACCTTAATAATACTAATTTATTAGTTAGAAGGATTATAAACCAAAGGTTGTCACACTAGGCTTTCAGAGCATCCGTGAAGCCCAAGTACTTGAAGTGGATGATGATCGCTTTCAAATTTCTGGCCTTATCTTCTTTTTCTTTCCAATTTGGTTCTCTTTGTTAATCTTTTGTTCTTCTTTTTATGAATTATCTGTTTATTCCCTTTTGTGAAAGTATGCGTTTTACTCAGAGCCGCCTATCATCTCCTCTATCCTGACGAAATATTGCCAAATGTTTAGTCTATGGTTGTTCTTGGATATTTGTGTGTGGTTTTAAGCACGAAAGAAAGCAAGCGTGTGTGATGTTAGTGAGAAGAGGAGTCATTATCTTATTGCACCACCTACTGGGGTAAAAGCTCTCCTCCCATGATCCCTCCATAATGAGGCAGCGACATTATTTATTCCCCCAAGATAGATTAGAGGGGTAATTGCTGAATGCCGAGATGCACCAGAAATCGACTGAGACCGAGAAAAGCCCCGAGGGAAGGCACTGATGTAAGGCAGAAAAGATAGATCAAACAGCACTACATTTTACACGGGTCATTTATCAAGAAATTAATGATACCATCATTCTTGGAATTTGCGGCTTTCTAAATGCATAAAAGATATTATATACTCGTATATATTGTGAGGGAATGCCCTCGAAGGACCACCGTGAGAGGAATCCCTTTGGCGATACCCCTCCTCTATTCTTTCTAAACCACGTAAACCAGCGTGAGAATATCAGAAAGTGGAAGAAGAATCCGTCACTCGCTGATCGCCCCCCCCTGCGATAACGCCGTGCGCAGCCATATTAACCCTACCCACATATGGCTAGGCGAGTTTGATTGTCTGGAACGACGCGTTATCATGGATTGTGTTTACTTAGACTGGCGCTAAGAACTTATTGGGGATTGCAAGGCCCTGAAGCACCTAGCAGAGCAGTCACTCGGGTGTTTAACCAAAAGCTCACCATCTCTTGAGGAGATTGAAAGCTCGCTTTCCACTCCGTCCGGACTGCCGTCTGTTTCCTGTGATCCCCCCGTAACTCGTCGTCGTACGTCGTCGATGATCTCGTCAGCAGATCTAACTTCGTTAAGCTTTGGCTCCTGTTCAGAGGGAAGCTATCGAGCCCCCTTCTCCCCGGAGAGTTGTGTAGCCCTCTCATCTTCACCACCCCTTCAAGATTCCCGTTCTATCGAAACTGAGACACCCTGCCGATCAGCAACATCTTTTCGAGTTGAGATTACTTCTTTCTAGAGCAGAGAAAATCTCATTCTTCATCACGAAAAAATCCAACCCGATCTTTAAGTCTTCGAGTCAGGAGTCCCCGAAGTATCTTCTTGAAGCCCTGCGCCGTTGTCTTCCACTTCCCATCCAATTCGCCCACTCTTGAAGGTGAAGCAAGCGTGTATGGTCATCCCCAGATTACCTCGTTAATCCTCACTTAATTCATTTAACCACCATAAGTAATTTGTTCCCTCTTTTGTATATATATATATATATATATATATATATATATCTCGCCCTCTTTTTTATATATATTAAAATTATATTTTGGGGGTATTGTCTTTATATATCCTTTGAACTGCAACTTGGCAAGCCATTAAGCTAATTCGGTCAACCGTAATTCGCACTCTTTATTTATCGCCCAGGCATAACTCAAGCGGCCTGTGGACTCTGAGCGCCGAGCTCGACTATACAGGTATACCTCGACATATATATATATATATATATATATATATATATATATATATATATATATATATTTCTAGAAAATGAAGACACGAGAGTAGATGGAAAAAGACATTCATTTATGTAGGACGTTTCAGTCCACATATCGAAGCATCTTCAGTGATTCTATTAAAGTGAAAGAAGCTACTCAATTTAGTGACGTACATAACACAAAAACAAAGCAAACATGAATGATAAAAATACCAAAACCAACAAGTTTAGGGCGCATCAAATAAATCCAAAGAAGCAAGACTAAAGTTAAAATATGATAAAGTATAAAATTAAAAAGAACCCAATACGTTAATAATGCCCCTAAAATATCTCCATTAGCTCCTGCAGATAGTCGTTTTTTGATAAGAATGAAAAAGTGAAAGATAAATGAGCATGAAATTAACTTAGTAGGTTGTAGAGTTATGAGATACGTAGAGGAAAGAAGGAATCAGTCTCGTTCAGGGTTGTTGTTTTTTTAATATAGAGCAACCGTAAAATTTTTAATAAATTTAAATTCAAATCTTTATTGATTAAAAAATTACAAAATAAAAATAATTATACAAAATTATGTCACAGGAATATATAGGTAACGCTTCTAATCAAGCCCATGAGGAGCAAATCTCTTGGGGCAATCATTAAGTTAACAGATTCAAATATTTAAATTACTAGGAAACATATCCAGTGTAATGAATTATGAATGAATCACATAGAAACCAAACAACTACAGAAATACAATACAGATACTACAGGATGTTGGAATAAAAAATATAAAAGCATCAATAAATACATAGGAACAATCTAATATAGTTGTAATGACAGCAAAATTTACTTGGTCAAAATAAATTACCTATTGATATTTTTATAGTATATAGGATTATAAAGGAGCAATAAATTCAGAAAAAAAATCGGTATTATAAGAGGGATCAATCGCCTATTACATTGATTAAGTCGGGGCATAGTGCAGATATTGATAATATTAGCAATATGGTATGGCAATTTATGGTACATTTTTTATATGAAATAGCTTACTGCCTCATTTGAAGAGAGGTAAGGAAACAGTATGCTTTAGATACCTAGGGAGTTAACTTCAGGAAACAATACCTTGGTACAATAGATTATTTCTACAGAGGTCACATCTAGCATAGCGCAATTTAAGGTTACTATTTCTAGTCGTGTAATTATAAAAGGGTTGTATGCTATTTCTAGAAGCACGTAAGAGAGGATATCTACCAAGCTTGAGAGTTTTGTACATAAAAAATCTGACAGTGCTATTTGTCAGTGTTATCTAATTTTAGAATTTGCAGTTGCTTGAAAATTGGTTCAGTATGAGCTAAGTATATACTCCCACTCAGTCTTCTAACTAAATGCTTTTGTAGCATAATTAAAGGATTTAATACATTTTGTCTCGAGCTACTCCACGCGAGAATGCAATAAATCAAATGTGGTCTGTAATCAATAGAATAAACCGGCTAAATTGGATGTTTTAGCTACAATATTGTTTATATTTTGCTTGAAACTTAATTTGTAATCCAATAGCACACCTAAGAACTTCACTTGAGTCTGTTGTAAAAGAATTTCATACTTATTGTTGAAGTCTAAATACCACGTACATTAGTGTACGCAGAAATACCCGACACAAGCTGTGTGTCCCTCCCGTATTCCAAATTTGCCTTTCTCCTCGAATTCCCTCCGCCCCTTTTTGCACCAAAGAGACGAACGAATTTGCGGCCGGCCTCTCAGGAAAATGTCTGCCGCTAAAGATACCCGAGCCGACGAAGAGCCGAGTTTTCGCGCCGTCGTAAACCGCGAGGTGGAGCAAGGATAGCTCGAAGGTGTGAAGGATTTACTCTGTCTGGCAGCAGATGAAAAGGCCTTTCGCGCAGCGATAATAATTTTATGAAAATCTGGTGCTCTCTCTCGATTTTTGCTCAAGAGGGAAATAAAAGAGAAAATTCTCCCTGGAGTCAGGCAAAAGAACTTGGGCCTACGTTGTGTGCGGAGAGCGAGTCCCACAAAGGAAACAGTTTGCCCGTTGTAAGAAAGCAACTTCGGGGAATGTGTGTGCTGCCTTCACGGTACTTGTAGGTGCCAAACTTAAAGCAGACCGCCCCCCTTCAGAGTCAGAGGTTACACAGAACCTCCCTCTGCGGATTACCCTAGACGTAGCTGGGTAATCAGTTTTGGCCACCCACTCCAGGAGCTAAATAATCGGACAGGCACTTCGAGTAAGAACATCGATTTGAGCCACAGTTTAACTCGCCTTAGTAATCCGGCATAGGATCATTATATCACGGGTCTAGGATTACTTTCTTATTCGGTAACCTCGGACGGCCGGACTAAGTGCGATAATCGTCACCAGGAGAAGATCTTCACCGTCATTCTCAAAATCATTACGAACTCAAAGGTACGTTAAAGAGAATTGTCCTCTCTCCTAACTTCACCTGTTTCTTGGTTGACTAGAATTCCCATCCCGAGCCCATAACCTCGAGTATTAGAAGTTCCTTAATTCAATAATATTATTCAATTCATCCTGTCGGGTGCCTTAAGACGCAAGCATCCTAGTGAGTAATTTTCAAGTGTAATCCCCACGACATTATATAGAGTTATTTATTCAGTGCAAAGATTAATGCTATTTATACCTATATTAGCTTTTGCATATTTATAATTCATGTATATTAAAAATTATTTTTGTATCTGTGTGTTTAACTATTTTGGACGATCCTTTGGCAATTAATAAGCAATCCACTCGGCTTAATTCTTAATGTTACATAAGTCCACCCATGACTGGCTTTTAATGAGTGAGAACACACTCAAGGGAACATTATCTTAATTTGGATCAAAAGGGACGCACCGGGGTTATTTTTTATTCACCAGAAGTGGCTACGGTAA
Source organism: Ceratothoa steindachneri (assembly GCA_963969495.1). Lineage (NCBI taxonomy): Eukaryota > Metazoa > Arthropoda > Malacostraca > Isopoda > Cymothoidae > Ceratothoa > Ceratothoa steindachneri. Next base: position 39,660,256 of record OZ018319.1, read on the forward strand.
GTGTATTGGCTACACTTCACCTCCGCTTCACCTTGGTGAGGTAATAAAATATATGTCCAGGAAGTGGGACTGGAATTATCCACCAACTAAACTTAGGCATTTATTGTAACATTAACATTATTTGGAATCTTTTGTGTAGAAAATATCATGTAATATTATTTATTAATGTTTAACGTTAATTAGTTAGCCAAAAGCCATTCGTGAATATGTAGTAGGTCTTCACTTAGTTACTGCGAAAGTATATTTAAATCAAGATTGGAGAAATAGAGTGTTGTATCATCCGCAAATAGAATAGCTTTTAGGGTTCTCGTGGCTTGCAGTAGGTCATTTATGTATACTAAATATAATAGAGGGCCAGCACTGACCCCTGTGGTATACCTTTATGCATTTAATTAGTGCTAGACTTGCACCCATTAACAACTACGTACTGTTGACGATTTGGAAGATATGATGCAAACAGTTGCAGTGCTAAGCCTCTTATACCATAATTATCCAATTTCTTTAAAAGCAAACCATGAGATACTGTGTCATATGCCTTACTTAAGTCAAGAAAAACAGCGCCATGGTATTTTTTTATTTATAGATTCATATACACTTACAAGAAAGTCATTCACAGCATCCCCAGTACCTTTATTCTTTCTAAAGCCATACTGCTCCTTAGATAACAAATCATTAGCTTCAAAGTAATAGTAGAGCCTTTTGTATAACAGTTTTTCAAAAATTTTATTTAGTAAAAGTAGACAGCTAATAGGCCTATAATTATTGCAATCTAAGGAATCACCACCTTTAAACAAGGCTGTGATACAAGCTATTTTGAGAAGTCTGGGTATTGGCCAGTTTGTATTATACTGTTAAATATAAGAGATAAAGGTTAAGATAAGGTTTGTGAGTTATCTTTTAATGATTTTACAGATAGACTGTGGGAATTGCCTTTAGTGTTCTTTAATCCAGAGATAATCGTTTTAATTTCATCCGAATTACTAGGGTCCAGGTATAATGAGAAAGCTACAGATGGTGATAAGTACCGACGATAATTTTGGCCATTGTCCGGTAACTTATCCCTAAGAGTTAAACCAATCCCAGCAAAATGATAATTAAGAGTTTCAGCAATGTCTGAAGGATCAGTGAGTATAGTATTGGTACCACGTTATTTTGTGATAAATGAATCCTTCCTTCCCCCCTTTATTACAGAATTAATTATTGACCAAGTTTTACGAATGTCATTTCCATATAGGTCAAATTATTCCTTGTTTTAATTAGCACGGGCTACCCTGATAAGAGACGTTAATCTATTACAAAATCTGTTATAGATCAGCTTATCTAATAGATTATTTCTTACACATCTGTACATTTCATGTTTGGTATTAATTGAATTTAAAAGTTCATTTGTTATCCAATGTTTTTTTATTCTCTTAGTTCCCACCATTTTGGTCATAAATGGGAAGCAATTATTGTAATACCATTTGATAGTTTCAAGCAACTTTAATAATTTAGAATTTGGGTCGGCTGGACCATGTAACACTAAATCCCAGTTGGTATTATTGAGCATCTGAGTGAATTTCAATTTGTTAGCGTGACACATATTCCTAAATTTTACCGTAACCTTTTCATTACATGATTGGAAAGTTATATTGCAGTAATATTGGACCATATGTGGTCAATTAGAGAAGCTGTTTGCCTGCTTGTGTTAAACCTGGTAGGTCTAGAAATAAAAGGTCGAAAAAAACATTCACTCATCATGTTGACAAAGTCAGCTGTTTCTTGATTAAGACCCCCATTAAGAAGACAAATATTAAAGTCCCCAGCTATAATAGATTCATATCTGTTAAGACGATTAACATTAATTAATTCACGTAATTTATTTGTAGCATCAGAAACAGGACCATTAGGAGGATGGTAAACACCAAATATAGTCACCGATCTGTCAGAATTGGGATGTTGTAGCTTGACACCAGTGCATTCAAGGAATTCCTCCGAAATCTCAAGAGTTAAAACAGGCAGATATTTAAAAATATTTTTTAAAAAGATAAAGACCCTACCCCCTCTCTACTTAGTTCTTATGTTATGAATTCCTTTATAGCCTGGGATATCTAATAAAGGAAGATGTTCAACATTGCATATGTTTCCGTCAGGACAATGACATCGAACTCATGATTAGAATTAGATAGGAATCCAAGAAACTACTCTGAATTCCTGTAAAAGCTACGAATATTGAAATAAATTACTGAGAGCCTGAGCTTATTGAAATTTTGCTACAGATTTTTAAATGATTCGAAACTAACATATTCACAGCTAGAGTTATCACGCAGCAGTTCCAAATTCGCATCTGGGTCTATTTGTTCTAAGAATATGTGATTCATAAATAAGATTTACTAGATTTTAAAACTAAAAGAAAGAGAGCATATAATAAAACTAGCAGCCTTAAAACAAAATACACAAACATAAGCAAATAAAACAACTCAAATACAATATACAAAAGAAAATAGATAAAAATGTCAATAAATATGACGCTAAATAATAGACATATCAAGAGGGTATTTCCTAGTTACAAAACAAGCTAGCACCTATAATATCCATCTAACAAGCCATACTTCGTATTCTTTCTTACAGACAGAACTTGATTCCACAGGCGCTCCTTTGGCGTGTGGCCTCCGGCCTATTTTCTATTCTAACCGCTTTTTTTAATCCCCTATATATACTCTTTATTTTAACACCCTGAACACCTTTTTCCACATAGATACCCTGAAACATTTTTTTAAAGTTATTTCACCTTTTATTATATTGTCTTTATCCCTTGAAGATTTATATATAGTTGAGAATTTTCCAAACACTTTTTTCAACATAGACACCCTGAAACCTTTTTTTTAAGCTATTTTACCCGGTTTGATATATAGAAAAACCTTCGTTAGATCTCTTTTTTCATCTAAATTTGTTTTATATACGAAATGATAGTAAAAAAGCGCCAAAGCCCTAATTTTAATACATTTTTTAAACTTCACGATTTGTATGTTTTTTTATTCCAAATCATTCGATAATTATAATATTTTTTTCGGAACTCTTAGAAAGAACTTTGATAAAAGCTCGAATCACACAAAAAACCGCCCTGCGAATAAAAGTTTCAAATAAACTTAAACTCAAAAACATGAAAGGTTACTTGTCCACTAAGCAAAAAAAACATTTTCCAAAATTTCAAAAATTCACCAGGTTAAATTATAGAGTTATGGATAAACGGACCCAATTATTGGAAAAAGATGGTCCTATCATAGTGTTAAGACAGAGAGAAGGAAAACCAATAACACTGAGTCAAATTGTACGTCCTCGGCCGGTTAGTTCACTATAATCGTTGTGTGTATAAATGGGGAGGGATATGAATATCACTCGGCTGAGTATGAGAGAGACACTTCTTTTTGAACAGTTGCAAGTCACATTCAGTGAGAATTTCAACTTCTGGTAAGGTTAGATTTTTTTTATCAATACCGCTCCATTTCTGGTCCGAATAATAATGTTTTGAAAGGAGGAGTGTTCTCGTTTTAGTTTTCGTAGTGTTGTATGTAGGGATAAGAGTTCTTTGGTTAGTACCTCACTCACGAAAAAGTTTCGCGGTTTGTCCCGCCGTTGCTTAAGATATTTAAAAAGATGGTGTTTAGCATTTATGTCCGTCATTCAGAGTTGGTATCTCTCTTTACCGAAGAAAGAGATATTCTGAATAAGCTGCAAGTTAAAGTTAGGGAGTATATTTTGTAGGACATTTCGAACAGTGGGCTCAAGATTGTTGTTGTCAAGAAGCTCATACTTGGGTAGAGAATCTCCCCTGATTAGGAGTTTATGCCTGAAGGGTTCATTCTTAAGCCTGTTTAATTCCCCCTCTAGATGATTTACACGGTCCTCACTTGTTTGTTTTAAGTTTTGAGAAACTGATTTCAATTCTTTATTTTCATTAGTGAGCCGTAGGATGTCCGCTCTAATTTTTTTATTCTCTTCAAGAAGATCACTCAGTTTCATATCTATAATAGGAATATTAATCAGAGCATTATTCATAGTACCAAGAGTTTTCTTATATCCTTCAGCTGTTCTTCTACGGAAACAGCTTGACGCTTGATCTCCCACTAATCCCCCCTTAGAGGGAGAAGATGAGGAGGTTGTGAAGTTGTTAGTAGCTGCCATGTTGTATTTACTCTTGGTCTTTCCATTAGGCCTTTTACTATTTATCCTACAAGATTAAGATGATTCTCCATACCTTACTGGATTCGTAGTACTTCTTCGGGGTTTACTTGAATGGTTATTTAGCATTCCTAGCAAAAAAGCGAAATGAAAGTCAAAATGAGAAATTCACTTAAGAGTAGTTGGCAACTCCGCAGCAGGTCAAATCAGGGCCCCGGAATATATTACGGAAAATAGGCCACTCACTCAGATTGGAGATTAAATTTAGGCTTCATTTTTTTTTTTTAACGCTTATTTAAGGTGAACTTATTCAGGAATCACTATGAAAGTTAGGTTAATTAGGTTAGTAATTAGTTTATGATTCAATTGTAAGCCTCTTAATACGATTCAGCTACATTTACTAAGATTAAAGAGGCTTAATAGAGGAGCCTCTGATTAACACGTCCACTCTTCAACGATATTCATAGAATGAAGGAGCTCCAGAGATAATGGTAAATTGTTACGATGAAATAAGGTGGCCAGTATTTTCTGTATGATTTCGTATGATGGAGAATTCGGGTGTAGTTATGGGTGTTTGAGTTCTATGGGATAATCCATGATGTTTATTGACACTCTTGTTTATGATGTAGGCTAGTCTGGCCTACGTAGCAGGCATTGCAGCTGGCACACTAGAATTGATATACAACAGAGGATCTCAACCCGGATGAATATGATCTTTATAGGTGAAGAAAGAACCCAAAGTATTCACAGAGTCTAAGGTTCTATGATGAGATTATTTTATGCATAAGAAATAAATATTTTGAACTCTCAAATCTTCTTGAATTTTAATTAAGCAGTTAAACCTTTTATGCTTATTTATGTACACATATTGTCACAATCATGCATTTTTATTTTATTACGCCATTTTAAATGTGATTCTCCTCTCTTTCTGATTCGTATACATGATGAAATCATCTCTTTAAATCATTATTGACACGAGCTCTAAGATAGAGCCACAGAGAAGATCCAAAATCACTTCTCTTCACCTTTATACGTCGCAGTTTTCACACTCTACGAATTTCGATTCTTTTTCCCTCTACTTCACAGAGTTTCCGAGTCAATAGCAACTTATAAACCTATTTTCTGAAGTCTTATAATATTAAGTTGGATACAGCCACTAACAAGATGGTACTCCTTGATGCAAGATGGTACTCCTCGATGCAATACCGTTAGCAAATATCCTCTTGCTTTTTAGATCACTTAAGTGCAAAGCAACAATGGGTGCACGCTTTTATTCGTAAAGTGGCCTTATTCATGAGTGCTGCCTCTGGCTTGAAAGAAAGAGAACCTTTGAGCAACTAAGTAAATAGAGACAGAGAGAGAGAGAGAGAGAGAACGAGAGAGAGAGAGACCTAAGCTAACGTAATTTGTGGCAGTGTATATTTTTGCTATGCTGGTGAGGGAGAGGGAAATTCGGATTCGCTCAGTCAGTTTTTTACTTTGATTCATGGTGAGAGGATCATGGAAAAGGAATCATCACCTCCTTACCTTAGAGGCATTTGGCAGATGGGTGCTATAAAGAAAAAGAAACAATTTCCACCCAACATATCATTTGTCATAGAATAATTTGCAATGGGAATGTTCGGAAAGCTCTGTAGAAAATCCAGGAAGAATAAAAAACATTGTCCAAAATGCGAGGGCATATTTATTTATGACTTACATGCAAAAAGTTTCAACGAACATGTGAGATGTTGGATGATAGATGGAATTTCGAGACATAAATTTCCTTCCTTTGCCATGCTAATGGCGGAAAATCCCTTGAAATCACAATTTTATTAATAATGCGAGGGTAAATTCAGGGGAAAATAAATAACTACGAATGTCAGTTAATGCAAACAAGATAGGAATAAGCATTAACGAAATGTAAGTATATAGACATTGGCGGTGAGTGCAGGGAAGATTAGAAATAATGATATTCGTCGAGGTATTGTGTACAAAAAGTTCGAATTGAGTCTATTTATTGAATTAGAGAAAAAAACGACTGTCCAAAGTAGTTGTTTCTCTAATGACAAAAGACCATACAGAATAAAAAGCAGACACAAAAGAATAAAAGACTTTATTTTAAAAATATAAAGGATAAAAGGTATTCCAATAAGATAAACCAAAATACCTTGGGATAGGGCATCTGAGTGACCCAAATACTATCGCCCTAAGCCACTCGGACTATATATAGTGAGGTGACAGCTATTTTCACACTTAAATTTTCGATATTTCTGAAATATGTCCTGCTTTCGCCTGGTTATAAAATTAACAAGAAAATTAATATACATATATTTAACAGAAGAAATGCATATAAGGGAAATTTTCTTTGTAGATAACAACATTTGCTATTAAACAAAAATTTGGAAGGGGAATATGTATTTAACTACTAATAAGATGCGGAAATATTGTTATTAACCTAAATAAAATCTTATAAATTCAATGAAAAGGGTAAGTTTGAATATTTGATCAATTTCTTGAAACCGAACTAATGTAATCTGCCAAATATTAGCACTGTCACTCATAAATAAGAATCCATAAGCTATTAGACAAAAAATAATTAAAGTTAGTTCAGATGGCTTATCTTATAGGACTACTTCTAAGTGAGTTAAAGTGCTTTGTGAAACTATAAGTTCTATACTTCTAAAGCGTCGCGAGTATAGAATCACCTCCCACTTGACAAGAGCCGGTGCTCCTGCAATATTAACAATCGGTTTTGACGTTACATGCTTTGAGAACTAAATAATGTTCCAACGAATACAATGAAAGTGATTGCACACAAAGGTTCTGTCACGAAATATTAAATGACAAATTATTATTCGTTGAATACTTTGTCACCTGCTAAAAATTGTTAATTAACATTTGTTGTTATATATGATTAATCTTTTTTATGTGTATTTCTTCTGTTAAATATATGTTTAATGAGTTTCCTTTTAGTCCTCTAACTAGATGAAAGCCCTAAATATTCCAGAAATATTGAAAATTTAAGTGTTCAAATACGTGTGTCACCTCACTGTCCCCTCTACAACTTCTCTCTTTCTTTATCGTCTCTTATGATATATACTCAGAACATCCTTCCAGAGATGTCTTTGTTAATTTTGCCCTCTTAAGTAAATAGCATATTTAGTACCAATGGTACCTCTAAACTCCCTTTTACCTTGTTTCAGGTACTGGGCGGTGACGAGGGTCGACTACATCCACTCGAGAAATGGAAAGCGACTCGGAACCATGATTTTCTTCGTCTGGATGACGGCCTTCGTGGTATCCATCGCGCCCCACTTTGGTTGGAAAGATCCCGACTTCAGCTTCCGAGTGACTGAGCAGAAGAAGTGCTTGATATCGCAAGATCTAACTTATCAGATTTTTGCTACCTTGTCCACCTTTTACGTTCCCTTGACGGCAATTCTTATTCTCTACTGGAAGATATTCCAGGCCGCCCGCAAACGCATTCACAAGAGACCCGGCAGAAATGAAATTGCCCAACAAATGCTGAAAAAAGTTAAGGTTTGTAAATATACTAAACAAAGAGTGCATTCTGCATCCATTTTATAAATGTCCTTAAATTTTTTCGTTCTTAACAGTTCCGACTTTTAATTCTCTCATATGTCTTCTCGGTTCCTTAAGAATGTTATCTTTTCAACTAAGATTGCCTTTATCTTTTTTCTCTTCTTAATCAAATGACTCCTTTTTTCATAGCTTGCATTTTCCTGAATGAAATAACTACTTTACAAAATGTGTTCTTAAAAGGTTACAATCGCTCTCTCCTGGAGTTCCCTATAAAGAAGGCAAGGCTGCCATTTCTTTATTTCAGCCCATCTAAAGCTTGCCAGAGATTACACACTCTTTATATTATATCCCTCTATTGATCATATTCATTGATTTTTTGATCAATTTTGTCAATTGGAACATAAGCATTTCTACAGCCGCCCATCGTGTCGTCATATCAACGATATACAGTGATGTCAAATGATTGAGCGAAAACAAATTTTTCCATATCATAAAAACCTAATGTGAAAAGATTACAAAATTTACGTGAAAATAAAGATAAAGATTACCTGCAGAAACAAAAAAACGGATTACAAGCACTTTCGCATTTATTTGACAAGGCATCCATTCAATGATTCGATTAATGTCTTGTAAAATAAATGTGGGAACACTGAAATCATAGGGAGTTTTTTCATGCGGGTAATCTTCACTAATATAATTAATTATCCAGGAATGTTTGCTCATGGTTCCTTTTCAACTACCCACTTGGTGTCTGTATTAGTACATTAATTAATAGTAGGATTTCTACTAAAAAAATCATTAATCCACAAAATATAATTTGGACATTTTGTTCTTGGTTCGAAAATGCAATGCCTTTAAAATAAGAGAAAAATAAACAAATCTACTTTTAATTACTCATTTAATTCCCAGGAGAATTTTTTTTGATACAGTCCAAAATTCATGGCATAGAACAGCGCTTGAAAAGAGTTGTGAGGAAGGTAATGTTTATTTGAAGAAAGTGGGGTCCAAAACTAGTGAAAAATAGCTTTAAGCTTGCAATTTACACTTTATCGAATGTTAGGGATGGAAGTACGCATTAATCAGAATGGCGAGACGAATTAAGGTCGATAGAGCATTCGGGAAACATGTCCAGTCTTAGAGCAAAATAATGACCATGCCTGACACTTTGAGATTTTGTAATTGGTTTAAACTTTAGTTTACACATTTTAAGATCCAGGAGGATACAAATTCCTGAAAGTCGACGAAGGAAACTGGGATTCTCGAAAACACACTCCCAGGAAAGATCGCACAATGCAACGGATGTAGATGAAAGACTGATTGGATACGACAGAGTCGGTATTTCACGACAGTCTGCCGTGAACATGTTACTGAAGGTATCTCACCAAACTTTCTTACGCTACTTGAGAGATTAGGGACTCATAGTTGCTTCTCAATTAGAAACCACTCATAAATAAAAACAATATAGTGGCTATGTTGACTTTCCTTATTGAACATGTCTTGAGGAGTGCTGAAAAGTGGGAAAGTGTGTTTTACAATACGAAATAAAATTTAATTTGTTCAGCTGAACGGGAAGCATCGTTTTAAGCGTCATACAGGTGAAGATCGAGTCCTACATGTACGAAAAATATTGTTAAAATGAAAGATGGCAGCTTTCTGGTCTGGGGTATGGTTTAAGTGCTAGGTTGTATCCGCTCATCCGTTTATGCGGCAATGTAAACTCTATGAAATAAAAATCTTATTTAGGAACATGTGATACCGTATCTTCGTATATCGATAGTAAAGGAAATCTGATTTAATTAAGAACAACCAATGTCACTTTTCACGCAGCAAAAACGGTGAACCAGTTATTGGATGTTGAAAAGATCGGCGTAATGAATAGCCTGCAGAGAGCCATAAATAAATCTCATAAAAACCTAGGAAAGATATTTGTTGAGAAGGTTATGTCTTAGAAACCAAAAAGGGTTAAGAACTCTGACAAAGATTGGAAGATAAATGGAAAATTTAAGCGTGAACAATGAGACAAATTGGTGAGGTCCTGCGGCCAACGCTGTGCATAAGTTATTCAAAATAATTGTCCGTATACTTTTTGTTCATATTTTTATCGACTGTTCTATGAGATAGTTATGTAGTTTGTAAGTGTAGTGCAATTATATTTACAGTTTTCTAGTTTTAGTGGCATTACTTCTTCAAATAAATGTTGCTTTCTTCAAAAAAAATTTGTTGTCCGTTTTTCCATGAAATGAAACTTGGACAGTCAGAGGCAAAGTTCAAATAAATAATCCGTAAAATTTTCATTGAAATTAAGTTGTATTTTTGAGAAAAAGCAGATTTTTAAAAATATTTTGTGCTCTAACTTTAGTCCAAAAAATCGCAAGAAAATAAATATCCAATTGTGGCGCTGTGAGATTGAATTCCCTACACTCAATCTTTCGGAAGAATATTACATTTTTTGCAGAAAATTATTTTTAGAGAGTAGAATAATAAACAGAGTGATGCAACAAAAAAGACTAGAAGCAATATAAATGCAGGGTTGAAAAATAGCCATGAAGTTGGCATGGACAGAAAAAAATAATCAGTCTTGGAGATAATTGGGGAACGAGAAGGGACCTAATGAAAATAATGCCATTAGGCAGCTTAAGTTCTTGGTTCACGTCATGAGAAGAGAGGAAATAAAGAATATTGGCCTAACCTGTAAAATAGCCGATACAGGATCAATAATGAGACAGAGAGAAAATAAATATGGACGGGATAATAGGAGTGCGGTGGCTTGTCAGCAGGAATGCAATTATCACGAGAAACAAAAATAGCTGGCGCTCCTTCGTCGCTAACGTATTTGGAGCCATTTGGAGCATGTTAGTGGACAAAAAACTTTAATATCAATGTTTTAAACCAAATTGGCATTATTTGGTGAAAGATCTCTCTAAGGACGCTTAAAGAGAAATCCAAGACAGTGGAAATGTGCTACAAGTTACATCAAATGTTCTCCATTAAGCAGAAAAAGAACGTCTTCTCCATCCGATAAAGCGCCCTTTTCATTGATTGGGAGTTGTAGAGGATCAGCAGTTACCGAAAACTATATAAATTTTGCCATGAGTCCTACAGCTAGCAGCAAAACATCTTTTGATCACCATATACTACCAAAGTCGTTCTTGGTATTCTTAGCTTAAGAGCATCGCTCAAAGTCACAAACTTCAACAAAAAAACTATTCACCTTCTTTCAGATCTCTTCTTTAACGCATGAGTGATCTTAATGTCGCTTTCTCAAACTCCTTCACCATCGTCGTTGTACTTGTCGACTTCAATATCCCCAAAACACCAACTCAAATCAACGATTCTTCGAAGTCTTTGAACTTTTTTTTCACTCGCAATTCGTCACTCCCGCCACTCACACACATGGCAACATTCCCAATCTCGTTTCCTCCTAGTTCATCAACTCTTTATCACTGAACTTCTAAATTTTATCTTAAAGAAACAAAATATTAGCTTTACTAATCTTCGAAATTATGGTCCTATGTCTCAACTTTCACTCCTATAAAATTCTTTTGAGAGGATAGTAGATGCCCGCATCACTAAAATCTTTCACTTCGGCTTCAAAGCAGGTCACGGCTCTGACTTGCATCTCTTACATGTGACTGACCAACTCAGTCGCAAGGCTGAAGATGGAAAGCTTTTAATTCTGATGCTTCTCGATCTATTGGCAGCAATTCACACCGTTCACCACTCCGTTCTTCTCTACCGTCTTCGTGACTTCCTATGTGTCCCTTAATCTGCTCTAAACTGGTTCCCTTATATTTTATTTTTTACTCATTCTGTTCCTAACGGATGCGACGTTTCTCGGCCCCATGCTCTGTCGTACGCTGTTTAGTTAACTATCTTCTTAATAGTGCCCCCGACACTATAATTCGTCCCTTTCAACTTGTCCACAAATTTGCGTTTCAAGTTGTCTTCATCGAGGTCGGTTCTTTCGTGCTACACCCTGCTCCTACAACTGCACTTGCTGCCCATTAAACTTAGAATTATTTGTAAAGTCCTTTTCATATTTAAAATTATAACCAACGCATCCTCCACTTACCTGCCCTCCACACTTGCTGTTTCCAGATAACAAGAAGCCCTTCGCTCAGCAAGTGCCATCCTGCTTTCTGTTCCTCACACTCGTCTCTGCTAAATGGGTAATCAAATGCATCTACTGTTTTAATGTACTTACTTTCTTTGGCACTGTTACACATCGAGAAGTTCTGTATGAACATCATTTTTGTGGCAGAAAATTTTGCAGTGTCATTTCCTGTGTGATATTTAAAGAAACTTTGCTTTTATTTGATCCAGAAAGAAATAATACTCTCCCGGCTACTCCAGTAAATTGCACAAGCATCGGAAAAAAAACATCTCGATATCGTTTACTACGTTAAAGAATGTTGGTCTAAACGATTTCAAATGAGTATCCTCTGACATCAGTAAAAACATTGTGGTTTTGGAATTCGTAGCTCGGTAGACTGTTTTCGCAGTTACTTCGAGAGTGATCATATAAACGATGCCTCCCCTTCTACACACGTGTCCTTTCGCGGCATGGTTCGTCTTGTTCTATCAGAAACTGCTTATTTTTTTAACGAAGTATCGTCCTCTTCAGAGAGGATAGTCGGCCGATTCCTGTAATGAAGTCATGTCACACATCCTGCATGCTCTTGCCAGGATGCATATGATCAAGTGTCCATACCCCTGCAACCTGTCTCTCTTCCAAACTGTTAGAGCTCATGACAACCATCTGAAATAGAAAATTAAAACAATATTAAAAGAGGGTGACAAGAATTTCCGGCCATTTTAAATATAAAATTAAAACAATATTTGAAGAAGAAAATTAAAAGGATATTTACAGGGGGTGACGAGATTTTCGGACCATCCTGTAGTTACCTTTAAGTTGGAGAATAGTCTTCCTTCTGGCATACGTTCTTCTTCCTAGCATGTGCTTCCAAGCGGGTTATGAAAACCAATTAGTTCCGTGAGGTCTTTTCCTAGTCGAATAACGGGTGACCTGCGAAGGCTTCTAAGACTTGAATGGCACCATAGAAAAGACTATTATTAATATTATTATTATTATATACTGGTATCCTTTCCTTTCAAGGGGGTTAACTCTCATTTCTACCCTAGGAATTCCAAAAACAGAATATCATAATGGCTTCTACACTACTTCATCTTAACTACGGAAAGCATATGATTTGTGCGATTTAAAGCACAATAGACCACTATTTTTAAGTACCATAATCTCCTGGTCTATTACCAGAAAAACTCCTTGGTCTTAATCTGTTGAAGAACCTGCAAATATCCCTTAAACTGATAACAACGGAAGACTGCAGATAAAATGGCAACGTCATCACCTCAAATTTGTTATCTCATGAAGAGATAACACTGTAAATACTGACTTTAAAAAGAAATCTTATTTATAGTGCAGAAAACTTGTAATACTATAATACAAAGTTAGAGGGAGAGTTAATTAATGTAAAGCAGCAAAGATTTGAAGCCACAAAGATCCTCTGAAAGTGGTTTTTACCAGCACTCTATATTAAAAAGTAAATCAGCCGTCAGGTATTACACTACTACCACAACTTAGCAATTGAACCGTTTTTTATTGATTCTCAAAGCCTCCCCATCTTTACCTCATACCCAATACATTTTTTATTCATTCAATCATATCCTCCAAAATTATACTGTATGTACATTAAAATTCGCCAGCCTATCAATACTTTATTCTAGAAAGACATTTCGAGCTCAATGAAATAGGAGACATGCCATTTTGAGGTCCGACCTCCTGTTTAACAACATGAAGTTATTATAATCACTCTCTCATATTTTGTAAACCTTAGTTTTCAGATTTTTCTCCTAACTACTTTATAATTTAATTTAATTTTAATTATCTATAGCTCTTTTTGCCCTGTAGGCTCCTATGGCTTAAGTTAGTATTGAAAACAAGAAGTAAAAGTAGGTACTGCCAGAAAAAGAGAAAATCAAATAATGTAAAAATATTGGTTTAGTTAAAAGATTATAAAAAAAAATAAAAGAGAGCACTAGCATGCGAGCAAGTAAGGTCCGTTATGTAAAATAAAAATGGATAGGGCAGTAAGAAGGTAAGTATGGTATTAATTTTTAGAGAAAGGCCGGCATCTTTAAAGAATGGTACTAAGTTGCGAATAACATAAGGGAAAATCTTCGATAATCGACGCAAAGGCGAGATGAGAACCGATGCTCCTTTTGATCGGCATAGTATCGTGGGCAGATGAGTAAGATGTGTTGTACTGAGATGCCAGAATGACACGTCTCGTAAGATGGCGGTTCCTCGCTAGCCATTAAGTCTCCGTGTGTGAGGCGACAGTGGCCTAATTTCAGCCGACACAGCATAACCTCATGCGGTGTGGTGGGGGAATAGGATGATGACAATGTGGCAGCATTTTTTCCAATTTGGAGTAGGTAAGGGTGTCCATATGAGTTCCAGTATCTCTCCCATTCTTATCTAACTAATTTAGAAATGAGAGGGATGTCGTCTCGGAGGAACATGGGCGATCCAGGTATGAATGGTACAGTATAGAGGGAGGCTTTCTTAGCTTATAGGTTGGCCGTTTCATTTACCTGGATGTTTGAGTGTCCGTGCAGCCAAAAGAATAATAAAGAGTAAGAGCGTCTGGTCAATAGGTATATAGTTTTCATTATCTCTAGGGCCACAGGAAGGAGAGGGAACAATAGCTGAAGGGAAGCCATAGCGCTGATAGAGTTAGAAAATATGGTATATGAACCAGGGAAATGGAGGCCGACGGCGTGTATGCGCATTTTGAAGATTACGAGTTCTCATGAGAAGACAGATGATGTGAGAGGGAAGGATCGCGGCAATTCCAATCCCTGACATCCGTTTTCAACCGGGCGCAAAAAATAGATCTTTTCCTGTGGTTAGTGGCTACGTAGTCTCTGGAAAGGTTGACAAAACTGAGCAGTGCTGGGAGTCTAAGGGAATAACGTAGGTGCTCATTACACAGCAACAGAGAGATGTACAAGCTCAAGGGTTCCAGAGAGTTGTGCTAAGAGCAGGGTTTATGAATAGAAGGTATGAGGCAGGATCTCTGGTAACCCTGTCGTAGAACAGCGAATCTGAACGAGTTTATAGTGTATACAGAGCTCTGTCATATAGAATCGTAAGATATATTCATCAAGGCGATGTAGTGATTTTCGTTTATTCTGCGTGCTTTTGGGAGCTGAGCTATACAGGTATCAGCCGTAAACAAGCGTTGACAGGAGAAGTTTTCGCTAGACCATAAGAAGGGTACGTGAATAGGCACCCAGTGTAGCTTTGATAGAGGTTATAAAGGTAAGCATGGGGGCATAACTTCTTATACGGTGTTTTCCCGTAAGGGCTAAGGTGATTTGCCTTCCAAGCCGTCGTTTCTTTGGTCCGTTTTTTTAAGTAGCACATCTGGCGAGTGCCTAGTTGGGCATAAGTCGCGGTACTCACTACAACCTACGACTAGGCTATATTAAAAAACAATAACAAGGATTAAAAGATCATAGGATAGAAAACCACAAGCAAAAAGGTGTCAAGAAGTAAGCGTACTCTAGCGTCGGGGGTAAGCCCCCCCACCCCCACCCCCGGCACAGCAGCATGCAACCCACAACAAACAGTAAAATAAATTGGAGGAGGCAAGCCTCCTCGAAAGAGTCGTATAGTCCACAATTCAGTGTACATGAACTAGTATCGAGTACAAAGGACAAGCGGTAGCGATCCCGCTTGTCTCAATACTGGGACATTCAACCAGACTGTGGCCAACAGTCTAAGGGACAACAGAGTCGTCGCAAGAAGGCGCATGAGAGTGCTCCATTAAATGGCGGTGCGTTCCGTGAGTGTTCCAAATTCAGAGACGACCGAAAGCAACCTATGGCATTGTAAGATAGGTCTAAGGGAACAGTCGAGGCAGAGTGGCACATAACTTTAAGTTTCCTTCGACCATCTCCCATCTTCTTCGCAGGATTGACCGAAGGGTAGCCCGTATTCCTGAAATGGAGTCAATGTGAGAAAGAGTGAAACGCTGGTATAGTGACCAGCCCTCGCGGATTCTTTGATACCCTCATCGGCGTGCTCATTCATCGCAATTCTACATGTCCAGGAACCCAGCATAACATAATCCCAACATCCGCCCAGCTCGCCAAAATCATGGTGTAAGGGATATCGCAAACCAAAGGATGCAGAGATTTCAATGCCTGGAGAGCACTCGGGGCGCTTTGTGAGTCGCTATAAATCACAATCCGGTCGCCGAACTGGGCAGGTCGCGTTATTTTCCATAGCAAGCCGTGTATTGCAACTAGCTCGGCCGTGAAGAGAGATTCCCTCTGATTTATAATAGAGGGGATACGGCGTGGAACCCTAACCACTATTGGGACTTAAGGCCTTCCGTATACACTGGCAGGGTTCTAGCGTGCCAAGAAGTGTGCTTCAAAAAGGCCAAACACAATACTCCCGGCGCTGTACAAGCTTTGGGGCAGAGGCTTGGCGACAAATAGTCAAAGGTGGTACCCACCAGGGTGGCATCCTGGGAAGAACCAGGGGCACCACCGGCTTGAAAGCTATACATAGCTCTCGAATGAGTTTCCCTGCCCTAAACTCAAAGGGCTTGGCGTCTCTCGGCGGAAGAGGCACCATCGAGATCAGCTGCGGATGGAGTAAGAGATGTTGTCGACTGAGATAAGTACCAGGCTCGCGCGTACAGGCGAGTAATGCACTTTGCACGGCGCAGAAAGAGTGGCATCTTCCTAGAATCAACAAGTAGGTTCTCAATGGGGTAGGTGCGGAAGGCACCAGTCGCCAAGTAAAGGCCGGTGTGGTGGATTGAGTCTACCTTCCGCAATAAAAAATCGCCTGCGGATGCAGAAAACTCGCATCCGTAGTCGAGTTCGAACGAACAAAGGATCTATACAAAAGTAAGAGAGTACAAGTATCAGCACCCATGCGTGGAACGTCACGAAACTATCAATATCCATGGCGCAGCTACAAGAATCCCTAAGGATGCGAATATGACCCTCCTAGGTTAGGAAACTGATCAAATACAAGACCAAAGAAACGGTGCCAGTCCACCACTTCGAGGCACACCCCATTGAGAAACCAGTCTTAGTCAGGGTGGAGCCATAGATAACGGCAGAAATGCACCACCTTAATTAAGGCCAAGGAAAGCAGAAGCCTAGGCGCTTCGGCATAGTGAGAGACGTGGTTCAATGCCTGATGGAGTCGATGCTCCAGAGTTGGCATCTGGGCCGCGCCAAAAGAGATCGAACGGTCATTCAAGTAGAGCCTAGCCAGAACATCTTCCGGCAGCACCGAGGTAGTGCCGTTGATGCTCAGGGCACAGAGTGTGAGACTGAGGACACTTGCCTGCGCGAGATTTTCTTACTGCTCCATTGAGCAGGAGAGGGCTCCCCGCTACCCATACTTGGAATCGACAACCTAAAAAAAATCAGATATAGAGAGGGGCAGGCATCCCCTCACCCCCATCTCCATGATACCGTATCGCCATGCGGTATCAAAGGCCTTCTCCAGATAAACAAACACCGAGGCGTAGTGCTGTATACGAAGGAAGGCCTCGCAGTCGGCATTTTCCAGTCGGAACAAAGCATCTGATGTGGAGTAGAAACGGAGGAAGCCGCACTGTGCAGAATACAGATGGCCTCTCCTGTCCAGAAATAAGGCTAATCTAACATTTATGTACTAATTTCTCCATCAACTTACAAACGCAGGAGGGTAGAGAGATTGGGCAGAAACCAACCAGATTAGAGTGATCTCTCCCCAGTTTGCGAAAAGCGAGCATAGAAGGTATTTACCAGGAATCTGGGAGGATAACTTCTGCCTAGATCATGTTAAACAACTCTCACAAAAAGGCGATGGCTCGCTCACCCAGGTGTCGTGTATGGCATACGGGACATACCCGGGACCCGAGGCTTTGTCCGCGCACAAAGCGAAAGGGAACGCAACTCACTCAGAGTAAACCTGTAGTTAAAGGGTTCCACGCCTCTGGATGTAAAGTACAGTCGGCGGCCTTCCGCCACATTACGAAGCGCAATAAATGCTAACAAAGCAACATACCAGCTAGAGAATGTGGAGAAACCGGTTACGAATGATTCTGCCACGGACGAGGGTTCCGAGATTACGGTTTCATTCTTTTGGATAACGGGAGGGGGTCCTGCGAGAACTTGCCCCGAATCCTTTTGACTCGCTTCTACACCTCTGCTAGAGGGGTCTTCCCGTTAAGTAAATACACGTATGCCTGGCAAGAAGAACGGCGGGCGTGCTTCGAAATATACAGGAACCGGGCCTTTGCTCGTCGAAATTCACCGAGAGTGAAGTCGTTCGGGCTGCACTTATAGCACATGTAGGCATAACGCTTCTGTTTGAGGGCCGTTTCACACTCATCTGACCACTACGGTTACGGGCGGCGTGAAAAACGGCCAGATGACCTAGGAATAGTAGCTAGGCCCAGGGCGATGAGGGTCCCCGTAAAGAACTCAACGGCCTCATCTACCGAACTAAACTCCTCGACTGAAACATTTCCTGAAATGTAGACTACCGCGCCCGTGACAAGCACAACGAGGGGGGGGGGGGGCTCCTAGGTGGCAACGGCCCCAAAAATGATATTTGAATGGGAAAGTGATCACTACCATGGAGGTCATCGACCACCCCCACCCAAAATCAGGCTCTGCATCCGGAGAAAACAAAGATAGATCGAGGCAGGAAAATGAAGCAGTTCTCGGGCAGTGATGCGTAAACTCATTCACATTAAGGACACGTATCTCCACCTTGTCAGTCAGTTCGGAAAGGGCCTGACCCCTGGGATTGATCGATTAGCCTACCCAGAGTAGTTGTCTACCGTTCAGATCTCCGAGCAATTGAAAGGGCCTCGGCATTCGTCCCACGACGCAACGGAAATTCTTCGCGTCGATGTCGGTTAACGGTCGAATATACGCAGACTAACAGTATACCTCCTATCCAGGTGTCTCTTAACAGCTACTACTTGAAAGGAGGTTTCTAAAAGAAAGTGAAGTAGGGAGACATCATTCTAAGTATAAATGGCGAATCCTCCAGCCCTGCCACCATCTTGTAGTGGTATGGTCGCAAAACCCTTATACTCCATGAGGGTGGGTAGCGGGTACGCGCCCAGCATGGCTTCCTACAGCTCCTCCTTCCATTGAAGGAATATGCCCTCGTGGCCTAGCTGGGAGGAGATACGGGAGCCTTCTTCGAAAAGAGGACCCTCACAGAAAGGCCGTACGTTTCCCGGATAGAGAACTCCAGGCGCTATTGGCCAGACAATGAGCTGAAGGGGCGGGTGCCTTCGAGTAATTATTGGAGGAGGTTGGGCTCGCTATGCAACTGTTTTCCTCCCTCCTCCTCGAAACTTTAGCTAGGCGGGGCCGAGGGTCCCGCTTTTAGACGATCCACCGTCTTCGAGTAACCCAGCCTAGCACTGGGTTTAGGGGAGGGAGCCGAAGATGCTTTAGTGCTATTCTCCTTTGGGGAGGCAGCTTTAGGATCCCCGGAAGATATCCTCACGACCGACTTTAGTGGTCTTGCCTCCTGTGAGTCTAACGACTCGGTGGAGGCGCGCGGCCGTTTTGCCTTACGGGAAACAGTCACGCTCGGGAAAGGACTGGAAACCCTGATTTTAGCCGAGGCTAATTGTGAACCCTTTATGCCGCCAGCTCTATCAGGGGAGCACCTGGGTGGATAGAACCCGAAGAAGGGTTACGAATGGTTGCCGAATAAATAGTGCTCGTAGGCCGGAAGGAGCCAGGAAAAGAGAGTGTCTTTCTTAATATTGAAGTATAAGACGTCCCAGGCAGAGCGGGGCGCCCCAGTTCCAAGTCCTTAGCCTCGCGAACTGAGAGACCATTCTGAACCTTAACGGCTAGAATTTCCTTCTTAAGGAGATAGGCACCACATTGCTTCGAAGTAGAGTTGTGTAGCTCTTAGCAATTGACACACTTGGCCTCACACGATTTGGACTATGAGCAACTTATACAGGTCTCGGATAACCCCGATTTGTGCGTCTACAGAAGCGAATAGTATGGTCTAATCAGTTACACTTTTAGCACCTCCGCAAAACAGGCACAAGTGCCTTCGCGCGGTAGCGATACCAAACGGCAGGTACCGACTTGGGGAGCTTTTCACAGTCGAACGTGACGAAGAGAGTAGTGGTGGGTCTCGAGGCCCCTTCCTGTTCTCTCATTACACGTTCGACCATGACCGTTCCATCGTCGGCCTGCTCTAAGATAATGTCATCTAGGTAGTAATCCACGAGTTCCTTGGCATAAGCTACTATTTTCACAAAGTTCATGGTAAAGTGCGTCGTTACACACTCACTGGCTTGCCGTCAACTGTCCGAAGGGCACTATTCATGGCCGACTCGGAGGGATTCGGCTGCTTGACCAGAAAGCGACCGACCGAGAAACGGGTCAGCTTTTTCACTCCACCAATCGTGCTTGTTAAAGCTCTCTTCTGATGGATCATGTTGCCCTAGGCTCACAAACGCCAGGTAACGTATGAATGAGGGGCCCTAACGTAATCGTAGCTCCGCTCTGCGCAATTTTGGTCTTAGTCTGGGACTCACAACCCAGGGGGGGGCAAGGTTCCTGTACGTTCAGATATTGGCTTGGTTGCTTACCGAAACAGCATCATATTTGTCCGTCCCCGTGGCTCCCGCGGAAAGAGAGGAGCCACAAGTCTTTTTGTCTTTTTTCGTTTTTTTTTATTTTTAGGAGAGGAGGGCTGGGAATGAACCCGATTTTCCCCTGCGTCGTCCGGAGCCCCAAGGCCAGATTGGACGACCTCAACAAGATCCTTCTCTTAAATGGACAAGATATTGTCTGTCACAGGGGCACCACCCAGGATAGAAGATCCCTCCTCTCCTTGTGAAGTCTCGGGCCCCCGTGTCGTCTGGGCAGAAGCTTTTACAGGGGCGGACTCGGGTTCTGTGCTTGGCACCGAGCTCGTGTTTGACGCCATGAAAAATCCTACTATCTGGGGTTGGGGAACCTCAGGGACCATTTCTATCTTAGAGGGGGGTGGGCTTGCATGTGTCTCCCTAGGACATCACAGGTCCCATTCTAGGTATCTTTGGTCATCTCATCTTTGGCCAGAGAACCGCTATCCATCGGGGAAGAGATGGGGTACGTACGGTAACCGCCTGTAAGCTGGATATTCGCGCCCGCAGGACTTTTCAAGGCACGGGCCAACGGGCCATGTCTTCGATCGATCCCCTAAGAGGATTGGCCCTATCGAGTCCTTACCTCCGGGAGCGGTCAATTTGAGGCCACCTGTCTGCCTTACCACCCCAAGGCGATTCCTACACCTGAGGGATAAGATAGGAGTAAGCCCCTCTCTAGTAGAATTAGTTAGGAGGGTCCCTCTGCGAAAGCAAAGGAAGGAGGGGACCTCCATTTTTTCTGTGGAGCTGCCAGAAAGCAGCTCCGTCACTGGTGAAGGGTAAAAGCACATTTTTTTTTTATTTTCATCATCGGGCATAGTGACCTTATTAGTTATACGGGAAGCTAATGCTAAACACCCCACGCAATAGCCCGCTCTGCGAGGGGCGAATACGGGGCTGCAGAAAAAGCTGCCGCCATTTTAGGCCTCTTTTCCCACCTAGTGGACTGGTAGCTCATTGACATGGCGGCTCAACCTTAGGCTGGGCGTAAAATCGATAGACTTTGAAAAGAGGAAGAAAGGGAATATGAGGAAGGTGTGGGTGACGATAAGGCAGGTTGTTAAAATCCTACTTTAAAGCGTAGCTCAGGGGTGAAAAGGTAAGGCTGGGGCTGAAGGGGGCGCTGAACCCCGCAACACTTCGGTCAGGAAGTGAATTCGCCACGCCCCTTACGGGGTCCTGGCCACCGTGCTGACAGGACTCAGCAACCCGTCCAGCCCCAGCTTAGCCTCTTATACTTATTTCTGACACTCTCTCTTCTTTCCAGGCTTCCTCACTTTACCTACAACCTCTCCCACAACTTTCAGAGTCGACGCCGACCAGCTTTCTCTTACCCAACCATCGCGAATCGGGCTGCGGCGGGAGAGAACAACGCCCCTTCCTCACTAAGCTACGCTTTGGGAGGAGGGGTAACAACCTGCTTCATCCCCACCCTCATATTCCTCGCATACCCTCTCTTTATTTCCAGATACTATTAATTTTAACCTCCGCTCAAGATGGAGCTGACATGCTGATGCTGCCTGGTCACTGAGAAGGAGGTGTGGCCTCAAATGGCGGCAGCTTTCTTTTCCGGCCTAGTATTCAACCCTCGCAGAGTGGACTACTGCGGGGAGTGATTAGCATTTGTATTTCGCAATAATAACAGGGTCCCCCATGCCCATCAATAAAAACTTCGAAAAAACTCTTGATCATCCGACAATTGCTCCCCCACAGCATACGAGCATGGACTTTCTTCGAATCAGGCGAGTTCGAGGCCTAAGCTACAGCATCTATCTCGCCTTCAAACGTCAATCGTCGCAGCAACCTTCCTCGAGATCACCTTGTAGTGCTCAACACTACCTCAACCTTAGCCGAAAACCAAAGACAAATCTATATCACAACCTAGATCCCTCAGCTTGGTCTCGCTAAATATCTCTATGTGTTACAGAAGAACAAAAGGTCTGTGGCTTACACACGTACCAGGCCTTACAACAAATGTTCCCTCCCTGAGTTGTAAAATGCTGACTCACTGGCGGAGATAATAGCCCGCCCTACAACTCAGTCATATTCCCAACGCGTCCTTAGCTTACAATCCCTCGTGTCTCTAAAAATTTTAACCAGTGATAAAAACGAATTTAATATCAGGATCTGCACGGTCCTAGTGGATAACTTCTTCGAAAGACGACGCCACTGACGATTTCATTACTTCCGTCCTTAAAGAAGACTTGACCGATCAGAAACATAATGTTGAGTCATTCAGTATTTATAAAAGCCATCTTCTCAGCAAAATATTGTAAGAGCACCGGTAATCCCTTCTTCCGATGTGGACAATTAGGAAACAATGCCCCGGGATATCACAAAAAAACGCACGGCCTAAATCTGCCACAAGAAGTTCCCTCACTAACTTTATTACTAAGGGATCCGCGTTCGGTCCCTACGATGCGTTATCTCTAGAAGCGAAGCAAAACTAGACATACATGAAGAAGGCATCACACTGGCAACACACACCTTTTCCGCTGTGAGAAGTGGTGCTCCTAGCATTCTCGGCTCTCTACCTACCTCTAGCATATCAGCGCTCAGAACCAACCACCCGACACCATCCTATATATCTCCAACACTTGCCTCTCCATTTACAAAACGCACCAAGAAACCTTTACGAACCAACCCAGCTACGCCTTCGCAACAAGTTAACGAAATAGAACAACAAGTATGACCTCCCGATCTTGATGAAACACAACCCCTCTCTCCCCGGCCACTGCCCGGTCCCCTTTACTGCAGGTTATGACTGACTCATGTCTCCCCTGATAATCAATCTCTTAGTCCCCTGCGGGCTAATAAAGGAAAGTGGAGATGTAAGCGCTCTCTATCTACTCTCTACGATTCCTCCACTTTGAGCCCCTGTAATGACAAACTCAATGATGAAGCCCCACCCTCGCCTGAAGCAATGAGCTTATCAGAAGAAACGTGGTTTTACGACATTAAATCATATTCCTCGTAAAGCCCCTCGCAAAGCATACTATCCGAGAAAATAGCTCCATCCGACGAGAGAGATCCTTTAGACCTCCCGCTTGCTAAGCTACATGGAATCATTACACCAGATACCCCTCACTGTACCGATAACGATACGACTAAGATATCGGCATGCTTAAGTAAACCCACTGAAACTGCTCCAACTACTGACCCTCGTCATCATCTGATCACCTTGCGTTATGCCCCTTGTACTACCTAATCGCACCCCCTTGCCTCCAGATTCTAGATCTGCCAATATAGCCTCCTACAACCCAATATCCCCCTCTCTAAATTTTTCTCCGACCACCAAGTAAACCACCCACCGAATAACCAACAAAGTGTTTAACTCACGCTCGTGATGGACCAAGAGATAACTTACTGCCCCTCCCCCTCTGAACACGCCATGACCAAAAAAGATGAACCATACTCCAACTCATTTGCCTAACTAAATAATTAATGTTCCAACGTCTTTAATCTTCTGTCTAAGATTGAATATTGGCGGACTCCTGGCCAATTATGGCTTGATGCAAGCCCTCTTAAAAACCTTTTCACTGAAAGGATTTGCGTCAGTAAAACAAAGCTCCTAGACCTCTTTTACTTTTCTACTGCCGGCTACCCCCAGGTCAGCCTTCTACAACCCCAATTTTATGGCAACCTTCTTTTAGTCTGCAAGGATATACCATTTACCGCCATCCCTCTCCGCACAAGCCTTAACGCCCTCACAGTTCACCTTGACCGATCAACGACAACTCACCTGGGAGGCTCATATTCGCGGCCTTAGGGACTCTTGTACCTGCGCCATGGATATTCTTTGCTCCGTGAAGTTCAGCGCATGAGGCGCTGATAGGGCTTCTGCCTTACCTCTTTTATCGATCCTTTGTTCGTTCAAAGCTCGACTACGGATGCGAGTTGTATTCATCCGCAACCGACCCTGCATTGTGGTAGGTTGACTCATTCCACCACACCCGCCTTCGCATGGTGACCGGTGCCTTCCACACGTCCCCCATTGAGAGTCGACTTGTCGATGCGGTGGAGATGCCACTCGTTCAGCGCCATCGGCAGAGCATTATTCACCTCTACGCGCAAGCCCGTCGCCTTCCTCATTTCTTAAGAACTCTCCCAGCATCCGCAGCTGATCTCGATGTGCCTCTACCGCTGAGAGACGCCCATCCTACCATAAAACATTTGGGTTTAGGGCTAGGGAACTGCTTTAAAAACTAGGTATAGCTTTCGGGCCGGTGGCGCCCCTGGTTCTTCCTTGGACGCCATCCTGGTGGGTACCACCTTTGACTATTTTTCTCCACACCATTGCTCCCAAAGCTTGTACAGCGCCGAGAGTATTGCGTTCGGAATTTTGGAAGCACACTTTTTGTTAGGCTAGAACCATGCCAGTGCATACGGATGGCCCCAAGGCCTAAGTAGGGATCGGTTTTCACGCCGTATCCCTTCTTTTTGAAGTCAGCGGGGCTCTGCCAGGCACTTTGTCCGTCTTCACGGCCGAGCTTGTGGCAATACACCGCTCGGTACGAGGTTTATAGCGAATCACAAAGCGCCCTGAGTGCTCTCGGCGCATTGGAATCCCCGCATCTCCTACTTCACGATATCCGTGAGGCCATGGTTCTGAAGAACCGGGTGGATGAACGACAGGTACTTCGGGCTAGAGTGGAACTCTGCGACAGGGGTAGATGGGTTGGGTTTCATCGGGATTGGGAGGCGATACTGGTTCTTCTATCTTGTCACCTTTCTGGGATGGCGTATTTGGGTGTATTTGCAAAGGTATTTTAGTGAATTCTTTCAAGGAATGGGCAAGCGTTGGAGATGTAGAGACTAGTGTCAGTTGCTCGGTTCTGAGTGCTGATATACTAGACGTGAGTATAGTACGGTGAATGTTCCGAGCATCGCTCTTGATAGTGGAATAGGTCGCTGTAGAGAATGTATGCCTAATTCAGGCATGTCTAGTTGTCCTTGACGTCTACATAGAGATAACGCATCGTAGGGACCGAACACGGATCTACAGGTGGTTAGTTAATGAGAGCACTTCTTGTGGTAATCATGATGTGGACCGCCACAGTTGAGGCAGTGCGCCTCTTGTATGCAATCTAAGGCATCGTGTCCTAATTAGCAACAAAGAAAGCACGGATTACGGGTGTTCTTAAAATATTTCACCGAGTGGGCGAATCTTGTGCAGTTACGGCCCTAAAGGGGGGGTGGGAGTTCTTCTGAAACTTGTATACGTGTTCCTCTAAATTTTATAAACAATGGTAGTGTTTGTTGTTTTTATAGCTATCTTAGCAACCTTAAACGGAGTGAAAGAACAAAAAGAGTGCTTTCTAAAAATACTGACCGACTTAACTTTAATTTCTTGCTCGGTGAAGACTTTGTAGATGAGGGAAGCCAGGAACTCGTCTACACGGTCAGGTCTTAGGAAGAACTTATCCACTATGACCTTGCAGATTTTGACACTAAATTCATTCTTGTCACTGGCCGAGATTTTTAGAGAGCCGGGAGACTGTAGGTTATGCAGGAGTTAGGGAAATAATTCAGTATTAGTTCAGACTATTATCTCCGAGCGTGAGTCAGCAATTGAGAAATCAGGGGTTGATTTCAGGAATATAAATTTTAGGGAGTAGTACGTATGCAAGCCACAAAGTTTTTATTCTTTTGAAACAAGTAGAGATATATATCGAGACTAAGCCAAGGGAACTAGGATGATATGCAGGTTAGTTGTACGTTTTTGGCGAATTCAGAGTGGTGTTGAGAACTAGGAGGTTGGTTAATATTGCGAGCGAGCAACCTCGATGGGGTTGCTGCGACAATTTTCTTTTGGGAACGAGATAGAGGGTGCCGCGTAGTCCTCGAACTCACCTGATCCTAACAGAAATCCATAATCGTGTCCAGTGGGGGATTAAGTGTCGGGTGATCATGGGTTTTAAAGTTTTCATCGTTGGGCATGGGGTTCCTATTATTATCACAAGATGCAAACGCTAATCACCAAGTGCAGTAGCTGGCTCTGATATTTGTGAATACTAAGTTAGCGAAGCATTCCGCTTCCATTAGAGGCAACTCCTCTCTTCCGCCTGCCAGGTAGCCCATTAGCAAGGAGGCTCCTCCACTTTAGGCTGGGCGTAAAATTAATAGTCAGTGAAAAGAAAGAGAGAGAGAGAGAGCGCTACAAGAAAAAAAAGTCCCCTAGGAGACCTTACGGTTCATTCAAAGAGGGTAACTTAGGGCTAAAAGTTGAGCAGGCACAGTTTTTTTCGACGGCTTAGGTTCAAAAACGGCCAATTTTCAAGACTTTGTACAGTCATGACTTGAACTGATCAGCAGAATTGCTGTTGACAACCTCCATTGGAAGCTCCTTCCAGCTACCGTAGAAGCTGTATGTGAAAAATTTACGACACAGATCACGGTTGTAACGCTTGAGTTCAAGTTTGTAGCCGTGAGAGAGAGAAAGTAACAAGAAGTAACAAAGAAAATAAGTAACATAGAAGAATTTACGGTCCATTCAATGAGGGTACCTTTGAGCTAGCTGTCGAGCGGGCACATCCATGATCAATTGCCTTTTATCCTCCTTAAACGGCCAATTTTCAAGACTTTGTGTAGTCTTGTCATGGACTAGTCAACAAAATTGCTGTTGACAACCTCCATCGGAAGTAGGTTCCACCTATCGCATATACTGTACGTGAAAAATTTTAAACAAAGATGGCGCTTGTAACGCTTCAGCTCAAGTTGGAAGCCATGATTTCTTGTTCTGCTCTCATTAAGGCTGAAAATATCCTGTCGTCAACATTGTCGAACCCTCGAAGTATTTTGAAAACTTCGATGAGCTGACCACGCAGTCTACGGGTTTCCAACAAGAACAGATCTAATTCCCTTAATATATCTCCATAATTTTTATGTCTGATAGAGGGAATCAGTTTGCTTGCTCTGGCTTGCACGCGTTGGAATCTTGCGATGTCATTTCGTAATGAAGGACTCCAAAATTGTACAGCATAGTCCGGGTGCGGTCGGACAAGTGAATTGTACAAACAGAGTACTATTTCCTATACCGATATCCAAACTGTCGCTTTATATAACCTAGCATTCTTTGGTTTTCTTCTCCGCCTCAATACGCTGCCTCGAGAAATTGAGATCACTAGATATAGTTACACCCACGTCCATCTCAATTTCGGTAGATTCAAGAGCAGTGTCCTTAAGGATTCAATGAATTGGTGGTTTCATTGGCCGATATACAGCACTTTGCATTTGTTCACGTTAAAAGTCAATTTCCACGTGTCCGACCACTCCCCAATCTTCTGAAGATCATCTTGCAGGCGGGCAGTATTTCCATCCTTTGCAAAGTTCATACTAAGCTTGGTATCATCGGCAAATTTAGAAATCCTGGCACTCATGTCACCGTCCATGTCGTTGACTTAAATGATGAATAGTAGTGGTCCCAGGAAAGAACATTCACGCATCCCGCTAGTAACGGGCACCCACTCAGAAGCCTGTCCATTCAGCACTACCTGTTGCCGTCTGCCACTTAGCCAGTTCTCTATGCAGGCAGCTACTTTCACGTCTATGCCTAGCGCTCGCACTTTCCGAAGAAGGCGGCGTTGTGGTACCTTTTTAAAGGCTTTCTGAAAGTCTAAGTAGACCACATCCACAGCCTTGACCCGATCGTGCTCACTGAAGACGAAGTGGAAGAATTCCACAAAGTTCGTCAGTCATGACCATTGCCTTCGTAAGCCGTGCTGAGAACTCCCCGGTAGCAGGTTTGACTCTAAATGAGGCGTCATTTTGTCTACCATGATGCTTACCATGAGTTTACCGACTATCGAATTCAGACTCATAGGTTGGCATTTCGACAGTTAGCTAGGGTCTTCTTTCTTGAAGATAGGAGTCACCTCCGATTTAAACCACTCTCTAGGAACGCATTCGGTCTGGATTGACATGTTGAAGATTGTGCTCAGGTGTCGTGAGACTTGTTCGCGCACTTCTTTCGACACTTTAGGTAGAAACCCATCCGGGCCTGGTGACTTATTCGATATTAGGTCAGTGATCTTCTTTTGTATTTCGCCTTTGGTGAAGCCCATATCCTCCAGCTTTTTCCCCGAGTATAAATCCATTGGCTGGGAAATGTGACCACAATCTTCAGTAAACAGTGGAGAGTAGTAGTCGTTGAGGAGGTTAGAATTTTCTGCAGCTGAATGCTTTACTGTCCCCTCCTCATTCCTCAAATGGCCAATCGTTCGACGGATTGGTTTACGGCTGTTTACATATCCAAAGAACTCCTTGGGATGCTCTTTACAAAAACTTGCTGCTCGGAGTTCCTCAGACCGCTTAGCCGCCCTTATGCTGGACTCCACTCTCCTGGCTAGCCTCCGGTATTCGTCAAATTCATCCGAGATCTTCGACTGCTGGAACACATTTTTCTTCTCCATAAGCAATTGGCCTATTTTTCGATTAAACCACTTTGGTTGAACAGAAGACCGACGGGAGCATTTCAGAGGGATGAAACGTGATTGAAGACTCATGAATGTGGTTTTAAAACTGTTCAAAGAGTCTTCAACAGTCTCGCACACTTCTAGCTTGGCGTTAGTCAGTCCAGCACGAAAACCTGCAAAGTCTGTTCTTCTCAAATCAAGTTTTCTCGATTTACTAGTTGCAGGCTTTGCCATTGGGACTTTGAAGACAAATCTAATTAGTCGGTGATCACTTTCACCGAGCTCTTCGCCAACTGAGAGGTTCTCAACGATGCCATCCTCAGAGGTGAAAACCAAGTCGAGAATATTGTCTCCCCTTATTGGCTCTCTCACCCATTGAGTTAAGAACTCGTTCGCGAACTCCAGGAGTAGTGCGTTCAAGCCACGAAGGTCCCTGATATCTCAGTCAACATGAGTAGTGAAGTCACCCATGGTGATACATACTCTGTCTTTTACAAGTTCGCCCAACAGCTGGTACAGACTTCTGTTCTGTTATAAGAGTTATGCAGGAGGTCTGTAAAGCACCAGGATCCTGTATCTGGCAGGACCTATCTCTAGGTCAAGACCTAGTAGTTCATGGTCGGGTACGATGTTGCAATTCGTCGAGTTGAGAGTATCCTTGACATACAACATCACATCGCGGCCGTCTCTGTCTTGCTTATCTTTCAAAAAGTGCTGGTAACCGGAATTATGAATTCGCCTTCAAAATCTCGGCTTGAAGTTTTTATCCACGACTCCGTTATGGCCACCATCTCAGGTTCTTTTATTGATACAAGACCACGGAGATCAAGAAAACTTGTTCCTGATTGACCTCCTATTGAACAAAAGGATTTTCAGGGAGTTCCTGAGTATATGACTCCCTACGCTCTTCCGTTTTCCGGCGTCCTTTGTGTGGCAGTACTCCTCTTTGATCCATCTAAGAAGGTGGTCCAGGAGTGACACGAGCATACTGTCTTACGTCCGCCTTCACTCTGGGTCATATGCTCCTCTGCATCTACTCCACGACATCCTGGCTCAAGTTACAGAGTACAGCCTTTCTCTTGTATTAAAGCTGCACTCCTTCCCTTTGATAGAGGTCGTTTCTACCGTAAAAAGTGCGGCAAGGGTCCAGAAAGAAGACCTCCTCCGCCGTATAGGAGTCGGCCAGGCGCTATTTCAAGATCACGTTCCTTTAGTGAGCTGTCCGGCTAGGACCTCTTCTTAGGAGCATCCCTACAACGACACGTCTGCGTGTCTTTCAATCCGCAGTCGTCCACGGCTTCTATGACAGTACTAAGAATTTTCTCACTGGGGCCTACTTTACCTCCTCGGAGGAAGAGGTCATTGCCACTCACCATCACGGCAACGACTGAATTCTCGGAGATCTCAGATTTCTCATCCTCTACCCTGATGTGGTGGTTTTCCTGTCCTGGATGGCAGCATACCTTCACCCTATTGCAAAGGCGGGCCGCTAGCAGGGGCTGCAAACCTCGTGCCCTTGGGAATCGCCCACAAGGGTGACCCTGGGACATTTCTCTGCAGAGGTTTGAGAGAGAGGGAGGGGGGAGGGTATGCAACTTGTTAAAATCCGCTATCACAAATTGGAGCTTCGGAGGGAGGGAGTCGCTATCCTATACCCCCCTGTGCCGAACCATGATGGGTGAGAGGAAGGTAGTCGGTTGCTACCCTGCAAAATTCGAGGCCAACCAGAGAAATTTGTGAGAGAAGTTGTAGGGAAAGTGAGGTAGCAGGGTGAGAAGAATGGGTGACAATAAGAAGGAGAAGAGACTAAGTTGGGGTCGGACAAGACGCTGAGACCCGTAAGTACGGCAGGTAGGGAAACAAACCGCCGTGCCACTTACAGGCTGATTACTTTAAATGTATGTCCTATCGAAGTCATAGGAGTTAAAATAAATATGGTTTGTTTGAGCCTCAAAACTT
Source organism: Ceratothoa steindachneri (assembly GCA_963969495.1). Taxonomy (NCBI): domain Eukaryota; kingdom Metazoa; phylum Arthropoda; class Malacostraca; order Isopoda; family Cymothoidae; genus Ceratothoa; species Ceratothoa steindachneri. Next base: position 39,691,037 of record OZ018319.1, read on the forward strand.
TCACCATTTTGACTTCATTCATTTAAGTATTCCCCTATCTCTGTACTGATATTATTTTTCTTCTTAATATATTATTTCCTCTTATATCAAACACTGACAAAAATCTTAATTCATATGTTTTAGAAGTACAGTCTTTCATTTAATCCTTTACTTTATTTTTATCAGCAAGCGATTTCTACTCATTCTTATAACTATAGTCATACTTAACCACTTTATTATCATCATCTTTTTCCTACCTCATTTTACTGCTAGAAAAAGTTCTCCTCGGATAGATTACCCTGGTCACGATCGAGTTATCACGTCTGCCATGTTACACCTGCTATTGAGCGAATTTCATCCTCCCACCTCCCGTGATATCATTTGGGCTCCACAAAGGTGTCAGGTTTTGGATATTTTAAGTCCATTTTTGCCTTATCTTGATGCCAATGTGTCATGCTGATTTCTACCTCAGAATTTCTATCCTTTCTCATGTGTGTCAAACATGTTAATCATCTTATCCGTGTAGCTCTTGTATGATAGCTACCTCCTCTCTTTCCTCAATCAAAGATGATGTCATGAAGGTTCTGCATCCTACCTTTTTTCCTTATGTTTATCAATTATTTCCTTTTTTCCACTCACCAAAGGACCCTTCGTCAGGCTCGCCGAAATTTATGGCACAGATACGTTTCATCGAGTTCCTCTATGACAACTACTGCTAAGACCTGGAAGAGTATTAATAAGATCAGGGGCCGTTATTCTAATCATCATACGCCCACACTCAACTTATCCGGTTGCTTGGAGAATGACGGGCTGGCAGTCAGCAATGTTTTTGCTGACCATTTCCACGCCGTCAGCACTGTCAGCCGTTACGATAAGGCTTTTCAATTCTACAAATCAAAGGAAAAATCTCATTCTCTCAACTTCACAAAAAAATCTAACCTTCCATATAACGCTCTATTCAGCATCCATGAGCTGCAAAGCGCTTTGTCCCTTTGCAAATCTACTTCTCCTGGCCTTGATGAGATCCATTTAGAATTTAGATATGATTCGGCACCTACATCCACAATCTACTCTCTTGATGCTTGATTTTTGCAACCTTATATGGGTGAAGGGTTTCTACAGATTATCATAGTGCATTGGGATCATCCTTCCCTTTGTCAAACCGGGCAGGGACGCGTTGGATGCAGATCACTATTACCCTATAGCTCTCACCAGCTGTTTGAGTAAGTTGCTGGAAAAAATGATATTAGTTCCTAGAAACCAATCACCTTCTCTCTCCATTTCAATGTGGCTTCCGCAAAGGTCATAGTACCCTTGACCTACTAGTACGTTTCGAGGGATCGGTCCGGAAAGCTTTCTCATTAAAGTACCGAGTCCTGGCCATACTTTTCGATATTGAGAAAGCCTACGACACAACATGGAGATCGGCATCTTGAAGCAGCTATACGTCTGGAGGATGAGAGGCCTTTTACCTTCATTTATTCAAAGTTTTTTAGCATTTCGATCCTTCAAGGTACGTGTTGGAGACGCATACTCTGACCTGCAACCCCAAGAGGAGGGAGTTCCTTAGGGCAGTGTTTAAAGTGTCTTATGTTTTATAATTGCTATCAATGATATTATTTCGTCTCTCCCAGAGGGCATATTGGCAACTATGTTTGTCGATGATTTAGCACTATACTGTTCCTCACCTCACCTTCCATCAGCACCGCGTCGACTACAACTGGCGGTCGATGCTGTATCCAAAAGAGCACAACTTAAGGGCTTTCGTTTTTCCACGATCAAAACCAAAGCAATGTATTTCCACCTAGGCAGAGGGGTTCTTGTTCCGCCATCTATCTCCCTACAAGGCGAAGATATAGAGTTTGTCTCCGAGTTTCGGTTCCTTGGCGTAACTCTCGATCCAAAGTTATCCTGGTTACCACACCTACGCCAACTTCGAACAGGCTGTCTGCGGGCTCTAGACATTTTGAAAGTCCTCTCACACACTTCTTGGGGCAGTGACCGACAAACATTCTGGAGATTATACACAGCCCTCGTTCAATTCAAATTGGATTATGGCTGTAAAATTTACTCATGGGCTTCCCCTTCAGTCCTTAAAAGGCTAAACCCCATTCGAAACCTCGGAGTTCGCCTTTCTAGTGGAACCTTCCGTACTTCTCCTGTCAACAGCCTTTACTGCGAGAGTGGCGTACTCCCTTTGCCCTACCATAGACTTCAAATCTGCATGCCATACCTCTGCCGAGTACAGCAAGCACCTGTATCAGAGGTCTACAGATGCCTGTATGCTGCCAAATCAACGGCGGCATATGATAAGTTGCCATCTTTACCCCACTCTTTGAACTTTCACATAGGAGATCATCTTTCTAACCTGGGTTCTCCAAGGGTCCTTACCCTTCCATCCTTACTGACCCCTGGGTGGCGTGCTCCTCTTCTCACAGTATGTACCAACATGTGGAGCCTGGAGAAGTCCTCCATGGACCCCAGCATCATTAAAAGCCTGTTCTTGGAGCATTCGATCTCCCACAAACAATGCTGCTCACTATACATGGATGGCTCTAAGTCCGACGGTGGCGTGGGCGCCGCAGCCATCTACCCAGGAAGAGAATTCCTAACTCTATCTTTGCCGCCAGCAGCAACCATTTTTACCGCTGAACTTTCAGCAATCCTTTTAGCCTTTAGACTCATCCAAATTTTACCTTTTAGTGATTTTGTCATTTTTTCCGACTCAAGGAGTGTCTTACAGTTAATTAGATCTTTTAATGTGTCCCATCCCCTGGTCTCAGAAATTTGCAACTGGCTGATCCAAAATGCATCCCGATATAAAATTATTTTTTGCTGGGACATTGGGCATGTCGGGGTCCTAGGCAACGAGAAGGCTGATCAGCTGGCCCGCTCAGCACATTCTGTGTCCCCTAAGAACTCGGCCCTGCCTTTTAGGTGCTACTTTCCTTCAATAAGAAAGTATATTTTTCAACTGTGGCAGAATGAATGGAATGACTGTTCATCATCCAAACTATACAAAATAAAAAAATCTATTCGCTCTTGGCCATCGAGTCGTCATAGAATGCGGTCATTGGAGGTGGCCCTTTGCCGAGTTCGCATTGGCCACACGAGACTTACTCACGGCCATCTTGTTTCGAGGGATGCTCATATCAGCCCTTGCTGTCGTTTTTGCGGTGGGGACCAATCGGTTGCCCACCTTTTAGTGGATTGAAGCCATTTTACCATTCTCCGGTTGTCCTGTTTCCTGACCCTTTTAACTATTTCTCAACACACCAGTCTTCGATTCATATTGGCGGAGCATCTTTTAACCCGTCGTTTTTTGTCACAAAGTGGTCTACTCCACCTTCTATAGATGATATGTCTCGTTTCACCCTAGCGGCCATATAAAATCCACTTGGATTGGGCAGCAACCCACTGGTAACTTACCTTAAACCTTTAAAACCCTCTTCTCCACAAATAACTCGATGTACTCACGCGTTGTCGATTCAACACTTCATTTATCTGCATATTTCAATTCTTATCCCTATTTTTTTACTTGTGATGGCTCTCATCTCTATGTAAGTACGTAACTTAATTCAAACTTGAACAAGATTTCTCACTGGGGCAAACAAAACTTTGTTAATTATACTCCCTCCAAGATTCACTTTTTTATCAATCTGACAATCAAGGACCCATAATAATTCTGACATTTCCTTTGATGATTCAGTGATTTCAACTGCTTATTCAATCTATGTACTTATTGGGTGTGACGGTAGCATCCAACCTTTCTTAGAACTCCCACATATTAGGAATAGCTAAATATGCCTCTAAGAAACTGTATGTCCTGTTCAGATGTAAATAATGTTTTTCTTTGAACATTTGATTTGATTACACCGAGGATTTATGCTATGCTGTATGTAGTGATGTTCTTACATTTGGGGTGGTTCTAGCTCCGTACACTTGCTTGATAAAGATGATTCCAAAGCAATCCATCCTATAAACTCTCTAAGACTAACCTCAAAACTCGAGCCCCTTGCCGTTCGCGCTTCCTTGTTCCTCTATGAAGCCCCAGTCTCTTTCCATCGCCACCTCTACTGGTTTCTTTACCTTTTCCTCTGACAATATAGTAAATAGCCTATCTGTGGCTCGCTTCCATGCTCCCCGCTACTTAAGAAATTCCACTACCTTCTACTCTTTTCACGAAGCCTTGCTCCCAAAGAAGTTAACCTCCTTCTCTTAGCTGGATAACGACTTGCTTTTCTTTTTCCTTTTCATCTTCAAGTCTTCATCGTCAATTCTTACATGTTTTTCCCCTACCTCATTGGCATCATTAATACCTTTCACTAATCTGGCATGGTACCAACTGATTTCAAACACGCTATTTTTCGCTTAATCATAAGAAACTTAATCTAAACCCAAACCACCATGCAGACATCCTCACAATCTCGCAATTTATGTTTCTTCCTAAAATTCTAGAGAGACTGGCGTAAGCCCGGTCACTAGATCAAATTTGGATTCTAAGATTGATGTAATGTTTCCGTCTGACTTCAAAGCTGTACAAAACACTGACTTAGCTGCCCTAAATTTAATTGAGCGACCTCGTCGATAGGGGGGTCCAACTCTCCCATCTATTCTACTATGCCTAAATATCTTAGCAGCAATCTATAATGTCTATCGCACTCTTTTTCTTCATTGCCGTTCTAAATGCAGTGTGCTCTTTGGAACTGGCCCGAACTAGTCATGTTCCAAAATATCATTTCCTACTCAGCATTTTTATATCAAGAGTGATATATCATAATATATATAGTCGGGAAAAGTGCGGTTTTGTGTTTTGAAAGGTTATACTCTTGTTCCCCTCCTACTTCCTATGTAGGATATGCATCTTCTTTATTTTAAAGTTCTTATATTTGCCTTAAGGCTATCATTTGATTTCTCTGCTGATAACATAATAATCATTTTCATTTTCCTCCATCTTCTTTGGAGATTCTCTTGCAGAGCTAATCTAGTGACTGTTTATAACGGCATAGGTCGTCGTAATTATCATATAGCTTAATGCTATGCTAAATTAAAAAAGTAAACGAGAGAAGAAAAAACAAACAAAAAAATAAAAGGAAAACTAAACGTACAACAAAACAAGAAGTAAAAAGGCAGGAAGAAGAAAGCAGGATCCGGCCTCGGGTGAAGACGCGCTTGGCCACGTCAGAAGATCATGGACCAACAACAATAGGTGCCTAATAAAATGTTAGAGGTCAGCCTCTTACAAAATATCAGATATTTTACAAGTCCGGATACACATACCCGTTCATGATACAAGTGACAAGCGGTAGCAACTCCGTTCGTCCCAATACCTGAACAAGGAACATGCTCCAAATCACCCAGATCTCAAGATTCAAAAGAATGTGCGGCACAGTTCTGAAGACAATGCAGTCATCGCAGAAAGGTGCAAGGGCCGCTCTATCAAATGGTGGTGCGTCCCGCGACTGTGACCAATTCGAAAACGAGAGAAAGCAATTTGAGGGTTTGGCGGCATTAGTGAGGAGGTCCATGGGAACAATTGCGGCAAAATGGCACCCAACTTTTGTTTCAAAAGCCAAAGGTGGTAGCTTCCATGGTGACGTCCTAGGGCAAACCAGAGGGATGTCAGCCTGACAGCTACACCAAACACTCAAAGGAGATTTATTGCATCGAGCCCAAAAGGCTTAGTGTATTACTGGCTTTTCTCCGTGCCATAACCTCTTTTAGATGTACACCGGATGCAGTGAGAGCCGCTGGAGACTAATTTAGGTGCCAGGCTCGTGGTTACAGGCCCATAATTCATTGTGTACGGCGAAAAGCTAGTCGCATCGTCCAGCTCGTAGGGACTTGCGCAGGCGCTCAAGTCAACCTTTCGCAATACACGCTCGGCCTCGGATGCATAAAACTCGCATCCTTACTCAATCTTCGAACAAAAAAATCATAGGTCAAAAAAGTTAACAGTTGCACTCTCAGTTCCCTAAGAACGAAACGTCACGGGTCGAGAAATGTGCATGATGCAGGTACGAGTCCAAAGGCTGTATATGTGAACCCCCAGGAGAGAGAGGTCGGTCTTCAAAAGGCAAAGAAAGAGGTGCGAATCACCAACTTCCAGGCGAACCCTGTTTACGAAAAAGACCTGATCAGAGTGTAGCCGTGGATAGTGGCATTAGTGTTCTACCAGAGTCTTGGCCTTGAAAAACCGAAACCTTTGCGCTTTGACCTATCGACAGAAGCAGTTCAAAGCCTGTTTGAGATGAGGCTCCAATGTTGATATTTGAGCACCATTATTCCAGCTTCATTGGGCCTAAGAAGGCTTCCCCCATTCGTACGCGAAGTGCAAGATCTCTTTAGAAATGCATACCTATATATCGGAAGGCGTCCACTCCTTCTTATAGTGTTGATCATATCCATAATACCGTATTCCAATGCAGTATCATATGGCTTCTTTAGATCGGAAAGCAGCATGGTTTAGTGTCTCGCAAATGGCATTATCCAGTAGAAGCAGAACATCCGACGTTGAGTAGAACTTGCGTAAGCCGTACAGTGCAGAAGACAGGAAAAGACTACTCTAAAATTTACCAAATTTTCCATCAACTTGCACATGCATAAAGTTTGGTGTAAACCTGCAGAAGGCGAGTGATCTCTCCCAAGTTTGCGAAAGTAAGCACAGGAGTCATTCGCTAGGAGACTAGTAGGATAACCTCTTCCCAGATACTGTTGAATAAATCTAACAGAAACACTATGCCTCACTTACCCTATTTTCGAAGCTTCGAATAGGGCATATCGTCCGGAATTTGGGCGTTGTCCGCAGAATAAGAGAGAGCGGGACCTAACTCATTTAACGTAAACATGGCGTAGGTGTCCTTTCGCGACATCAGGACGTGCATTGAAATTTAGCGTAGCATCATATCAGAAAGAGAATTCAAGAGAAAGTGGTACCAAAGGATACAGCCACGGAGTTGGTCCTACGAGAACTTGCCCCAAATCTTTTTGACTTACTTCCACAAATCAGAAATAGGCGTCTTATCGTTAAAATCAAGACAGGTATTGCGATAGGCAGAGTGGTTGGACTGCTTCGAAACATAATGGTACATAACCCTAGTTCAAGGAAAATCACCTCCCGTAAAATCCTTCGGGTGGCGCGTATAGCGTATTTCGGTCAAACTATTTTGTCTGGCTACCAAGGACGCGGTTATGGTGCAAGACGCAAGAATCATTAAGAATAGTAGTCATAGCCAGGGCTATAAGGTTGACAAAGGTTGCTGAATTACGGACCACCGTGCACATGTCAAGCACCAATGGGGGGCGGGGGTTCTCAGGCAGCAACTTTTAATAAAATGATATTTTAATGTCAAAGCGATTACAATCATGGAGATTATCTACTACCTCCCAGCCTAAATTAATTTATGCATCCGAAGAATACAAAGATAGATCATACAGGAAAATGAAGTGGTTCTCGGTTAGTGATGCGAAACTCATTCCCATTTAGTACACCTATCTCCATTCTTTTGATCAGGTTGGCAATTATCTGACCTCAGGGATTAACCGAGTAGTTTACCCAGGGGGTGTGTCTACAGATTGAATCCTCGAGCAGTAGAAAGGTCCTCGGCAACCGTGCCACGATGAGGTAGAATTCTTCCGCGTCGACATGGGCTGACGAGGAAATGTACTCAGAAATAATTTTATGAACCTCGTATCCAAGTGCAGCTTCAACAATAATCTCTAAAGGGAGGTATTTAAAGTAAAGAGAATAACAGAGACATCAAAACGGGTGTAAATCTTTCAACCTTCTTCACGGCCTCAATCAAGTGGTGGTGGGGTCTGTAAACCCATATAACTCGGGACGGTGGGCATGGAGCAGGCGCAGAGCATGGTCTCCTGCAAATCGATAGCTAGTGAGGAACGGGAGAAGAAGAGCGTCTGCCGCTCCTTTCAGTTGGTTCGGAGTAAGCGCCATTTCTATTTGAGGAATTTGGCATCCAGATCAGCCCTAGCTTGGAAGAGATGTGATGGCTCTCTTCGAGAAGAAGCCCATCACGGAATTTGAGGTAGACCCCCAGGGTAGAACTTTAGGCGCTGTTGACCGACGAGAACTCCATCCCTGAATTATTGTGGGAGGTTAGGCTCGCTATGCGAGTCTTTTCGTCACTCTGCGTCTATCCTTTGGTGGGCGAGGTGGCTTGGGAAACAGGGATCTCTCTTATGGAGGATCCATCGTCTCCGACCCAACAAGTTCAGACCATGAGTATTTCGTAGGAACCGAGGCTCTTTTGGCGCTGTCAGCCTTTCGGAGGGCCCCTTTAGGAACCAAGGAAGATTACCTTACGACCATCTCCCGAGATGCTGCCTCCTGTAAGTCTAACGAATAATTGTAGGCACGAGGCCGTTTAATATTACATGAAACGATCACGCTGAAGGAGTGAGAGCCCTGGTTTTAGCCGAGACTGGGTATGAAACCTTTCTGCCCCTGGCTCTACCAGACGAGTGCCCAGGGTGATTACACCCAGCAGAAGGGTTTCGAATTGGGCGGATAATTCCGTGTGCTTAGGTTTGTAGGGGTATGGTGCAAATTTCATTTTTTTAAAAATGAGGCATAAGAAGTCCTAAGCAACCACGGACACGCCAGGACCAAGTCTTTAGCCTCGCGAATTGAGAGAAGTTGGGTAACTTGAACCGCCAAGATTTTCTTCTCTAAAATATACGTACCACATTGCTTCGAAGAAGCGAGATGCGGCTTTGCGTAATTGACACAATTGGTCCTAAAAGATAGGGTCATATCGTATACGGCTCTATGGCACGTCTACACGAGTGATTTGTTAATCTGAAGACTCGCAGTAGTACACCTTCCCGCCAGTGGCAGGAATATATTCACTTGGTAGCGATTCTCAAAGCGATCGCACAGATGCAGGAAGCCTGTCACGGTCGAACGTGATGAAGAGTGTAGGAGTGGGTCTCATCTCACGTTCGACCTTGATAGCTGCATGGTCTGCTATCTCTAATGTGATGTCTTCTATGGATAATCCAAGAGTTCCCTCCATAAACCATTCCTTTCACAAAGTTAATGGTAGGGTGAGGAGTCCCAATCACCGGCAAGCCATTAAAAGTTCGAAGGGCACTAATTAGTTAGAAGAGTGTTGTAGAGTCCCTGATAAAAACACGGGAAGGGGGGTGCACATCCTTGTCGGAGGCGGAGCTGGCCGAGAGCGCTTCCAAAGATGGCAATAGGAAAGCTCCTTTGACGCATTTGGATGGTGAGAGGAGAGCCCCTTCAACGGTCGACCGGGTGTCTCTTGTCTCCTCGTCATCCCCAATACCGAGGGATGGCGAGGCCGTGATTGGAGACAGAATCGCATTCCCACCATTGCCTTCTATTATACCCATAGTTTAGAGAAAAGGGAAAAAACACATAAAAGGAGAGTACATACTATGAGCCCCAAAGAATTGTAAGGTTAAGATATAAGTCTCCTTAGGATCACAAAATTTCAGGATGTGATCATTTACACATATTCGGTCCACAGATGAAGTGTTAATAGGCTTTTCCTCCCTGCTCGTCATTAAGGCGAAATTATGCTATATGTACATATAACAACATAGGATTGTTCCGGCGTAGCCGTCTTAGATGTCTACTAGAAGAAGTTGAGCAGAGTCGAGGGCCCACTTTCCCCGTAACTACTACTTGCCCGAGCCAGCAGACTTTAGTCCCTCGCGGCATTGGATGACCTCACGTTATACTCTGCCACTCGACAACTGCTCATAGGAGGAAAAAAGCCCGCCCAGCAGCCAAAACCTCTGTGTATAGAAGAGAGGGAGTGGAATGTGTTAGGCCGATATGTAATAAAGAGAAGTAGAGATAGTCGGGTCCACTAACGAGTAGTCTGGTTGATAATCTATTATCACTAGGGAACAAATTTTAAATGTTTGTTTATTAACTTAAATTTCACAGTTAATTATGCGTAGTTTTGGTGCGCCGAGCGTGAATTCTTGCTCTGTTTTGCTCTATCAGGTCCTGATTTTGTTCTACACACTTCCTCTTTCATCATATTCATAAAATGGATATTTTTGGCAGTTGCACATTATAATTATTTATTAGTATTCATTTAAACTGTTTTTCTATATTTCAGATTTTAAAAATAAGGAATTGAAATACCTTTACAAATTGACAAAACAATAAAGTAATATGTCCTCAAACACTACAAAGTTCATATGCAAAAGCTCTCCTGATTCATTTTGCTACATATGTGGAAATTTTACACTTTAACATCAACGAGGAAATATAACAGGCTTGGTGAAAAGAACTTACCTAGCTTAATTTGGCATAAAACTGGGGGATCAATATAAATCATGGCTTTCACATAAAACCTGCACTATATGCAATGAAAGACTCCGACATTGGACGAAGAGTTCGGAGTCAAAAATACCTTTTTATGACTTCATACTGTAAATTACCTAAGTGTAATTGTAATTTAGGTACATAAACAACTTTTGATAAAATTCGCTTTTGTTAATGCTTCTGGATTTTTTTTCCATTTCACTTGTGGCGAGAGCCTACTAACCATGAGACAGATTGCTACTTCTGCTTTGTCAAGTCTTCAGGCTTCACAAGAAAAATAAACATTTTATCGAGTACCCAAATTTCGACACCGCATGCGACCTGTGCTACATTCAAATGAAATTGCCATTCAAAAATTTAAGAGTCTGCTATCTCAGGAAATAGTTGAAGATGTTTCGGAAAATATTGTTATGCACTCTGAGGAGTCAGACAAGGAATTCGACCCCAGCGTAGTTATAAGTAAACGTAATCAGCAAAGGTTTAACCAGGCTGAGTTGAATGATCTTGTAAGGGATCTAAATTTATCAAAAATGGCTGCGGAAATTTTAGTTTCAAGATTTAAACAGAAAAACATGCTAGGTTCAAACACATGCATTTCATTTAACAGAAACAGATAAAAAGAACGTCTTAAATATTTTAGGATAGAGCATCGTTTACTATATTGCTGCGAAATACCAAGTTTATTAAAGGAGATAGGGTTCAGTCTTACAATGCAAGTGATTGACGTTTGTTTTTCGACAGTTATAAAAGAAGTCTTAAGTGTGTGTTGCTATAAAATGGCAAGCTATACAGTTCGATACCAATTGGGCACTCAACAACATTAAAAAAAAAGTTTAAGCATATAGAATCTGTTTTAAAACTTATTAAATATAGGAAGCACGAGTGGATCATATGTGTTGACTTAAAAATGGTAAATTTTCTGCTCGTAAAACAAGCAGAGTATACTAAATATCCCTGCTTCCTTTGCTTACGGGACAGCAGAGCAAACGAAGAACATTATTCCAAACAAATCTGGCCAGCACGAATATCACTTACTGTCGGAGAAAAAAATGTAATTAATCCACTTTTATGGAGAATAGATAAAATCATATTTCCTCCTCTGCATATCAAACTAGTTCTCATGAAACAATGTGTAAAAGCTTTAGATACAAATGGCGAGTAGTGTTTCCAACACATAATTTCAAAATTCCCAAGTTTAAGTTATGAACAAATCAAAGCTGGAATTTTCGAAGGTCCACAAATAAGAACATTAATTAATGACAGCAGGTTCCTAATGTCATGAATGAGCGAGAAAGAAATGCCTGGTTCTCATTCGTTGACTTGATAAAAAGCTTTTTAGGAAATTATAGGGAAGATAACTGCGAAGAAGTCGTAAGAAAACTTTTAAGGGTTCCAAAGAGCTAGGTCGCAATATAAGCAAAAAATGCATTTAGGTGCTGTAAGTGACGAACAAGTAGAGAGATTTAACCAAGATATTCGAATTTTGCCTGGTATAAAGCCATTGTGTTTTGAGGATCCCCTTCATATGTGTAATGTCAGTGAAATGAAAGGAGATTGTGGTTTTCTGGTCGTGGAAGACAAGTTGGATGCATTGCTCGTTTTATACCAGAGATTAAATGCAGTACTTAGCTGGAAGAGCGGATTGTAATCAATAGCAACTTACGGGTACGCTAAGTGCTTTGAAGCATTAGAATCTTCGCACAATCTGTTTCATAGTAATCTCTACGCCCTACTTCTGGCAGCCAAGGAGATTTCGGAATTGTCCTTCTCTTTGCCTGGACATGTGGATATGGCGGGGTTTTTTTATAGGCTACGTACCCCCGCAACTACCTACAGAGCATAGTCACCAAATTTGAGCTTCTTTATTCAAATTATATTTTAGCAAAGGCTAAAAATATAACCAAATATACCAAAATAACAACCAAATTAAACAAATAGAAAACAAAAAATTAAAAAAATAAAATAAAATCACACTTAGGTGGTTCCAGAGGGAGGCCAGCTCCTTCAAGGGCGCGAGCGTGCTCCCGGAACCGAAGGTCTAAGTACTGCGGAAGACGGCTGCCTCCTCCCAAAACTACATATTATGACACAAAGGGTAGGGCACAAACCGTTCCGAAATAAAAGGGACAGGTGGTAGGGAACCCGCTCTAGTACTGGGATTGATACACTGAGCAAACATACCCAGACTAGGACTTTAGACAAGAACAAGCTAGATAGTCTGAAAGGAGGTATCTAAAGCGAAGAGAAGAACGGAGAGATCATGCCGGGTGTAAATCTCACATCCTCCCGCCCGGACCCCATCCCATGGTGGTGGGGTCGCAAATCTCTTATACCCCGAGAGGGGGGGCAGGGGCCCCTCATTCAGAGACTACCCGACAATTTCGAGCCCACTGGTTTCAAACGCTTCGTGGTTATTTGCTCCACTAATGGCAACATGTTGGCTTAGGTCGACATTATCCATCAGAGGAGAGCTTTAGCTAGTGTGAGGGGTACAGAGCCTAAGGTGGCATGTTCTTGGCTGGAGCCTTTTAGCGAATGCGTCGAATCCCTCCGAGGTGGCCATGATTAGCTCCCTTTGAACACTTTAAGCCACGTCTGTGAATGTGACGCCGTACTCTACCATGAACTTCGTAAAAGGAGTCGTTTATGCAAGGAAACTCGTGGACTAATCCATAGGTGACATTACCTTAGAGCGTCACCCACCCTCCCGGGGTATAAGGGTTTTGGGATCCCACCACCAGAGGAAGGTGTCGGGCAGGAGGATGTGCGAATGGTAGACACACAATTTAAGACTTATGGTGTGAAGCCTTTAAGCAACTTTACAGATTTCGTGTAACCCTGACTTTGCACGTCAAGAGAAGCAATTAGTATGGCCGAAGCGGTGACAGTAATAGCACTTCCGCGGTAATGGCACGAATGCCTTCACGCGGTGGCGATACCAAACAGAAGGTACCGAATCAGGGAACTTATCACAGTTGAACGTGACAAAGAGTTTAGGGGTGGGTCTCGAGACCCCTGCCTGTTTTCTCATCACAGGTTCCACCTTGACCACCCTATGGTCGGCCAGCTCTAATGTGAATTTATCTATGAAGTAGTCAATGAGTTTCCCCAGGGCACCTCCAGTAAAGAGGATGAAGGGGAGGCCCCTACACCGATAGGCAAAGGAGAAGAGTAAGCCTCTTCTCCGGGTAAAGAGTTTTGGAGGGCCTCCTGCGTTGTAGCGGGCCGAAAATCTACCCTAATCTCCTAATCGATCCAACCCACTTCCTACACTAAATTGGACGTGAAAACTCGAGGGAGAATAAAACGCTCAGATATATTCCTCTATTCACAAAAAAATTACAAGAAATATGAAATAAATATTTACAAGAGATAGGGGTAGATAAATTTGAGATCTCATTACTTATAAAAAACAATCCTACTTATGAATCCGAGAAAAAAGATATAAAAAATAATCGATCTTCTTACAAAACAAAGTCCTATATACAAACAAATAAACAAACAATAGAAAACAGCACACTGGATCCAAACCCCCAAAAATCATAGAAGGAGGCTAATAACCACACTTGTACTTAACAACAAAGAAAAGGCCTCACGTTTTACCACGGGGTTGGGGGGAAGTCTTGCCGGCTGCCATTCGAGTGTTCACAATTTGCGTAGTTCTAAAAAGGCTGGCGCCTCCGGGCTCAATATTATATTATATTGCGATCAGATCTCGTATTGAGGATATATAGAAGAAAGCGAAACCTCAACGAAATACTATCAACGTTTGATAAATTCAATGAGGTTTTCCAATCCCTACAATCACTGATACTCTTTCCAAATTAAAGGATTATACTGTCAAAGGCTAAATGCATGTTGAAATTTTAATAAAAATTATAGAGTGGCTTCTCAAAATAGATAAAAACATTTTATAATACAACATGAAATCAAATATATATATATATATATATATATATATATATATATATATATATACTAGGGGGATGGCTGTTTGTAGGGGTGTTAATACAATTTAGGACAAGTTATGACAAGTCAGGACCTGCAGCCGCACGCTTCTGTCTAGTCTATTTAAGAAGCAGTAGCTGATCATAGATCGTCAGTCACAATTTTTTCAACAATGGAGAAGGTTGAGCCCTGCGCAGTGAGCAAAATTTTGACCAAGGAAGGCAAGAATGCAAAAGAGATCCATGAAAGCATGGTTGCAATGTACACCGATACCGCCCCTCCCTATGCAACCATTGCTCGCTGGAATAGGGAGTTCCACTATGGTCGTGAGTTCGTTGAAGATTAACACCATCCAGGACGCCCGTCAGACGTAACCAACGAGGACAATGTGACCCGTTTGGAGTGGATGATCCTCAAAATTCGGCATGTGAAGGTCGAAGAAATCGAGCGAGAACTTCCAATATTACATGAAAGTGTTATCAACATCATCCACGACAATTTGGCCATAACCAAGGTCTCTGCCCGTTGGGTCCTTAGAAACCTCACGCTTCATGATCGACTTCAAGGTCGTCAAAGTCCACAAGGCCAGAGTTACACAAGCTGCACGGCACGAATGCGGATTCGAGGAGCTCACCCCCCCCCCCTCCCCCCTACAGTCCAGATCTGTCCCCTAGCGATTACTTTTTATTCCGCCAGCTCAAGGCTGCACTGTGTGGACGCTGGTTTGGAGATGATGAAGATGTCCAGCACGCCGTCCAGGAGTGGATTGAACAGAAATCGGTAGATTTCGGTGTGGGGAATTCGAAGACTCAGAGACAAGTAGCCCAAGTGCATTGAATTCGAGGGTAGTTATATTGAAAAATAATAAAACACTTTTCCTCATAACTCGTTTGCTTATATCCGAATTGCAAAACTTATTGCCCGCCCCTCGTACATATATATATATATATATATATATATATATATATATATATATATATATATATATATATAAACCATCTCCCATTTACGCACACATTCTTACAGAGGGAAGGAGAGGGTTGTGGAAAAGGGCTTGGAGAATGCGACTTCACACACACTCACATTCGCTCCACCACAGCGTTAGCACAGGGACGGTGGGGACCTCTATTTTTTCTGTGTTGCCCGAAGTCTGCTCTGTTGATGGTGAGGGGGAAATATGAAGAGTTTTATTATTTAGATTTTCATCTTCGTGCATGTGGACCCTATTTTTTTCGGGAAGCAAACGTTAATTACCCCTCGCAGTACTTAGCTCTGCGAGGGGTGCGTACGGGGCTAACAGAACCAGGTGATACCATTTTAGGCTAGCCCTCCCGCCTGGTGACCTGGCAGCCCTTCGGCATGGCGGCTGCACCTTGGGCACGGCGTGACAAGATTGATAGTGAAGTCGGAAAGAAATGGGATATGAGGAAGGTATGGGTGGGATGAAGCAGGTTGTTAAAAACTCACCATCCCAAACCGGAGCTCAGGGGTTAGGAAACGTTGTCCTCTTCCCCTTAGGCCCAATTCTGCATAGTTGGCTGAGAATAAGGTCAACATCTACCCTGTGAAAATAGAGACCGATCAGAGAAAGTTTTGGGAGAGGTTGTATGTGAATTGAGGAAGTAGGGGAGAAACACAGAATGTCAAAGAAGGAGAAGAGGCTAATCTGGGGCCGGATGGGGCGCTGATTTCCGTAAGCACGGTGGCCTTGAAAGCAAATCAACGTGCCGCATACGGGAAGTAGGAAAAGGAAGAGCATGCCACTTGATGTCCAACTCGTGAGGAGGGAAGTCAAAGATCACGTCACCGACTGCTACTTTTGCCTGAAAAATATGAAAGGTATCTTTCGCAAAAACAAACCATGTTCAATACTCCAATGTTCGTTCTGCTATTAAACCAGTCCCACATGGCCCCGATCTTTCTGTTCCTAAGCCTAATTTTCCCATTGGTTCTATTTCTGATTCCAGTCCTATGTATTATAAGTACCGATACAGTTGTGTTTGATGTATAGATGCCAAACTCAACGACATGACACAAGACCTGAACCTTCCAAAGAATCAGCTCAGTTATTGTGTTTACGTCTTCAAGAGACGTTTGTTGGCACGAGGGTCAATATTCTATTGGTATCGTGGGCGCGAGAAAGAATTTAGTAAAGTTTGGACGTTTGATGAAGCCTCTTTGGTGATCTAATTTAACAAAATAGCTCACCTGCTCAACTTAATGTTCCTAAAGCATGACGGTATGGAAAGAAGACTTTTCATTGACTCATCTAACAGAAGTTCTAAGTAAGTGCTTCTTAAAAAAGAAAATAAATTTCCATCGATCGCTGTTGGACATTCAACTTCAATGAAATAAATCTGCAACAGCGGGGGCCGTCTGTTGTCTGCTCTCAACTAATAGGCACATAAATGGCTGATTCGTGTAGATCTTAAAGTTGTTGGACTCATCCTAGGCTTTGAAGGTGGGTACACAAAGTATCCATGCTTTATGTGCTTGCGGGACAGTCAGGCTGAAGACCAGCATTATGTCAGACAAGACTGGCGTCTAAGAAAAGGATTATAATCCGGTTCATACAACGTTCTGTCCAACGTTGTTTTCCACTCCTGCACATCAAACTCGGTTTGATAAACTTCGCCAAGGCAATGGACAGGCGAGGTAGAAGATTTGATTTCCTGCAGTTTTGATAAAGGAGTGAATCCTGCTAAACTCTCTGCCTGGTTATCCCTTAAGTCAATCATTGCAAACTTTCTTGGCAACTAGAGATATGGGAAGGCGGTTGATGACTTAATGGAGAATATCCTCAAAGTTGGTGCGCGCATGGCAGTGAAAATGCAATTTCTTCGGTCCCAGCTAGACTATTTTCCCAAATCAAGAAGCGACGTCCTATCTTTCACCTATCTAATAATTTGAAAATTTACCAGTGGTCTTTGGCGCTGTTGACATATCGCTCGTGCATCTCTCGTGTAACACCCGTGCTTCGAAAACCATCCAGGCTTACCTATTTAATTCACTCTCTTTTTGCTCCTTATTCTTGCATATACGACCATAAATGAGCAAGCAGCTTTATACCTGTCCCCCTTATTGACCCTCTCTGATTGCATATGTGCTTGATAATTGCTATACTAAAGTTACTAATATCACTCTTATTAAAGATGGAGATGAATGCCATGCTAAGCTCCGAGTTTGTTTGTGTTCTATCAGTTTAAGAAAAAGTAGGATTCCATTTGCAGGTCCAACGCGTCACCTGTACCTCATTTTTGAATAGGTGCCAGGGATGACCTAGGGAAATACAAACCACCAATTTAATATCATAAAAATAAATTATTTAGAAAATTCATAACCAACAGAGTAACACAAAAGCTTGCCGGCAATTAACTAGCATATCAGGCATCTTCTAATGGTAAACTATGTTTGATTACTATCTGCAGGCTGTTCAAAAGTTTTACTGAGAACAGAGGAATATATAACACTTTTCTACATGGACGTCAAATACTCAGAAAAAGGTGTTAACATTAAACACCGAGTCAGTTCTAAGAGCACTACAGAATAGAATTCACATAACTGTAGGAATCTCGATATCCCACCGTAATAACAGAGGCTCTGTTCGGTCACCATAACGTCCTAGCGCTTGGCAGTGTAACCCAATTCCTTAACCCCCCCTCTCTCCTTGATCCCCTGGCCACCAGAAGGCCTCCTCCAACCACGGGAAATACGAATCTTCAGATATATGTGCCAGCGAGCATATTACTACGAAGGGAAGGAGACCAGGTTGCATAACAATGGGTAAACAGGCACTATATTCCCCTAAGAATTGGGATCTAATTTCGCGTTATAAACGAAATTAGAGCAGCGGCAGCCAAAAGCCATAAGATGCATTTAGCGCTAAGTCAAAGACGCTCGGAAAAGTGTCGTCAGACTAGCGGGGCTTAATTCCTAACCCTTCCACCTTACCTTTCCCTACCCCCAGTGGGTTGGTAAAGTATATAGGCTGATAAATGGAGAAGAACGAGGGAGATCGAGTTAGTGATCGACACGACGAAGTCCGGCGGCAGTGCCCGGCAATCAAAGAAAGGAACACAGAAGAAGCTCATTCTGAGCCAGTTCCTGGTGATCACACCGAAAATTAGCATCTTATATTGAGGAAGATCGAGTTAGAGATCGACATGTCGAAGTCCGGCGGCAGTGCTCGGCATCAAAGAAAGGAACAGAGAAGAAGCTCATGCTGACCAGTTCCTGGTGGTCACACATAGAATTAGTTTAGCTTATGTTGAGAATCACTCTCTAACATTTCTCGTCATAGAAACCCTCTATCCCTGTTTGCAACAAAAACCGGAGATAGTCCTCGCCATTGAGAATACCCAAAGTGAACTCCCTCAACCCCCCATTCGTCAAAGGTTTTCACTGTTTGCTCATCGCTCGTCAGTGCGAAGCATTCCCAGATTAACCCAAAGATTGGAAAAAGCATACTTCCACGGTCCCGTTGTTTAAATCACCTGACTAAGACAACGTGCTTAAAGCCATCCGTCGCCCTCACCGAAATCACCTGTTGCTTCAAGCCCGTCTCCTCGCCAGTCAAACAGATGGTTGTCTATGAACACGCCCGCGTGCATAACCGCAAAAACATTTTTCGGCTACATAAAACTTCAAGGCCAAGGTCATTCTTCAGCCGGATTCACGTGTGTTTTTTTTAAAAGGTAAAGAAATTCGATTACTTTTGAGTGTCAATTAGCGTCCAATATTAAAGTGAGCTTTGGATGAACCATTACTTTATATTAATTTGGTTAAAATTAGTAATTCTAACAAACTCGTTTATTCATAGCTGTATAGTTTTTGTTTTTTTTAGATTTAACTTTTTATGTTTTAATTAAAGATATATATTTTTTTAAATATTTAATTCAATCCTCGAAGCGCTGCACATGGCACTAGAAATCCTCAAAGATTAAATAAAGTAAAAGTAATATAGCACTCTTAGACACAACGTTTTTTTTACATTCAGTAGATTTGATGTTGATGATTTTGATTTATTTCATGATAACCGTGATTTATTTCATGTTGATTCGGTATTGTGGTAGAATAGGCTCTCGACGATATACCATATATGACTATTCGTTGAGGGAATTATTCTAATATTTCGAGTGCGTGGTAATCTGATTGACCGAGGTTAGTCCAAAGGGAGAGGGGCTGGAGAGGCTTATTTATCTTCAATATGCTTAAGAAGTAGAACGGAGCACAAGGCTAATAATATGACTACCATTAATAAAATAGAGTTTTATTAATTAAACTATCAACAACACACCAAAAAATGTTTACATAAACGGAAAATGAAAAGGGTCGTGGGAATATCTGACTAATCCGAGGATTAAGATTTGGAGAGATTTAAAAAGGTAAACAAATAAAAATTAAAGGGCGGGAATGGTTCGCTAAACCATTTAAAGCACAGGGTAGCGTTGACAAAAGGTTGGATGATTAAAGGTAATGCTCAGCTTCGGTAATTACAAGGTTGTTGTGCAGAGGAAGACAAGGCGAAGAAATCTTCGGTCCACTGGCGATGCCAGCAGAAGGGTTCTTCGGGGGGTTGTCCTTAGCGAAGGGGAAGGACTGTCTTCGAAGAGTGAGAGCGAAAGGGGCTCGAAAGTACAAGCGATCTTTGTGAAAGCAAATCGGGGATGTTCTAGATGAACAATGGAGGTTATTGTTGAAACCAAGCGTTCTCTTGAAGAACGTTAAAAAGGGAGGAATTAAATTATCCTGACGTGATGTCTTAGGAAAGAGAACCGTTTCTTGACGAACGGGCTTGAAGAACAATGGCTGTTCTAACGTTTTTCTCCTTCTGAACAACAGAGGGGGGGAAGGTGACAACCGTTTCTTGTCAACGGGCTCGAAGAACAATGGCTGTTCTAACGTTGTTCTCTTTCTGAACAACAGGGGAAGGGGCCTTGTTGACTTGGCGTCTCGAAGGCACGAACCTTGGCACTCAAGGGATATTTTCCTCTTCTGGACAATAAGGGGGTTCTCGAGGTAGAGAGTTCTTAGGTCCACAAGGCGTGATGCCTCGCGAAGATAATCGGGATCTGATCTGCTTTAATCGGGGAAAGCTATGTATAAGTACCCGGAGCCAACTTCATGGCGTATGGTATAATTGTGTGGGGGACTTCGGTGGAATGCCCCGGTCGCGCCTGAGAAAATACGTTATCTGCCCATAAGCCTAACTCAATCTGGCGAGGTTGACATATGGAGGCGAAACGGGGAAATGAACCTCCTTGATTAAATATTTGCTATGGTGGCGATAACGCGCTCTGCTTCCTCTCGCAGATGCACGTGTGTTTGTAAACATGTGATAGCGGCTGAATTTAAGCAGCCTCATACCGTTCTATCACAGGTATGCATATGTTCTTGAAACTAAAATAATGTGTTCTTCCATGATTACATATTCATTTTATATAAGTAACAATATATTAAAAATGCACATTAACTGTTATCATTGATTTGTATTTTATTCCAAATCCTTACGTCATAGAAAAAAATGGTTTAGATATTTAAAATCAGCAACCCCTATTATGTAATATCACATCCATGAATAAAAATAAAAATTATAAAATTATAAAATGCAGACCAGTGTTATAATTAAAAATCACATGACGCGTGATATATGGATTTATTTAAAGGCCCAAGGAAATGGAAATAGGTAACACAACCCGGAAAAACGCTAAGGAAAATATTTTATTGGTTTATGTAATATTCCCCTTAGCATTTTTCCGGGTTGTGTTACCTATTTCCATTTTCTTGGGCCTTTAAATACATCTATATATCACGCGTCAGGTGATTTTCAATTATTACAAACAAAAAAAGCCCGTGCCCCCTTCTACTAGAAAAAACACTTGTCTTGTCTCTCACTGGATACAAACCTACACTTCGTTATTCAAAAGGCTTCTTGAATCAACCTTTTTGGGGATTGAGGATTGTAGCTCTGGCAATGAGCGTCTTGGTCATATAAGCCATGAGCGCTTGATAAGACATGTTCAAATCTAACTTCTTTATTTATTTTCATATAACGGTTAAAATTGTTTGCCCTATCTTTCCTTTCTCTACTTTTTCCATTTTCCTTCTTAAGCTTTCATTGGTACATGTAATATTCTCCTTAGCGTTTTTCCGGGTTGTGTTACCTATTTCAATTTTCTTGGGCCTTTAAATATACCAGTGTTATGTATACGAGGAAGAAAAGTGGGATTATAATTCAAGAAATATTGAACTTGCTTTCCGACATTTCTAGGAAAGATATTGCAAAATCATCCAAAAACTCGAAATGGAGATAATGAATGAATTGACCACTGACTAAGAGATTACATACCCAATGGCATTAGTAGAGGAAGAAGAGGTGAGCAAAAGGCCAGGATAGATACAGCGATTATAAGGGAGAGTTAATATCAACGATTAGCCCATAGAAGCTCAGTAAAGGTAAATACAAAATCTGACTGCAAAATGTAATATTAGGAATACTATGAGAGTTCCAAGCTTGCTGGAATGCTGGGAGAGAGTTATCATCAGAGATAATTATCTACATTGGGCCTTTAAAATTTACAACACACTATTATAAATTCAAATTTACATACTTTTAGTTAATGCAGGTTAATGAAATTTACAATGTTCGTGCAACTTTTTATGTAATAAATACAATATAACAACCAGCAAAGCAAATGTTGAACAGCAAAACTTCTAAAGATAATAGTCAAATTCAACAACACAAAAGTTTACAACACATTCATATAAATACATATAAGTAGGTTAACTCTACCAAATATCTCATCAATAAGTAATCCTCATTTGTTAACCAATACTTGTTTCGTTGTCTTCTAACGATACTGCGTTATTCCTTAAACCATGGTCGTACCGTTAACATTCCTTTTCCCGTGGAGAACTAAATAAATGGCAAAATCTTCGTGAATGCAGTGTAGCCCTTCATAAGAAGGGCATTGGGGACAGAAAGAGCTGTGTTTAGCTTAAAGTACCACGAAATTTAGTTGGTACAATAATACGCAACTGGAAGTCTCTTAATTCAATTCATTCCTTGAATTGTTCTGGGCGTCATTGAATATTAAAGAAAGGTGCGGCTTGAAAACTTGTTAGATCAGCATATGATAAACGACAGACTACTCCTAGAGAGCTGCAGGAAGATCTAGAAACAAGTGGAATTAACTTTAGCAAAGATACAATAAGTAGAACGCTATAATCTCTTTTTTCGTACCCCAAGAAAGAACCCACTCCTTAAGAAACTTCACTGTAAAGTTCGCTTGCCTTTGAAAATAAACATTTAAAATAAACCGGCTGCGTTAAGTGAACAAATCTTTTGGTCGGATGAAACGAAAATAGAAATTTTTGGTGGAAATTCAATCAGCAGGGATCATAGGAGACTACTCAAAGCGCTTGCAAGATGAAATTGAGAACAAGGGTTACGCAACCAAACTTTGCGTTGTCAAATTTCACTATTGTCCTTATATTTTTTCCTGTCCACCATTTCGCTTTTATAGTAATTATATTGTATTTATTACATAAAGTTCTACGAGCGTTGCAAAATTTTATTTACCTGCGTTAATTATAGCATGCAAATTCACATTTCTAAAACTGTGTTGTAAGCTTTTGCGTTCTATTGTATGCACTAATTTCCGGATTAAAATTTATAGAAAAAGTCCTATAGATCGTCTGTCCAAAGAAGGGAGATCCAGCGATCAATTACAAATTCAACACACAGTAATTGGGATTTAAGGAAAAACAAACTATGACATCCTTATTGCAAACACAGTTAATAATTATCATAAGCAAAAGCAGAAAAAATTAGGTTAAATAAATAAGATTTACCAAAGTCCTCCTACAACAATTAAGGAGTATAACCTTACTTTACCAAATATATAGGAACGTTAAACAGTTTTGTACGCATTATTTTATAAGATATGGATTGGCCAGAAAATAGTGCGATGGCCCCCAAGGTGATTAAATTAACACGATAACGCTTTGAACTTTTTATAACAGGATTTAATGGTTACTCTGACAAAAAGAGAACGAGAGACAGAGCCTAAAAGTGTCAATCGCAGAGAGCACTGAGAAGCACTGAGACAGCAGTGACCTAGAGATTTACTTACTATTAAGCCAATGCGTTGCCACTTAGCCATTTATGAGCATTGCGCGGAAACAGTCATCACGAGGAAAGTTGGGTTCTAGAGAGTCGGGAAAGGTTAAATGAGGAAAACAATTAAGAGTGTTCTTCAGACTTTAAACATCATATATACAAGAAACAAGAGCTACTGATGTTCACGGCAAAGGAGGATTGCAGAAGTGAAACTTCATCTGTAGAAAAGAGAATGGGTGACCGTTCAAAACACGTTGTAAGGGTCAAAGTCTAGACGCAAAAAATCCAGTAAAAGGAGAGTTACATTAGTCAAGACGAATTGGTTTTAATTCAAGTTAAAGTGAAACCATTACTGACTAAAACTAGAGAACAAAATAGGGTAGTTTAAAAAAAAAGTTAAACCATATAAAAAAAATATCAAAGATAAAAATAGGAATAAAGACTAAGAAACATGCCAAAAATCAACAACAACAAATAAAAAACAAGTTAATTAAAAATTAAACAAGAAGGAAGCGCGATCCTGCATCAGGGATAGACCGGCTTTCCTTCGCCTCGTGAATGTGCCACTTACAACACAGAGTGTTAAAGAAAGTAGAAGAGGTCACCCTACTCCAAAAATTCATATAGTGCGCGAGTCTGTTTACACAAGGGACAAGCGATAGCGAGCTTTCTCACCCCAGTACCGGGAGAGGTAACGTACGGTGAGATCAACCAGACTAAGACATTCAAAGAGAATGTGCCGGAAAGAGTGAGGAACAAAACAGTCATTGCAATAAGTTACAGGCAAGCGCTCCATCAAATGGAGATGCGTCGCAAGAGTGTGTCGAATTCGGAGACGAGAGAAAGCAACCTGAATCTGTCACGGCATTCGTGCGTATGTCCATGGAAACAGTCGCGGTGCAATAGCACGAAACTTTAAGTTCACCAGGACCGTGTCCCACCTTATTTTCTAACCAGTCCTGATTCCTGCCATGTAATCGGCGGAAAAAGGAGCGAAACAAGGTTTGGTCACCCCATCCTCGTGGACTCTTTGGCGCCCTTATTCGCGTGCTCATTCCCCGCAATTACCATATGTCCGGAACGCTGCTGAATATAATCTTGATATCCGCCCCAGTTTTCAAAACCATGGAGCACGCAGACTGCGAAACTTGTAATGTGGAGATTAAATTGCTCCAAGAGCAACCAGGGCACTTTGTGAGTCGCTATAGATCACATTCCGATCTCCGAACTGTGCATAACACATTATCACCCGACCTGAGGGGTGTATTGTGACCAACTCGGCTGTCATAAAAGACGCAGCGTCTAGCAGAGCCACATTGAGTTCAAACAGAGCCAGCCTTATACAATGGTACGATTCCAGCGTGACAGGTAGTGTGCTTTCAAAAGGCCAAGCGTAATACTCCTGGCTCTGTAGAAATTTGGGAAACAAAGGTTTGGCGATAAATAATCTGAGCTAATACCCTCACAATGGCATCCTGGGCAGAACGAGAGAAGCTACTGGCCCGAGAGCTACATACATCGAGCTCTCGAACGAATTTACTAGCCCTAAGCCCCAAAGGCATAGGGTATGTCTGGAGTCTCTTATCAGAATAGGCACCGTTGAGATCGGGTGCGGATGCAGTGAGAGCTGTTGGCAGCTGAAGGAGGCACCGGGCTCGCCCCTACAGGGGAATAGTGCACTGTGCACGGCACAGAGCGAGTATCATCTCCCCAGCATCGACAGGTATGCACTCAATGGGGGACGTGTGCAAGGCACTGGTGCCCAGGTGGAGGCCGGTGTGGTGGATCGAGTCCACCTTTTGCAATACTTGATCGGCTGCAGATGCATAATAGTTGAGTCCATAGTCAACCTTCAAACAAATAAAGTATCGATAGAAACTATGGCAGTAGCTTTATCAGCACTCTAGGTACTAAACGTCAGGGAACGAAGAGTGTCCATAGCGTGAGTACAAGAGAGACTGAGGCTGCAAATATTAGCCTCCCAGGTGAGTTGTTGGTAAAGAACAAGAATAAGAAAACGGTGCGAATCCACTATTCTTAGGCAAGCCCATTTAGAAACAAGTCCTGTTGAGGGTTTAGCAGTGGAGGGTGGCTGAAGTGCACCACCTTAAAGTCTTGGCCAATGAAACCCGAAACATGTGCGCTTCAGCATAATAAGAGACGCGATTCAATGCTTGTTGGAGTAAACGACCGAGAGTTTGAATCTGTTCTGCACCAAAAGAGATCGAAAGGTCTTCCAGGTAAAGCGTAGCGAGAACATCCTTTGAGAGCAAAGATGTTGATTCTCAGGGCAAATAGTGTGAGACTGTGTACACTTCGCTGCGGGACACATTCTTCCTCCTCCATTGTACCTGAGAGGGGTTTCGACACTCGTATTCGGAATTGACTCCAAAAAAGCAGAAATAAAGATTGGGCGGTGTCCCCTTGCCCCTGTCGTGTGGAGAGTCTCCATTAAACCATATCGTCATGAGGTATCAATAAACCTTCTCTTGAGAGAAAAAACGTTGTGTAGTGCTCTCTATGAACTAAAGACTAGCAGACGTGATGTTCCAGTCGGGTCAAAGCATACGACGTGGAGTGAAACTTGCTGAAGCCTCACTGTCCAGAAGAAAAGAGGCCTCCGCTCTCCATAAAAAAGTTTAGTCTAACATTTACCAATTTATTTATCAAATCGCACAATCAAATGATTAGAGAGATTGGTCGGAAACCACCCGATGGTAGAGTGATCACTCTCCGGGTTGCGAAGAGCAAGCATAGTAGCGATTCGCCAGGAGTCTAGGAGAATACTCTCTATCCAGATCATTTGGAACAAATCTAATAGAAAGGCCATAGCTTGTCACACCTAGGTATCGAAGCATGGCATAGAGTACATTGTCTGTACAGAGCGCTGTCTGCGCACGAAGCCAAAACCGAACGCAACTCACTCACTGTAAACCTGTCGTTTAAGGGTTCTCCGCCTCTGGAGGTAAATTCCAGTTGGCACTCTTCTGCCACATCAAGACGCGCATTAAATTCTGGTGGAGCAGCATTCCGGCTAGAGAATGGGGAGAAAGTGGTTGCGAAGGGTTTCACCACAGAGGCAAGGAGTGAGATTGTGTTCCTATTCTCATGGCAAAATGGAGGTGGATCCCTAAAAAAATTGGCCAGAATCCTTTTAACTCACTTACACACCACTGCTAAAGAGGTCTTTACGTTAAGTGAGGACACGTATGTCCGACAGAAAGAGCGGCAGGCGTGCTTCGAAACATATCGGAACACAGCCCTAGCTCGACGAAGTTCACTGACAGTAAAATAGTTCGGGTGGCGCTTTTAGCGCATTTAGGCATAACACTTTTGTTTGGGGTCCGTATCATACTCGGCTCACCACCAGAAAAGAGGTCCGGAAGCGAAACTGCCAGACTTTCTAGGAATAGTAGTCATTCCTACGGCAATAAGGTTGCCGGAGATGAACTCAACGACCCCATTTAGCGCCATAAACTCCTCGACTGAGACAGCGAAATCCATCTTTTGTTAAAATGCTGACCACCGTGCCCGCTCCAAGCACCACCGTGCCCGTTCCAAGCACCACCGTGCCCGCTCCAAGCACCACCGGGGGCTCTCAGGCAGCATCCGCGCAGAAAACGATAATTGAATGGGAGACTGATCACTAACTTGGAGGTCATCGAAAGCCCTCCATCCAATTCAGCCTTTGTATCCGGAGAACATAAGGATAGATCAAGACAGGAAAATAAAGCAGTTCTTGGGCAGTGATACGTAAACTCATACAATTTAGGATACCCATCTCCATCTTGTTGGTCATGTTTGCAAGGACCTGACCAATGGGATTAATCAAGTAGCCTCCCCAGACAGGGTGCCTATCGTTCAAATCCTCGGGCAAGAGAAAGAAAATAAGCAAACGTGCCGGAACTCGTCGAAGGTTCCTCACTTCGAAGTCGGTTGATGGTGGAATGTAAGCACAAATAACAGTGAACCTCTTTTCCAGGTGCAAATGCACAGCTTTTGCCTGATAGGAGGTATTTTAAAACAAAGTGAAGAACGGGACATCATGCACGGTGCAAATGGCACATCATCCTACTCGGCTCCCAATCCAAGTGAATGATTGGGGACTGGTTAAGAAAAACTGCCAAGTTGCTTAACGTTTCGAGAGGAACCGTATTTAAAGTCGTTTTTGCAGCCACCAAACAATCAAAAACCTGCTTTGGGAAGCGTAAACCATTCGTAGTAGAGGTTATCATAAAACCTTTGCTCTCTCCAATCAATTTTATACAATAGATAAAATGGTGCAAATACCAGGATAAGTAAACAATGGACCAGTGGAAAAATCTCATCTTCACTTAAAAACCACCTTTGACCATTTTTCCTTGTTTAGAAACGAATTTATGATTGGAGGACCAAAAGATGCCTTTGATCTCGGTTGCTGGACTGAAATCGTGAATCATGGAAGCAGGTCTATAGTGTGGTCATCTTTCAGGAGGATAATGCGCCAATTCACACAGTTAAAATTGTTAAAAAATAACAAGAATAGCACAGCATTAATGTAGCACAATTGGATTGCTGCCCACAATCGCCATATATTAAAATATTTCAAACACTTTGCTGTGTATTAAAGCAGGATGTAGTAACTGGTTTCTCACACCATCATCCATGAAAAGGCTGGAATATGTTTTTCTTCAAAAATGGATTAAAATTCCCAAGGTAGTGCGCCAATCTTTCATGAATATTCGTCGATGTAGTAAAGCAGGAATTTCTGCCAAAGAAGGACCTACCTGATATTAAATAGGAAAATGTTATTAAACAGGTTGTTTTAATTACTTTTTACACCACTGTATATTAAAATAAGATAATAAAACATGATCTGTGGAAGGCTTACTTAGTTAAATTGCAAAATACCCCAAGGAAGGCCTTTGTTCTTAAAGGCTAAAGTTCATTGAATCCACTTTCATTTTCTGGTAAATCTTAGCGCTATCAAGCTCTCCTCTCTTCTCAGGCCACTGCTTTGAGTACTGAGATCAGTTGTCAGATTGGTAGGATACTTTTTCACTTACCTTATAGTAGAACATTTAAATCAGCCTTCTTCTATGGTAGTAAGCAGTGGTGATCAGGAAAAAATTAAAAGCAACTAAATAAGGTGCTGCTATTTAAAAGAATTGAGCGAAAACTACTTAGCATAATCTTTGTATTACTTTAGATTTTGTAATTAAATTTAAGGAATTTTTCTTATATCAATATGGCCTAGTTTGTTTTCACTTTTCCCTAACCACAAGAGAGATTTCTCATACCAGGTACTCGTACTTATGTCAGGTCCTTTCCTTTTCTGTAACCCCTCAATAAGATTTGCTAGATCTTTTGTGTACACCCCTAAGTTATCTCTTGCTATATCTTTTGAGCACACACCCAGGCTCTCTCTCTCTATATATATATCTATCTCTTTCTCTCCCACTCCATCTCTTTGCCGTACTATTGCTTCACTCTACGATCACACTGACTTCCTCTACAATTCTAACGTAGTATAGTATAAAATTTTTCTCCTTCTCCCTTTCTTACGGCGTTCTTCAGCTCAAAATCTCTCACAAACCAGCCAATTTACCCTTACACTCATTTGGTCGGATAAAGATATTGTCATATATTAAACTTCATAATAAAAGCTTTCGACTTATCCTTTTTCACCTAGAGTGGATAAATGATATTTTTACATTAAACATCATTTTTGGGTAGATAGAATCTATTTGGCACGTAAGTCTCTCTTAGCAGATAAACCTAACACTCTTTTCTTTTTACATCTTCCATGCACCAAAACCCCTCGTTATTCTTGGCAGCCATTACTCCACTCATATTTTCGATAACCGTCAATTGATCTCAATTTCATTCACGCTTCATTCCAAGTCCTTCCTTATTAAAAAATTTGCCTCCTCACTTCTCTCATTTCACGATCAATCACAAATTGCGATCAATTCATGTTATCCGATTGCAAATCTCAGCTTTCTAAATATGAATCACAGTCTCACACATCCGAAGCCAACCATTACATTATGTCATACCTCACTCAATCAAAAAGTCAAACATTTTTACCCGTACCATCATGAGTCACACCATCCAACATAAACACATCATTACTAATCATTACTATGTTAAATAGCTTAAGTATCTTTAGTCTCACTCTTTTGCACACACCTAATCCCTCTTTCCCACATCACATTCAGGTTCACCTAATTAATCCAATTAACTGTTATCTGGAAAAGATCCATGACATCCATTCATGCCACCGACCCCTGAGCACACTTACAACCCATGCCGAAGGACGATATAGCTATACTTTCCAGAAATAAGAGGAAAGAATATAGCATATTGTGAATAAAAAATCGTTAGAGTTATTCATTGAAAAAATATGTGAAAACGTGATTTACTTCACACACTTGTTGAACTTAGACTTTGTCTTTATGATTCCGTGGGAATGATGGATTATCATTGGGCATTTATCTCTCATTCGGACAGGATTTTCATATTGTATATGAACTATATTTTTCTTGAAAGTAACCCATTAACGTATCTTATTTCGACAGCCTTCGAAGAAGAGGAGCAAATCGAATGGAGTGCTTCAATGCGAGAATGATTCTCCGTCGCCCAAACGTGAAAAGGAAATCACCACCACTGCGTTCACCACTGATGCGCCAGCAAATGTAGGGACGTCTTCAGAGCGGTCTTCAAACAACGGTGCCCCATCTATCTGCATAGAATCATCACCCGAAACCTGCAAGCCAGAAGCCAGTACCCCAAAAGATGTGGGCACCATTTCTCGACATACCCACATTTCTCTCCCAGCTTCCATCCACCATAAAAAAACGAAGAAGGAGTCGTTGGAAGCAAAGAGAGAAAAAAAGGCTGCAAAAACGCTAGCAATAATCACAGGAGCATTTGTGGTGTGTTGGTTGCCATTTTTCGTGACCGTTCTCACGATGGTGATTTGTCCAAATTGTTGGATGAGCGACCTTATGTTCTCAATTTTCCTGTGGCTCGGGTATTTCAATTCGACGCTCAATCCTATCATATACACAATCTTTAGTCCTGAATTTCGACAGGCTTTCAAAAGAATCCTTTGCGGGAGAAAACATCAGAGGTATAGACCAGGGAAAATACATTGAACCTTTTATTATCTGATATATTATATATATATATATATATATATATATATATATATATATATATATATATAAACTTACTTAGGTGTCTTTCATCTTCAAATAAAGCTTATCAAACATTGATTTTTGAGTGCGGGAGATGAAATCTTGGTTATTCAATCCAAATATTTTAGTGAACTCTTCCGCTTTAACAAAAATGAGCGTCATAGCTGAAATCAAGTTAAGATACTGAATAAAAATCTGATCGCTTCGCATATAAAACATTAGATTTGCAACCACCCATCTGCTCGCTTGTAATTGAAAATCAAAGTCTTTCTCAAATTTTAGGCTCCCAATTTCCCTGGCCTTTTCTTTACAAACCCTAAAAAATATTTAGAATACGTCCAAAAATAATATATTCCTGCATTGCGATTATAAGTCATCTCCTTTCTAGCACTAAGTTAGGTGACTATAGGAATTTAACCAATAATTTCTCTTCTCTTTCAGTTCTTAGCTGATGATTATCAAAGCATTTTAAAAACTCTAGTTGATAAAATACACGATAGGAAATAGTTAAAATACTATCGCTAATCTCATTACAACTCGTCCCTGTAAAGATTACCCAAACAAATAAATCCGGCTCTTTATTGATGATTTAATCCCTGGCAGAATGGTCAACTAAATATATAAGATGTACATCCATCACCCATATACATACTTAACAACCGTCCTTTACAAGATACATATCGACCATGTATCCCTTAAATCAATACGGATGGATTAAAAATCGAAGAAATTTCCACCGAAACTAAATTCAATATTTTCATGTCATTGTTTGGATAATGTTAATTGTCGCACATTACTTGGAAGTTGATGTACTGTATGCGTAAACATATGTGTTTCGTGTATTGGAATGAATGTTAAATTGCGAGGAAGGGGTATCCCAAAGGTCTACTATCGAACGTTAAAATTAAAAGATTCAGATTGGGGCAGCAATTTCATGCAGCTACACGTCAAATGTTACTATTGTTGTTGCTATGAAAGTTGTACATAAAATTATGCTATGTCTTAAATATTTTATCAGTCTTGATGTACTAATGCTAATTGTATAAATTAGTAGAAGACTGCATCAAAACTACTTATATTTTTGTGGTTATATTTAATAATAGGCTTGATATTACATCTGCCTAATATCGAAGATGCACTTTTGTTTTATTTTTTAGGTTGAAAAATTTATATATAATGGAAAGCATTTTTACCAGGAACATACATGGTGCAGCAATAGGACCTCCTCAAATTTGAAAGGCAATAAAAAGGAAAGAAAACAAGATACATAAATACAAAGTCATTTCGGAAACGTACATAATATGCCATTACGATTCATTTTTTTTTTAAATAACATCAGTTAAATGGCACCGGTGAATGTTGATGCAGCATTAAAGTCTCTTTCGCAAGTTTTACATTGAGCTGCCGACCATGTCCCGTAGAAACGCTACGATTTCCTATATTATTACTGTGTTGAGGTCTTGCAAATTTCCAACGCTGGTGTTGGTACATTTGTGATTTAAGATGTCCACCACGGACAGAAAGGTTCGGTCTTCAGAAAGGTCGCCATTGGAATTCCGAATGGTTAGTGTTAGACAAGTACCTATAGTTCTAATTGTTAACCATCCCTGAAAAATGGAAATGAGCCTAATCACTGTATATCAGAATAGCTGTTGTGGGAACTCTTTGGAGAATATTCCCACACAAAGTTGTATGTTTCATAATCTCCCTCACTTAACTCCTCTATGACCATCATTTGGTAGGGATGTATGTGAAGTGTCCTGTGTAAAGTTTTTCGGACACTTGGACCTGACACGTGTATGACAGTATTGTGTTTTCGTGAAGAAAACCTGGGAGAATGCTGTTTCAATAATTTCATGGCGGCCCCATTTCCAGGCCCTGTTGTGGTATTAGGGCAGCCAGGACCGTTTTCTTTTAGAGCTAACCCTATTCGTCTATAGTTCGAAACTCAACGGCGAATTGTTTTTCCATTCAAACGAGGTCATTACGCTGTAGTGCAAAATATATCCGGAAGTCACGCTGCGTCGTTATCACGTATTAACAATTCTCGGCATACAGACGATTCGAAAAAAAAGGCGCTATGCTCTCTACTCTACGCCATGTTGGTGATTAAGACTGCATGATCCAACAAACCTAAAGCGACCACGCCCATCGCTATACCTCTACTACGAGCCAAGCAATGCCCGTCACAAATCCGGGTAGATTTTTGTTATATATATATATATATATATATATATATATATATATATATATATAAATTAAAAATCACATGACACGGGACATATATATATATATATATATAGATATGTCCCTAGTCTAGGAGGGGTAGGATAACGAAAGGTACTTAGAAATTATTCATTGTTTGTTTTATGCAAAAGTATCATTAGAAAATTTTAATAATTTTGTAACAATTTCTGCCTATTAGTAAGAGGTTTTACACAGAATTTTGAGCCCATTTTGTGTAGAACTGGACTGCTAATCCATATTGTAGATACTTTCCTTTGTCTGTACTGTAAATGGATGTATTTTAGAAAATTTATCCACAATAAAATTTGGACTTCATTTTATTCCTCTGGTTTCATTTCTGGCCAGCATCTTCTTGATTTTTAGCAAATCAACAATATCTAATTCTCAAGATGAGGATTGGCCTCCTTAAAAGTGTATTATTAGGATAGTAGAGTAGTAGTTTCAGAAGTGGACTTTCATCATCAGTCGTACAAAGTGTTCGCCACGAACCGAGAAGTGCTAACTGTTTAAATTATGTTTATAATTTAAATTTTTAGATACAAATATTCCACTTGTATTTAATATATTGTAGGAGAGAAGATGGAGTCACCTTCTCAAAGCTGACAAACCTACTCAGGATAAGACAAGTCCTAAAGTTCCACGATGGTCATCTCGCATGGCTCTCCTTCTTCGTTTGGTACGGTCACGACCGGAGATAACCAACCAAAGGCAAAAGTGTTTAACCTTCTAAAAAAGGGTCAACAGATCTGATTCGCGTGCTCTCAATAATTCTCACTTATGACCTTACGACCTTCCAAACATTCGATAATTCTCGCACTAACCTTGAGAGGACATTGACAATTATTTCATTCGAAAATAAATGGAAAACAACATAAAAGTTTCAAATTTCGTTCGAATCGGCCGAATAGTTACGATGTTATTGCCGAATAATTCACAGACTAAACTGGGGAGGACATTGGTAATTATATCATTTGAAATAAAATATATAAAAAAAACATATGGGTTTTAAAGTTCCTTAGAATCGACGCGAATATTTACGATGTTATTGGCAAAAATCTCATTGAAACGTCAAATTGTTACCATCCGACCGACCGAGCTACGGACCGACACAGTAACTTATAGAGTGACGGGCACGTGAGTAAAAATATATAGAATGCTAATGTGTGCAGGGGACAACCCAAAAAGACGAAGATTATGCCTCTTGGCACTTTTGAGTTGGATAATTTAGCATATTATTCATAAATATGTCTAATATTAATATATATTTTGCTAATATGTTTGAATATTTATTCATGTTTGAATCATTAGTATTTTACTATGGTGTATAACACTAGCCAACAAATTTTAACTTTGTCTCTGCTACTCAGGTAAATGTTGTTGTACTTAACTGAATTTGGTGCGCTGATTCCAAATTTGTGCTCAGATTTGTTCTAGCACGTAAGGTTCCTGAGTTATGCAACTAGGCTATATGGCTCACTTTGTCACTTTGGATCAATTAATGATATAATTATTACGAGTTTGATAAGAATGAGACATTTCTGGGCAAAATTTTGGAATCGGGGCACTCTATTTGGCATTAAGTACGTCCTTTTGCAGACCCAGACAAGATATGTATTACATATAAAAGAGGTAGTACTCACCTGACTATATATTTCTTCAGAAATGTTTGAGACTGTTGCTCTTGTGCTTGTACGTGGATATAGGATCCTTGCGTTTTAGGCACAAGCAGTAGTCACGTACCATGTTTTCGTTGAAGTAGCCTTGATACTTGCTTTCTATCATTGTGATATCTCGGTGGAACCTTTTCCCATGTTCGTCACTAATATCACCCATATTAGATGGAAAGAAATCTAGATGCGAATGCAAGAAATGTATCTTAAGAGACATCCAACACCCCATTCGTTGATAGGCCTTTAGCATGTTGTCTACTAGTTCTTCATAATTTTCAGCCATATGATTACCAAGGAAGTTCTGCACTACATGGACAAATGATTCCCATGCTGCCAACTCAAGTGGAGTTAGTTTATTTCTGAACTCTCTGTCACGTATCAATTTTCTGATCTCTGGCCCTACAAAAATGACAGCTTTAAGTGTAGTAGCGGTTTTCTTTGCACCAAATTTCTATTTGAGATATTGGAATCCATCAGAATCATGGCCTATTGCTTTAACAAAATTTGTGATAAGGCCAAGTTTGATATGAAGTGGTGAAGGTAGCTCTTCTGTGGATGTACCAAATGCATTTGCTTCACATTGTATCGGCCAACTATGTGTTTTTCTCCTTAGGGCCACTTTATGACAATATAGCGATTCCTTTCGTCATGTCTGTTCCATAGGAATAAGAAGCACACATTCTGTGTATATCGTAGTTGCAGTCCAAAAAGTAAAGAATTTCCCTTCAGATCACCACAGATATTCCACTTATGATGCGAGTAAAGAACACTTGTAGGGGTGCGAAAAATGTATCAGAGAAAATTCCTTCCAACTCGATAATATAAATAGCCGATAAATTTACCAACCAAAGACTGACTAAAGCCGGTCGTGAAGCGAGAGTATTGGCATTTAAATCCAACGGTACCGCGTTCAAAACTTAAGAGTCCAAAAACTTTTATGAAGATCTCTCAAGAAAGAAAACGGAAGAAAAACGCTTGAAGGACCAACTCAACAAGGAAGACCAAGAAATCATCAACTCAAGATAAATGGAAGAAAATGAAGATGCATCAAGAAAGCAAAACAAAGATTAACGACCAACCCAGCAAGGAGAATACGGAAGTGAAGGAAAACTGAAGACAAATGTTTGAAGAGCCAACTTAAAGAAAAGGAATTTCAGTCAAGAAGAAAAATGGTTTTAAGGAAGACAACCTGCATCGAGGAAACCAAGTTGGAGAGCAAGAATAATATTGCTAAATAAAATAAATCGTGATAATAAGGAGAAATCCCCTCTCCCATAACTGGTGACCCTCAATGGCCAAGGAATCTTCTAATCTTCGTTACAACTGCACCTGCCCTCCTACTAGAGATTTAAGAAAAAGTGCTGCTGGGAACTTCGGAGACCCGGGGAAGGAGAAGCTATTAATCATTGATTAGAGACAAGACTTCGTTCGCTCTCCTTAATCCCTCTAAATTAGCTCTACTTATCCCACAGACTTGGAGATCGTAGGAGGGAGAGCTTCAACTCCTCGATTAGGAAATCCAAGACTAGTCTCTCCCCAATCCTCAAATTCGCTCCGCTTTCTAGAAAGGGACCTGTATAGGGGTGCGAAAAATTTATCAGACAAAAATTCCTTCCAACTCGATAATATAAATAACCGATAAATTTACCAACCAAAGACAAACTGAAGCTGGTCGTAAGGCTAGAGTATTGGCATTTAAATCCAACGGTACCACGTTCAAAACTCAAGAGTCCAAAAACTATTACGAAGATATCTCAAGAAAGAAAACGTTTGAAGGACTAACTTAACAAGATGACTCAAGATAAATGGATCGCCTCAATGAAAAAAACGGCTTGAGAACCAACTCATCAAGAATCAAGAATAAATCAAGCCCCCAATATAAATGGAAGAGAAAATGAAGATGAATCAAGAAAGAAAAACGAAGATTAAGGACCAACCAGGCAAAGGAGAATACGGTAGTCAAGAAGAAGAAAATGAATTCGAGGAAAACATCCTGCAAAGAGAAAAGCAAGATGAACAATGAAAATTATAATAAGGATATGCCCCCCCTATACTCCTTACTAAATAAATTTAATTGAGTCATATGTCTCTATCATCACAACAATAAGTGCGACAGGAATTGAAGGGGTTTTTGTTACCATT
The DNA here is from genome assembly GCA_963969495.1 of Ceratothoa steindachneri. Classification (NCBI taxonomy): domain Eukaryota; kingdom Metazoa; phylum Arthropoda; class Malacostraca; order Isopoda; family Cymothoidae; genus Ceratothoa; species Ceratothoa steindachneri. The sequence continues at coordinate 39,727,652 of OZ018319.1, forward strand.
GTGTAGCAACACAGCTTTGAGGCTAGCAGTGCTTGCATCGATAAATAGTCTCCATTTATCAGGTAAATGATCGGTTACTAGCTAATTTATGAGGCCATTAACATCAGTACAGAAACAAGCACCATTTTCTTCTTTAGAGAGGCCAGCTAAGGCCTAATGGGGTTTACGGAAAGTAAATATTTTTGCACCATCCTGGAGCTCAATTGTACGGTGTTCTCCTTTAAAAGGGCAAATCTCTCACCAAATCATTCAATCGTTCTCTTCCTTGATTTAACAACTGGTTCTTCTTTTCCTTAGAATCATCCTCAACATTTCATCGTCATTAGTATCATATTTTGCAGAAGATGAATCATCTTCTTTAACTGCACCAGCTGATAGATGAACTGGAATTTGCATCTCCATATTATGGAAACTGGTTTTATAGCTGACTTACAATCTGGATATACAATTTTTGACATGTTCTCATTTGAGAATCCCGCAATATTTGTCATACAAAAGAAACGCAAAGGCATACTCTTCCGTTTGCCATTTAACCACAAGGTGAGGCTAGTATAACAGACATTGCAAGGTTCGTAAGGTGCCCACGGCTTGTCTTGGTCACCACCTTTAAAACCCAAATAATAATTGTAGGCAGTTTTCACTCTTTTAGCTAAATTTATCCACTGGTTGCTTGGAGTATATCTTCCACAGACATAACAAAAGTTGTCTGGTCTATTTATAAATCTGTAGAACAATGAGGTCAAATGGCGGCCACGTGCCCCCCTGTACCCATGTGGATCCACGGATCACCGCATGGAGCTGGTGAAAGAATGGGAACATAGGCAAGGAGGCGGCTGACACTGTTATCACTCGCCACAGCTGTATTTACCTAAGGACCAATTTAATCTCCCCAACCCCTCACACGGCCACCTCTCCGCGAGCATTCGGGCCTTTCTGCTCAAAGATTGGAAATCCTTTGGACATTCCAACGAGAGTTATCAAGATTCCCCCTTCCCACGGATGAGTCGCCGACTTTTCCTCAAGCTCGCGCGCGCCTCCTTTCCAGGCGCCTATATAACGCTTCGACTGAGTTTAGAGAGCAGCACTGTTAGACTTCCACCTACTCTGACGAACGATCTAAAGAAAGCTCTCCCCTTTCCCTCCCTTCCTGTGGCGATTTAGATTCAAGTGAAGGCTAAATCGATGCGTCAACTCTGCCTTAGTCAATCAGCAAGCTTCGACATCAGTGAACTCTGCCCTAGTCAATTGGCAAGGACTTACAAGGCTTCCCAACTCCGAAGACGACTAGTGCTTTCTTGTATGAAGCCGGAGATAAACGAACTACTTCCGTTGCATTCACTGTACCCCAACTAGACCCTTTGCGGCAACGAGCACATGAGGTACTCGTAACCGTTGCCACCTGCAAAATGATCTTAAATCGGGCTTATCGAATTGCTCCATAATTTGTGTGAACGCCCCAGTTTAAAATCCCCTTTTAAATCACCAACTGTATCTGACCTCTTTAGACCCTTATTTGACCTACCTGATCGCGTCTAGATCTTTAACCCTGTATGGGCGAATATTCTATTTAAACCCAATTTCTATGTAAATATATATAACCTTTTGTTGTTAGTAAAGTTATATTTTTGTCATTGGCTTTCATTTGCAACCCCAACGCGTACCAGCTACCTGTTAATAATTGGCGAATTTGCACTCTAAAATATTTGTTTAAAAGGACCCCGCAAAGTAATAATAAACTATCCCCACTGGACTCCTAACAATTTTGCCTTTCACTATCGGTCTTCAACCCACTTTGGGCCAAGCCCCAAAGTACCTACGTATATATAAATATAGAGTCTGGTCATTCCACAACAACATCCTCGCCGATTCATTTTTTCAACTTAGTTTGTATAAATCCTGTTATATAATTTTGTACAATCCTATTTTATTTACAAATTAATTGAGAGATAAATTTGAAAGAAAAATGCAATTAATTACCGTATGTTACTACCATATCAACACTACTACTCTACTGGCTAAATTTGACAACGTGATAAAGCAGGTGTGTAACACAGTAACCAAACACAGTCAACACATCCTCTCACTACGGTTGCCAAACAACACTGCCCATATGTGTAACTAAAGAGTTTGTGTGTAACTCAGGAACCTTACGTGCTAGAACAATTGTGATTACAGATTCGGAATCAGCATACTAGATTTAGTATTAATCACAAGCTAATACCCAAGTAGCAAAATCATTGTTGACTGGTGTAATTAATAAAATGGTATATTTCTCAAAATCAGAATTTAACCAATATATTTTTATGTTTCAGCTTAAACTTTTAATTCGTGTTTATTTAATATGATTCTAATAAAGTATTAGGCCTAAAAATAAGAACTTACCCAATCACAGAAAACACAAGTCTAACTTGACCATAGCCTAGTCTATTTAAGAAGCAATAGCTGATCGCAGATCGTCAGTCACAAATTTTTCAACAATGGAGAAGGTTGAGCACCACACAGTGATCAATTTTTTAACCAAGGAAGGCAAGAATGCAATGGAGATCCAGGAACGCATGGTTGCAGTGTAACCCGATACCGCCCCTTCCTATGCAACCATTGCTCGCTGGAATAGGGAGTTCGGCCATTGTCGTTAGTCCATTGAAGATAACCCCCGTCCAGGTTGCCCGTCAGAAGTGACCAATGAAGACAATGTGGCCCGTGTGGAGAGGATGATCATCGAAAATCGACGGGTAAAGGTCAAAGAAATCAAGCGAGAACTTGGAATATCACATGGAGGTGTTATCAACATCAAACAAATTTTGGCCATGACCAAAGTCTCTGCCCGTTGGGTCCAAAGAAACCTCATGCCCCATGATCGACTTCAACGTTATTGTTGATCCATTAGTAACCGGCGTGCGCTTAACAATGAAAGAGTATAGAGCCCACCCCCCCTCCTCTTCTAAGAACTCTATCACACAACATTCTTATGTACAAGAGCCAAAATCGATCAGCACGAAGGATCGCTCACATCCTCACAGGCAAACTCGGTACCTAATTGCAAGGACTTTGAATTCCAAACCATCTAGTCTGAGTAGAGAGGAACGAAACTCTAGGGTCAACAACAGGAGCTCTGATCATTTTGCTTGTTTTCCGAAACTCCTACCTAGCCAGGAAACGAACGGAAGACAATCTAGAAGTCCTCTTGCCTGGCATTAGCTATGGCGCTACGTATACTGTAAACCTTGGGATGTGAAGCTTCAAGTGAATTAAGGGGACTACCGCACTCTGTGTGACGATATGAATCACAAACTGGTCTTCAACTAGGACACTGCGCATAATATTTGATACCAGCTGGTGCATATCCAAAAGCTCTGCAATGAAATACCGCAAGCTTCAACGTATCTCAACGGTTGCAAACAAGGAGATGGTACGATGGCAACAAGCAATCTTTGGACTTAGAGCCAGATGTTGACACAGGTATTGTTCTACTTTGACAACATGTATGCTTAAAGAAATGCGAAGGAAATATTATTGCGTCTGGTAAAGCTTTTAATGTCACCAATCCAAGAGTTACATAAACACTCAAAGGAGTTTTTTGGTATCACTCGACGATAGGCATCGTCGTGTTTGGTCCCAGACGAAATGAGAGCCATTAGCGAATGTAGACAAAGAAGGACTGGCGCATAAGCACACCGTGCTCTTTACACGCCGAAAATTGGATTGTTTATCCGCTGCCAGGAAAAAAGGCCTCTCTATATGAGAATTGCGAAAGGCACCGATTAAAAAAAAGAATTAAGGTAGTAAACTAAATCCACATATTGATGAAGTGGAGTAAATGACGCGCAAATTTTCAAGGTTTGAACTAGCAAACAAACGTTATATTTTGACTAAGTTACCCCTCTTAGTATCCCAACTACATAACCTCACAGAAGTAGAATCTCCATGACATGGGTGATAGAAACCTTAAAGCTGTCAATGTGTGCTTCTAAGATGAGTCATCGGTCCAATTAAGAGCAAGTACTAGATTAAACTCCACCACACCTAGGCGATTCTCATTTAGGAATGGGTCCGGGTCTGGCTGATGCACCCGATCGTGGCAGAACAAACAACCTTGCTCAGCACAAAATAAAACTGTAATCCGGAAGTTTCAGTATAACAAGCTATTCTGGTCAGAGCTATTTCAGCCAGGGTAGCGATCCCTATAACTTCAAAAGATATCAAAAGGTCGTCTTCGTATAGTATAGTGAGAACATATTCCGATTGCATTGAGGGTGATAAACTTATGCTGTTCTTTCGCACTTTCGTGGGCTCAATCGTGTTAGGGTGGCCTCACCAAAAAACGTGAGATCAGACTAAAGTCAGTCCTGTTAAACCTGACCCATCACTCATCACAGAAACCAAAGCTTTCTGAGCTATGTATCTATATTTACTATTTCCGTACCATCCCTCTTTGCCGAGAGTTGACTGGGACCGATAGTCGCCATCTCCTGCAGAAAATTTCTTCGGAAATCAAGCCTTGCAGCGGCTAACGATGATATAGCCGCCAAAAACACACATATGCCTATCTCTCGGTTAACTAAAAAATATATGAAACAGTAATGCCATAAGAGGAAAGAGAGGAACGCACAAATTTTTCAACAAAAACATAACATTAAATGATTACCCGCCTAGGATATTAACTAAGCAGCTATGTTGAAAATGTGAAAAAGCAATTGTGAAACATTCACTAAAGTAGATCGATCTAGATAGTCTTCATATCTTCTTTGCAAACAGGACTGTATCCTGTGAAAATAGTCCGAAATTATTTTCGTAAGTTTTCACACAGCTGCAAGAATGATCATCTCATTAACTGAAGATAAGTATGCTGCAATATAGAGAGGGGAATGGGTTTCAAAATAAAAAGTAATCTGTCCCTTGCTAAAATATTTAACGCAGGATAAAATTGTTGGATCGGAGCCTACAGCCCATATAGACGTAGGACTTCCTCTCAAAGCCGTCTCACTCTAGCCTGGCCCCAAATGTATGCAAAATGGCATGCAAAATGAAAAGACACTGGAGGAATATATACCAAACCTGAGCTGATGATGATCTGTGAGAAGAACTAGACTTCTTTCGTCAACCGAACTGGAATCTTCATCTGAGAAAGAGATGTCCTTGATTTCCTCAAATGCAGATCATCAATCTCAAACTAGACACCTCCTAGCTGGCCTCTCGATTAATGGCGTCTAAATAAAAGATATTTTTATTTGAATGCGATCATTTCCATAGAATTCGACCAACAACTTGGATGAAGTGTCCACTTTTACATCCAGAACAAAAGAACATCATGGCAGGAAAAGCAGCAGATCTAGTAAAGATAATAGAATTCATCTATATTAAGGAATACGATCTCCAGCTCTTCGACTTATTTTTCTAAGACCTGTTTCCTGGTACATACTGTGCAATTTCCGCTGAAGGGGTTGTCTACTATTAAGGTCACTTGAAAGAAAGGCAATCAGCGTAAGACACGGGAGAAATCCGCACACTACCTATCGAAATTTTCCCAGGGTGGAAGTGGAAAATGATATAGAGGATCCTAGCCTCTTTCAAGAAGTCAAATTGTCCACAATCTGTGTGAAAGAAACCATCCCAAGTTCAAGTGATAAGCGGGAGGGAGTCCACTTAACTCGGTATTGGGGCAGGTAACGTAATCAAGATCACTAAGACTGGGACTTTTAACAAGAATGTGACGAACAGTCCGGCTGATAACGCGGTCGTTACAGTAAGGTGCATGGGAGCGTATCATCAAATGGCAGTGCGTTACGCGAGAGTGCCCAAATTGAAGACGACAGAAAGCGACTTGAAGCCGTTGAAGCATTGGGTAATATGTCGAAGCGAATAATCGCGGCGCTATGACACCCAACTTTAATTTTCCCTCAGCCACCTTCTCTCTTTTTCGCCCGGCAAACCGGAAGTTTAACATGTTTCCTGTCATAAGGGCAGTGTAAGGAAGATCAAAACGCTGCTCTGGTTGCCTGGTTCTCGCGGACCTATAGGCGCCCTCATTGGAGCGCTATTTCACGCAAACCCTACTAGCCCAGGCACCCAGCAAGAGATATTATTTGCATATGCCCAGATCGCCGTAACCGTGGCCTCAGACATACCACAAATCAGGAGGTGGGAGATTACACTACCTTGAGACAACTCAGTGCATGTTTTGAGTCGTTAAAAATCAAAACTCGCTCTCTGAACCAAGCACTAAGCGATATCTTTCCTACCAAACGATATTTCGCAATTAGCTCGTCTGTAAAGACAGATGCAGCGCCTTTTAGAGCACAGCTGATTCGAAACAGAAGTTATAGGGCGTGGAAAGCCGACCCCATCATGGGACATGTAGCCATCTGTGTACACTTGCACGGATCCAGCGTGAGAAGAAGTGTCCAACATAAAGGCGGAACACAATGCTTTCGGAGCAGTGATTTCTTTGGTAGCAGAGTCCTAACTCAAATAGTCAAATTTCGTACCCTAAGGCATCGAAACCAGAGGCGCCACCTAGCCCTTAACACAAAGACTTTATGGTTTAACTGGCTTTTCTGGAAGAATAGGCATCTTCGAGATCGGCCGTGGATGGAGTGTAATTTGTTGGTGACCTAATAAGAGGCCCGTCTCGCGCGTACAAGCGCATAATGTGTAGGACCCAGAAAGAGTAGCATCGCCCCGGCATTGAAAAGTAGGCTCTCATTGGAGGACGTACGGCAGCCACAGGTCAGCAATCATAGGCTGGTGTGATAGAACAAGTTCACCTTTCGTTATAGACACTCGGCTGCGGATAAGTAATATTATCATAAATATTCAAGATTTGATCGAACAAATGATCGGTAAAAAAGTTTGCAAGCATCTCTATCAGCAGACCAAGAGTTGAACGTCACGGAGAAAATAATGTCTATTGCGAATATGAGCCTCCCAGGTGAAGCGTCGGTCAAAAGCACCAAGAAAAGTTTCGAGATCACTACTTCAAGACGAGCCCCATTTAAGAACAACTGTGGGTGTGGGTGGAGTCTTAGAAGGCTGGCGAATTACACTACCTCAGCCGGAGACTAAGAAAACTGAAACCTGTGCGATTTGGCAAAGCGTATGTTCTAGTTTAATGCCTGTGGCATTCGACACTCACGAGTTAGTTACGTAGAATGTAGCAAGAATATTTTCCAATAGCGCTGACTTAGTACCGTTGACACTTCTATTTGGGACCCCCTTCCTGCTCCATTGTGCCTCAAAGGATTCTCTAACCCGTGCGCGGATTAGACGTTTTCAGCGATGAAAATAAGAGGACATCTCCTAGCTCCTATCGTTTGGAGGGATTCGAAAATAAACTATCGCCATGCGGTTTCATAGGAATTCTCTATACCGAAAAATGCCGTGGTCTAGGGCTGTCAACGAAGGAAGGCCTCGCCGCTAACATTTTTGATTTGGAGCGCATCATCCCAAGTGAGTGGGAACTTGGGGAAACTGCACCAAGTGGAGAACAGGTGGCCTCCGCTGTCAAGAAAAAAATGCAAATCCAACATATTACAATTTCTCCATCAACTTCCACACGAAAGAGGTGAGAGATATTAGGCGCAATCCGGACGGGGTAGAGTAAGCTATCCTTAATTTACAAAAAGCGAGCGCAGCAGCCATTCGCACAAAGTTGGAGTGGATACCCTTTGACAAGATCATATTGGACAAATTTAATAGAAAGGCCATTCGTCGCTCCCCTAGGTGTTGTAGCATGACAGACGAGACATTTTTTGTACTAGGGGCAGTGTACGCTCATTAAACGAGAGCAAAACGACACTCACTTAATGTAAACTATTGTTGAATGTTTCTTAGCCTCTCCATGTAAAGTCCAGTCGGCTGACTTCAGCGAAGTCTAAAGTGAAATGAATGCTGCTGGACCAGCATCTTGGATAAGGAATGCATGGAAAGCTGTCGCGGAGGATTCCACCACGGATATATGGTCAAGGTTGCGGTCACGTTCCGGAGGGAGTTAATGCAAGAAATTACTCCAAAACATTTTGAGTCACTTCCACTCCTCTGCAAGATAGATCGTTCCGTTAAGTAAAGATACGTATATCTGAGAAGAAGTTCGACAAGCGAGGTTCGAAATATGCAGGAATTATAGCTCTAACACAACGAGATTAACCGCCATTAAAATCGTTTGTGAGGCGTTTATACCGTAGGTAATCATAAAGATTCTGTCTGAAGTCCAACTCACACTCTGCTGACCATCAAAGAAGCGCTTTTCCTGAAAAACACACAGAGTTCTAGAAACAATAATTTTGCCGAGGGCAAAGTGATTGCCAAAGAAGAACGCAACAGCCTAATTCACCGAACTATAGTCGTTGTCTGGAACAGAGAATTCAGCCATTTTCTAGAATGTGGACCAACGTGTCCGCTCCAAGCACCATCAGGGTGATCTTTCAGGCATTAGTGGCCAACAAAATGATAGTTTAAGGGGAAGCAGATCGCTATCATGGAAATGATCGACAACCTTTCAGCCAAAATCATTTAGTGTATTAAGAGAGCTAAAGGATAGATTGAGTTAGGAAAATGAAGCTGTTCTTGGACCTAGATGCGTAACTTCATTTAGATTTACAAGTACGATACCTCTCTACATTAAGTCGTTCGAATCGTATCACTGAGATTGATCATATACTTTCCCAGACGATGCGTCTCCATTTAAAATCAACAAGCAGAAGAAAGGGTCTTAGTACTCCAGCCCGACGCGGTGGAAGTCGGCTGACGGTTGAATGTACGTAGAAATAACAGTATATGATCTATCCATGTAAAGCTGCACTGCTAATGCCTGAAAAGAAGTATATATTGCGAATAGAAGAACGATGTCATCATGCCAGGTGTTGATAAAGCATCCCCATGCTCAGCCATTGACCGAGGGTGATGGGGTCGTAAAACCCATATATCCATGGAGGGTAGGCAGAGGGCATAGATCCAGAATGGTTTCCTGAAAAAATAGCCAACAGCAAACGAGACGAGACAAGCATCCGCACCTCCTCCCAGTTGGCTCGGAGTCCGCGGCAACTCCATTAGAGGGATATGCCATCCAGTCCTAGCTAGGAGGTGATGTGGGGGCCTCTTCAAAGAGAACACCCTCACTGGAATGGCCTTACGCTTTCCTGTTCCGGAACCCTAGATGCTGTTGTGAAAGAGGCACTAAAGGCACTGTGGCCTTCGAAGTCTTAACGGTGGAGGTTGGCCTCGCTATGCTAGTATTTTCCTCCTTCCGCTTCAAAACCATCTGAGGGCGTGGACGCGACACCGCGAAAGAGGGCTTCATGACCACCTTCAGGGGTGTTTTTCATATAAGTCTAAAGACTTGGTGTAAGTGCACTGCCGTTTCGCCTTACGAGAAACGGTCATGGGTCTAGGCTGGGAGTAAACCTTTTGTGCCACCAACCTTATGAGGGCACCGACCGGGGGAGGGGGAGGGAGGGAACTCTCCGTAATTGACACAATTGGCCATGAACGATAAGGACTTATCATTTCTGACATTAGAGCAACTTACACGCACTTAGGGTAAATCCGACCTTGGACGTCTACAACAGCGATTAATATGGCCGAAGCGGTGGAAAGAGTAGCACCTCGATGGCAGTGGCACGAAGCCTCTACAGGATAGCGCTATCAACCGGCAGGCACCAACTCAGGGAAACTGCCACGCTCGAAGGTGAGGAAGAGTGTAAGGGTAGGTTTAGAGGCCTCATCCCCTTTTCTGATCGCACGTTTGACCTTTACCACCCAGTAATGTCTTCTACGGATTATCGACGTATTCCCGTGCATAAACGACTTCTTTCAAGAATTTCATCGCATAGTGCTATGTCACACACCGTCAAGTCATTAATTTTTTAAAAGGCACTAATCAAGGCCATCTCAGAAGGGTCCGCCGCATTCGCCAGAAGGCTTCCGTTTGAGAAACGTGGCTTTTTAGCTCTCTACCAGTCAAGCTAGCTAATGCTATCCTTTCATTGACCATGCTGCCTTTGGACAATATGCTTCCATCTGTGGAGCGAATAACCAGAAAGCTTTTGAAGCTAGCAGCTCGAAAAGGCAAGCAATTTTCTCAATTAGGCGCCCTTACGTAATCAGGGTCCGGTCAGCGCACTTGATATTTGGTCTTTGTCTGGGTCTCCCCACACGAGTGAACCTCTGGGCCGGAGATGCCAATCATGGCCTAGTCGCTTGTTCAAACGAACGGCGGACCCGTCCGTCCCCGGAGCACCAGCGGAAGGAGAGGAAGTCTTGTTCGTCTTTGTCTTCCTCTTACTATTTTCTTTCTTTGGAGAGGAGGGTGTTCAATGAACTTTTGTCTCTCTGCCACGGATAGGGGCACCTAAGCCGGACGGGCAGACGTAAAAAAGATCATTCTCCGGGATTGATAGGGTCTTATTTATTAAAGGTCTACCAGTTTTGAGAGGAGATCCCTCCTCTCCTTGTTATTCCTCGGAGCGCCGGTGAGGCAGCTGTATATAGGTACAGAAAGAAGGTAAACAGACTCAACGACTAAACATACCCCTTGCCTAGTGCTAGCCTTAGCCAGCGGGGTTTTAGCTGTCAAGGTACCTCGCAGTATTCACTGTAACTCGACTAAAGACCCATAAGAGGACAAAAGTGCACCAGTCAGCCAGAAGCTCTGTGGATAGAAGAGTAGGTTTTTAAGCAGGGTAGGCGAGTATGTAATAAAGACAAGTAGAGATAGGCAGGTCCATTAAAATGTAGAGCGTGTAATAAACTATTATTTTCATACTATAGTGGTAGGTGATCTCAGATGACATGCAGTTCACTAAAGTACCATGAATAGTGGCCCGAACTCTGTCCAGGTGTCAACAATCCTCGGCGAGATCCTGCTTTTTCGTGGAGAGGAGGATCAATCATCATTTCTGTGTTGACTGCTAACTGGACTCTTTTTTGCCCAACTTCAGTTTCCACTTTCTCACGCTCGTTGGATTTTATACCAACAAAGAGTACCCTAAATTAGATTATTCTCCCTTTCTTGTACTTTTAATGGCGTTTTTTATTTGAATGATGCTTTCGAATTTCATTGTGTTGAACCACGTCGTATGTGGGGTCGTGGTGATGAAGACATTTTATTGGAGGTCTCTTCCCGCAACCTAAACGATGTTGTACCAGCTATGTTTTCTGTTACAGATGTATCAGCCTCTGTATTATCTCATCCTAGGCTCAATTCTGTCAATGTTTTAATAAGATCAAAAGAGGTGAAGGGTTAAGACCACTCTTAGCTCCAAAATAAGCTGACAGGGCAACGTGTTACTAATGTGCTTAAGGTGAATAAGCCCGCTGGCTCAACCCGTATCGATATCTCTACGTTAAAAGTGACGTTTGAACGCGAAAAATTTACTCTTGATCCCAGCAAATCGTTATTTTTAACTTCTGAGACGCTGTTTCAACTTCCGGCAGCTCGGGCATGTAGGCCGCATGTGTCATCATGCACGTACATGTTTCAATTGTGCTTCTGATTACCATAATCCTGAGTGCACTAGATCTCAACGTGGTGGCTCCCACAGTGCTGCAACAGCTAAAACATGCAGTGTTATTTATTTAAAAAACAAGTCTTTTCAATGCGTGACTCTTTGACTTAGACACTATGGTAGTTTTGTTTACTTTTCACTACAACTCACCTGCTTCTACTCTTATGCCCATATTTTGTTTCAGGTTTCGGTGATGAATGGAGAACAACGTTTTCTGGAAGCGGTGTTGGATCCCGTCTTTTGCTTGAGTGATTTTTCTCCTAGAATAATTGGAATGAAAGGAGATATTTAAGTGTGAAAAACAATTAAAATTAAGGCCATTTGATGTGTGTATGAAAAGAAGTGGACCTGGAAGACAAAGGAGGTACGAGTATGTATTAATGATAAATGTATGTGAGGGCGATGTATATGAGCAATCGTGGTGGAAATGTAACACATTTGAGAGAACGAGCATGGGTAATTTTTGTTCCCCTTTTTCAGCTCTTAAGTTCCAGCTGCTCTTGACTTGGAGTCAGGAAAAGGAAAAATTCTGGAAGTGTGAAACGATTTATGGGCCACAGCCAGCCAGCCCCTTGGTCGCACCTAAGAGAGAAAGAGAGAGACCATGAGCGGACCATTTTTCATGCTTTACATTAAGGAAGAGCGAGGATACCACCCCAAACAAGCGAGAAAACCCCCCGGTGCAACTTAATGACCATTTAGTGTAACAAACCGGCTCAATTTAGGGTTTGTGACGACCATGATCGTGGGAGATGGATAGAGGGAGCACATAACTGCTGCTATTTATAATCCATTATCGTTTCCTTAGGTTATTATATATTTATTTTAAGTGTATTTACGTTGAATTTGTTATTGATTGATGTTTACTCTAATTGTACGTTTCTGTATATTTACTCTGGTTGGCAATTGCATTGGATGGTGGCAAATTATGTATAGCAATAAAGAGAATAATTATAGGCGTCTCCTTAATCCTTCTTCCAATCTAACGGGCATCTCACGAACGAGTAAGCGGGTATTGGTGGCAAGTGGTTAATGGGAACATACACTACAATAGTAGGGAGGAGATCAATCGAGTTAAAAAATAATTCTGTCTTGATTGCAATAGACTTCCGCGTTGTCACAATTGTATTTGATTCCATAGTGCTGCAGCTATAACATGCCAATGCTTCATATTCGAAAAGGAAGTTCTTTCGATTTGCCTATCGTTGCAATTAGACATTTCGAGCTAGCGAGCAACTATCTCCATTCTGCCCTCTCTAATCAAATATTCTCCGTGATGGTGCGAGTAACCATCTCTGTCCCATTAGTCGCTAGTGGTAATTGGACTTGAGACATTACCTGACATTATATACAGAATTATATATTAGAGGTGGATTTTCACTCAATGAGGTGTGCTTGAGACAAGTGACAAACCACCTTAGCACCAGTGCATGAGGGAGCATAAATCCTTAGAAACATCTTTGGGTACGATCAATCATGCGGCAAGTAATAATGAACACATGGACGATGATCCAACGGTGGTTGTGATAAATAATCCGAGTGTTTCTCTATCAGTTATGAACTCTGTGGAGGATATCCGTTATACTCAGGATGAGGGCCTTATCGTTCAGCACACTGTCGCAAATGTAAATCTGATGCCTGATGATATGTCTCCGAACCCGATACCAACTTTTTAGGCAGACGACCAACTACGGAGAGCTCACAGGATGGTCTTGCCTCGGCATCTAAGTACATCTCATATTCGACTCGTATAAAATATCACTGATGTTCATACCCATCTTTTTTGCAATTATTTGCTGAAAATCGATAATGGAGTTACTATCCTTGGCGGATTTTTGAGTCCCCTTCTTCATTTAAACTAACGATCGTTCAACCTCCTTCTTCAACCTCCGTTTTTTCTTCTCCCTCATGTATTTGTACTTAATTCGTAACAGTTCTTCGCCTGGCGGACGGTCCCTTTTGCCTCTATCTGGCTCTATTAGACTACCTAAAGCGGCTGTCCCAGCTTCTTCCACAGTTGTTTCCACCTTTAAGACATAATAAATCCTGACTTTGAGTGGAATTGTAATGGTGTTCTTCCGAAATTGAAAGAACAAGAATATATTACATGATATCAAACCAATTATTGTTTGTCTTAAAGAAAACATACTTGGACCACGCCTATTTCCATTTATAACTGATATTCGTGTTTATATATCTCCTGCCACTACAGGATTGGGTGGCTACTTTAAAAGTGAAGTCTCGTTACTTTACCCAGCTGATCCTGCCTACAGCTAGGAAAACAACAGTTGATTAGATTTTTTCTATCCATCCTTTTAACTGTTTTTTCCCTTTACCTCTCACCAGACCTAGTTATGACTAGATCAGATCTATTGGGTCATTTGGACCAGCTTCCATGTCCGTATTTATTATTAGCTGACATTAATGCCCGCACCTATTTTAAAGAGTGACGTTGCTTGTAATGGTAAAGGATGTACTGTTGAATCTTTTTTAATGTCTGAAGACCTAGGAGTATGTACTCATAACTCCGGCAATTTTTCTTCTTACCACGTACAATTAGATACCTTTAGTTGTGCTCATTTTCCCTTTTGTTCTTCAGACTGTTTCTCTGAATTCCAGTGATATGTCCAGGAGGAACTACATCGGAATGATTACTTTCCCATCGTTCTAGCGCGTGTTATTCCTGCCTCTCTGCTCTTTCTCCCCCCTGCAATAATGGAACGGTTTTGAGTGGTTCGTATACCAACGCATCGTTAGAAGATTATAGCGACTCTGACTCAATAGTGAACTTTTAATCGTCCACTATCTTTTATGCTGTTGAGCGTACCATTCCATGACGGTACCCTTGAACCCAAAGATTATCTTTTATATGGTGGAATCGCAATTTCAATTATGCAGCCGTAGTTTAGGCCTACAAATCTGCTCACATCCGATACGTGAAAAGCCCTGTCCACGATTCCGGATTAAGGGTAATAGAATGAAAGTTATTCGCCAAAGGCCTCAGATCTATAAGGCATGCTCGTCAACACATTACCCAACCTATATCTCATCTATCTCCTCTTCGAACACATTACTCAATATGCAGATAATACTGCTCCTGTGGTTAGTCATTGGTCTCCGACCAATTGGCGGTCGCTAATTCCTTGGCTAACCACTTCTATGAAATTAGCAGCGTCGCACGCTATCCAGATGATTTTTTAACCATTAAGGTTTGCAAGAAATCCCGCACATCTGTTTTTCCACAGCTTCTTGTCTTCTTACAATAAAATATTTACAATCGCTAAGTAGCATGCTACTCTTTCATAGTGCCCATCAAATTTTCGTGGCTTTGAAGAGGCTACATATAATTTTATTTTTCACATACATCTCTGTACTGAATGATTTATATTAGACCTTCACATACCTCTTACCTTAGAGGAGCATACACCTCCACCTGATAGGTTAATATGATGTTACCATTCCTAAAACCAGGCAAGGATTCTCTGGATCCTAATAATTACCATTCATTCCCATTAACTATGTTTTACTAAGTTATGGAGAAAATGATAAACGTTGAACTAAATTGATTCATAGAGTCAAATGGTTTACTGTATCCTTTTAAATATGGCTTCCAATAGTACCATAACACTGTAGACCTGCTCCTCCTTATAGGGAATTTTATACGCGAGGCCTTTGTCAAAAGACATGTCCTAGTGGTTTTCTTTGAAATCGAGATGGCTTACCATACCCCTTGGTGTGATGTTATCTTACAATAGTTATACAACTGTGGATTAAGGGGCCTATTTTATCCGTAATTTATTATTATCCCGTAATTTTAAGATTCACATCGGTAATGCTTATTGTCACACAAGGAAGCAGGAGGAACTTTTTTAAGAGCCCATCTGGCAACTGACTACTAGGGTAAAAGTTGCTATAATTACCTTACGATCTAATCTTATACTGGATTAAAAAACAAGCAAAAGGCTCACCTTCCCCCGGTGTAGGAAGATGCGACATACAACAAAGAGAGTAAAATAAATTGAAGGAGGCTAGCCTCATCCCTAAAGTCAGATAGACCATAGGTATTTTTTCAGGAAACTGTAACGAGTATAATGGACACTCTGTAGCAGTCTCACTCTTCTCGATACGGGGTCAGGTATCGTGTGCGAAGATCAGTTAAACTGGGATATTTAATAAGAATGTGGCGCAAAGTCTGGGCGACAACGTAATTGTCGCAATAAAGTCCAGGTGTGCTCCATTAAATAGCTGTGTGACCCTCGTGTGTGCCCAAATCGAAGACAAAGGAAAGCGATCTAAAGCCATCAAGGCATTGGAGTGAGGGTCCAAGGAAACAGTCGCGGTGCAATGGCAATTCAATTGATAATCTCTGATGAAGCCCTTTTCCGCATGTTTCGAGCTCTGAAAGATCATTACTTAGGAGGAGAGAAGAAAAGTGTTTTCACAAGTCCTGTGTCGTGATCAGAGTAAAGCATACGAACAATCTCCATTCTGGGTCTTTTTCTCTTCAAAGAGACCAGGAGCACTATGAATTTTGCCCATGAACACCTCTATGAATTCAAAACGGTAGCAAAATGTGCTTTAATCAGCACCTTTTTCTTAAGAATTAAGGTCCAGGATGGGACGATAACTGTATATTTCAGTATGATGGCACAATTTGTCTTAAACAAAAGCAATGACAAAGTTCTAGGCTAAAAATAACATCAAACTTTTGCGACATTTGCTTCGAAATTCACCATATTTGAACACAATAGATAATTCCTGGGCTATAATAAAAATGGCGGTTGATTAACAAAAGCCATTCAATTGTGAGCAGTTGTGTGAGCTTATTGAACAAATATTAATCAATAGCAGTCAAGATATCCTCAAAATTTGGTCTCCAGCTTTCCCAAGGGAATTGAAGCTGTCTCAAAGAACAAAAGGACATTATTGTAAATACTGACTGCGCGCATTAATTGAGTTTATTTGGTAATAAAATGGCTAGAGTTCTAAATCTTTATAAATTTTACCTTCAAATTATGATGCAAAAATACGAAAGAAATATGTAACGTTTTTTTAGTTCTATTATTTTTTTCTATAGAAAAATATAGTAGTTTCAAAACTTTTAGCCATAGCTAAATATGCAACACCGGTATGATTCATATTTTTTAAATATTTTCAGGTTTAGACAACACTTGCATAATGTATATGTATGTGTTAACTGTTACATAAGTTTTCCACTACATTGCGAGTGCATATCAATAAAAACGGCTATGACGAGATTTATTGATCTGAAAACAGGAAACTTATAAATAATGGCATCATGAGATTATTATCTGTTATGACCGCCGTTAGCCCCAGTTACAGCGTAAGGCGTTTTTTATAAGAATGTTCAAGATTGTGGAAGTTTCGCGAGAGAATTTGTTCCACTTTTATTGAGTAAACGTTTCCAATTCAACAATGTTACGACTACCCATTTTGTGAAAACCCTTCCTCAGCTCTTTTTACAGATATTTTGGGGGGTTCAAACGTATTCTATGAAAAGGCCAATTGTTGCCAGTAATGTGGTGTTCTTCTATGTATTTCTGTATAGATTCACTGCTATTTTTGGTATTGTTGTCTTGGTGATATGTGAATGTCGTTCAATTATAAGTTTTCTTGCCCATTGTTTCAGGTTTTTATCAAGTATGTGCTGATAGTTTTCAGAATTAATGGTCCCATCTATCACATTAAATGTGCCAGTGTCAACAACATCGTTATATCTCCAAAACATAATTAAACCTCCACCAGGTTTGAGACTAGGGGCGATGTTTTTTTTCTGTGTCGGCGTTGCCAGATCTAAGCCAAACGTATCGTCCGTCGTTTCAACTAAAGTACTCAATTTTTGTCTCATCTGGCCATAGTATTTTATCTAACTTATCTGGGTTATCTCCCATATGCTCTTTAGCGAACACAAAACGCCTGTCTTTAGGAGCTCTCTTCAACAGACGCTTCCTTCTAGAAACACGTCCATGAAATCATCACAGTTGTAAATGACGACTATGTCACATGCTTAATACTTACTTGTAACTAATTTGTTAAACTCTCAAGATTGTTTGCGGCTTCATAATGAACTAAATATCTCTAGGACTCAGTATATTTGATCGAAATTCACGCAGACATTTTACCTGATACTCTTTGATCTATAATTCAGAATAATGTTCTTTGCAACAGAAATTGGAATGTTCACAGCGAAGTAAATTTTCTATATCTCCCTACGCAGGGGCTCAGGGGACAAACAGGCCAGTCGACTTTTTTGCAGGTCGCCAAGAACAAATTGTCAGGGCCGATCCTGAGGTACTCTCGACCGTATGTGTGTGGGTGGCGAGCGAGGTGGGGAGGAGGGGGGGGGGAACGAAGAAAATTAACGTTGCTAGCGTGGTGAGCTGAGCCTTGCTAGCGTAAATCTCTCATTGAGACACTGTCTGGCATTTTGCAGCTCGCTGGCATCAAACGTTTCTTAGATATTTGCCCCACTGATGGCGTGCTTTTTGCAGAGGAGATCAAACAGCTGTGAGACAAACCATAACTGTATTATGTGTCAGCGAAAAAAAGACAGACAGAATTATTATTCCACAGTACATCAATTTGTGGATATGTATTAAAGGCTTTACAATCAGTGTGTGAACTTAAAACGAAAGACATGATGAATAAATGGATGCAGCGATGAAGTTGTGGTAAAAACAGGATCTGAAGCATGAATACAACGGAGGTCTGGGAGATAAGTGTACCGCTAACAACGGCAACGCCTTAGAAGAATATCGTTTAAAAAATGGGCCATGACGTTAAATGGTAAGGTAGTGAAAGAAAATAGTTTCATGAATGTGACACGTGAATGTAATAGTGATGTGTGAAAACCAAGAGCAGAAGGAGAGAGTTCAGGAGGCCTATTCCTTCGTCAAGCGCTAGTGATTTTATTATGCCGAATTTTTTTGTGTGGCGTCTCTGTTGCGTTGGATTGGTGATTACCTTAAACTTCTGTTATGGAGTTCATGAAATTCGTTTGCACGTCTCGGACTGGTACAACGCGGTAGTGTGTGAATGATAAACAAATGTGTATCTAGTAGGTGGTTATGTAGAAGGATAAATGAGGGGTTCAACTGCTCCTCTCCTTGGTCAATGCTATGACACTGGCTTTATTTAGGGAGGGAAAGAGACTCCAAAAGACTGGAGAGTTGTATACCAGATCTAGCTGACCTCCTCTGTCTTCATCTTATCTCGGTTTTAAACTATAATATGAAAAGAAAGTTTTAGTTAAATAAGTATAAGGTTATATGTGTTTAATTGCTACAGGCTGCACAGATCATCCGTTTCTACGACTATTCTCTTTTAGTTCCTTAGTTATAGAATTTTGAAACCAAAGGTTAGATACATATATCAGAAAGTAGACTTACTATCACGGCCTATTTTTAGTATAAATAGTCACGTTTTGCATTAGAAGTCCTTAAATTTATCAATCTTTTCAGCCTAGAATTGAGCTTAGGTTGGTCAAATGCATATAATTTTTCTTCTATTTTGTTGGTAGCAAATGTTGTACAGTTATAACAGTGGTAAGTTTCATTTGCATAAATATTCGAAGAAAAGTGGTCTATAACTGATTACTAAAAGTATAAATAAACAGTTGGAGGATTTTAAATTCTAATGATTTGGAGCCTAAATTAAAAGGATAAGGTAGCCAATTCAGAATATCAAGGTTGAATAAATATTCAGTGATATCCGATCCTTTAGCAATATTTATTGTATCGAACAATTTTATTCGTTTATTGAAGAGTAAAAATGCAACGTGGAAAGAAGTTAGTTGTCATTGTAATAACAACCTCTGCGCAGTTCTGAATGCAGTCCTCTCTTTCTGATTAAAAAGTTCCACTTGACTATCAATTCTTTCGATGAATTTTCTCGTGCAAAAATCTGAATTTTTCATCTTTGCATATCTGTAAGAAAAGGGACGCCAAGAAGAATACCCCCTTCATTTGCTTCATGAATTCCTTCTCTCTCTATGTCTCCTAAGTATAACTCCACGTGGACTCATCTCTGAATGCAAAGAGAAAAATAAAAGAAGAAAGAATTTGAATATCCGTCAGCCAGTTCACAGGTGCAGTTAATTAAGTTGGGCGCTAAAAGCTTTTACCTCGCTGAGGAAGCGTTAATCTCCGTAGTCGGAAAACTGCAAGCTGAAAGTTTTCCCCCCACATCATAAAGGTCATTAAGACATGGGTCGGCGACAGACGCTAATCCATCTGGCTGCCGGAAGTGGTGAGCCAGTCATCTGAGTCTGACAACGAGGAGAAAACCAACAAATGGCCGTCATATAAATACCCTGGGTTTTCGAATATCGAAAGATTGAGTTTGAGAACCCGTCGCTTTCGGTTCAGATCGTGTGTCTGTTTCCCTAAGTCCCTGGTATTCGCTCATAAAATCGAGGTTGGATCTCACCAGGCAGATCCAAATCTATTTAGAGCAAGCCTCGAATCGTTTAATCCAGAGGAATTGGCCGGATTTCTCTCGTTTCACCTGAAAGTTCTCTCAAAGATTTCCAGTTTCACGTGTAAGACTTCGCGCCAAGCCACGTCAGAGACTCGACTTTTGGAGGTTGCAATTCTCTAGAGGAGAGGTGCCATCGTCCGTCTTCGAGGATGATCGTGAACTCGTCTTCTGCTTCCCCCTTTCAACCTCTAAACATCAGGATATTCGGCCGAGAATCACGTCGATTTTCGATCTCCAATTCCTTGCGCCGACTCGCTAAAGGATTCCTCTTCCTTGAGATGACCCCATTAAGGTAAAACGACCCCTTGCTTGTATCTCTCGTTAATCGACCCACTTTCCGACATATATATATTCCCTCTGTATAACTGATTTCTAGTATCCCATTTAAAAGCTGATTAACGAGTAATTAACGTTACCCGATTACTAAATAATCTATATTCTGTCAGAATTGTCCTTATTTACATTAGCTAAATTTCCTCTACCAATATATATGTTAACTAGTGACTTATTAAAATGATATTATTGGTTTTCACCCTTTAAATGTATCCTTGAACTGCAACATATTAAACTCATTAAACGCTATCAGCCCCCGTAGTTAATTACATTCTTATACCTCTTAATCAACGGATTACTCTTACGAAATGAACGTACTTGTAGGTAGCAAAGGACGCGTACGTACATTAGAGGATATATGTATATATAGACGTATTGTCTGGGAAGGTGACCTATTTTTTGACATATATATATATATATATATATATATATATATATATATATATATATATATATATATATATATATGATAAATTCTGGTGTCAGGTGTGGGGTTAATTGAGGACCTCCTTCGTTATCAAGTCTCTCAGTTGAATTAATAGAAAATTTACCAAGTTGGGTCAAGTTAATTTAAAGATAGAAAAATAATCTATTTTCTTTCTTTTTTTTATTGTGAGTAATCAGTCTTCTGTGGTGCACGTGACCCTATATTTAGTAACAAGCCATTGTTTTGGTGTGGTTTGGGGAGAAAACCTTTCAAACTCCCCTCCTTGTAATCCCAGTGCGGGATTAAGAGGCCCTTTATCAGGTACTCATATAGGAATTCATTTATTTATTATAATTTATTGCGTTCACAAGGGTAAGATTTCATTTATAACATGAAATTCTTGAATGCGTCGAGTGTCTAAAGCTCGCGTAAGGAAACAAGATGTCGTTCTTCGAGAGATTTCTGCAACAGAGTGAGATGGTTAGTCTCTCCGGTAAAGAGCTATTTGCTTATATTTAGGATAAGGAGATAAACGAGAGAGCAGAGAACAAAGAACTAGTGAAGCTGAAGAGAGAAAAAGAGAAGCTGAGGAGACAAGAAAGAAAGATGAAACTGAGAAGAGAAGAAGAGAAACGGAAGCTGAGGAGAGAAGAAGAGGAGCTGAAGCTGAGGAGATAAGAAGAAAAGCTGAAGCTGAGCAGAGAAGAAGAGAAGCTGAAGTTGAAGAAAGAGAAAGGATGAGGCACCATGAAACGGAGTTAAATAGAAATAACTTAGAAACCCTCTCATTTAGTTCCAGGAAAGAAGCCCAACTCAGATCCCCTCTTTAAAGCTTCCAGCATTTAAGGACGGTGAAGATTTCAGTGCTTTTCTCACTCATTTTGAAGATATTTTTGAGGTAAATCACTGGAATATCCAAACTGATGGAGGCGCCCTTCTGTTGCCTCTCCTTAGTACTCAGCTGCGAGATATTTTCATTTCGTTACCCGCCGAGGATACCCTCAACTATTCGACCCTTAATTCCAAACTCTTGGCTGCGATCAACATGAATACGGACTTCTACATGGCAAAGTTTCATCAGGCAAGGTTGCTACCTGGCCAGACTTACTGCCAGTTCAGATTCACCTTCAGAAAAGTCTGCAGCTTTGGTTAGACTCCGTACATGTAAACGGCGACTATGAGTCTCGGTTCGACTTCATTTTGTGGAATTAATTGATGGCTACGCTGCCCTCTGAAATCCGTGCATTCGTGAAGGACCGAAGTGTTTCTTCCTTCAAAGAATCTATCGAAGAAGCGGATTTGCATGCGGCTAGTTATAATCTTTACCCCAAAGATCCCAAGAATAGTCATCCTCCCTCCCCCAAGAGTAAAGGCCACTTCCCTAAATTTCACCCGAAGAACGCTTCAAAATTCGTAAAGGTCCCCGGTCCCTCCAAACCAAAATATCATCCCCCGTCTAAACCTAGGGATGTTGAGCCACCCGTATTTAATCCCCCTGCGTCGGATTACCCCATACAACTCATCGTCTGTTTTTTTTTGCGGAACCCACGGCATGTGAGGACGAACTGTCCCCAAAATTCTAAATTACGTTCTGCTCCCAGCCACGAAGTCCACCAAGTAAGCGCCTCTCTTTCTCCTCCTTCTGCTCACCCCGAAATGCCTGCTTCCCCACTAGCAAATAGCTCCCCCGTGACCTCAAGTTAATGTATTATTTAACAAGAGCTCCCCCCGGTAGGCTCAAATTTGAAACCCGATCGGTTAATGGTTGCTGGGTTTGAACTCTGGTTAGAGATACAAGATGCACGTGCATCGTCCTATCGGAAAAGATGCTGCTCCCAGTCAGCCCCGACCACAATAAATTTGAAGTAGTCCAGGACTACTTGTAAAGAGATAACCGCTTCTCAGTGGTCCGTTGTTTCATCGGGTCCCAATATTTCACCGGTTGGACTGACGCCGTAGAAAGTGCCTTTATATTCTGCGCCATATTAGTCAGCCAGAGCACGTAGCTCTCTCCTAGTTCCGTTGCTCAGCCCGCCATCACGAGGGCCCAAGCCATAAATAACGTGGTACCCCTGTAACTTTAGAACCCGTTTTCCACGATTAAGAGACTCTGAGCAACGAGTCTTTTGTAAAAGCACAGAATAAGTGTCCTTCTCTACAGCCATTGTGGGAAAAGTCGAGGACCAACGAGCGCGAATCCGTTCGTGGTCACAAAGAGGTCTCCTACCTCGTTGAGAATAAACTGTTGTTCCGTTTCACCTCCGTTTATAACTACTCCACTACGTGCTCTCTATGTATCACCCGCTCCCTAAAAGGACCCATTTTGACATTAAGTCAAAAGAAAGAGGGTTCAAGCCCAGTGACGAGGTCCTGATTCTCCTGCCCATGGAGACAAATAAACTTCTTTCCCAATATAAAGGCCCCTTTTTTCAGTCTTCGAAGCTCGCGGCCCCGTGGAATACCTTATCCAATCGCCCTCCGGTAACAAATTGTTTCACGGCAACATGCTAAAACATTACCACCGCAGCGCCTGCATCAACAATATTGTTGCCCTGGATGAACAGGCCTTGATGGAGCCTATTATCCCTAGGAACCTCTTAACCTAGTCCAGAGAGTTTGCGTAGAAGCTGACAATTACTAACCACTCCTGTTGCTCCTCGGAACGTATAAATACTCCCCCCAGGAGTTCTATCATAATCTCCACCTGGATTCCGCTCACAAAGCCCAGTCATCCCGGTTGTCAAAGGCCTACAGGGACGTCATTTCCGAGAAGCCTGGTTACGGTTACTCGAACCAATTTGAGCATGACATACTATTGACCACGCAAGAACCGATCTGATCTAAGCTGTACACTTTGCCCATTCATTTGCGATCAGCATTCAATGCAGAGGTCGGAAACTTACTAAAATTAGAAATAATTGAATTCTCTCCTTCAAATTACTGTTCCTCCATTGTTATGGTTGGGAAGCCAGACCACTCCTTTTGAATGAGTGTGGAGTTTCAAAAACTTAACGCCGTGACGGTTTTCAATGCCGAACCGATCTCGTTGATAGACCAGAGCCTACATTTTTTAGAGAACGCTAAATTTATGAAAGGCATACTTTGAAATTTTCCTCAAGGATAATGTTCTGAAATACAATGCCTTTCCTACAGAAAAAAGGCATATGCAATTTAAGTGCCTCCCATTCGGTTTAGTCAATGCTTGTTGTAATTACAACAGAATGTTATGCCGCATCTTAGATGGTCTGAAAATGTGTATTTCTATTTTAATAATGTGTAAGTATCTACACGCACATGGGATGAACATCTAATCTCCCTTCGTTTCCTCTGTAATAGGCTCCGAGAGCAAGGTCTGACCATGGGCCCTTCTAAGTGTAATTTTGCTCACGTCACTATCAAGTACCTTGGATTTCAAATTGGAGAAAACTAAGTAACGCCCCAGCAAGAAAAGGTCAAGGCTATTTCAGATATGCCCCTTCCCCGTACTAAGAAGCAACTACGTTCCTTCTTGGGTTCAATCTCTTTCTAACGGCGCTTCGTCCAAAACTTTGCCGCCTTAGCGTCCCCCCTGAAATATCTCCTTAAGAAACACGCCTTAAATTGAATCGTTTGGAGCTCCAAGGCAATTTCCAACTTCCAGCAGATGAAGAATAGGCTAATATCTGCCCCCATATTGCAGTTCCCGAACCCGAACAAATTGTTTGGAATCCGTACGGATGCCAGCAACGATGGCATCGGTGGCGTGTTGCTACAGTACGAAGAAGATAGGAATATATATCTTATCGCTTATGCAAGCCAGAAGCTGTTACCCCACGAGAGAATCTATGCATTTATATAACTTATCGGTTAAGAGTTCGTGATCGAAACGGATAACCGTCCTCTGGCGTAGTTAAGAAATTGTAAAAACCAAAACGGAAGGATATGCCAGGCAGTCTGCTATTAATAAAATATCAATTCCGAATTTTGCATTTAAAAGGTAATGAAAACTATGTAGCAAACAGTCAAAGTAGGAAACCAGTAGAGGACCCTCCTCCCTCAAGGTAGAACTCCATACATCCTATAAGTTCATATATATATATTCGAACTCGTTGCTCACCCATGTAAAATTTATTTTTGTGCATGTGTGCGTACGCCCGTAATTTAGTGTATTGCTTGTATATATGTGTTGTCATTATTGATTTTTAAAATTATTTCCTGGATTGTCCCTCCGCTTGATTTATTTCTTATTCTAAATTGTGTTATTGCTTTTACATGAAACTATATATTTTTTATTTATGTAATTAATTACCCATTAACCTAAATGTATGTGTGAGATTTATCCCTCGTCTGGGATCAAACAGAGCAAATCCTGTAAGTTGACGGCCGCAGTGTCAGCTTAAATTTTAATAACGATGGTTTTGGGTCGATATGCCTTTTTCCTTTCCCTTCGTGTCGGGAAAAACGCCATCTTTGGAAGAGAGGCATGTAAAGGAAAGGGACGCAAAAGAAAAATACACACTTCATTCGTGTCATGAATTTCTTCCCTCTTTACGTCTCCTAAGTATAACTCCACGTGGACTAATCTCTGAATCCAAAAAGAAAAATAAAAGAAGAAAGAATTTGAATATCCGTCAGCCATTTCACAGGTGCAGGTAATCAAGTTGGGTGCTAAAAGCTTTTACCTTGCCGAGGAAGCGCTAATCTCCGTTGTCATAGAACGGCCTGAGGCTGCCCTGCTTCAGCCTCTATTACATTTCGAAACGCATGCTTCCCACGGGCATCCTGCGGGAGATAGTAGAAGACGCGTTATCGCCCACTATACCCAAGTTTAATCAAAGAGATTCATTCTCCCGTTTGCCTCCATGCGTTGATCTCGCCAGATTGAATTAGATTTATGGGAAGATAAGATATTTTCCCAAGCGCCACTGGGACATTCCTTCGAAGTCCCCCCCCCCCTTGCACACACTATTGCCCCAACGCTAAAGAAATGGCTCCGGCCATTTATGCGATAGCATTTCGCGTTTGAAGCAGATCTTGATTACCTTTGCGGGGCATCAAGCCGATCCGGTCTCCCTTGGGCACCCAGAAACTCTACCCCGAGAAACCCCTTATTGTCCAGAAGAGGACAGTATCCCTTGAGTGCAAAGGTTTGTGCCCCTCGAGACGCCAAGTCAACAGGGCCCTCCCCTGTTGTTTAGAAAGAGAACAACATTAGAACAGCTATATTTTTTCAAGCCCGTTCGTCAAGAAACGGGTCTCCTTCCCAAGAAATCACGTCAGTGGTCATTTAATTCCCCCCTTTTTAACGTTCTTCAAGAGAACGCTTAGTTATAACAATAACCTCTATTGTTCATCTAGAAAATCTTTGATATCCTGTCTCAAGGATCGCTCGTACTTCCGAGCCCCACTTGGCTCTCACTCCTTGAAGTCAGTCCTTACACCTCGTTAAGGACAACCCCCGAAGAACCCCTTCTCCTGGAAAAGAAATCGCCAGTTGGCCCAAAGATTCCTTTCCATCGCCTTCCTCTGCCACGACAACATTATAATTACATAAGCTACGCATTACATTTAACCATTTAACTGTGTATTAACGCAACTCTGTGCTTTAAATCCCTCCAAATCTTAATCCTACACTTAGTCAAATATTCCCATGAACTTTTTCGTTTCCTGTGTCTCTCCTATTTTAATCCCCGGTCATGTAAATATTTTCCGTGTGTTGTTTTGATAAATTAATTAATAAAACTCTATTTTATTAATGTTTGCAATATTATTTATCTTTGGTGCCGTTCCACTTCTTAAGTATATTGAAGATAAATAATCCCTCTCCAAGCCCCCTTTTAAACCATTCTCGGCATCTGATTACCACGCATTCGAAATATAGAATAATCCCCTCACGAATATATATATATATATATATATATATATATATATATATATATATATATATATATATATATATATATAGTATATCGTCGGGAGCCTAGTCTACGACATCCGTAGTCGGAAAACTGCCAGCCGAAAGTTTCCCGCCCATATCGTAAAGGCCATTATGACTTAAGTCGGTGACAGATGCTAATCCAACTGGCTGCCGGAAGTGGTCAGCAAGTTGTCTCAGTCTGACAACGAGGAGAAACATAAAAGATCGGCAGATTGAGTTTGAGAACCCGTTGCCTTCAGTTTAGATCGTGTGTCTATTTCCCTAACTCTCTGGTATTTGCTTATACCATCAAGGTTGGATCTCACCAGGCAGATCCAACTTTTTTTGTGAAGGCTTACTCTGTTCTGATTAAGACTCGAATCATTTCGCCCCAGAAGAATTAGCCGGAATTCCTCTCGTCTCCTCTGGAACCCCCCGTCAAGGATCTCCAGTTTTCCGTGTGAGATTTCGCGCCTTGCCGCATCAGAGTCTCGTCTTCTGGTCCCCTCTTTCATCCTCGTTACCATCAGGATATTCGGTCGAAAATCACGTCTTTTTTCCGTCTCCATTTCCCCGCGCCGACTCGCTAAAGGATTCCCCTTCCGCGAGGTTGCCCCATTAAGGTGAAACAACCCCTTGCATGTATCTCCCGTTAATCGACCCACTTTCCGACATATAAATATTCCCTCTGTATAACTGATTTATAGTATCCCATTTAAAAGCTGATTAACGAGTAATTACTGTTACCCGATTACCAATTAATCTACATTCTGTCAGAATTGTTTTTATTTATATTAGCTCTATTTCCAGTATGTATATATATGTTAACGAGTAACGTATTAAAATTATATTAATGGTTTTCACTCCTTAAATATATTCTTGAACTGCAACATAGTAAACTCATTAAACGCTATCAGCCCCCGTAGTAAATTACATTCTTATACCTCGTAATCAACGGATTACTCTTACGAAGTGAACGTACTTGTAGGTAGCGAAGGACGCGTACGTACATTAGAGGATATATGTATATATAACTGTATATATACATATTATCGTGGCTATATATATATATATATATATATAGACGTTTTGTCTGTGGAGGTGACCTATTCTTCGACAATCTCATTTCATCATTCTCTTCTGTTGGTATGTATTTTCTTCATGGCTTTCTATGACAAAATAAATCCATGGTTTTTCAATTTATTTCACGCGCGTGAGCTCAATTTAGAGATTCTTGTGAATTCTGTAATTTTGTGGAGATTATAATTTCGTGGAGAGAAAATATCAAGGTAAGATAATTCTGAAAAAAATATAAATAATTTACGGCATCCAGTGACCAATTGCATTACGACAGGCCAACGTTTCTAATTTTAGTTTTTGACTTTAATTTATTAGGAAAATTTGCTTTGATTGATTAAGAAAATTAGATTTTCTCCTTGTTTCCTCATTTTCTAAAAGAATGGGAGAAGGAAGGTACATAAGAGTATTTTAAACTTTGTATTTTGTCAATTTCTCTTTCTGTCTCTTATTTAAGCAATTTTGTTATTGTTATTTTTGAGGAAAGGATGGTAAATATTTCAATAAAGGAGAACATTTTAGTCAATAAAGATCGAATAAGAGGAGAGTTTTTTAAATGAACAAAGTGGATGAAATGAAAGAATGTATTAGATTGTAAAGTTCTTATTAAAACCTGCATCAAAAACCCTTAATATGACAAACATTTCAACTATGTTTTGTCGTAATTCAATATTCCAATCAATTTGACCTTTGACTTCTTATATGGGGAATTTATAGATTTAAATCGCTGTTGTCTCTTTTAATTTCGTTTTATTTACTTAGCTATGATAACTACTTGACTCACCAGCAAGTCAGTGTGTGTATATTAACTTTTGTCTAAAAACATAATTAATGAAGTGTAATTAAATAGGGGGATTAATAACTCTTAAAGAATAGAAAGATCCTAGTAGAAATTTAATCCTCATTTGAGGGGAAATAAAGCCCTGTCTTGTTTTAAAAATATCCTTTTAAATTTATAACTGATGTAGTAGTTGGTAATATACAAAAGATAAATACGGAGAGGATACACAAGCAAAAAATCTATAAGCTTGCACAAAGTTCATACGCACTTCGGGAGCCACGTTTTTCTTCCCCAACATTATAATTAATTCATGATACTTGGCGATTATGAAACCCTGACCCTAATTTGATACGCTGCGTAAGCACAAGCTACAGATTTTTATCCCAAGCACTCAGCATCCTCAATAAAGTGACGATAATTATCGGGACGGAAGATAAACAATGAATTCAGCCACTCGAGGTACGCTAAGCGGCTGAATGGCAACTTGCGCAAGGATCCAACTTCATGTTTAAAAATGAAAAAGGTTTAAAAGATCGTTCGAAAGGCATTACTATCTGGACGAAAAATAAGAACCCAGTCCGCCATAGTCAACAACACATTAGAATATAACGAAGAAATATACAGACTAATAAACATTTTCAAACCTTGCAGATTATCAAAAGATATTAATGTGAAAACATAAGCAAAATAAAAGATACATTTGTGTATCTGTATAGAAACAATAAGACCGAGAGCGGGCACTATCATCAAAATGTTGAGAAGATTGAGTGTTTTTAAACCCTTCAAATGGCTTAAAGCGACAGATATTTGTTTTAAAAGAGGGAGATTCCTGCTGAATACAGATATCTTTCAGGAGACAATCCAGCATCGGTGAGGATGTAGGCTGGTGTAACATAAACGGACCAAAAGAACACCTCTCATTTTCCTTGTTGGTATAAATCTCTTCACTATATAGAATATTCAGACAATTTGCTTATATTTTTTAGATCTTTCAAAGAGAGAAATATTATAACTAGAATTTGCCCTATGTTGTCATAACTTACCAGTCCATAATGCAAGGGTTTATTGATATATTCGTCTAATATCGATTTACATGTTGAATACGAAGGAGCTTTTGAAATAATGTTTCTTCTTACGCAACCGCATCCTGCCGTCTCCAAAGAAGCAAGATAATAGAACGTGTTCACCCCATCCGGTGTAAAGTTCTGGAACACTGAATAGACCTTCAAGCAGATGGTAGCCGGCTGGACAGGGATAACAAAAAAAACACATTGTGCAAGACCCTCGCGTGACCACGAAAAATAATTCAGTGCATACAGATACAATGAACGCTGCCCTAAAGACAGGCTACTTTCTTGACGGCCAGAAGCTAGCTAAAGTCATTCATATCCGCAAAGGAAACAATTGCCCTGGCCTACTTATCAACTACAGGCCCATCTCTGACCTTGAGTTTGTCGGCAAGTTCTTTCTTTGTAATGATCATTTCGAACATGTTCCAATCGCAAATGAGTGATAAAGAGGAGCACAACCGTCAGCAACATGGGTTCAAGTGGAAGCGTGGCTCATAAAAGTACTCGTCTTTCTGACAAAATGAAAACAAAGAAACAAACACCCAGTGGTGTGCGGATAGTAAATATATAGATATCGTACTTATAGTCCTGCATAAAGCCTTCAATTAAGTGAGGAAGAGTTGTTTACAATACAATATCCTTAACCTTTAGCAAGACCCCATCCTGGAAAGCGTCCTTTATGACTTACTTCATCATGAAAATGTGGGCTTGAATCATGATAGAATAGTATGAGGGAAATGAATTCGAGCTAAAAGTAGGTGTTCCTAAGAGTAGTTGTCTTAGTATCCTCATTTACTTTATTGACACAATTGATATTCCTTCGCCAGCAAAATAACGCGCGATGTATCTGAATTTAGCAGACGACAGCAACCATATAATTCCTAGCACATACAGAAATTTAACGTCTGAGGCAAAGGAAACGCAAGAAAAATATCTAAACAATTCAAAAGAAATGGAAAATGAGAATCTAAAAAGAAAATATAAATACCTCTTTTTGTTAAAATACAGCCGAGATGACTGTGGACCAAAGATACTACAAAAATACTAATGAATTCTTGTGCTTTGTTTGTCAATTATCACTAACAGGCACCTAAGAGACCTAATATCAAAGAAATTTGGCAAGAAATGAATATACAAAATCCACCTATTCTGAAACTTAAGTTTGCCAAACATCAAGAAAATATCTGTCATATTAATTGTTCCCGCAAAACTCATACCAAGTGATGGCAACCCAAGCGGCAAGAAAGCACCTGTTAAAGCGACTGCATCAAGTCCAGATCAGGAAACGCTGTATTTCAATGAGGCGAGGAGGCGAGATACTGCATCATACAGATGAACTTCAACCTAAGGTACGTGAGTAAACCCATAAAGGTCATAACGCAGATACTGTCCAGAAAAAAATAGGGAAGGATCAATGAGAAAATTATCCTCAACCTCAGACAAGGGATAGAGAGTAAAGATAACACTAGAAATAAAGTCAAGAGAACATCTAAATTTCCAAGCAGCAAGATCTGCTCAGAGGATGATGTTTATCTAAACACTAAAAGAGGAATACATGAGTGTGTGCGAAGAAAGAATGAGGAAGAAAAATCGAGATGAATGAATAAAAATATAGTGAGGAACATTCCATCTAATCTAAAATTAACAGAGGCAGGTTAATCTGAATAAATGTTAGTAAATAAAATTAATAAATTTCTAACAGTTGGTGAGTGTAAAAGGAGAGAAAGAGTAATTAAGAGGAACAAATAATAATTAACCAAAGCCAAAAGGATAAAGGTTGCTAAATCTATAGATATATAAAGGCCAGCAAAAAGGGTATACAAAAATTAAAGGAAATATGAATTGTATGTCCTCATCGCCAAGGCAAACAACTTACTAATAAAACTTATATCCTAATTTTTACACTCTCCCATACATACAACCTTTTCCAAATGTTAGTTTAGGTTCATCATAATGTTCTCTCTTTCTATGCTTCAGCATGTTCGGAAGCATGCAGCTACTAGTAGGTTACCTACTGATAAGTAGCAGCAAGCAGAGGTGATTCTATCTGCATGTACAGTAAAGAGCAGAATTTTGACACATCTTCTTTCGGCTATGATGGCTCCGATGGACTACTGCCAAAGATTGATGATAGGAGATCGAAAATATAAGTATTAATGAAGAAAGAGGAGTAAAGCGCATGGGGGATTTTTGGATCTCAAGAAAAATTATGATCGTGTAGATAAACACAATGGCAGGTATTGAGAATTTATGGAGTGAATGGTAAATTTTTGGATAATGTGACGAGTATTTATGTCGAAAATATGGCCTGCGTTAAGGTGAAATAGAGAAGGAGTGAGTAATTTTTCCTAAGTATTGGATGGCAAGATAAGGTTGTGTATGTAGCCATAGCTGAGTTTTATCTATGTTGGTATCTGCTGATGAACTTGTGTTGGTGGCTGAGAGTAAGAATGATTGGAAAAAGTCAAATGAAACTTTCGACACAGTTTGAGAGGAGGAAGAGGCTAAAAATTAATGCATAAAAGAGTAAGGTAATGGTATTTAGAGTTGGAGATGAACTAGGGTGTGCATGCTGAGTCCGTGGTGTCACTTTTAAACAAGTGCCAAGTAATGAAGGAGGAGTAAGGTGATAGTAAGGAAGATGATGCAGAGTGCAATAACAAAGTGTTAAATGTTAGGAAAGTACTTGGAGCAATTAGAGTGCTATTTAATCTTAGGGATTTGAGTGCGGAATGTGCCGGGATGGTGTAAGAGTGTATGCTGGTGCCGTCGTTGGTGTATGGGAGTGAAAATATAGTATGGAAGAAGAAACGTTCTCTAGTAAGAAATTGTAGAAGAAATACTTTGGAGGGATGTTTGGTGTGTGAAACATGAATATAATGAGAAACTACTGGGTAAGAGATGCTTATTTTGTGCATAAGATTGTGACTGAAAGTTTTGTGGTGTATAGGCATGTAAGATGAATAATGAAAGAAAACCTATAAAATATAGTAGAGCGAGTGTCTTTGCTTTAAAAGGGTTGGAAGAACGCGTAAAAGGCGGGTGGATAGTGTGAAAGGGCTGTCCGAGTTAATGATATTGAGTGTAATAGATGGGAAAGGCAGATATTTGTGAGTAGGCGTGCTAGTGGCTTTGAAGCACGACGTCCTCACTTTTGGGTAAAGTGGCGAATGATAATGAAGTGAGATAGGATATATATTTCTCCTCACAATTACTCATTCCCACAGTTTAGGACTTTTAAGAAGGTGACAATGCAGATAAGAAAAGAGGAGCCTATAATTACAGCCCACTCGTGCAAAAAGTCAACCCATTCGTTAGGCTTCATTGCCGTTGCTCTCATGCTTCGCTGATTCGCTGCTGACTTTGTAGTTTCCAAACTTAATTTGGGAAACAAACGGGCTGCCATCGAGAGCAGAAGTTGCAATAGGATTAGTCGGATTTTAAACTAAAAATCGAAGCAATCCCCGGTGGTTTGGACCAAGGGACAAGGAAATTTCCTTTTCAGTTGTATTTGGTGAAAACGTAGATCAACGAGGGTACATTAATACGGTTAAAGGTGTATGATAAGGGGCTACTAGTAAAGGAAAGGAAATTGAACTAGTAAAATTTCATGTAAAGTGGCTAGCCCCAAAAGACAAGCGGTGGCTATACATACAGGTTACAGATACTTGAGAGGAGGCGCCTCTCTCCGATGATTAAATATCGATGCTTAAGTAATTGATGCTCATTAAGTAATTTGCTCATTTTAATCCAGCTTAAAACCAGGCAGAAATTTCTTTTTTGCTTAAATAGTTCTTGAAGTTGCCAGATAAATTGCAAGATACATTTTTATTGCATTTCTGTCCACAATAAATAGCCCATGCAAAATTCTAAGCTTTTCCGACCATCTTCAACTCCCCCAAGCAATGCAAATCTCCCTTGTGTCAATCATACGCGAAAATATATATTCGAGTTAAAGCAGAGACTGATTTTTCTTGGCATACACCTTTCTCTCCTGCCTTAGAGTCAATCATTTTGTACAACTTCAACTCGCCGTCCTCACGCTAAAAGCTAATTTGGGTCTTACATGTAGCAGCTGTCCCCTCTTTCAGCGCTCGTCTTTTCAACCTTAATTATGAGCGTATGTCTCCAACTCAAAAGTTGTGGACACATTTAAAAGCTCTTCTGAATTCCTTGTAGCGTCGCAGAAAATTTGACTAACTGTTTTTTTCAAATGAAAACTTTAATTGTTATCCATCAAATTAAGATGTGACCCGTTGCTTCTTGCCTCTTTCGAAAATCTTACTGTCATTAGACTATTCCACTCACTTTCTCATTCTACTGTGTTAATGACAGAATACCTTATTAGCAACAACTATATTTTATATTCTATATAGAAAAATATTAAGTTATTTGTTTCCTTAAGTATTTAAGGCTAAATGACAGGTATTCATATGTACACGCTACTACCAAACAAATCTCTTTTTGTATTTTTGGGCGAATTAGGACCGCCCATGTAAATGATATACATATACTGGCTACAATATATTATATACCAAAGGAACTTCCCCTTTTCTATTTGATACCTTTCTTCTCTAGCCTCTACAGTGATATGATAATATCGCCACAGACCTGTACTGTTTGTCAGCCGAACATAAACAAAGGTCGATTTACTATTCACCCGATATTTTAGATTGGGGTCCTTACCTCCTCCACGCCGGAAAAAGAATCCTTTTTCTCATTTTTTCCTTTTCCATTTATAACTTTTGACTTATTCTTTTGCAACCCAAAGTAACGATTTAAAGTGATTATGAATAAAATTTCCATCACAATATGTTACGATTATTTCTTTCTAAAATGAAAACACAAAAGCTACAAAACAAGGCTTGAGGACCTTAACTTATTTCAATGGGAACAAGAAATCTAGGAAGGCAACTAATCTCTACCTATAAAATTTTAAACGGCATCTACGATCTGAATTACAGGAAGCTATTCGTAATGAACGAAAATCAAACGCATAAAAATGGATGGAAATTGGAGTGTCAAAGATTCTCCACTACACTAGTTGAAATTAATTTTTCGTATCGGATAGTCACAGCATTTTTAAAAATATGTTAGAGAAAATTATACCTATCCTATGGCATTAAAACATTGCAGTAAAGTTATTGGAAAAACTCGTACGTATGAAAAAGATACATAAGTATAGGAAAAATATCATCGAGTGGGCCGTAAGACATTTGAGGTTTCCCTACATCCTTGTAACCACTTATAACCTCATTTTGACACATAATTTAGGAGCTATTACTATTTTGAATAAGGAACGCGGAATATTAACTAATAATTCCCATTTCACTATGAAATCTACAACCTTCACACTTAGTAAATGATAGAAAGTCCAAGGATTTATGTTGCTTTTCTTGCGGACCAAACTTCCTATCTGCCAGCATCTGGAACTTTCGAAATAAAGGTGCCTGTGGAGAAGCAAACTTCGTAATATCTACCCTTGGATATATAAAAAGGTGCAGTTAAGTTTGATAATCCTCTTTGTAGCAGAATAAGGTCAAATGGAGGCCACGTGCCCTCCTGTACCCACGTGGTTCCGGAGATAACCGCATGGAGCTGGTGAAACCATGGGAACCTAGGCAAGGAGGCGGCTGACACTGTTATTTCTCGCCCCAGCTGTATTTGCCTAGGGACCAAAGTCATCTCCCCCCTCCCTCACGTGGCTACCTCTTCGCGAGCATTCGGGCCTTTCTGCTCAAAGATTCCCTCTTCCCTCGAAGGAGTCGCCGACTTTTCCTCAAGATCGCGCGCGCCTCCTCTCCAGGCGCCTATATAACGCTTCGACTGAGTTTAGAGAGCAGCACTGTTAGACTTCCACCTACTCCGACGAACGAGCTAAAGGACGCTCCCCACCCACCTCAGCGGCGATTTAGATTCAAGTGAAGGCTAAATCGACGAATGAAATCTGCCTTAGTCAATCGGCAAGCTTCGACATCAGTGAACTCTGCCCTAGTCATTCGGCGAGGACTGACAAGGATTCCAAACTCCGAAGAGGACTAGTGCTCCCTCATATGAATCCAGAGGTAAACCAACTACTTCCTTTGCTTTCATTTTATCCCAACTGGCTCTTCGTTGGCAACGATCACAGAAGGTATTCGTAACCATTGCCACCTGCAGATTGATCTTAAATCGGGCTGATCGAATTGTTCCATTATTTGTGTAAACACCCCAGTTTAAAGTCCCCCTTCAAATCACTAACTGTATCTGAGCTCTTTAATCCCTCAATTAAATCTACCTGATCGCATGCAGATCTTTAACCCCCTCTGGGCCACCATTCCATTTAAACCCAATTTCGATGTAAATATATATATCCTTTGGTTGTTAGTAAAGTCATATTTTCGTCATTTTGTTTCTTTTGCAACCCCAGCGCGTACCAGCTACCTGTTAATATTTGGCCAACTTGCACTCTGAAATATTTGTTTAAAAAGACCCCGCAAAGTAATAATAAACCATCCCTACTGGACTTCTAACAATGTCCCCTTTTACTATCGGTCTTCAACCTACTTTGGGCCAAGCCCTAAAGTACCTACGTATATATAAATATATAGTCTGGCCATTCCACGACATATATTTATATATACTTAACTCTATTATAAAATCTGGTGATCAGGTGTGTGGGGTCTTTAAAATGTCTTTGGAGAGGTTTTTAAAAGGCAACCCTTTAACTTTATTGTAATTTTTAAAGCTGAGCACCATTTGACTTGCAAAGACAAAACGAAACGGGCAACAACCCTGCCATATTTATTTTTCGCTTTTTGTTTTTATGTGTTTAGACCGACAACCTTTAATAGGAAAATTTTGTTAGGCGACAGAATTTCCCCATGGTCACTTTAATCTCCCACGGCTTAGTAGGGTCTGATCCCTTCTCATCTCACAAATACGCAATCATTTTTTTTTTTTTTATTTGTTTAATCGGCTATTATATTAGTGTTAGAATTTGCATAGCAAAGCTTCCGGTTGAAACAAGCATATTCCTCCGTGTGTCAGTAATTTGTGAGCCAAGCCTCCTCCGTCCCGTGCTGCAGCCCATTAAAACTTTTCTTTCGAACAACGTACTCCCCTTGTTACGAACAAAATGTCCTCGTTCTATAGATGTAAACTCCAAGGACCATCCCTCGGTTTAAGTGCCATCGACCTTTGTCACTTATGTACAGGAAGAGGAAAGAAATGAGAGAGCATATAATACAAAACGAGAAGAAATAGAAAGAGCTGAACAAAAAGAAATTAGAGAATTAGGATTACAAAAAAGAAATTAGAGAAAGCAAATTCGCTAATATGAACTGGAATCGAATCGTGATCGACTCGAAACCCTTTCAGTAAATTCCGGTGTAGGAACCCTTCAATCAGCCTCCGTTAAAATACCCACGTTTAAAGATGGAGAGGACTTCGGATCTTTTCTCACTCACTTCAAGAAAATTTTTAAGTTAATCATTAGGACATAAAGACGGACGGGTGGCTAAGCTTCTTTCACTACTAAGCTCCCCGCTCCGAGACCTAGTCGTATTGCTCCCCTCTGAAGTTACGGTGGATTACTCTATCCTTAAATCCGAACTTCTTGCGGCGTACAATATTACGCCTGACTTCTATCGCACCAAATTTCGCCACACCCGCATCTAACCAGGTATGACCTTCCGTCATTTTGGATATACTCTTTTCCGTACTTTTAATTTTTGGTTAGACGCATCGAAAGTCCTTCACGATTATGAGTCCCTGGTATATTTTGTTCTACTGGATCAGTTGCTGGCATCGCTAACACCAGAGATCCGCTCCTTTGTGAAGGATCGTCGGTGCAACTCCTTCAAAGAGTGGATAGAAGAGGTAGATATTTATGCGATGAGCCTCAACTTATACCCGAAGAAAAATAAAAAGCCTCCCCCTTCATTCCCCAAGAATAAATTTAGTAACTCTCGGTTCCCTCCTAAGAACTCGCCAGAATTCGCCAAGATTACGGGCTCCTTTAAGCCCAGAAGTTTTCCTCCATCGGACCCCCTTGACGTCAAGCCCCTCATAACTATTCCCACAGCGTCAACTTTTCCCTGTAGGCCTATTATATGTTTTGCGTGTGGCGTCAAAGGCCACACACGCCCCCCAAATTCACAAGTTCGTGGTAATCCCATTTACCAAGTCCACCAGGTGAATGCTGCTCCCACTTCCCCTCCATCACGACCAGAATCTCAAGATCCAATCTCGTCTACTAGTGCCCCAGGGCACCATGTGAATTTTCTCTTCGACAAAAATTCTCTCGGAAGTCTCATATTTGAAAACGAAAGCGTTAATGGGTGCCAAGTCTCCACCCTCGTCCACGATACCGGATGCACGTGTATCCTGGTATCGAATGAACTTCTTCCCCTGGTGGCTCCCGACCACAAAAAATTTGCTGTAGTCCGTGACTACTTGGAACGCGCAAATCGCTTTCCCATTTTAAACTGTTACCTCGAGTGTCAGTACTTTTCCGGATGGGCTGAGGTCGTGTCAGCCTCTATCCAATTCTGTTCCGTTTTGGTAGGACAGTATCCCCTAGTCTCATCTGACGCTGTTGCTCAACCCGTCATCACGAGAGCCCAGGCAGAGAAGGAATCCCAGAGGCCCGCTACCATTGAAACTCTCTTAGGTTCGGATTTCAGCGGCGTTATGAATGCAGAATACGCTTAAATACAGAAGGAGTTCCCAAATATCTTTGCCCTGTGGGAGAATCTCTGAGACTTGAGCAATATTCGGTCCGGGGTAAGTAGACAGCCTCTTATATCGTGAAAGAAGGCTTGTTATATCGCACTTGCTCGGATGGCGCCAACCCCGAGACTCACGCTCTACGTGTTCCCTGTTCGCATGTCCCCCTTCAGAAGAGACGAATCATACCAAAATCCGCTTGTTTAAGATCTTACCCACATATCCTTGAACCTTCTACGACAAATTATTGTTCCCCAATAGTTCTGGTACGGAAACCAGATAACTTTTACCGCATGTATGTAGATTTCCTTAAATCAAATCCCGTGACCATTTCCGACGCTGAACCGTTTCATTTATTAGACCAAAACCTTCACTTGTTCGAAAAAGCGAAATTTATTAGCGAGCTCTACACCCGGAATATTTTAATTGTAATTGTTCCATATGTATTTGTCCACCTTGTCATTATTATAACCGCCAGCTAGAGATTAGCTTATATACAATTAATTATGTTATGTCGTTATTTTTTTACTCGGTTTGTACGTGTATGATGCACACCGCCCTTGTATATATGAAACTAGTATTTATAAACCTGGTCCGGCACCAAAAATGTGTTTATTTACCACCATAATCCTTATGTTATTTATGTAAAATGTATCCTGAATTTCCATCTCATTCCTTTGTTCTATTTTATTTTTTTTTGCTTTGTATAACTTAGTGTATAAATATTATTTAATTTTATTATTTTGTTCTTTTAATGTCCCCTTTATTGCTCTTATGGTAGGCAATAATAAATTTTCTTTTCCGTTCATATGTACACGCAGTCAGGTAGAATTAGCTTGTACGCCTGCTCAACGACAGGTCAGGAATTCCGTGTTGTTGTTTTTTTTCCGTTTAGCTCGTGACCACTAATTAGTCTAAGGGGATATCACTTTTCTCCCACAACTCCGAAAGTGACATTTTTTGGATGGGAGGGATGTAGTAGAATGAGGTCAAATGGCGGCCACGTGCCCTTCTGTTTCCACGTGGATCTGGAGATCACCGCATGGAGCTGGTGAAACCATGGAAACCTAGGCAAGGACGCGGCTGATACTGTTATCACTCGCCCCAGCTGTATTTGCCTATAAACCAATGTCATCTCCTCTCCCCCATCCCTCACGCGGCCACATCTTCGCGAGCATTCGGGCCTTTCTGATCAAAGATTTGACCCCGTTGGACATTCCAACGAGCGTTATCAAGATTCCCCCTTTCCCCGGATGAGTCGCCGACTTTTCCTCAAAATCACGTGGGCCTCCTCTCCAGGCGCCTATATAACGCTTCGACTGAGTAGTTTAGAGAACAGCACTGTTAGACTTTCACCTACTCCGACGAACGAGCTAAAGGACGCTCTCTTTCCTTCCCTCCCCACTGCGGCATTTTCGATTAAAGTGAAGGCTAAATCGACGCGTGAACTCTGCTTTAGTCAATCGGCAAGCTTCGACATCAGGGAATTCTGCCCTAGTCAATCTGAAAGGACTGAAAAGGATCTCCAAATTCTAATACTACTAGTGGTCCCTCGTATAAAGCCAGAGGTAAACCAACTTCTTTAATCGCTTTCACCGTACCCTAACTGGTCCCTTTTCGGCAACGAGCACAGAAAGTATTCGTAACCGTTACCACCTGCAAACTAATCTTAAATTGGGCTTATCGAATTGATCCATTATTTGTGTAAAAACCCCAGTTTAAAGTCCCCTTTAAATCACCAACTGTATCTGACCTCTTCAATCCCTTAATTAACCTACCTAATCGCGTGTAGATCTTTAACCCCGTCTGGGCGACCATTCCATTTAAACCCAATTTTTATGTAAATATATATATCCGTTTGTTGTTCGTAAAGTTATATTCTTGTCATTGTCTTTATTTTGCAACCCCAACGCGTACCAGCTACCTGTTAATATTTGGCCAACTTACACTCTGAAATATTTGTTTAAAAGGACCACGCAAAGTAATAATAACCATTCCCACTGGACTTCTAACAATTTCCCCTTTCACTATTGATTGGTCTTTAACCCACTTTGGGCCAAGCCCCAAAGTACCCACGTATATAAAAAATATATAGTCTAGCCATTCCACGACACTCTTAAACGAAATATCATTCCCCAAATCTATCGGTACTATTTTTGAAGAGCATACCCACACTGATGCAATAACATACATTCATACAAATAACATGATATAAACTACAGGGTTCAAACGAACGTAGGTGCTCCTAGCATACTCTTCCACTCTATTTATCGACGGGATGTACATAAATTATAAGCTTGATTCTTTTATTTATGTAAATATATTGTGTTATTTTTTATTACTTCATTCACTTTTAATTGTATTTTGGAACTCCGATGGACCGAGTAATATTGACTGAATCAATGAAAAATTGAGTGTACCAACAAACAACCCTGGATCGCCTAAAACCATTTCCAGCACGCAGTCGTAATCTCAAAATGAGATTTTTCCAGAAACTGGTTTCTAAAGATATGCATTATTAAAAGGGGTTTGGGCAGATATTTTTGATTTATGATTAATATAAAAAAATCCAAATAAAAATAGTATACCTTTGCTTCAAATATTAAGATAAGAAATCTTAAAAACTCCTTAACTTGCCTTTTCTTTATAAATAAAAATGCGAACAAAATACACCGTAAAATAAATCCATAAGAAAAGAGAATAACAGTTAAAACAATTTATTTCGAAAATTATATTTTGAGAATAAATATTATTTGTCTAAACACTTGCTACACTCTCCTACACCTCCCGTCCGAAATGTGTGCCCGTGAAGCTCATACCAGCCCCTATCCTTTCTAATAACAAAAACAATGCACACACTTTGTTTAATTTGTTACTCGGCTCTCTTCCCCATTGTTGGGAGAGCGTTGTTAATTATAATCATAGCTATAATGTTAGTTAACATATATTATAGTACCTGTTTTCTTTTTAGAAAAAGAAACTAATTTCTTGGCAGCTTAATCCTTCGAATTCTTCGAATATTTGTTGACTTCGAGCTCAGCCTTTCTTGCTTGCTTTAAGTTTCGGTTTCACGATTAAAATTTAGAGCAGAGGTTTATATAGAATTTACTAATGTAGGCCTTTTAATTATGTATTCGATCATAATTTCTTGGATATAGTAAAGGCAACATATTCATTCTAAAGTAAATACCTAAATGAAATCTAAAATATTCCGCACCACGAGTAATCCATTTTACCAAGAATACAAAATTAAACACAAAACAAAGGGTAACTTATGAAAAATATAAATTAATATTTTTTTTCGTATCCTCTTTGATGACATTTACTGCTTCCAAACATTTTTCATGTTTCTCTTAATATGCTCGAAATTTCGATTGATTTCTCATCTACATGCTCTCTTCCGTTGCTTAATTATGTGATTGCTCATTCTGCTAGAATTTATTGTATGCAGAACTTCTCACAACATGATCGATAAAGGTATTACATTGCCTTGAAATCGCCTCAAAATGTGATTTCTATTCGACAACAAAGACCGCTCTAAGATGATATTTTCTTCCCTGCTAACCCCTATTTTCTTTCTAGCAAAACACTACTTTGATACATGAAAATGCTTTTCACATATATGAAACACTAAAAGCCGTAACCAATGAGAGAAAAGTTAATCGCTCTAAAAACATTTATTTAATAAAAAATTAACTGTACAGAATTTAAAATGAATAAGGAATGAATTTGAGAATTAAATGTCAGATATAAATTAATAAACCCGAAAGATAGGATTTGCTGCTTAAAAAAATGTGTCCGCTTGGAACGGCAAAATTAATGAATGGAAGGAAACATCAAAGAATTTAAAGCTATTGCAACCAACGTAAAAAGTAGAAATGGGCGGCTAATTCCTCCCGCTGGCGAATGAAAAACGAGTACAAGATAAATGGAAAAATAAAGAGCAGTATAAAACGGGGTAATGTAGTTATAAGACAAAGAGAGACAGGACCAAGTCAAGTTGTTAAAATATCGAAAGGTTAACCGAAGAAGATTATCAATTTGACTTTGCTGTACACTGGTCTTCGAGAAAAAAAGAAGGCACCACTTATAACGTCCGCTGACTAATAAGAACTGACGGTCTAAGTTCAAGATTTGCCTCGATAAAAAGTTTGGCCTTGAGGGAAAACAGTCGTTTTATGATAGTATGTTGTTGCTCTGCCCAGCTTATGTGTTTGTGGTGAGCTACTGGCAGCCTCCCTCTTTGGTTTCTGAACTTATAATTTTATCTCTAGAAGTGATTCACAGAGATTTTGAAATAGCTCTGAAGGCAGAGGAGGCTGCATAGCTATGGGTTGTTCCTCATTGCTCCCCTGCTGGATTCATTTCATGAGACCACCAAGACAATGTGAAGGTTGGTCGTGCTGCGTGTCTCTTCCACCTTAAAAGATTCCCTAGATAGTCACAGGCTTCTTCTGGTGTGACCAAAGTCATGTGGCAATAGGGAAGTCGCGACAGAGAGAAGGCAGGGTAGCTTGGAAGTCCGTAGTCACGACCCTGCACAGAGGCGGCGAGTCAAGATAGTCGCTGTAACTGCCGACTTTGGGATTGGATAGTCCTTGCAACTTTAAAGTCAACTAATGGGAATAATCCGTGGGGTATCGCTATGGCTGGTAACGTGCAACCCACTCTAAAGTGGAGAGGTTTGAAACCACCCGATAAGACAATGAATAGCAGAGACGAGAGCCTAGGCATGGGAAATCTGCCAACCCAGCGCTGCGACAATAACTACCACCAGACAACATATGTTGGACTTGCCAGAAAGAGTGCTATTCGCGACTGGGTCTCCTCAGCCAACTGAGGACCAAGAAAATCGATGGGCACCTAGAGACCGTAAGTCCTTTGTAAGTATTTTGTCAAGTTACCTCATTGCTGTCTAAATCAAAGTCATTTGAAGTGCT
Source organism: Ceratothoa steindachneri (assembly GCA_963969495.1). Classification (NCBI taxonomy): domain Eukaryota; kingdom Metazoa; phylum Arthropoda; class Malacostraca; order Isopoda; family Cymothoidae; genus Ceratothoa; species Ceratothoa steindachneri. The sequence goes on from OZ018319.1 coordinate 39,770,885, forward strand.
ACGAAATTCCGGCTTCACATTTTTCGTCGATACGGTATAGTTATATAATTGCGTAAGAATTTGGAATGCTGGTGACTTATGAATTCAAAATATTTTCTATATAAACCTCTCATTCAATCTACTTTTGTGCTTTATTTTCGTTCAGATATGTTTGCTCTCGTAATATCCTTGATTTTTTCAAATTATTTGGTGACACACGAAAAGTGTTTAAAATTTAGACAGATCTTTGAAACTTTTGCCTATTCGCTTTTTAATTCTATAAAACAAGAAGCAGAATAAACTGATTTATTTTAAAATAATTTATTTGTATATTTTATCCTGTTGATCGTTATAATTTGTAATTCGCTTATTCCCTTTAATAATTTCATTAGTCAATTCAGCTAAGGTAGTTAGTTTTTTTAATTTATAGAAAATTCATAGAAAGTTTGCAATAGATATAAGTTACAAGTTGAAATTCCTTTCTTACAATCTTCTGTGAAAGTGTTATATGCTTATTTAAGGTAATTTCTATTGGACCTAATGTCATCTCAAAATATCTTAAGATATATTATATGAGCACTTCGTAAGTGCACTTACTTTTAAAGACTTGTCACAGCTATCCACACTAAGAAAAGAAATCGATTTTAGGGAACATCATATTCTCTTGGACACGATGGAACGATCGAAGGCAGCTGAGTCTGAGTGCATGTACCCGACTCGGCTAAAGGCGTTACAGAACGAATTAGGAAAACCGCTGTTTGTAATTTTCAATCGGTATATTAAAGGAGTGTTCCTAGGAGAGTTCAAACAAGGTAATGCTAAGCAAATCTTCAAAATAAAGAGATAAATCTGTTGTATTAGTTTATTGTCCATAATTATTAAACCCTGAGAAACGATAATTAGAGATAGTATGGTCGGCCATCTCTAGGAAAATAACATAATCTTGAACAACACTGATTTCGCTAACCACACTCGTGTTTAACAAATTTCCCAACAGTTTATAATAAAATGATTTTAATCTACAATGAAAATGAAGCAATGAATATAATTTAACTTGGTTTAAACAATGTATTTAAAACCGTTCAGCATGAGAGGCTCTTTCGGAAAATTAAAACGTACGTAAGAATAAGAAAAATTCTTAAGTGGATACAGAACTGACTCTCAAATTTTTCACAGCGTGTTGCTATATATGAGACAGTTCGGCCTGGTCCTGTGACCGTAGCTGGTTATTTAAGCGGTTAGGACTGAACACACTGATGTTATTTTATATACCTAATTGATTACATGGTAAAATTGTAAAATTCCCAAATTCCACGAAAGCTCTGAGGACAGTCGTTTTTAGATATTTTTTTGCTGAACTGCAGCGAGACGTGGATAAAATTGTCTTGTGGGCGGATAAATGGGAGATGAACTGCAATGCGTAAATGATATGCCATGCACTTATAATGTCAAAATATAAAAGTGGATTACAAAATGAAGTGTCAGATCCTAGAATCTGTTAACCTAGCATGTGACCGAGGAGTTTTTATTTCACAGGAGATAAAAAGGATGAAACCAATGCGTTGAAACTATTAGGCAGAGCAAAACGAATGCTGGGATATATTATAATAATTTATGTTTGATTTCATTCTCATTTTCATTAATTTATATATTTCAATGATCATTAATTTAAAGATAAAATATTCAGTAATTTTCTAGAGAATGATAATTTTGCTTAGCTAAACTTTGAGGTTAACCAGGTGATACATTTTTCACTCAAATTTAATATCGCGTGACTCATGACAAAGGCTCCGGCACAAAAGATAAAGTGTCAGCTCTCCCAGTTCTCTCAAAAAAGTCAACTTTAACGTATTTTTAACAAAAGGCGTTCTAGACGCCTTTTTAGTAAATTCATTGTTACAAGAAAAAGTTAATGATAGCTTACCCAAAGTACTAACAAGAGGAATAAGCTACTCTAGACGGCAACGATATTCTCTGGGACGAAATATCATAAATCCCTGGATACAGTATTAGTCCTTTTCCAAGGTAAGCCAACTATTTATCATTCTCTTTGCTCATATTATGTTTAACTCATTAAAAGTTCTTATATTTAAACTCCCAGAGAATATCTAATTATTGATTCATTTCCATTTAGTTATCCAACATATTTCATAATATTTTCTCCCCTGCCCTCTCACTTTTTAATGAAACCCAATGTTTGTTTATTGTTAAGATACCCAAGTGCTAATTTTTTTTTTCTATATTTATTAGTTTTACTTGTATACTTCAAGGAAGAATAAAATTTACTTTGTTATATTGCATTTTGTTCAAAATCTAGTAAGATATCGTATTAAAATATGTAAAAACTCTAAAGCCTATTGTTTATACTTATAAGTGATCTATTTTATTTGTTCTTGACATGGATGTTAAAAATTAGGAATAATTTACTGCCCAAATCGCTATCATTATTTGGATTTAACCTAGTTAATATAACCTAGTAAAAAGATTAATGGGTAATAGTTTATTTCTATATTTTGTTGTGGTTATTACAAATGCTATAGATCGTACTATAGTGGATAATTTGTTTGTATTTTCCTTGTTTAAAGAGTTAGTTAGGACCTTTGTTTTCTCTATTGCATCGGCTCGTTATAATTAATAAGATTACTCTGTGCAGAATAGTGTGCCTAATTATTTGTGGTATTTTCTAGTTACTTTATACTAAATTGCCTTGATATTTTCACCGTGCATCTAAACCAGAGTTAGAAACTCGACTCAATGCATTAGTTTAGAAAAGAGCTGGATTAAAAGGTAGGATAACAGCTTCCTTAAAGAATTTAGAAACTATAGATATAGATGAACTTTCTCAAGACATCTTTCTTAGTAGAAAGGAAGATATGTTGAATTTTATGGTTAAAGTTGATGAGGTGAATGATTTAATTATTGATTTGTTTGACGAAGGTGAATTGCCAGAAGAAGATAAAAATTGAGTTAAGGAAATTGTCAGTCAAGTTCCCTATAGGGTAGGTATAACAGATAAGTTAGCTAAAATTTCCACAGCTTTAAAAAGGGGTGAAAACCTTACTAAATCAGTTAATGTGCACAAATATTCACAAGTTAAAATGCCTGAAGTTAAATGTAAAACATTTAGTGGTAAATCATGTGATAAATTTGAATTCAAGAACTTTTTAAAACAGTTTCAAGATTGAATAGATGCTTGCGAATCTTTATCAGATGCTAAGAAACTCACTTGTCTAAGAAGCTTTCTTTCTGATTATGCCTTCAACACTATTTCTCATTTATCAATAACAGACGATAACTATGAAATAGCACTTAAAATGCTTGAGAGATGAGTTTTTGGATATTGAGTACATTGTAGATGAAATCTTGAAACAATTAATTTGTAGATATACTAAGTTTGAAAATACATTTGCTAATGTTAAAATGCATATAAGTGAAAGTAGAGCTCTATTATATGATCTTAAAACTTATAATATCGATCTTTGGAGGAAGATTCTTCGGGTTGCAAACTTATCAGTCATATATTATTCTCCAAGTTACCTGCCTCTATAAAAACAGAATTAGTGTACAAAGTAAATTCTAATTACCCTACAGTGGTGAATCTTTTTGATCATTATAACGACATGATCAAAACTCTACTTAGGACTTCTTCTTCTAGTAGTTATAAAATTGCTGCTGAGAGTAAAGATTTTTAGGCTAATTCCAAGAATAATTTCAATTGGAAACCAAACAAGCCCTCCTTTAATTTTAACTCTAGGCAAAACAAGCCACTCTTTGACTTTAAATCAATGGAGAATCACCCTAAGTCATCTACTCTAGAAAATTTTAAAACATTAGTAACCTTTGACAAGGAAACAGATAAATTTTGTAAATTTTGTGCAGTTCAGGGACATTCAATTTTCTTTGCTCCAAGTATGAGACTTTAGATTCTAGAAAGGCTAGATTTCAAGAATTAAAACTCTGTTATTTTTGTACTAGCAATAAACATTCAAGTGAGAAATGTCCAGGAAAATATAATAAACTTAGTTTTCCATGTTATTACTGTAAATGTTATAGTCACATATCAGCACTTTGTCGCAAACCCCAAAATGATACATCTCTGCATTCAAATCTTTGCATCCACATGAGTGCTTCTACATATCAACCATATTTGTTGCCTATAATTGAATTAAGATTTAAAAGGGGAGGAAATTCTTACAACGTTAAATGTTTATTGGATGATGGCAGTCAGCGATCGTATTTAAGTCAGGAGGTAATGGATGTTCTTAAATGTGATACCTTTGATTGGGCATATTTGAATTATGATGTAAACACTTTTCTCGGAACAAATAAGAGAAAATTCAAAGAATGTGTCATGGACGTTAGTATTCCTGGCTATAAAGATCTTCCATTGCCTATCTTAATTGAAAGTGAATTTGATATCCATTTACATGTATCAGATCTCCCCATAGCTGTTAACAACATAATATCTAAAGGTTTTAAAATGGCAGATTAATCTCTAGCAGAACATGGTGAAAATATCACATTACAAGGACTTCTTGGAGTTGATGTGATTCAATTTATTCCTAAAATGGAAAAAATAAAATGTATAAATGGAACAGCATGGCTTATGTCTACAGGCATTGTGCCCTTTGGGAATATAATGCATTTTTTTAATCCATCTCAAGTAACGAGCCATGCGACTGTGGATAAATCTTCAGTAACAAATACTTCAATTAATTTCATGGATGTTGTTGAGCTTTATGCGGTTGAGGAGCCCTCTACTCATGTAAATTTTGTCTTGGAACCCAGGAAAACGTATTTCAATCCATTTGATACTGCATTTACAGATTTTTCTGTAGAACAAGGATTAGAAAACATGTTTAGTTTAGAGTTAGTTGGATGCATTGAATTGAGTGAAGATCAAAATAAATACGATGCTAAGAAAATTAAAGATTTTAAATCCAAGATTGAGTTCAAGGACAGTAAATATTTTGTAGCCCTGCCTTGGCATGATAATATCATAAAAGAAGTTCCATGAAATGAAGGCGTTGCTATTACAATCCTCAACAAAGTAATTGATAAACTTCAAAAGAATGGCCAATTGGAGGCCTATCAAGAGGTCTTTAAAAGACAATTAGAGGATAGAATCATTGAAAAGGTTGATGTCTCACCAGAAATGTATCACAAACATATATGGATTCCTCATAGACCAGTCATAAAATCTGAACCCAATGTGACTACCAAAGTCCGTCTGGTTTTCAATTGATCTCTTAAAGTTAACAACAAGCCATCTCTAAATGAAGCAGCATATGCTGGAATAAATTTAATGAATAACCAGCCATAACTAATGTTCCCATTTAGATCTAATAGGTACACCATGCTTAATGATATAAACAAGCATTTTTGAAAATTCAATTGGCAAATAAAGAAGATAAAAATCGTTTTTCATTTTTCATGATGGAGGATGGCAAATTACTTACATACAGATATAGAACTATTATTTTGGGGTTTAATGCCAGCCCATTCATTTTAAATTATGTAATTAAACATCATGTTAACCAATATCCCAAGGATTATTGCATAAGTATCTTAAACTCAAATTTTTATGTAGATAACTTGATACTCACTGGAAATTCTGAAGAAGAACTACTTGATCTCTATAAGGAATCTGATGCGAGGATGAAGGAAGGTGGATTCCAGTTGCGTTCTTGGAACTCTAATTGCCAAGAGCTAAGAGATGCATTTACCTGAGACAACTGCATGGTCCAACATTATAATGATTGGGAGAAAGTTCTTGGTTATAAGTACTTAATAAATGAAGATGCTCTTCAGTTAGCAGCTATTGATATCGATCAAGCTGCAAACACCCAACCTAATATTTTATCTCAAATTTCAAAGTTATTTGATCCACTTGGATTGGTTTTGCTTATTACAACTCGAGGTAAAATTCGAATGTAAAAGCTTTGGGCAGAGAAACTCTCGTGGGATTAGGTCATTCCAGAACAATATAAAAAACTGTGGCAAGAACTTCAGGCTGATTTTAAGCAAATCTTTCACTTAACTTTTCTTTAAACTTGCATCTCTGAAGATAACATTAATAATTTATTTATATTTTGTGATGCTTCTAAGCTATGTTATGGTTTCACTGTATACAATGTAAGCAATAAAAACTCACAACTTTTGTATGCAAAGGCTAAAGTGGCTCCATTGAAACCAAGAACTTTGCCTACTTTGGAACTAATGGCGGTTTACTTGGCCTTAAAATGTCTTCCTACAATCTTGGATTCCTTCTCTGCCATAAAGTTTGAAGATATATGTATATCAGTTGATTCTCAGATAATACTATCTTGGTTACTAACGAAAAATGTGAAAACAAAAAGTGTATTTACTATGAACAGAATCAAAGATATTAGAGTTTTCAAGAAAGTTATCATAGAAAATTATCAAGTTAATATGAACTTTAAACTTGTTAATTCCAAAAATAATCTTGCAGATTTGCTCATCAGAGGATTAACTATCAAAGAATTTGAAAGTAAGCAAGAATTTTGGTTCAAAGGTCCGTCATGGCTCTCTACTGTTCCCATTTCATGGCCAGTCAGTTCATTAGGTTGTTTATCCGAAGAGAGCAAACAACTTGTTAAGGTTTATTATACTACTAATATATTAAAAGTCAATGATAGTATAGAAACCCTATTTTGGATATCAATAGGTTTTCTTCTCTAAAGAAACTCTTCGGTGTAACTAAATATATTTTCTATTTTATCAACTTAAGCCAGAAATTTATTTCGGAACCTATGAAAACAGGAAAGATCTATTGGATTAAATATATGAAGAAATCTAAATTTTACCAGGAATTGGAATATTTTGAAAATGTCAATCAAAATAAGAAGAAAGTGCCTGAACTAGTCAATAGACTTAATTTATTTTTAGATGAAAAGTGGGTTATAAGATCCAAAGGTAGAATTGGGAAAACAGCTATGTATGATTACAACATTGTAAATCCTATTTTGATGGCCAAGGATCACCATCTTACAACATTAATTGTAGAATCTTACCATCGCAGATGTAAACATCTTGGAATACAATCAACGTTGAATGCTGTTCGAATGGGAAGATTTTGGATTCTACGTATGAGACAGGTTGTCCAGAAAATACTGCGTCAATGCATGATTTGTCATAAATTCAATTCACTGTCTTTCAAATATCCTAAGATGACTAATCTTCCCAAACATAGAGTAAATTTTGTTAAACTCTTTAATCATACAGGGATAGATTATACTAGTCATCTTTGGGTAAATGATTCAACTGGCAAGAACATCAAAATGTATTTATTAGTCTTTGCGTGTTTAAATGTTAGAGCTGTTCACATTGAATTAGTCCCGGATATCTCTACACGTAGCTTCATCCTAGCATTCTTTAGGTTTGTTAATTTGTATGGTGTCCCATTTACTCTGTATAGTGATAATGCTAGGTCATTCGTATCTGGTAGAAATATATTAGAAAAGGCAATGGGCACAGATGAATTTAATAATCAATTTAGAAACTTTAATATCAAAGATATTAGGATACAAGTTTACTCAGCTTGGGTTGGTTCCACCTGGGAACGTCTTACCCGTACTATTAAGACTTGTTTTTATAAAAGCATAGGAAGAGCAAGACTTTCTTATTTTGAGCTTCTGACTGTGATTGCAGATATTCAATCTGCTATTAACTCCAGACCATTGACATATAGGTCATCTGATAATGACTTAGAAATCATCACCCCTAATTCCTTTTTGAAAATAAATACGAATCTTTTCATATTATTAAGAGATTCTAATGATAATTGTATATGGGATAAAGATCCTCCGACCAGAGAGAGGCTACTTAAGTCTTTTGAACTTCGAAATAAAGTTCTTTTTATTTTAAAGATTTATGGTATGGAAATTACCTATCAAGCCTTAGAGAGCATTATAGAGAACTTCATGAAAATAATTAGTTTAATAGAATAAAATCTGGTGATGTAGTTTTAAAAAAATTGCCTAATAAACCACGTCCATACTGGTTATTGGGTAGAATAATAGAACTAGTTGTCGAAAGTGACAATAAAGTTAGAAGTGTTAAAGTCAAAAGAGAAGATGGAAAAATTGTTCATCATTCAATTAATCATTGATATCCTCTGGAATTATCACTGACACATGCTCACAATGACTCGTCAGGTGTCGGTAATCAATTCTGCGAGAAATTTGTTACTGAAGATGATGTAGTAGTTGATCGTGAAACATGTGAAGATGATGTTTCTTTCGGTTATTCTGCAACAGATTCTTTAAATATTTCAAATCAAAGTCTATCAAATCAAAGTTCAGTAAATTATTTGGTTAATGGAAAAATTAATATTAAGGATAACAATTCAAGAAATGTTAATGATACTCCCCCAGTTAATGCACTAGGTACTCGATCTCAACGGTTAGCTGCTAAACATATGTTTATTTGTGCAATGCTTCATTGTACTTCTGTTGAGAGTGAAAATATAATAATTTATGTTTGATTTCATCTTCATTTTCATTAATTTATATATTTTAATGCTCATTAATTTAAAGATAAAATATTCAGTAATTTTCTAGAGAATGATAATTTTGGTTGGCTAAACTTTGAGGTTAACCAGGTGATACATTTTTCACTCAAATTTAATATCGCGTGACTCATGACAAAGGCTCCGGCGCAAAAGATAAAGTGTCAGCTCTCTTAGTTCTGTAAAAAGGTCAACTTCATCGTATTGTTAACTAAAGGCGTTCTGGACGTCTTTTTCAGTAAATTCATTGTTACAAGGAAAGTTAATGATAGCTTACCCATAATACTAACAAGAGGAATAAGCTACTCTAGACGGCAACGATATTCTCTGGAACGAAATATCATAAATCCTTGGATACAGTATTAGTCCTTTTCCAAGGTAAGCCAATCCTTTATCCTTCCCTTTGCTCATGTTATGTTTAACTCATTAAAAGTTCTTATAATATTGCTCAAAAGCATTACATTTAACTCGAAGTACGCAGTGCTACTTTCCTCTCCAAACCTCAAAAAAGCCGTAAAATTGATAAAGAGAGAAATGTAGAACCAATGACCTAAATCATCAGTTTAAAAAAAAAGACAGAGAAAGACTTACTCCTGAGATCTATTATCTCTTGCAAGTAGGCGATTCTGTGGACATCTGATCGAAGTATTTAAAATCTTATAAGATCCATAATATAAATTATTGATCACTATTCGAGATATATTATAGGAAAAATACTCGTAACAATGGATTTAAAGTAGTTAGCAAGCACTTACCCTCGGCTATAGCTCAGAATTAATTTAACTCATTCAATGCGGCAGGCCCGAAATCAAAGTCGACAATTTTTAAAATCGTCTATATATATTCATAAGCGCAAAACTTACTCAAAAATATAGAGAGAAATGCCACAATTTCATCATTTGTTTTCATAACTATATTTAGTTTCTGCCGCAATTTTACGATAAGCTTCGTAACTATATAAATATATATATATATATATATATATATATATATATATGCAGTTGTCAAAGCCCGACATCCCTTCTTTGAGCGACCAAAAAACTATCGGCCGGTGTGGTTTGGGTACAAACTAGCACCCATCCACTACCAAGCTTAAACGCTTGATAACAGTATGTGTGGAGAAGTGATACACAGGGTTGGGCCAAAGCCTAAATAAGGTAGATCTGCTGACGAGATCTTCGATGACCTACGACGACGAGTTACGTGGGGATCACGGAAAACAGACGGCAATCTAGACGGAGTTTATGGTGGGTTTTCAATCTCCTCGAGAGAGGGTAAGCTTCGGCTTAAATACCCGGATGGCTGATCCAATAGACGTCTCAGGGCCTTGTGGTCCCTATAGCATTTTTGGCACCAGTCTAAGCAAACACAATTCATGATAACGCGTCGTTCCAGACGCTAAACCTTGCCTAACGATATTTTGGTAGAGTTAATGTCGACGCGCACGGCGTTATCGCAGGTGAAGGGGAGGGGGGGGGGCAGATTAGCGTCTGAAAGCAAACACAGATGGGACAAGTGATTATAGCAGATGACGGATTCTTCCTCGACTTTCTAAAGTTCTCACGTAGTATCACATGGACTTAAAAGAATAGAGGGGTATTTCCAAGGGGCTTCCTCTTACGGGGATCTTTCGTGGGCATCCCCTCACAGACATGGTTTTTTGTTTGATATAATTTCAAAAATTACTTATAGGGGTGAGACTCGAACCCTGCACACTAAGTCAGCCAACACCCGCTTTAATTTCATTTAAACCACCCCCTAGACCACTTAGCTACGCGGAAGACAAAAATCTTTCGAATCAATAAGCTTTTAATGTCCGCTCCGCAAAGTCAATCGGGACTATGAAAGAGAGAGAAATTAATATAGGATTCAAAGATAAAAGAAGAGTTCAGGTAAACACGTGGCGAATCTTCAATCTATAAATCTTTTATGAACGCGAAAAAATTATGAAATGAATCCAGCCACCTGCTCTGATCTCAATTGAACCGTCTGTTAGAACACATTGCTACGCGAAAGACAAGAATCTTCTTAATAAACAAGCTTGTAAGGTACGCTTCGCAAAGTCGATCGGACTATGAAAGAGATAGAAATTAATAGGGAATTCACATCCCTATTAATTACGAATTTAGAATTAATTTGACTTACTCCAAGATAGAATCACTTGTTTACAACAGAGATCGGTAACAGTGCAACCGCTTAAAGCTAACATTTATTACTATTAGTGTCCAAGTTGGATAATTTTATTGAACTAGCTATTTGTCCAATACTATGCAATTATTTATTATAAATAGATTAAGAGGGGAAGTACTTACACATAGGTGTGAAATCGGATTACAGGTGAAATGAAATGAAGAATTATTGGAGGTCACGACAACACTTCAATGATGAGCTTAGGGATCAAGGCAAGGAACACGCACGTTAATATTTTGATAGATAAGTTAAGTGAGAATTAATGAAAATTTTTGCGGCCAAGGACTCTTTTAGTACGATAGGACCATATAAAAAATAAGGTGGAGACACTTCAAATCTCACTGCATATCTGAAATATACACGTTTTTCTGAAATGGACCCAATAAAGCACCAAGCCCCTAATATTTGCTTTTGTTATAGCTCTAATCGGGAAATTGGTGTAAAATGTACATTTATGAGGTTAAGGAATCAAGTTAAATTGGTTTCAAGCATAACTTTAAAATATTCTCCTTATCATAAAAATTGGGAGTAAAATAGGAAAATGGCATTAAAATATAAGCTCCAGCATGGTGGCGTTTCATTATATTCCTTTAAGAAATTGTCATTATTTCCTTTTATGAATGTTTGTTATGTACTATCGTATTAATCTTCTGATGTTTGAGTAAGCCTAGTTTTCGCTTTGATTAGTACTTTGATTCTATTTTTAATATGAAGGGGCTCAGACACTCGATAGCACAAAAGCCCGTATGGTCAGTCATGCCTGGAGTTTATGCTCTGCATGGCCAGAAGGCTACAGGAATATAAAGGTTTTAGATCCATCATCATCTATAAAAGTGACCAATATTCCTGGCAATCTGTAACTATATTACAAAGAAGTTGCAGGTAAAACCTAGAAGCAGAATGAATTAGTCGAGATGCCTCTGATTTTATAGTTGTAGATCATATAAGTGGCAGTGATGTAGAAGATGGAATGAAGCTGGTGTCAGATAAACAAGGGCGTCATAAAAACTTCATAAATGATACTGACAATGAAAACGTTGATCGAGCATGAAAAATGAATAAAAAATTTGAGCACAGTAAAAACATTGCACAGAAACAGTAGTGTCGTGTCCACCACACGGTCTTTACCTATACCCTCATGATTAAGATATGAATCAGTCAACACATTCTCCCTTTCTTTTCTGACGAAATGGGTGACAAACAGAAACTGAGTAAGGCTGTCTCCCTTGGCTTGGATAAATAAAGGAGAGAATGTGCTCAGTTGCTGGGTAACAAGCATCTATTTACTTAAGTAACTGCTGATGACCAGCTCTACCATGGTTTTCCATGAAAATACCTCCCTAGATCAAGCAATCAACTAACTCAATCCATGTCAATCACTCTTCACACCCGCCAGGAATACTTCAAATGGACACACCAGCAGAGGTGAATTTAGTTTTTGGCAATATGGACAGCCACTCAGGGCAGCAACCTGGCAGGGCGGCATGGACTGCTCTCAAGATTTCTCTCACTCTTTCAGTGACTTTTGCTGGAGCTTTTCTAAGTAGAAGTTATTCAAATTCTACTTGAGGTCAACTTGTACCAACAAGGGCTAACATGTTTCGGAGTCATTCACACTAATTATGCAATCTTCGGCCTTTTTCTGATTATGATGGTATTAATGACTTTGCATCGAGTCAGGTCAGGCTTTCGATTGCATTTGTGCAATATATTGTATTTTCTGAAGTGCAATATTAACTAGAAGGCGCTCAGAGAACTCATTCTACAACAAATGCCTGTAGATATCAGCATTACAAATTTTAGCCAAATTTTGAAGGAAATGGTTTTCATAGACACACATCAAAACCAATGGTGTATTTTCCGCTAAATATAATCACTTCGTACCTGGCACACTCGAAACAAACCCCCCCTCCAATTACATTGAAATTTGTTCATTTCTTTTTCTGCCATCCTGCTGAAAGACAGATAGACAAACGGAGGCAAATTATATCTCTTCCAAATTCCGTTAGTGGAATAATATGCTCTGTTCTATATGTATAGTGAAGAATTTGCAATTTAGTTATTTCTTTATCTATTTAATGCATTTTTTATTTATATATATATATATATATATATATATATATGTATATATATATATATATATATATATATATATATATATATATATATATATATATATATATATATATATATATATAGCCGACATTTTCGATTCATGTTCATTTTCTTACCTAATTATTGTTTTAAGTTAGAAACAATATGGGGTAGGAACGCAACTTCCCACCAAACGAAACTTGGTAATGATTCCTTCCTGTTGATATAGGGCTAAGTCAATGCATACAGAGAAGATGCTATAAGGGGTCTCTGGTAGCTTGCTGGAGGGTAATGGGTGGATCATAGCACTTAAAAATAGTGGTATCTTACCTAGTGGCAAAACCTTGGCTTTCTTTAGTGTTGACCATATTATCATCAGAACACAAAATAGGTATCATATTTCTGTAGTTGATCTTTATATAGTTTATAATAGTCAGCAAAGACGTGTGGTCCAGTCATGCCTGAAGCCTTAAGTAAAATTTATTAATCCAACGGAAATACCTATCGAAATGGTTTTTTAACATGTTAATAGTATCAATCTATTCTATACTTTCAATCAATAGATTCGAATAAAAAATTACCTTGTAACTAGTTTTATTAGCTATGAACTTGTATTACCTCACCTCTAATCTATGGGGTTGAGGACTACATATTAACCACCATGATCTATTTCGAAATCCCTATATCATTTTAGTTGCGTGTCTCATATTCCATGAGCGGCTCAGAATGGACTTTTATAGTAGAAAAACAATCTCTTTTGACTTCAAAGGAAGTTGGATAATTGGCCTGAAATTCTAAAGGCAGTATCGTTCGTCCTTTTTGAAAATGGTAGTTACATTAGTTAATTTTAATCTTTCTAAAATTATCAACTTCTTCTAGTTATCAATTAAAGATTTTTGTCAGGGTTCCAACAATCACCAGCTTTAATTCATTAAGGATAATAGGATAAATCATATATGTGTGAGCTGCTTTGGTAGATCTGTTCATAAAGCAACTAATTTATTATTTACTCATTATGTACTCAAATTTATACCCTTGTCAAATGTCATTTATGTCTCGAAAATTGGAATATCTTCTAGGTTTGGGTGGGAAAGGGTATAAATGAGACAAATAATCATTAAAAATTTCAAACATAACTTTTAGATCTTTGGTTTTCATCAATATAAAGCGTCAATGAAATAGTGTTGCTGTCTCATGTTGGATTTTGGAATTTTATTTGAAAGCTTTGGCTTGGGATTCTTCGGAACTTGTTGCTTGTATCACAAGATTTTAACATTATGCTTTAGTTATGTTTATGCAGCTAATGTCGTCCTTCATTAGATTCTTTGGCAATATGATAGACTTATTTTGGTTTTTCACTTGGCTTACGTATTTTCTGCCTTGGTACAACTACTTAATTCGCTTGTTTGAGTGTCCAGAAAAAAGTGTATACATTATCCTTATGATTATCAAACATAAAAGTAGTTGTTTTGTAATTTCTACAATCGTTAATTGAATTTCGAAAGTTGTCTAGAACTGCCGTGGAATTCCTCAGTGGATTTGAAATGTGAAAATAATTAAATAACATCAATTAAATGGGCTTGACTTGGGGTTATAGTCATCACAGTAGTTAAATGCTAACTTCATTTATAATTTTTTTTTGTTATATATCAAAAAAAGATTCAATATGTTACTGCTAAGTGCAGTAATTCACGCGATTTAATAAGTGTAAGTGTCTAAGTTCCGGATTATATTCATCCATGTTATAATTGGGGTAGTTGAAATCACCGAATAGATTAGAGTTCTTCGCTTAGGTGTTTTTTGGGAGACTCAAGCCTCAGATTGTCATTAGCATCATTTTTATGTGGAGGCCTATAACTGATGATAAATTTAAACACTAGGTTCGTTGCGTGGATGAATTCTATCGCATGCTATTGGACATTGGACATTGGACATAATAAGGGGTGAAAAGATAGAATTAGAGAGAAAAAGTAAGAGAGTAAAGTGGTTAAGAAGTGAGTTTTAAAGAATAGATGTTGTGTAGAAGAAAGAATAAAAGATCCCTGGTGAAAGGATAGCTCTGTATGTGTTTTTTCTTTGGATTTCTTTGTGTTTTAAACTATAATATTTATAGTTTATTTAATCAAATCAGCATTGCTGATTTGATTAAAAGTTCTCATCTTGATGATGAATTTTGGTTTTTGGCATTCAAGCCTTTTTTAGAGTCGGGGTTTTTACGTCCCACTTTGGTATTTGAAAAAAAATATTAAATTTTCCTAAATTTTAGGTTAATTTGAAATTTACTTTATTTTTGATTATTGTTAAAAAGTTGAGTGAATTTGTTTTTTTTTGAGGTTGAATTTTAGTTAAAAAAAACAAAAAAACTTTAACATTACACTGGTTTGTTTAGTCTTGTTTATTGTCGATCGCGTTGTGTGTAATAGGGAGTCACGTCACCGTCAGACTGTAATTTACTGCTCTTAAAGGGTCTTATTTGTCTGTCGGCCTCGATGTCTAAGTGTGTACGAGAGAATTCAGGGGTCAAGCGCGCACCAATGGCTTGCCATATCCTCTTAGCTCTCTCGTGGAGCGCCACGTTGATCGGAGATAATCCAACCGAGGCGTGGAGCTCCCTCTGTTTTTTATGTTCTCTTCTTCGGGTATTTGTAATGAGTAAAACCGCCTTGTTCTGGATGGTTTGTAGTTTCGCAATGTGGGTCCTGGTGCACGCATTCAACGGCACCGGGGGGTACAAGAGTCTCGAGCGAATGCACGCATTGAATATCTTGAGCTTATTTGAGCGGGTTAGGTCCATGAACCTATAAAACTCCCTTAAATCTCTCTTGACATTCGCGACTGTTCGTCCGATATGACTCTTGTATCCTCCTGTGGTGATTTTGAGCCCCAGAACCGTCCCTTCCGAGCAGTAGGGGATTCTCTCCCCCTCTACCCGTATATCATTGAAGGTCTTGCGAAACATGGGAATTATTTTGAATTTTTGGGCATTGGTCGAAATCTTCCATTTCCTCTCGAAAGAGTTGATGTTTGAAATCTCCCTAGCCGTATTATTCGCCATAAATTCCCTGTGAACGTAGGCGGCTGTACAAATTTGCGATATATCGTCAGCGAACTGAACGTATATCGTACCTTCGGAAAGAGGTTGTGGTAGGTCGCGTGTATATATGTTGTATAAAAGGGGGGAGAGACACCCCCCTTGTGGACCCCAGATTCGAGATCGAACTCGGGGCCTTTGTGCTCTTTGAACTGTATATACGCTCTCCTCTCCATTATGTAATCGCATAGGATCCTTTCAAGTATGGGGTCGAGGCCCACTTGCAGGATCTTAAATTGCAAGCCTCTTTTCCAAACTTTGTCAAAAGCTTTTTTGACATCGCGGAGCACCAGGTCGGCATGCCTTTTACTTGCTTTGATGTTTGCAAGTTTTTCCGTAATAACGGCTAGTGCCGTCTCAGTCCCTCTTTTCTTTCTAAAGCCGTGCTGTTGCTCGTTATGCAGGTTGGCTTCGTCAAGAAAAGAGTTGACCCTATTTGCCAATATTTTCTCGAAGACTTTGCCAGCAAATTCTAAGAGAGATATCGGCCGGAAGTTTGCAGGGCAGTCCGGGGGCTTTCCCGATTTGGGAAGGAAGATCATCTTGGCCACTTTCCACTGATCGGGAAAATAGCCTGTGTTCAGAGCGGCATTCATGATGTTAAGAAGCCCACTCAGAACATTAGGCGGGGCCTTAATGAAATTCTCCCTGGTCAGCCCCGTGGTACCCGGTGCTCTTTGACGAAAGGATTTTAGTGCGACGGAGAACTCTTGGGCAGTAATTTTACTCCCATAGCCCTCCATCGCCCTTTCTTGCGATACACAATGATGAGGGGAGGTTTTATGTATTTGCGTGTTTAACTGTTGGATAATGTCATTTTCGAATTCGAGGTCATAATTGTCATTTTCTTCGGGGGTAATTTTAAAGATTGAAGACCAGAAAATCCTAAAAATTTCCTCAATCTCTGTAGTCTCTTCAATTTCTTCGTCGTCACGTTTAAATACAATTTTCTTTTGAGGGGGTTGTCCTTTTAATCGTTTGTAAGTCTGCCAAAATGTTCGTGCGTCTCTTTCTATGTCAAGTCCCTCAATTAGTCCGTCCCATACCTGTATTTGTTGGTCTGTTATGAGTGTCTGGAGCTCGTCTTTTATCTGTCTCATTCGTCTATGGGAGTTGTGGTCGGGGCCTATCAGCGCTATTACATCGGACAGGTCCCTATATTCTTGGGCCAGGGCTTTCATGGGGAGGGTCCAAATAGGAGCTGGAAGGGTTATATATTTAATGCGGGGAATGCTATTTTTATCTGCTTTTATAAGGAGGTCAGTGATTTTATCCAGCTCTTCATCTATCTCTTCTAAATTTGCATCTATTAAAGGGTCTGGGATATAATTTAGAAGGTAATTTCTGTAGCTTTCCCAGTCCGCCCGCTTATAGCTTTTGCGTTCTGGGATTGCAATTTGAATGGGATTTACGCCTATTATGATTCTAACTGCCTGGTGGTTGCTTGGAATAACGGGGCCTGGTTCAATGTAATAGTTGTATGGAAACCTGATACTGGATAAAACAATATCAGGTTTCGTTGCTGCATTACCTGTAATAAATGTCGGGAATTCCGGTCCAATTCTAGTCCCGTATTTTCTGTCTAGTAGGAATTCAATGTTCCTACCTGCATTGTTGTAGGAGGTATACCCTGACACTGCACACCTTGCGTTCAGATCTCCAGCAAAGATTACATTCTTTTTATGGCTGAAGACCTGTAGAAGGTTATGCAGGGGTACATAGCCGCGTCTTGGGGGTTGGTACCCCGTGGCCACGACTAGACCCCCCAGGGTAGTGCCTACCTCAATGGCAAGGTAGGATTCGTCTAAGTCTGGTAGTCTTTTGTATTTTATACCTTTTTTGACGGCTATTGCGCAGCTGTCATACCGTTCCTGACTATGGTTTTTGCTTATGACGTCGTATTGAAAAATTTTAATTTCTTTATGTTCAGTCATTCCGTGTTCATTAATGAGTATTATGTCGGGGTCATTTTGTCGCAAGATGTTGCCATAGATGGAACCTTTTCCGTCCCACCCATTGACATTCATCTGTATTATCGTTAGTCTATTAGTCATTTTGTGTAACGTTTTGGGTTATTTTATGTATGTGGGATTAAAGTGGTCGCTTATTCGCGATCCACTTTAGCCCCATGTGGTGTACTGGGCGGGGTGCGCTCCCTGCCGTTCCGTTTTTTCCTGAATTCTGTATCCGTGATTGTGTGGAAGCAGTCGGTGGTCAGTTTAACCATATTTCTCGAGAGAGCCTCCTCAACTTGCCGTTCCGGCACTGAATCGGAGCATTCCCACTTATATCTTCCGGTTTTTAGGCCATCGGATATTTCGTGAGACTCGATTTCAGTGGGGAAAGGGGCCGATTCGGGAGCATAAAGTTTCAAATTGAAACCTCTCGAGTGGTATTTTAGGGTCTCTCTGCCTCGAGATGAGGAGGTTGACCTGGGGCCACGTGTTTTGGATGTCTTTCTCGACCTCGGAGACCTGGTCTCTTTTGGTCGCACTGCTTCCTTTGTTGGTGTTTGTTCTTGTGGTTTTGGTGTAATTGTGTCAGTTTTTTGGGGTGTGAGTGGCGCTTGTTTTTCTGTCTGTGTCGTATTTTTGTTCTTATTGAGTCGTGGGTCACGTGAGATGGCTGTGTTTTTTGGGGTAGGTACCTTTTGGCACGGTTCTGGGCACTGAGGGGCTACACTTATGCGCATAACCTCCTCTGATGGCGGGTTGTCGGGGAACCACATCTCCTGTAGGCCGTTCTTTACAAGCATACGATTGACTTCGGTTGCGAAAGTTCCTGGGCGTGTAATGTTCGCTATGTGTGCATAATAAATGCAACACATAATTTTTGTGGAATGCTCATTTTCAATGTGGAGGTATGTTCTTTGGCTGTTTTGTTCGGCGATAGCGGCTTTAGCGACCTTAAGGAGGTGGAATTAACCTTTTTTTCCTCAGACTCGCGTCTTGAGTTGGTTTCCTTAAGGATTTCAGCTTTTCTGATCGGGCACGCCATGGACATAGTCCGGTGGGGGCCTTCACAGTTTAGGCATTTCGGTGTGGTTGTGCTCTTGCAGTCGCGCCAAAAATGGTTGCGACCAGCACATATGGAGCAAAGCGTCAGGTCTTTCTTTTCTGCACAGTTTGAGGTGGTGTGTTTGCCGTACTTATAGCACCTAAAGCACATTTGTAAGTCGACAAACTCCTCCCTCTCTATCTGTTCCGAGCAAATTTTTACACTGAATAGCAATAATCCTTGTTCTTTTGCCTTTTGTGCCATAGCCGTATCTATGAGTTCATGAGGTAGCTTTATAATTTGTGCCTGAAGAAACCAACTTGTGATGATGGTGAGCCGGGTCAACTGATCCCATTGGCTTTTGACGAATGGCTTAATGCAGTATTCTTCACAGCCCAAAGCAGATTTCTGGTTCAAGTCACTGGAGCTGGATCTTTTTAATTTAGAGATAATATGTTATTCAATTCATGTTTCATTCATTCATCTATCCAATTTATATACTTAACCTCAGCTATATCTTCACATACCATACTATTTCGTGTGAAGAGATTTGTTTTAGTTTGTCAAATTCTGTCACTCAAAGACTTTTTGCCTCTACTTGGAAAAACTTGATTCTCAGATAGCAGAAATATTTGCACGGGTTCATACAATTTATACCTGAAAACTATAGATCCATCTCCGTGTGTGAAAATAATAGAAGAACAATCTCTTGCTCTATTCGTGAGAGTTCGGATTGGTCACTTCATGAGGCATAATTCAAGAAAGACATTCTCAAAGATTCAAAATATTCAAAATGGCCAAATATATGGTTGGCCAGAAAGTCCTGACTCACTTAGAAAGTGGAAAGAAAAGTTTTATGGAGCAACACCAACATTAGGTTAGGTTAGCGTTACTCATTTGACTAAATTCGGATAGGTTAACCTAGTCATTAGTCTACCATCCTCCGTACGCTGCTGTGTGTAGTGTATTTCTATTTGTGTAAGCCCAAGCTACCAGAAATGATTATGGAAGAAAGTGGAATTAGAGATTTTATTCGCTACTGTTACAAGCGAGAACTTTCTACAAGAATTGTTGTGAAGGAAATTTGCGATATTGAAGGAGAAGAAAAGTCAGTCAGGTAAAGGTCTCGAGGTGGTAAAGACGTTTCGACTTCAGGGATCTTAATTTTGACAGTTAAACACGCTCCGTCCGACCTTTATCTTTTGACAGCGTTGCTTTAATGGCAACATTTAAAGTTTTACCTTTTTCAAGAAGACGTGATCTTGTGAAAATTGTTGGAGTGAAATACCATCAGACTGTGCTAAACCAATTGTATCGAATGGATTCTGTGTTCTGTGCACAAGAAGACGAGATTTTATTAATATCACCAGACCGAAACGCAAGCTTTCAATTGAACAGAGGTGTGCAGCCAACTTCTCAATAACCCAATGTATGATTGATACTGGAGGCAAATTTTCCCATCAGATGAGAAGTGGGTGTACTTAGTTAATCACGGATCGGGGGGTGAACAAACAGCATCCCTTTCACAACGGAATCGGTTTGACAAGCGGTACCCCGAGGAGTACTGCATTTTGAGCTTGTTCCACATGCGTGCTCCATCAACGCTAAACTGTATTGCCAGAAGTTAGACAGCGTGTACGACAAACTAAAGAAAGAGTATCCTGCTTTGATAAATCGACGTCAGGCTCTGTTTGAGCAAGACATTGCGATGCCACATACTGTCAGTTTGACTATGGAGAAATAAAGACATATCCACCCTTTAGTCCTAATGCTACTCCGAATGACTATAGCCTATTCTGTTCAATATCACACTTCCTCCGCACTAGCGATTCAACACTTTGATGGACTGAAGGAAGCTTGTTTACATTTTTTTATTCAAAGCCAGCTAACTTTTAGCTGGGGCAGATTGTAATATTGGCTGATCGCTGGAAAAGGATCGTAGTCAATGATGAACTTTATTTTGAATAATAATAGTTACGTGCGACTTTATATCTAACTATATCGGTCTGTCCGTCGGTCCACGTTTTGCATTTTTGGTTTTGGTAAAAACATTGTAACAATTCGGGTGAGTGTGAGGAAATTTGAAACCCTTATGTTGGGTTTCGTCTCCTTTCAAATGTTATAATTGCCGAGGTCATGCCAAGGATAATCCGGGAGATATTGAAAGTTTTGAAGGTCGTAAGGAAATAAATAAAAATAATTGAGAGCACGCGAATTTTATCAGCAAACCTTGTTGGATTTCTTTCTGCTTCCTAAGTAAGTCAGTTCCTTCTGGCCAGCCATATACATAATAAAATGATTGATTAGTGCAAACTTCATTGTGAACGCGTTAAAAACATGGATTACCCAGGCATAGTCCGACGAAGGCAGGGTGTAAGTTGTTTGTTCTGAGATGGCACTTCTAGTCAGCAAATTTGAAAGAACCGAATCAGAAGTATTGGTTCAATATAGGTATTAAAAAATTCAAGTAGAATCTACGGTAATTTTATATAGCGCGAGGCAGACGCCTAGATCACCGAAGAGGAATTACTTGGTGCGCTTCGTTCATTTCATCAGAAAGCTCCAGGAAAATTGATGCTTACGAAGCTACACTTTGAAATGGCACCAGACAACGTTATCGAAGAAGAAGAAGAATTTTTAACGTGGGATACTTTCCATATGCTTATAAAACGGTAAAAATGATTTTTTTTGCCAAAAGCATGGAGAGGACCCAAAGTTGACAGAGAGCTACCGAAAAATTTCACTTCCTAGAATTTGGCCGGAAGCTCTTCAAGAAGATTGTCAACCATTGACTGGTGTCTCAGTTGGGAGAGAACTCCCTATACAACTCGCATCAATTCGTGTTTAGAAAAAATCAAAGTACGGAGATGGCAATAAATGCCATCACGGGAAAACTTGCCCAAGCCAAATGGAAAAGGAGCTACGTGGAAATTGTTTGTCAGGATGTGTCAAAGGCGTTTGATAAGGTGTGGCTGAGGGTAATGCAGTTAAAGTTCATACAGCTGGGCCTAAGTGAAAATTAGAATGAACTCTATGTGACTATATCATGGAGAGAGCGGCGTAGGTCAGTTTAGTGTGCATCAACGGACCGAAGTTTTCTCTCAATGGGTGCCTCCGCAGGGGGCGAGATCTGTCCCCAACTCTCCTTTTGATATACCCTGCAGATGTCCCATCCTTGCAAACCCTTCTTCCCTCAACATAAAATACGGCGATGATTTCAGCCAGATAATAACATGTCCTTGTAGGAATGCACCTATGCAAGCTCGTATGGCAGCGACAGAAATCGATAGATTGAACAACTACGAGGCAAAATAGAGGATTCGAATGGATCAAGAGAAATTCAAAGTAGTGCCCATTAGCAGTAGACTACTCTCAGATGTCGAGGTGGGAGATAGATGCTATTCCTACACTACAGAGTGCAATGTACTCACAATTAAAATTACTTCCTCCAGGTACGGGAAGCACGTCGATAATAGAAATTCTAAAGCCTCAGTCGCAGTCAGGACTCTCTATATGTTTAGAAATATACGTAAAAGCAACAATAAAAAGATCTAAAACGTGATTGTAAGATCTACGTTGATGTATCCTGCTTCGCCCTCTCTTGCGTCTTAAATACACAAAAGAAGAGACCTCAGAGATGGAAAAATAAATACCTGTACCTAATTACAAGTACACACAGGCGGAAAAAACCCGCCACAAAGAGCTTTACAGGGAAGTGGGAATAACTCCCATTAACAGTCATAGAAGAACGGACAGGAAACATGCATGAACTGGTTAGTAAAGAATTGAATGATGAAATCATTCAAATAATTATCCAGAACAGAAGAGCTGTTAGTCATGCCAGATATCCAAACTCTGCTATTCTTGTGGCTGGTGGAGACGAAGTACCGTTCTACGCATGAAAATGATGTAGAATCACTAAGAAAGTGACAAACTGATTAAGATACAACAACTAGTTTAAACTGATTAAGATACAACAACTAGTTTAAACAAAATGTGACGTAAAGAAAGAAGACAAGAAGAAACAGAAAACACGAATTTACATACAGTACAAAATAAATAAAACAATTAAAACTGGCCACAAAATTTAAAACTAAAGTAACTTAATATAAAAACAACAGTAAATGCGCATTACATACCCCAAAACATTAATATTTTCAGACAAATGGCCAGAATAATAATTACAATAACAATAAAAAAACTCAAAATACAAGAAAATAAATGAAAGTGATAGGCCTGACCACCAGGCGCTTAGCATCTCTTTGCAATCCTCCCACACTACTTTCTCTCTTCACCACTTGTTTATTCTCATCTATCTATCCACACACCCCTTTTGTCCCCAACATACCCATACCCACTTACACGCATCTGTAATTTGTACGGTAATTTTCTGATATATTTCCATTTAGAAGCTAACTTCTATGATTTTACGTGATAATTTGTATATCTTTATTTGTATATATTAATTCGGGTGTAGTGTCTATAGTGTATGCTTTTGAGGATCGGGGAAGTCCTTTCATGAACTGTGTGAATAGGTTGAACGTAAAGGAATCGTTCATTATAGCCTAGATACTCTAAAAAATCTAAGGAAGAGGAGACTATTTTAATAATAAATACAAATTATTAGTCGACACGCAAATTTGGTCAATGGAAGAAGGATTTACTGCTCCAGTACTACTCACCAGGCTAAAATTGTTCGATGCTTTGCTTTTCCTAACCAAAACAATCCGCAGTAGTTATTGTTGCTAACCAACAAGAAAAAGTTACACAACTTTAGATGTTTGTTCATTCTAGTCGCAAAAACAATATGAGGTCTTCTTAAATAAAGTTCCCTTGATCTACTTTAAACTAACTCAGGAAAGGAAAAGGCATTATGCAACTAACAGGGAGAGTCGAGATTACATTTTATTCCATAAATATCATCAATTACAGAATAGTGAACTGCAAGTGTGTGTGGGTGATACTATACTTGTTTGCCTGCTTTATTGCGCGAGTGTTGTGGGTGTTGGACACTATTTCATAGATGTTTTTCATCATGTTATTTCTTTTTTTGAAAGAATCACCACATTCACATTATCTTAATCAAGCATTAGAGATCAAAGAAACATTAGTGCTCATGGCAGCTGAGTTACCTTCCTACATCTGGATTTTTAAAAAAAGAGCTGTGGACGAATGGCGCAAATTACTCGAGAGGAGTTGTATTTTCTAAGAGACTTAGTTAAGAACTTTCATTTTCTGGACTTATTATTTTCAACGAGCAATAATATATCTTTTGCTCTCCTTCCTCCTCTATACCTTTAAATTTTTGCTTTGCATCATGTGCTGCCTCTTTTTGTATCTCACACCAAAACTGTATTTTTCTTTCTCTCTTTTCCAAAGTTTTCTTCTGTCTTTTAATTTGTTAGTACTCGTATCTCTAGTTTCTTTCCAATCACAGTAGAATTTGTAAAAGCTTTCTAATACTCTTAATCAGAGCTGCAGTCTATGTAAAAAATTCTGACTAACTTGCTGCTTAATATGTATAAATCAGTCTTCATATTTTGCATGCTAGATTGACTTCATGAAGGATGTAGTGCCATGCAACAAAGGATTCCAACAAGTTGAACTTAGTACATAGTTGTACTAGCAAATGTCTAAAATTCAATTCTGAAGGACCTTCCAGATAAAGTTGTTAGGTTTAATCAACAAAAAGCTCTCTCATAACACATCAGAAAAAAACATAAACTCATTATAAATCTTGGTGGTCTCAGAGCATCAATCCGAATCTCCCATTTATTTTAACTCAATGGCTTAACTGTTATAGCTAGAGAATTAATTTAGAGAATTAATTACATATTTGTTGAACCAAAATGAAGAGATTGATTTGTTTCAGGTAACAGCTAGCGGCATCATTGACTATTAAGATTTAAATGAGTGTAGGTGTATGGCCAAGACTCTCTTTTCTACGCATTTTCTCCTATGGTAACTTTATATAAGGACCTCTAGGACTTGGGTGTAAAATGGTAGATAATAAAAAAATAGGGAACAGTAAAAGGGGGCAAAGAAGGGAGAAGATAGCAGTCATGTTAAAATCCACCATCACCAATTGGATACAAGAGAGATGGGAGTTATGACCCTTTCATATTCCTTACACACTACAATGAGAGAATGGAGGGTGGTCTGTGACTAGCCTAGAAAAATAGGCGCCGAGTAAGAAAATAGGTCAGAAGAGGCTCGTAAAAAATGAATAAAAGACGTAAATTAGATTGCAATATGTAATCAGGCTACCCAGGACACGAAAGCCGAATTGTTGCAGGTGTAGCAAGGGCTATTTCGCTACACCTCCCCCCAAACTTGCGTGAATAAACGTAGTTGTAAGTGAGCGTGTTTTGAGATAATATATCTATGGTAAGAGAAAGGATGAAAATGGAAGAGGATAAAAGTGAGAAAGGTTGGAAGGATGTCGCTAATGGCGGCTTCTGTTTGTTCTCGAATTTAAAGCGAAAGAGAGACGAGGTCGAATCCTACAGAAAGTTTGTGACCAAAAATCAGTAGAAAAGTCTGAGGCTGAAGAGAGGGAAATTGCGCTTAAGATATAGCCGCAGATCCACCTGCAGGAAATGTGACAAGGAGAGCACACACTCTTCCAGATATCGGACAAAGCATGAGTGCCCATACAAAACCTAACATCTCTTTGCCGTTGTAAGTTAAACTGCAATGTAAGCAGTGCTGCCCAGCCTGATGGTTAAAAACTACCCTCTGATCTGCGCCGGCAAAATGAAGGTCAAAATACCCATTTTATACAGTTCTTTATAATGGTCTTAGATTGGTCTATTAGATACAGTCACTCGCTTGGCGTGGATGAAGAGCATTGCCTTGGCGTTCCCCATCTCCTTTCGGGTTATAAAAGGAATAGAAAAGAGGAGGTTAAAATGAACATCAATATTTTCCTTTATAGTAAATTTTAAAACACTAATTAAAAATATGCGACCCTTTAAAGTTCACTAGTACGTCCTTCGAGGGCTGCGATCTAGGAGAATTCCAGGCTGGCCTAATGGTAGCGTTGGTCCTGCTTATAAAGAACAAATCGCAATGGCTACCTTACTTCTTTTATTTGCCTCATTCGGTTCGGATAATTTGTGTAATAAAACAGCATGGATCGAAGTGAACTGGTGATTATAATGGACAATTTCATTTAAAATAAGCTTGTTTACGATAGGACCAAGTTTAAAGAGACCAGGGGAAATATTAAAATTATAAGTGGTAATAATTAAAGAGCTATCAGCAATACTTCGCTTAACATAATCTTCCTAATGGTAAATAAAATTAGCAGAATTCCAATTGTTAGGATGATCATTGCAGATGAATGATAAGTGAAAGCATTATTACTTTTGCTTATTTTTACATTGTGTGAGAGTTGGTTTAAACGTGATTTTACAGTTTGCTTACAGAAACGCTTTGGTAAGTAGCAGTACCTTGAAGAAGAAAGTTTTAGTAAGAGAAGCAAAATAAACGGTAAATCCAAATACCCCGTAAACCATAGATGTAAAATAACTCAGGGCATATAAGGAAATATGATACACACGCAATTTTTAGTCACGTTCACGCGCCTCTATGAGTTACTATGTCGGTCCGTAGGTTAGTCGGTCGGATGGTAACCATTTTACTTTTTAATAAGTATTTAGGCAATAACATCGTAACTATTCGGCCGATTCTAACGAAATTTGAAACCGTTATGTTGTTTTAAATCTCTTTTGAATTACATAATTACCAAATTGCTCCCAATGTTAGTTCGGGAATTATTGAAAGTTTTGATGGTCATATGGTTATAAGCTTATAACTCAGAATAATTGAGAGCACTTGAATTGGGAATGTTGGCCTTGTTTAAATAAGATATTTTCTTCCAAACAACCTCTTTTTTCAGCACTCAAACTTAAAGTTTACATTAAACTTACCCTTTGGATCACTTCAAGTTTATAGTTAATTAAGATTTCCTCGCGGCTCTCTGCACCCTTTCTCCGCAATGCAGATTTATTCTAACCAAATCTAACTTTTTTCTCGCTCTCATTTTTCCGTTTTGAGGAAACGCTGCTTAATCCTTTGAGATCATCCTTAGTTTATTTATTGATGCTTACGTCCTGCAACGGTCGTCATGTACAACAAACTGTCCTACAACTTTAACTTATGATCTTGAAGAAGTTGGGTCTGTCTTACACAACTCCTCATCTTCTGTCTGGGTCAGATTTTTTCTCAATAGGTCAGCATTGTAAAGCGAGTCACCATTCAATTGCTGATCATTCATTTTCTGCCTTAACTCCCCTTATAGCAACATAAATTTCAGTGTTTTAGAATCGTTGAATATAAAAAAATTGCACCCACAACTCAACGATCAAAAATGCGCAATCATGATTCTTATCCTACAATTAGCAAATTAAATACTTCCAACAACCAATACGACTATTCATCTTTTTATATCTTTCATTTTTCTAGTTATTTTCTTGACCACATCGCTACAGCTTAGTCCTCGTGTTTTAAATGCCGGGTCCTAGCGGCCTATCTGCCTGTTTATATAACTCACGGATATTTCTTGCTACACTTCCTTGTATTCCATATATGTATGTATTTATATACTATTTTTACTCTGTTTCATTAAAAACATGTAATTTATATGTATTTTAAATTTCAACACTTTCTGCCCATTTATTTTATACTTCTTAGAAATTTGGTGGGTCTCTACATAGCGTTTACTGTCTTATTATGAATTTTAATTTTCTGTTACTTAGTTATTTTTATTTAAGTACTGAAGATGGTCTTAGTTTGAGATCCGACAATTTGAAAAATACATATGATTGCTTATATATTCCTTTACCGAAAAACATATAAACGAAATATAAATAAATATACAAACAAAAGAAGAAATTCGGAAATTACGAAGAGAATTCAAGAACTGCGCCGCACTTAAATCTACCTTAAAAAATAGCCAAAATACCCAACTTCCGTTTTTAGATATTCTTACCACTAAACATAACGATAAACTAACTACCAAAGTTTAAGTAAGAAGATACAAATCCAGGTCTTTGATTAAATGGAAAAAATGTACCCACCGTTATAAGAAGAGGTTGAATTATGTAATTCCAATATTACCAATGCGTTCACCCATTGTTCCACAGGGAGAGATACAACCGAAAAACTCGAGCATGCTACACAAGTACTTGTGAATAACGGTTTTACAAACGGCACATGAACAACGCTATTCCCAAGAAGATCGAGAGATGGTATACGTCACCTACATACAGTATCAATCAGCAAGCCGAAAGAAACACTATTAAACTATAATATGGAAACATTATAAGCACAGCGTACATAACGGATGAAATAATAATGAATGAAATCATAAACAGAGGAGTAAGACCAGCATAAAATGAAACAACGTATCACTTATAATCTAGGACAAAAGAAACGTACTTCCAACCTCTTCAATAACAACAAGCCAGGGCCTCACCTAACACGTAAGCAGAGAAGTCATTTGATATATGAATATACTTGCTAATGGTAGACTATGAGTTCCAGCCTCAATTATAGAGAGGAATGACTAACACAAGGAATAACGTACCATTTTAAAATAGGGTGCACCAAACCACACACATTGAAAAAACTTGGAACGCAACTGGACTGGAAATCACTCGAGAAAAATACCGAAATCCTCTACCACATGCTCCAAACCACCGGCAGCTACATATATTGGAAAACATATATATATATATATATATATATATATATATATATATATATATATATATATGTATGTATATATATATATATATATATATATATATATATATATATATATATATATATATATATATATATATATATATATATATATATATATATATATATATATATATATATATATATATATATATATATATATATATATATATATATAAGAAAAACAGCACAAATTAAATACGCAAACAAACATACAATTCACTCTGCCTTCCTCACGTCCCAGCGCCCCAAATCATAATCGATGCCCATCTTAATCCCGTGACCATTATAGATTAAGTATTTTAAACAGTCTAAAACTTCATTTCCATATACCTTCATGTATTTTAGAAATTCCATTCCCTATAATTATGTTCGTATATTTGTAAGTAAAGGTGTGTCTTCAGTTCTTTAGTCAATGATATACGTGTGTTTCGAACCACGTAAAGCCAATAAAAATTTTGTCTTGCTTAGTGAACTATGTAGTTTCCTCGCCTCGTTTGTTACTACTTTTCTAATTAATTTGGCAAACTTAGCTAAATTCCCAGTCGCCTTTAATAATATATTTTATTAGAATTTACCTTCAATTAATTCGCAGGAAGATCAAAGGTGTATATAGAATCATGATATATAAAAGTGTTTTAAACACACCTAATGTGCACTATAAATTAACTGCAAACAACAAAAGCATCGATACCAATTACTAAATAAGGTACTTGCATAATAAACAAAACCCAATGTCAAATTGATCTAATAGATTCCATGACATGAAAACGTTACTTTCATTATGTTATTATATCAACCAGTTCTACAGATTCAGTATATACAGTAAATATAATAATCTAAGAAACGCTTAGGTAAACACGACAGCAAGGCAGTGGTAAAACACCGAACCATGTACCATTTTCGTCGGTGACGAGCGATCAGAGGAAATGCTGAATAGAAGCACTGAACCGAAGGGAACAAATGATTTCGTTAAAAGACTTCGATCGAAGGGAAGAAGGAGAGGAGAAAAATGCACCTATTATCGAATTGATAAGGATGATTTGCTTTGTCGTAGAATGACTCCCGACGATACCATATATATCTATTCGTTGAGGGAACTTCCTTAATTATCTTTAAGAGTGCGTTTACTGTCTGACGGCCGATATTATGTATCTTCAAAATGCTTAAGAAGTGGAACTGAGCTCAAGGATAATAATATTGCTATCATTAATAAAATAGAGTTTTATTAATAATAACTATAAACAATACACAAAAACGGAAAATATTGACATAAACAGAATGGAAAGGGTCGTGGAGACTCGGGCTAATCCAAGGATTTAAGGGATTAAAAAAAGGTAAAACAAATATAGAGTTAAAGAGATGGGATGGTTCGATAAACAATTTAAAGCACAGGATAGAATTGACAAAAGGGATCAATATTCAAAAGGTGACGTTTAGCTTACGTAACTTTTCATTAGGGTGCAGTGGAAGGTACTTGAAGGAATATTCGGTCCGCTGACGAGTTCCAGCCGAAGGGGGGGGATAAAAGGATCCTGACGAGGCGTCTTGGAAAGGAGAACCGTTACTCGACGAACGGCTTGAAGAACAATGGCTGTTCTACTTTGTTCTCTTCTGAACAAAGGGGGGAATGAGAACCGTCTCTTGTCTACGGGCTCAAGAACAATGGCTGTTCTAATGTTGTTCTCCTTGAACAACAGGGGGGGTGAAAACCGTTTCTTGGCGAAGGGCTCCAAACGAACAATGGCTGTTCTAGGTTGTTCTCTTCTGAACAAAGGGGGGGGATGATAACCGTCTCTTGTCTACGGGCTCAAGAACAATAGCTGTTCAAATGTTGTTCTCCTCTGAACAACAGGGGGGGGGGGTGAGAACCGTTTCTTGGCGAAGGGCTCAAAACGAACAATGGCTGTTCTAATGCTGTTCTCCTTGAAAAACAGGGGGGGGGGATGAGAACCGTTTCTTGGCGAAGGGCTCAAAACGAACAATGGCTGTTCTAATGTTGTTCTCCCTTGAACAACAGTGGGGGGGGGGGAAGCCTTGGGACTTGGCGTCGGAAAGGCTCGAACCTTTGGCACTCAAGGAATATTGTCCTCCTTCTGGACAAGTGATGGTGAATCTCGAGGTCGAGGTCCCTTGGCGCACAAAGGGAGAGAGGGTCGTGGTGATGTTTCGCGACGAAAATCTGGATCTCCAATCTGATCTTAGTGGTAAAGTTTCCATATAAATAGCCAGGACATCTCCTTGGCGTGGGGGAAAATGGAGTGGAAGCTTGGAGGAAACGCACAGCCGGGCCGGGGAACAATGCCTTATCTGTTCATAAGCCTAACTCGATCTGGCGAGGTCGGCGTATGGGGGCGAACGGGGGGACGATAACCTCCTTGTTTAAACATTGGCATCCGGTAGCTGAGATAAGACTCCAAGCCTCGAATCGAAGATGCACGTGGGCAGCATCGTGGTTTTAAATAATACGGGGTAGGAGTTGAAATTAAACGCAGCTCCAACACGTTCTATCACACCCCTCCATTCCAGGGGAAGTTGTCACTTCGAAAGAAAAGAGAGAAGGGACAACGATAGAGCTCCGTTGTGGGGAACTCGTTTTCTTGTACCAACCGTACCTTCCTGCACCTAACTAGTATTACCTCAATACATATGATTATTTTGATCTTTAGATTACAGGGGAAAATAACCTTTAATACAACTTAATCAAAGAAAAAAAAAGGGCATGGAACAATGAAATGATATAAACTTAGTACATACGGGACAAAATAATTTATACGTAAATTAATAAGAACAAATATATATACATACAAAAATTAGACATTGAGCGTTACAAAATTCAGACATATACATTAATTAATTATATTACAAAAGAATCTTAAATTAAGTCGTACGAGACGGTATATACCTACATGGAGATACTAATCATATGAATACAATTATTCTACGCTATTCGGTAACGCATTTCTACTGAGTGCGTCAGCGACCTGGTTATCGGAACCTTTGATATAATTTATTTTAAATTGATACTCTTGCAAGAGTAAACTCCAGCGCATGATGCGGCCGTTTGAGTATCTCACATTCCTAATATAGGCTAACGGACGGTGGTCGGTTCCTATTTGAAATTCTTTACATATCAAGTACAGCTTGAATTTGTCTATGACCCAGATAATTGATAGAGCTATCTTTTCTCTAGTGGCATATCTCTTTCCGCGTGGTAATAATTGACGACTAGCATATGCAACTGGATGACTCGTTCTGTCATCCACGTATTGAAGGAGTACACCTCCAATGCCCTCGTTGATCACGTCGGTCTTAACCCCAAAGGATTTTTCCGGGTTGGGCAACTTAAAAATGGGGGCAGAAATGAACTTACTTTTGAGCTGATTAAAATGGGAAACAGCGACATCATTCCAACGTAAACGATCGGGGAAATTCTTTTCCTGAAGGGGGCATAGGGGGGCCAAAATTGCAGTGAAATTCGGAACAAATCGCTGATAGGGAGAAGCTGATCCTAGGAACGATCTTAATGGCTTCTTTGTAATCGGGAGGGGCATGTGGGCGATTGCCTTAATCTTGTTCTCGTGGGGACCTAACTTGCTTCGTCCTATTTTGAAACCCAAATATTTGATGGTTTCGTGAGCAAAATGGCATTTGCTGGGGCCAATGGTGAGGCCATTTTCACGCAGTTGCTCGAAAAGAGCTAATAGGGCGGTTAAATGGTGACTCCATTTAATTAGTTCTTGTAGCTGGCTCTTCGGACGTGGTGTCAGCTGCGCGTCACTATACAGGTCAGAGGGTTCCAAAGACTCGCCTGGTAGGGAAGGAGGAGGGTAATCGGCATCAGGTTGGATGCACACTGTCTGGATTACATTAAGGGACTCCGCGGGGCAATCCTCTTCAAGCGCCGATGCTTTGTCCAGTTCTACGAAGGTATCTCCATGGGCGCGTTGGGGGTTCTTTTTTTCTTGGGGTCCAGGGACAGTCTCCGTGTCTTTGTCTTGGGCCTTATCACCTAAGGGTGTTAGTGATTCACACTCCTCATTTTCCGTCCTAAAGTCCTGGTTAGGGGTCTCCGAGAAATCGGACGGTTTCGGGGTTCTGATGGGGACGGGCTCCTGGGCTTCTTTCTTATCTCGGCCTTGAGGAAGGGCGGCCTGAAACACAGGGTCGAAACTTACTTGGGGGCTCTGTCCTATAAGTACGGAACAGAATTTTATGGGTGCTACAATGACTTCAGCCCAGCCATTATAATATTGACACTGCAGGTAACATCTAGCGACGGGGAATCGGTTCACCCGCCCAAGTTGGTCATGTACCACCGCAAATTTTTCGTGGTTAGAGGCCACTGGGAGGAGTTCGTCGGACACGATGAAGCACGTACATCCTGTGTCCCTGACGAGAGTCGATACTCGACAGCTGTCCACGCTGCCCTCCTCATATTTCAAAGTTCCCGATGAACTTTTACCAAAAACAAAATTTACCTGGTGGCCTGACGGAGGGGGAGAAGTTTCTGCTTGGGTCTGCACCACCGGGGGAGCCGGGGTTGCATTAATCTGGTGAACTTGGTGGGCTGGTCCGCTTTTAAGCCTAGAATTTTGGGGGCAATTCCAGCTCATGTGGTTTTCTACACCACAGGTGAAGCATATGGTTGGTCGCTTCGGGAAGAGAGATGGAGGAGAAGTCTTAACGGGAGGTTTGGAGTCCCGTTGTTGGTTTTGGGGAAAGAAGTTTTGGGGTTTTACGGGGCTCGGAAACTTTGTCAGCTTTCCTGGGAAGGAGCGCGAGTCCGTCCTTCTTTCTTCTCGTTGGATTTCTTTTTCTCGTTCTTCTCGTTGTATTTTTCCTTCTCGTTCTTCTCGTTGGATTACTCTTTCCCGTTCCTCTTGTCGGATTACTCTTTCCCTTTCTCTTTCTACCTTTTTTCTTTGAACTTCTGCTTTAATCCGAGCTAATTCAATCTGAAGCTCAGCTTGTCTTATCCGTTCCTCTCTTTCTCTTCGTTGTTTTTCTCTTTCTTCCTCTTTTCTTTGCTCTTCTTGAATGTACTCAATTAGTTCTTTTCCGGAGAGTCCACAGGACTCTCCTTGCGCTTTAAAGATTTCAAACTGAGTCATCTTTGCACTTGGGGGCGCACTAGTCAACCAACTAAAATTCCTTGCAACAAGAATTATGCCTCTATAGAATTAGCCTACCTAAATATGGGCACTGACCTATTCGTACTTGGTTTCTCAATCTAAATAACCACTGACTAAAATCACAAAAAAAACAAACAAATTATTATAACCGTTCCTTGAGCTACTCCAGCTTCTTAAGTTTCAAAAAAAAGGGGATAGCAATCGTTAAAACAAAAGGGAACTACTATATTCTATTATTATAACGAATAACACTATGCTTTACTCGACTGAGACCAGTGTTTGCACTGGTCTCAGTATATATATATATATATATATATATATATATATATATATGTCGTAGAATGACTCCCGACGATACCATATATATCTATTCGTTGAGGGAACTTCCTTAATTATCTTTAGAGTGCGTTTACTGTCTGGCGGCCGATATTATGTATCTTCAAAATGCTTAAGAAGTGGAACTGAGCTCAAGGATAATAATATTGCTATCATTATTAAAATAGAGTTTTATTAATAATAACTATAAACAATACACAAAAACGGAAAATATTGACATAAACAGAATGGAAAGGGTCGTGGAGACTCGGGCTAATCCAAGGATTTAAGGGATTAAAAAAAGGTAAAACAAATATAGAGTTAAAGAGATGGGATGGTTCGATAAACAATTTAAAGCACAGGATAGAATTGACAAAAGGGATCAATACTCAAAAGGTGACGTTTAGCTTACGTAACTTTTCATTAGGGTGCAGTGGAAGGTACTTGAAGGAATATTCGGTCCGCTGGCGAGTTCCAGCCGAAGGGGGGGGATAAAAGGATCCTGACGAGGCGTCTTGGAAAGGAGAACCGTTACTCGACGAACGGCTTGAAGAACAATGGCTGTTCTACTTTGTTCTCTTCTGAACAAAGGGGGGAATGAGAACCGTCTCTTGTCTACGGGCTCAAGAACAATGGCTGTTCTAATGTTGTTCTCCTTGAACAACGGGGGGGGTGAGAACCGTTTCTTGGCGAAGGGCTCCAAACGAACAATGGCTGTTCTAGGTTGTTCTCTTCTGAACAAAGGGGGGGGATGATAACCGTCTCTTGTCTACGGGCTCAAGAACAATGGCTGTTCTAATGTTGTTCTCCTCTGAATAACAGGGGTGGGGGGGGTGAGAACCGTTTCTTGGCGAAGGGCTCAAAACGAACAATGGCTGTTCTAATGCTGTTCTCCTTGAACAACAGGGGGGGGGGATGAGAACCGTTTCTTGGTGAAGGGCTGAAAACGAACAATGGCTGTTCTAATGTTGTTCTCCCTTGAACAACAGTGGGGGGGGGGGAGCCTTGGGACTTGGCGTCGGAAAGGCTCGAACCTTTGGCACTCAAGGAATATTGTCCTCCTTCTGGACAAGTGATGGTGAATCTCGAGGTCGAGGTCCCTTGGCGCACAAAGGGAGAGAGGGTCGTGGTGATGTTTCGCGACGAAAATCTGGATCTCCAATCTGATCTTAGTGGTAAAGTTTCCATATAAATAGCCAGGACATCTCCTTGGCGTGGGGGAAAATGGAGTGGAAGCTTGGAGGGAACGCACAGCTGGGCCGGGGAACAATGCCTAATCTGTTCATAAGCCTAACTCGATCTGGCGAGGTCGGCGTATGGGGGCGAACGGGGGGACGATAACCTCCTTGTTTAAACATTGGCATCCGGTAGCTGAGATAAGACTCCAAGCCTCGAATCGAAGATGCACGTGGGCAGCATCGTGGTTTTAAATAATACGGGGTAGGAGTTGAAATCAAACGCAGCTTCAACACGTTCTATCACATGCTTCCCCGTCCTAAAAGGGGGACTATGATTTTCAATGGGAATAAGCTTATGCTTTAAAGCCCCTAAATCCGGATTAATGAAAAAAGACCTCAAAAAAATTAGCTGGATGACTAAATAAATCACAGACGTTGATTCCGCCATGTTAATTGAGACCGTAAGCCATTTTATATCTGAAGATGAATGTCTTCCCGCAGAGGATAAGTAATTGCTTCTATTAGATCATCTTTAATACGCGCGAGTTTGAATGCAGCAGCAAGTACTGGGCAAACACCAGCGGAAATATGAGGTTTACTATTCGCTATGATACGATCATTCCAGCGACAACCTACGTAGGAAAATCGGGTAATTTTGTTTACAGTTTAACTTTCTCCTCTCCTGGCTACGGAAGAAAGTACGGCCTCCGAAAAAAAGAAGAGAAAACCCAACAACAGCCTAATTTACGAGTGACACAACCCAAGTAACATTACAAATTCTAAACAATAGGGAAAAATTATGTGTCATGCTCAGATGCCATCAACATTTGGAAAAATATCAATACTGCAACTTTACTTGCAGGGTCCCATCCCAGGCACCAGGCATAGAGAGTTGCGAAACTCGCTCTCTCGGTATCGAGACAGGTATCACGCACAAAAAACCCATGCAACTGGAAAGTTAAAGAATCTTCCATTACAATTAGAGCTAGAGAACTAAAACAAATCCACCTCACTGAATACCTAATTCATGGGAAACTCAACCCTCGTCAATCACACTGCGAGAACTCAAAGAACCAGCATTTACTTCAAAGAACACCGCTAAGTTGTGTTTGACTCAGCAAAGAGTCGAGCTCTTGACTAAGTAACATCTGGAGCTAATTATGGATATCTATGCCTAAATTACGATTTTGAATTTTGTATATTAATTTTTCTTTCAAATATTTTATAAATTTTCATTTACATCATATATGTGATTGTTTTCACTGGTATAAATTGTACACATTTTACAAATTATTTCTAAACAATTGCTTCCTTCTTTCCTATTCAAATTTTTCAAGTAAAATTGGTCAGGACTTACTTTTGAAATTAATATATATAAGTACAATAGAATTTCTTTGAAGATCGAAATTTTAAAGTTTTAAGGAAATGGAAATAAATAAACCTACGTAGTATGTATTTCCGATACAAAAACTCTCTAGTCCATGTCTAGGCCTGGTTCCAGGGCTGGGAACTCGTGTACCAAGTTGCAGGATTTATTTTTTTCCAAATGTTGATGGCACCTGAGCATGACACTTATTTTTCCCTATTGTTTAATATTTTGGTTGTTACTGGAGTTGTGCCACTCGTAAAATATGCTATTTAGGGGTATTCTCTTCTTTTTTTCAGTGGCCCGAACTTCCTTCTGTAGTCAGTAGAGAAGAAAGTTAAAATGTAAACAAAAATGCCCGACTTTCCTAGGCAGGTTGTCGCTGGAATGATCGTAATGCAGCACATTGTATACCTAATATTGCCGGTAGTGTTTGTCCAGTACTTGCTGTTATATTCAAACTCGAGCATATTCAAGGAGGAAATGATAAGCCAGCTTTTCTCTACCAAAATTGTAAGGGGTGACTTAAAAATAAAGAGAAAATGCAAGTAAACAAGATAAACAAATACTTGATTTGATTTATTGTAAAAGAGAAAAGTGCTCATCTATTCGACAAACCCCTTCCTCGCTGGTGGAGACTAGCTAAGAAGAAAGGTAAAAAACATTAGATAGAATCGGTGAACAAAATAACTTTGGCCAACAGTTAGTCAGGTGGTCACGGCCTTTCTTCTTCAGGGTTCTTTTGTGTTGCTAATCTAATTAAGGATTATGTAAGATCTCAGAGCATAGGAGCAATTAATGGGATTTATATATTTATCGCAGGTATGGATTCAAAGTGGATTATATTATGTTATTTTTTATGTCTACACTACCTTTTTATATTTAATAGGGGAGATAAGATGGATAGTCGGGTAATCTGAGGTATAACTGGGCACAGCAACTCTTTTGGTTCATGACATACATAGATATTTAGACCGTTAAATTTTGTTTTCACTAACAAGAAATGTAGATGAGTCGGTTAATTAGGAATTTTCTTGATCTTGATTAGTTTAGTAGTAATACAGACTTTGGCTCCACTAACCTCTATGTTATATAATGTGTAATTTTTCTATGGCTTATCAGATCCCAAGTTACCTGATGTGGTAGTTAACTTGGAATTTGCTCTAACCAACGTGTCTTAAATTATGCAGGCACATATTTACTTGTTTGTCTTATAACCCTTTTTCTTAACATTTCTTTTAAAGGAAAAAAATTACAGGTGTAAACTAATAAATGAAAATGGACAAAACAAAACAAAATAAGCCAGACGTACCAGCTTTAGCAAATTGCAAAAAAATTGAACCACAGAATTCTTGTTTGAACAACCTTCATGCACATTTTACATAACAGGAAGCCTTAGGTCAATCTCCACTAGAATGAATCTAAGTCAGGGGAGGATGAATTTGAATAGATGAGTGCACGTTAAAACTGCAGCCGCAAAACCAAGCGCTGACCTCTGTGTATATTTTATCTCATGGTGAACGAAGCTGTAGTGGATTCCTGGATTGTGTGCAACTAGACTAGGTCCAGGGGTATAGCTTGATTTAAACATCCACACTATATTCTGGACCTGGCCCTGAAGTTGATATATCCCAAGTTTGAAGAAAGAAAGCATATTCTAACTGTGAAGAGTAGCACGAAGATGACGAGCCAGAGTGTTTGACCTCAAAATCACTCACGTGCGTCCTCCTGAAACAGCTGGAAGAAGTAAATGGTGTGCCATTTGAGACAAGTGGAGAAATGCAAGACCAAAATGACGTATCTACATTGCCAGCGTGCAGTATGCTCATAAGTAATCTTGTCCCGCATTCCTGGACAACACCTAAACCAAGTCATAAAAAGTGGCATCAAGTTATCAAGTTATGTGAATTGACTGTCTTTTGTTTTTAGAAGATGAATGGAGAAATTGTAGGAGAAATAAAATATATATATATTTTTTTTTAAATACACATGGGATTTCTATTCAAATCTCATGCATAGAAATGACATAACAATGGTTATGTGTTAACTTTGAGCTAATAGTGTGAATACATGTTTGAACGTGGTATCTCCCTCATACCACATATTTCAGTAGTTCATTAGCGGCGGATTGGAAACATTACTGTTGCGTCCGTATATATTTCAAGTGTAATTTTTTTAATTTCTTAATATTTTTTGTAAGATGGATTTTGATAACTTTAATACGGAATTGTAGCCAAAGGGTTGTAGCATCTGAATAAAAAGGCATCTGTCAATATTCTACATCTCTCGATTTTTACCAATTTTTTCTTAATGGGGCCGGTCACAAATCAGTTTACCTATTGAATACCTTTCTGATGATTATCTTACAGGGGTTAAAAAGTTTCGTAGAACAGCGAAAAAAACGGTGAATTTCTGAACCCTGAAAGAGAAGGGCACAAGAGATTAAAGAAGTATTATTATTCAAATACATTGAAAAGCACGAGACTTATGTACATCTTTTATCCCTTTTGAATTGAGTGACAGTTTCATTCCCTTTACTTCCCTTTATTTTTACACCCAAACACCATATAGCACCTTCATGTTCTAAGTTACGCAATTATAACTCATTTGGAGAGACATTAAACCGGTTCATGCGTAAAAAGAGAAAAGTTTATTCATTCTACCCTGAAAGTTTGTTTTCCAGGAATGTTTTTTTATTGCATCAATCTACTAATTTTCTTTCCCGTGGACTGAAAATCATTACCCCAGTAACATTGTTATGTAGGAGCAATCGGAGTTAAATTTAGGAAGAAGGTTGTAACGAGAAGTTAATTTAAACAATAAAAACGGCTAAAAGAGACCAAACGGAGAATTGGCATAAGGAAGCGAATAAGTTTTTAAAAGGGTAGAAATACTCCAGAAGAATGGCTTACCTCAGAAGAATTTGAGGATTACTTTGAAAAAACCGGGAAGAAATATTGACAAGAATCAAAAGAATAAAGTTGTTTCCAACTATGAAGAGGTGTAGCAGAATGTGACGTGATATAACTCATTAGATTTGTTTTAAATTAATTGAAACATCTCTTTTACCCTTAAAGTGGGGTTATTAACGCATAATTTGTTCAGTTGTGAAAATTACAAAGATTAGAATAATGCAAACGAAGAAGTAGAGTAAACAAATTAACCAGAGAATAGAGATAATCAGAACTGCATTAGATTTATTTTAAATTAATTGAAACATCTCTTTTACCCTTTAAGTGGGGTTATTCAGGCATAATTTGTACAGTTGTAAAAATTACAAAGATAAGAATAATGCAAAGGAAGAAGTAGAGTGAAAAAATTAACCGGAGAATAGAGATAATCAGAACTGCATTAGATTTGTTTAAAGAATTAATTAAAACATCTCTTTTACCCTTTAAGTGGGGTTATTCAGGCATAATTTGTACAGTTGTGAAAATTACAAAGATAAGAATAATGCCACGGAAGAAGTAGAGTGAAAAGATTAACCGGAAAATAGAGATAATCAGAACTGCATTAGATTTGTTTTAAATTAATTGAAACATCTCTTTTACCCTTTAAGTGGGGTTATTCACGCATAATTTGTTCAGTTGTGAAAATTACAAAGATAAGAATAATGCCACGGAAGAAGTAGAGTGAAAAGATTAACCGGAGAATAGAGATAATCAGAACTGCATTAGATTTGTTTGAAGAATTAATTGAAACATCTCTTTTACCCTTTAAATGGGGTTATTCACGCATAATTTGTTCAGTTGTGAAAATTACAAAGATAAGAATAATGCAAAGGAAGAAGTAGAGTGAAAAGATTAACCAGAGAATAGAGATAATCAGAACTGCATTAAATTTGTTTAAGAATTTATTGAAACATCACTTTTACCCTTTAAGTGGGGTTATTCAGGCATAATTTGTTCAGTTGTGAAAATTACAAAGATAAGAATAATGCCACGGAAGAAGTAGAGTGAACAAATTAACCGGAGAATTGAGATAATCAGAACTGCATTAGACTTGTTTTAAATTAATTGAAACATCTCTTTTACCCTTTAAGTGGGGTTATTCACGCATAATTTGTTCAGTTGTGAAAATTATAAAAATAAGAATAATGCCACGGAAGAAGTAGAGTGAAAAGATTAAGCGGAGAATAGAGATAATCAGAACTGCATTAGATTTGTTTTAAATTAATTGAAACATCTATTTTACCCTTTAAGTGGGGTTATTCAGGCATAATTTGTTCAGTTGTGAAAATTACAAAAATAAGAATAATGCAAAGGAAGAAGTAGAGTAAAAAGATTAACCGGAGAATAGAGATAATCAGAACTGCATTAGATTTGTTTTAGAATTAATTAAAAAATCTCTTTTACCCTTTAAGTGGGGTTATTCACGCATAATTTGTTGAGTTGTGAAAATTACACAGATAAGAATAATGCCACGGAAGAAGTAGAGTGAAAAGATTAACCGGAGAATAGAGATAATCAGAAATGCATTAGATTTGTTTAAGAATTAATTAAAACATCACTTTTACCCTTAAAGTGGAGTTATTCAGGCATAATTTGATCAGTTGTAAAAATTACAAAGATAAGAATAATGCCACGGAAGAAGTAGAGTGAAAAAATTAACCGGAGAATAGAGATAATCAGAACTGCATTAGATTTGTCTAAAGAATTAATGAAACATCTATTTTACCCTTTAAGTGGGGTTATTCAGGCATAATTTGTTCAGTTGTGAAAATTACAAAGATAAAAATAATGCAAAGGAAGAAGTAGAGTGAAAAAATTAACCGGAGAATAGAGATAATCAGAACTGCATGAGACTTGTTTTGAATTTATTGAAACATCTCTTCTACCCTTTAAGTGGGGTTATTCAGGCATAATTCGTTAAGTTGTGAAAATTAAAAAGATAAGAATAATGCCACGAAAGAAGTAGAGTAAAAAGATTACCGGAGAATAAAGATATAATCAGAACTGCATTAGATTTGTTTTAGAATTAATTGAAACATCTCTTTTACCCTTTAAGTGGGGTTATTCAGGCAAAATTTGTTCAGTTGTGAAAATTACAAAGATAAGAATAATGCAAAGGAAGAAGTAGAGTAAACAAATTAACCGGAGAATAGAGATAATCAGAACTGCATTAGATTTGTTTTCAATTAATTAAAACATCTCTTTTTTCTTCCAGTGGGGTTATTCACGCATAATTTGTTCAGTTGTGAAAATTACAAAGATAAGAATAGTGCCACGAAAGAAGTAGAGTGAAAAAATTAACCGGAGAATAGAGATAATCAGAACTGCATTAGATTTGTTTAAAGAATTAATTAAAACATCTCTTTTACCCTTTAAGTGGGGTTATTCAGGCATAATTTGTTCAGTTGTGAAAATTACAAAGATAAGAATAATGCCACGGAAGAAGTAGAGTGAAAAGATTAACCGGAAAATAGAGATAATCAGAACTGCATTAAATTTGTTTTAAATTAATTAAAACATCTCTTTTTTCTTTAAGTTGGGTTATTCAGGCATAATTTGTTCAGTTGTGAAAATTACAAAGATAAGAATAATGCCACGAAAGAAGTAGAGTAAAAAGATTACCGGAGAATAAAGATATAATCAGAACTGCATTAGATTTGTTTTAGAATTAATTGAAACATCTCTTTTA
The DNA here is from genome assembly GCA_963969495.1 of Ceratothoa steindachneri. Lineage (NCBI taxonomy): Eukaryota > Metazoa > Arthropoda > Malacostraca > Isopoda > Cymothoidae > Ceratothoa > Ceratothoa steindachneri. The sequence goes on from OZ018319.1 coordinate 39,813,150, forward strand.
CCCTTTGAGTGGGGTTATTCAGGCAAAATTTGTTCAGTTGTGAAAATTACAAAGGTAAGAATAATGCAAAGGAAGAAGTAGAGTAAACAAATTAACCGGAGAATAGAGATATCAGAACTGCATTAGATTTGTTTTCAATTAATTAAAACATCTCTTTTTTCTTTCAGTGGGGTTATTCACGCATAATTTGTTCAGTTGTGAAAATTACAAAGATAAGAATAGTGCCACGAAAGAAGTAGAGTGAAAAGATTTACCGGAGAATAGAGATAATCAGAACTGCATTAGATTTGTTTAAAGAATTTATTGAAACATCTCTTTTACCCTTTAAGTGGGGTTATTCAGGCATAATTTGTTCAGTTGTGAAAATTACAAAGATAAGAATAATGCAAAGGAAGAAGTAGAGTGAACAAATTAACCGGAGAATAGAAATATTCAGAACTGCATTAGACTTGTTTTAAATTAATTAAAACATCTCTTTTTTCTTTAAGTTGGGTCATTCAGGCATAATTTGTTCAGTTGTGAAAATTACAAAGATAAGAATAATGCCACGGAAAAAGTAGAGTAAAAACATTAACCGGAGAATAGAGATAATCAGAACTGCATTAGATTTGTTTAAAGAATTAATTGAAACATCTCTTTTACCCTTTAAGTGGGGTTATTCAGGCATAATTTGTACAGTTGTAAAAATTACAAAGATAAGAATAATGCCACGGAAGAAGTAGAGTGAAAAGATTAACCGGAGAATAGAGATAATCAGAACTGCATTAGATTTGTTTAAAGAATTTATTGAAACATCTCTTTTACCCTTTAAGTGGGGTTATTCAGGCATAATTTGTTCAGTTGTGAAAATTACAAAGATAAGAATAATGCAAAGGAAGAAGTAGAGTGAACAAATTAACCGGAGAATAGAAATATTCAGAACTGCATTAGACTTGTTTTAAATTAATTGAAACATCTCTTTTACCCTTTGAGTGGGGTTATTCACGCATAATTTGTTCAGTTGTGAAAATTACAAAGATAAGAATAATGCCACGGAAGAAGTAGAGTGAAAAGATTAACCGGAGAATAGAGATAATCAGAACTGCATTAGATTTGTCTAAAGAATTAATGAAACATCTATTTTACCCTTTAAGTGGGGTTTTTTTTCGGCATAATTTGTTCAGTTGTGAAAATTACAAAGATAAGAATAATGCAAAGGAAGAAGTAGAGTGAAAAGATTAAGCGGAGAATAGAGATAATCAGAACTGCATTAGATTTGTTTTAAATTAATGGAAACATCTCTTTTACCCTTTAAGTGGGGTTATTCAGGCATAATTTGTTCAGTTGTGAAAATTACAAAGATAAGAATAATGCAAAGGAAGAAGTAGAGTGAAAAGATTAACCGGAGAATATAGATAATCAGAACTGCATTAGATTTGTTTAAAGAATTAATTGAAAAATCTCTTTTACCCTTTAAGTAGGGTTATTTAGGCATAATTTGTTCAGTTGTGAAAATTACAAAGATAAGAATAATGCAAAGGAAGAAGTAGAGTGAAAAGATTAACCGGAGAATAGAGATAATCAGAACTGCATTAGATTTGTTTTAGAATAAATTGAAACATCTCTTTTACCCTTTAAGTGGGGTTATTCAGGCATAATTTGTTCAGTTGTGAAAATTACAAAAATAAGAATAATGCAAAGAAAGAAGTAGAGTGAACAAATTAACCGGAGAATAGAGATAATCAGAACTGCATTAGACTTGTTTTAAATTAATTGAAACATCTCTTTTACCCTTTAAGTGGGGTTATTCAGGCATAATTTGTTCAGTTGTGAAAATTACAAAGATAAGAATAATGCAAAGGAAGAAGTAGAGTAAACAAATTAACCGGAGAATAGAGATAATCAGAACTGCATTAGATTTGTTTTCAATTAATTAAAACATCTCTTTTTTCTTTCAGTGGGGTTATTCACGCATAATTTGTTCAGTTGTGAAAATTACAAAGATAAGAATAGTGCCACGAAAGAAGTAGAGTGAAAAAATTAACCGGAGAATAAAGATAATCAGAACTGCATTAGACTTGTTTTAAATTGATTGAAACATCTCTTTTACCCTTTAAGTGGGATAATTCACACATAATTTGTTCAGTTGTGAAGATTACAAAGATAAGAATAATGCCACGGAAGAAGTAGAGTGAAAAGATTAACAGGAGAATAGAGATAATCAGAACTGCATTAGATTTTATAAAGAATTAATTGAAACATCTCTTTTACCCTTTAAGTGGGGTTATTCAGGCATAATTCGTTAAGTTGTGAAAATTACAAAGATAAGAATAATGCCACGGAAGAAGTAGAGTAAAAACATTAACCGGAGAATAGAGATAATCAGAACTGAATTAGATTTGTTTAAAGAATTAATTGAAACATCTCTTTTACCCTTTAAGTGGGGTTATTCAGGCATAATTTGTTCAGTTGTGAAAATTACAAAGATAAGAATAATGCCACAGAAGAAGTAGAGTGAAAAGATTTACCGGAGAATAGAGATAAACAGAACTGCATTAGATTTGTTTAAAGAATTTATTGAAACATCTCTTTTACCCTTTAAGTGGGGTTATTCAGGCATAATTTGTTCAGTTGTGAAAATTACAAAGATAAGAATAATGCAAAGGAAGAAGTAGAGTGAAAAAATTAACCGGAGAATAGAGATAATCAGAACTGCATGAGACTTGTTTTGAATTTATTGAAACATCTCTTCTACCCTTTAAGTGGGGTTATTCAGGCATAATTCGTTAAGTTGTGAAAATTAAAAAGATAAGAATAATGCCACGAAAGAAGTAGAGTAAAAAGATTACCGGAGAATAAAGATATAATCAGAACTGCATTAGATTTGTTTTAGAATTAATTGAAACATCTCTTTTACCCTTTAAGTGGGGTTATTCAGGCAAAATTTGTTCAGTTGTGAAAATTACAAAGATAAGAATAATGCAAAGGAAGAAGTAGAGTAAACAAATTAACCGGAGAATAGAGATAATCAGAACTGCATTAGATTTGTTTTCAATTAATTAAAACATCTCTTTTTTCTTTCAGTGGGGTTATTCACGCATAATTTGTTCAGTTGTGAAAATTACAAAGATAAGAATAGTGCCACGAAAGAAGTAGAGTGAAAAAATTAACCGGAGAATAGAGATAATCAGAACTGCATTAGATTTGTTTAAAGAATTAATTAAAACATCTCTTTTACCCTTTAAGTGGGGTTATTCAGGCATAATTTGTTCAGTTGTGAAAATTACAAAGATAAGAATAATGCCACGGAAGAAGTAGAGTGAAAAGATTAACCGGAAAATAGAGATAATCAGAACTGCATTAAATTTGTTTTAAATTAATTAAAACATCTCTTTTTTCTTTAAGTTGGGTTATTCAGGCATAATTTGTTCAGTTGTGAAAATTACAAAGATAAGAATAATGCCACGAAAGAAGTAGAGTAAAAAGATTACCGGAGAATAAAGATATAATCAGAACTGCATTAGATTTGTTTTAGAATTAATTGAAACATCTCTTTTACCCTTTGAGTGGGGTTATTCAGGCAAAATTTGTTCAGTTGTGAAAATTACAAAGGTAAGAATAATGCAAAGGAAGAAGTAGAGTAAACAAATTAACCGGAGAATAGAGATATCAGAACTGCATTAGATTTGTTTTCAATTAATTAAAACATCTCTTTTTTCTTTCAGTGGGGTTATTCACGCATAATTTGTTCAGTTGTGAAAATTACAAAGATAAGAATAGTGCCACGAAAGAAGTAGAGTGAAAAGATTTACCGGAGAATAGAGATAATCAGAACTGCATTAGATTTGTTTAAAGAATTTATTGAAACATCTCTTTTACCCTTTAAGTGGGGTTATTCAGGCATAATTTGTTCAGTTGTGAAAATTACAAAGATAAGAATAATGCAAAGGAAGAAGTAGAGTGAACAAATTAACCGGAGAATAGAAATATTCAGAACTGCATTAGACTTGTTTTAAATTAATTAAAACATCTCTTTTTTCTTTAAGTTGGGTCATTCAGGCATAATTTGTTCAGTTGTGAAAATTACAAAGATAAGAATAATGCCACGGAAAAAGTAGAGTAAAAACATTAACCGGAGAATAGAGATAATCAGAACTGCATTAGATTTGTTTAAAGAATTAATTGAAACATCTCTTTTACCCTTTAAGTGGGGTTATTCAGGCATAATTTGTACAGTTGTAAAAATTACAAAGATAAGAATAATGCAAAGGAAGAAGTAGAGTGAAGAAATTAACCGGAGAATAGAGATAATCAGAACTGCATTAGATTTGTTTAAAGAATTTATTGAAACATCTCTTTTACCCTTTAAGTGGGGTTATTCAGGCATAATTTGTTCAGTTGTGAAAATTACAAAGATAAGAATAATGCAAAGGAAGAAGTAGAGTGAACAAATTAACCGGAGAATAGAAATATTCAGAACTGCATTAGACTTGTTTTAAATTAATTGAAACATCTCTTTTACCCTTTGAGTGGGGTTATTCACGCATAATTTGTTCAGTTGTGAAAATTACAAAGATAAGAATAATGCCACGGAAGAAGTAGAGTGAAAAGATTAACCGGAGAATAGAGATAATCAGAACTGCATTAGATTTGTCTAAAGAATTAATGAAACATCTATTTTACCCTTTAAGTGGGGTTTTTTTTCGGCATAATTTGTTCAGTTGTGAAAATTACAAAGATAAGAATAATGCAAAGGAAGAAGTAGAGTGAAAAGATTAACCGGAGAATAGAGATAATCAGAACTGCATTAGATTTGTTTTAAATTAATGGAAACATCTCTTTAACCCTTTAAGTGGGGTTATTCAGGCATAATTTGTTCAGTTGTGAAAATTACAAAGATAAGAATAATGCAAAGGAAGAAGTAGAGTGAAAAGATTAACCGGAGAATATAGATAATCAGAACTGCATTAGATTTGTTTAAAGAATTAATTGAAAAATCTCTTTTACCCTTTAAGTAGGGTTATTTAGGCATAATTTGTTCAGTTGTGAAAATTACAAAGATAAGAATAATGCAAAGGAAGAAGTAGAGTGAAAAGATTAACCGGAGAATAGAGATAATCAGAACTGCATTAGATTTGTTTTAGAATAAATTGAAACATCTCTTTTACCCTTTAAGTGGGGTTATTCAGGCATAATTTGTTCAGTTGTGAAAATTACAAAAATAAGAATAATGCAAAGAAAGAAGTAGAGTGAACAAATTAACCGGAGAATAGAGATAATCAGAACTGCATTAGACTTGTTTTAAATTAATTGAAACATCTCTTTTACCCTTTAAGTGGGGTTATTCAGGCATAATTTGTTCAGTTGTGAAAATTACAAAGATAAGAATAATGCCACGGAAGAAGTAGAGTGAAAAGATTAACCGGATAAATAGAGATAATCAGAACTGCATTAGATTTGTTTAAAGAATTAATTGAAACATCTCTTTTACCCTTTAAGTGGGGTTATTCAGGCATAATTTGTTCATTGTGAAAATTACAAAGATAAGAATAATGCAAAGGAAGAAGTAGAGTGAACAAATTAACCGGAGAATAGAGATAATCAGAACTGCATTAGACTCGTTTTAAATTGATTGAAACATCTCTTTTACCCTTTAAGTGGGATAATTCACACATAATTTGTTCAGTTGTGAAGATTACAAAGATAAGAATAATGCCACGGAAGAAGTAGAGTGAAAAGATTAACAGGAGAATAGAGATAATCAGAACTGCATTAGATTTTATAAAGAATTAATTGAAACATCTCTTTTACCCTTTAAGTGGGGTTATTCAGGCATAATTCGTTAAGTTGTGAAAATTACAAAGATAAGAATAATGCCACGGAAGAAGTAGAGTAAAAACATTAACCGGAGAATAGAGATAATCAGAACTGAATTAGATTTGTTTAAAGAATTAATTGAAACATCTCTTTTACCCTTTAAGTGGGGTTATTCAGGCATAATTTGTTCAGTTGTGAAAATTACAAAGATAAGAATAATGCCACAGAAGAAGTAGAGTGAAAAGATTTACCGGAGAATAGAGATAAACAGAACTGCATTAGATTTGTTTAAAGAATTTATTGAAACATCTCTTTTACCCTTTAAGTGGGGTTATTCAGGCATAATTTGTTCAGTTGTGAAAATTACAAAGATAAGAATAATGCAAAGGAAGAAGTAGAGTGAACAAATTAACCGGAGAATAGAAATATTCAGAACTGCATTAGACTTGTTTTAAATTAATTGAAACATCTCTTTTACCCTTTGAGTGGGGTTATTCACGCATAATTTGTTCAGTTGTGAAAATAACAAAGATAAGAATAATGCAAAGGAAGAAGTAGAGTGAAAAGATTAACCGGAGAATAGAGATAATCAGAACTGCATTAGATTTGTTTTAAATTAATGGAAACATCTCTTTTACCCTTTAAGTGGGGTTATTCAGGCATAATTTGTTCAGGTGTGAAAATTACAAAGATAAGAATAATTCAAAGGAAGAAGTAGAGTGAAAAGATTAACCGGAGAATATAGATAATCAGAACTGCATTAGATTTGTTTAAAGAATTAATTGAAAAATCTCTTTTACCCTTTAAGTAGGGTTATTTAGGCATAATTTGTTCAGTTGTGAAAATTACAAAGATAAGAATAATGCAAAGGAAGAAGTAGAGTGAAAAGATTAACCGGAGAATAGAGATAATCAGAACTGCATTAGATTTGTTTTAGGATTAATTGAAACATCTCTTTTACCATTTAAGTGGGGTTATTCAGGCATAATTTGTTCAGGTGTGAAAATTACAAAGATAAGAATAATGCAAAGGAAGAAGGAGAGTGAACAAATTAACCGGAAAATAGAGATAATCAGAACTGCATTTTACTTGTTTTAAATTAATTGAAACATCTCTTTTACCCTTTAAGTGGGGTTATTCAGGCATAATTTGTTCAGTTGTGAAAATTACAAAGATAAGAATAATGCAAAGAAAGAAGTAGAGTGAACAAATTAACCGGAGAATAGAGATAATCAGAACTGCATTAGACTTGTTTTAAATTAATTGAAACATCTCTTTTACCCTTTAAGTGGGGTTATTCAGGCATAATTTGTTCAGTTGTGAAAATTACAAAGATAAGAATAATGCCACGGAAGAAGTAGAGTGAAAAGATTAACCGGATAAATAGAGATAATCAGAACTGCATTAGATTTGTTTAAAGAATTAATTGAAACATCTCTTTTACCCTTTAAGTGGGGTTATTCAGGCATAATTTGTTCAGTTGTGAAAATTACAAAGATAAGAATAATGCCACGGAAGAAGTAGAGTGAAAAGATTAACCGGAGAATAGAGATAATCAGAACAGCATTAGATTTGTTTGAAGAATTAATTGAAACATCTCTTTTACCCTTTAAATGGGGTTATTCACGCATAATTTGTTCAGTTGTGAAAATTACAAAGATAAGAATAATGCAAAGGAAGAAGTAGAGTGAAAAGATTAACCAGAGAATAGAGATAATCAGAACTGCATTAGATTTGTTTAAGAATTTATTGAAACATCACTTTTACCCTTTAAGTGGGGTTATTCAGGCATTTCTTTCAGTTGTGAAAATTACAAAGATAAGAATAATTCCACGGAAGAAGTAGAGTGAACAAATTAACCGGAGAATAGAGATAATCAGAACTGCATTAGATTTGTTTAAAGAATTAATTGAAACATCTCTTTTACGCTTTAAGTGGGGTTATTCAGGCATAATTCGTTAAGTTGTGAAAATTACAAAGATAAGAATAATGCCACGGAAGAAGTAGAGTGAAAAGATTAACCGGAGAATAGAGATAATCAGAACTGCATTAGATTTGTTTGAAGAATTAATTGAAACATCTCTTTTACCCTTTAAGTGGGGTTATTCAGGCATAATTTGTTCAGTTGTGAAAATTACAAAGATAAGAATAATGCCACGAAAGAAAGAGAGTGAACAAATTAACCGGAGAATAGAAATATTCAGAACTGCATTAGACTTGTTTTAAATTAATTGAAACATCTCTTTTACCCTTTGAGTGGGGTTATTCACGCATAATTTGTTCAGTTGTGAAAATTACAAAGATAAGAATAATGCCACGGAAGAAGTAGAGTGAAAAGATTAACCGGAGAATAGAGATAATCAGAACTGCATTCTTTTTTGTCTAAAGAATTAATGAAACATCTCTTTTACCCTTTAAGTGGGGTTTTTTTCGGCATAATTTGTTCAGTTGTAAAAATAACAAAGATAAGAATAATGCCACGGAAGAAGTAGAGTGAAAAGATTAACCGGAGAATAGAGATAATCAGAAATGCATTAGATTTGTTTAAGAATTAATTAAAACATCACTTTTACCCTTAAAGTGGAGTTATTCAGGCATAATTTGATCAGTTGTAAAAATTACAAAGATAAGAATAATGCCACGGAAGAAGTAGAGTGAAAAAATTAACCGGAGAATAGAGATAATCAGAACTGCATTAGATTTGTCTAAAGAATTAATGAAACATCTATTTTACCCTTTAAGTGGGGTTATTCAGGCATAATTTGTTCAGTTGTGAAAATTACAAAGATAAAAATAATGCAAAGGAAGAAGTAGAGTGAAAAAATTAACCGGAGAATAGAGATAATCAGAACTGCATGAGACTTGTTTTGAATTTATTGAAACATCTCTTCTACCCTTTAAGTTGGGTTATTCAGGCATAATTCGTTAAGTTGTGAAAATTAAAAAGATAAGAATAATGCCACGAAAGAAGTAGAGTAAAAAGATTACCGGAGAATAAAGATATAATCAGAACTGCATTAGATTTGTTTTAGAATTAATTGAAACATCTCTTTTACCCTTTAAGTGGGGTTATTCAGGCAAAATTTGTTCAGTTGTGAAAATTACAAAGATAAGAATAATGCAAAGGAAGAAGTAGAGTAAACAAATTAACCGGAGAATAGAGATAATCAGAACTGCATTAGATTTGTTTTCAATTAATTAAAACATCTCTTTTTTCTTCCAGTGGGGTTATTCACGCATAATTTGTTCAGTTGTGAAAATTACAAAGATAAGAATAGTGCCACGAAAGAAGTAGAGTGAAAAAATTAACCGGAGAATAGAGATAATCAGAACTGCATTAGATTTGTTTAAAGAATTAATTAAAACATCTCTTTTACCCTTTAAGTGGGGTTATTCAGGCATAATTTGTTCAGTTGTGAAAATTACAAAGATAAGAATAATGCCACGGAAGAAGTAGAGTGAAAAGATTAACCGGAAAATAGAGATAATCAGAACTGCATTAAATTTGTTTTAAATTAATTAAAACATCTCTTTTTTCTTTAAGTTGGGTTATTCAGGCATAATTTGTTCAGTTGTGAAAATTACAAAGATAAGAATAATGCCACGAAAGAAGTAGAGTAAAAAGATTACCGGAGAATAAAGATATAATCAGAACTGCATTAGATTTGTTTTAGAATTAATTGAAACATCTCTTTTACCCTTTGAGTGGGGTTATTCAGGCAAAATTTGTTCAGTTGTGAAAATTACAAAGGTAAGAATAATGCAAAGGAAGAAGTAGAGTAAACAAATTAACCGGAGAATAGAGATATCAGAACTGCATTAGATTTGTTTTCAATTAATTAAAACATCTCTTTTTTCTTTCAGTGGGGTTATTCACGCATAATTTGTTCAGTTGTGAAAATTACAAAGATAAGAATAGTGCCACGAAAGAAGTAGAGTGAAAAGATTTACCGGAGAATAGAGATAATCAGAACTGCATTAGATTTGTTTAAAGAATTTATTGAAACATCTCTTTTACCCTTTAAGTGGGGTTATTCAGGCATAATTTGTTCAGTTGTGAAAATTACAAAGATAAGAATAATGCAAAGGAAGAAGTAGAGTGAACAAATTAACCGGAGAATAGAAATATTCAGAACTGCATTAGACTTGTTTTAAATTAATTAAAACATCTCTTTTTTCTTTAAGTTGGGTCATTCAGGCATAATTTGTTCAGTTGTGAAAATTACAAAGATAAGAATAATGCCACGGAAAAAGTAGAGTAAAAACATTAACCGGAGAATAGAGATAATCAGAACTGCATTAGATTTGTTTAAAGAATTAATTGAAACATCTCTTTTACCCTTTAAGTGGGGTTATTCAGGCATAATTTGTACAGTTGTAAAAATTACAAAGATAAGAATAATGCAAAGGAAGAAGTAGAGTGAAAAAATTAACCGGAGAATAGAGATAATCAGAACTGCATTAGATTTGTTTAAAGAATTTATTGAAACATCTCTTTTACCCTTTAAGTGGGGTTATTCAGGCATAATTTGTTCAGTTGTGAAAATTACAAAGATAAGAATAATGCAAAGGAAGAAGTAGAGTGAACAAATTAACCGGAGAATAGAAATATTCAGAACTGCATTAGACTTGTTTTAAATTAATTGAAACATCTCTTTTACCCTTTGAGTGGGGTTATTCACGCATAATTTGTTCAGTTGTGAAAATTACAAAGATAAGAATAATGCCACGGAAGAAGTAGAGTGAAAAGATTAACCGGAGAATAGAGATAATCAGAACTGCATTAGATTTGTCTAAAGAATTAATGAAACATCTATTTTACCCTTTAAGTGGGGTTTTTTTTCGGCATAATTTGTTCAGTTGTGAAAATTACAAAGATAAGAATAATGCAAAGGAAGAAGTAGAGTGAAAAGATTAACCGGAGAATAGAGATAATCAGAACTGCATTAGATTTGTTTTAAATTAATGGAAACATCTCTTTTACCCTTTAAGTGGGGTTATTCAGGCATAATTTGTTCAGTTGTGAAAATTACAAAGATAAGAATAATGCAAAGGAAGAAGTAGAGTGAAAAGATTAACCGGAGAATATAGATAATCAGAACTGCATTAGATTTGTTTAAAGAATTAATTGAAAAATCTCTTTTACCCTTTAAGTAGGGTTATTTAGGCATAATTTGTTCAGTTGTGAAAATTACAAAGATAAGAATAATGCAAAGGAAGAAGTAGAGTGAAAAGATTAACCGGAGAATAGAGATAATCAGAACTGCATTAGATTTGTTTTAGAATAAATTGAAACATCTCTTTTACCCTTTAAGTGGGGTTATTCAGGCATAATTTGTTCAGTTGTGAAAATTACAAAAATAAGAATAATGCAAAGAAAGAAGTAGAGTGAACAAATTAACCGGAGAATAGAGATAATCAGAACTGCATTAGACTTGTTTTAAATTAATTGAAACATCTCTTTTACCCTTTAAGTGGGGTTATTCAGGCATAATTTGTTCAGTTGTGAAAATTACAAAGATAAGAATAATGCAAAGGAAGAAGTAGAGTAAACAAATTAACCGGAGAATAGAGATAATCAGAACTGCATTAGATTTGTTTTCAATTAATTAAAACATCTCTTTTTTCTTTCAGTGGGGTTATTCACGCATAATTTGTTCAGTTGTGAAAATTACAAAGATAAGAATAGTGCCACGAAAGAAGTAGAGTGAAAAAATTAACCGGAGAATAAAGATAATCAGAACTGCATTAGACTTGTTTTAAATTGATTGAAACATCTCTTTTACCCTTTAAGTGGGATAATTCACACATAATTTGTTCAGTTGTGAAGATTACAAAGATAAGAATAATGCCACGGAAGAAGTAGAGTGAAAAGATTAACAGGAGAATAGAGATAATCAGAACTGCATTAGATTTTATAAAGAATTAATTGAAACATCTCTTTTACCCTTTAAGTGGGGTTATTCAGGCATAATTCGTTAAGTTGTGAAAATTACAAAGATAAGAATAATGCCACGGAAGAAGTAGAGTAAAAACATTAACCGGAGAATAGAGATAATCAGAACTGAATTAGATTTGTTTAAAGAATTAATTGAAACATCTCTTTTACCCTTTAAGTGGGGTTATTCAGGCATAATTTGTTCAGTTGTGAAAATTACAAAGATAAGAATAATGCCACAGAAGAAGTAGAGTGAAAAGATTTACCGGAGAATAGAGATAAACAGAACTGCATTAGATTTGTTTAAAGAATTTATTGAAACATCTCTTTTACCCTTTAAGTGGGGTTATTCAGGCATAATTTGTTCAGTTGTGAAAATTACAAAGATAAGAATAATGCAAAGGAAGAAGTAGAGTGAAAAAATTAACCGGAGAATAGAGATAATCAGAACTGCATGAGACTTGTTTTGAATTTATTGAAACATCTCTTCTACCCTTTAAGTGGGGTTATTCAGGCATAATTCGTTAAGTTGTGAAAATTAAAAAGATAAGAATAATGCCACGAAAGAAGTAGAGTAAAAAGATTACCGGAGAATAAAGATATAATCAGAACTGCATTAGATTTGTTTTAGAATTAATTGAAACATCTCTTTTACCCTTTAAGTGGGGTTATTCAGGCAAAATTTGTTCAGTTGTGAAAATTACAAAGATAAGAATAATGCAAAGGAAGAAGTAGAGTAAACAAATTAACCGGAGAATAGAGATAATCAGAACTGCATTAGATTTGTTTTCAATTAATTAAAACATCTCTTTTTTCTTTCAGTGGGGTTATTCACGCATAATTTGTTCAGTTGTGAAAATTACAAAGATAAGAATAGTGCCACGAAAGAAGTAGAGTGAAAAAATTAACCGGAGAATAGAGATAATCAGAACTGCATTAGATTTGTTTAAAGAATTAATTAAAACATCTCTTTTACCCTTTAAGTGGGGTTATTCAGGCATAATTTGTTCAGTTGTGAAAATTACAAAGATAAGAATAATGCCACGGAAGAAGTAGAGTGAAAAGATTAACCGGAAAATAGAGATAATCAGAACTGCATTAAATTTGTTTTAAATTAATTAAAACATCTCTTTTTTCTTTAAGTTGGGTTATTCAGGCATAATTTGTTCAGTTGTGAAAATTACAAAGATAAGAATAATGCCACGAAAGAAGTAGAGTAAAAAGATTACCGGAGAATAAAGATATAATCAGAACTGCATTAGATTTGTTTTAGAATTAATTGAAACATCTCTTTTACCCTTTGAGTGGGGTTATTCAGGCAAAATTTGTTCAGTTGTGAAAATTACAAAGGTAAGAATAATGCAAAGGAAGAAGTAGAGTAAACAAATTAACCGGAGAATAGAGATATCAGAACTGCATTAGATTTGTTTTCAATTAATTAAAACATCTCTTTTTTCTTTCAGTGGGGTTATTCACGCATAATTTGTTCAGTTGTGAAAATTACAAAGATAAGAATAGTGCCACGAAAGAAGTAGAGTGAAAAGATTTACCGGAGAATAGAGATAATCAGAACTGCATTAGATTTGTTTAAAGAATTTATTGAAACATCTCTTTTACCCTTTAAGTGGGGTTATTCAGGCATAATTTGTTCAGTTGTGAAAATTACAAAGATAAGAATAATGCAAAGGAAGAAGTAGAGTGAACAAATTAACCGGAGAATAGAAATATTCAGAACTGCATTAGACTTGTTTTAAATTAATTAAAACATCTCTTTTTTCTTTAAGTTGGGTCATTCAGGCATAATTTGTTCAGTTGTGAAAATTACAAAGATAAGAATAATGCCACGGAAAAAGTAGAGTAAAAACATTAACCGGAGAATAGAGATAATCAGAACTGCATTAGATTTGTTTAAAGAATTAATTGAAACATCTCTTTTACCCTTTAAGTGGGGTTATTCAGGCATAATTTGTACAGTTGTAAAAATTACAAAGATAAGAATAATGCAAAGGAAGAAGTAGAGTGAAAAAATTAACCGGAGAATAGAGATAATCAGAACTGCATTAGATTTGTTTAAAGAATTTATTGAAACATCTCTTTTACCCTTTAAGTGGGGTTATTCAGGCATAATTTGTTCAGTTGTGAAAATTACAAAGATAAGAATAATGCAAAGGAAGAAGTAGAGTGAACAAATTAACCGGAGAATAGAAATATTCAGAACTGCATTAGACTTGTTTTAAATTAATTGAAACATCTCTTTTACCCTTTGAGTGGGGTTATTCACGCATAATTTGTTCAGTTGTGAAAATTACAAAGATAAGAATAATGCCACGGAAGAAGTAGAGTGAAAAGATTAACCGGAGAATAGAGATAATCTGAACTGCATTAGATTTGTCTAAAGAATTAATGAAACATCTATTTTACCCTTTAAGTGGGGTTTTTTTTCGGCATAATTTGTTCAGTTGTGAAAATTACAAAGATAAGAATAATGCAAAGGAAGAAGTAGAGTGAAAAGATTAACCGGAGAATAGAGATAATCAGAACTGCATTAGATTTGTTTTAAATTAATGGAAACATCTCTTTTACCCTTTAAGTGGGGTTATTCAGGCATAATTTGTTCAGTTGTGAAAATTACAAAGATAAGAATAATGCAAAGGAAGAAGTAGAGTGAAAAGATTAACCGGAGAATATAGATAATCAGAACTGCATTAGATTTGTTTAAAGAATTAATTGAAAAATCTCTTTTACCCTTTAAGTAGGGTTATTTAGGCATAATTTGTTCAGTTGTGAAAATTACAAAGATAAGAATAATGCAAAGGAAGAAGTAGAGTGAAAAGATTAACCGGAGAATAGAGATAATCAGAACTGCATTAGATTTGTTTTAGAATAAATTGAAACATCTCTTTTACCCTTTAAGTGGGGTTATTCAGGCATAATTTGTTCAGTTGTGAAAATTACAAAAATAAGAATAATGCAAAGAAAGAAGTAGAGTGAACAAATTAACCGGAGAATAGAGATAATCAGAACTGCATTAGACTTGTTTTAAATTAATTGAAACATCTCTTTTACCCTTTAAGTGGGGTTATTCAGGCATAATTTGTTCAGTTGTGAAAATTACAAAGATAAGAATAATGCCACGGAAGAAGTAGAGTAAACAAATTAACCGGAGAATAGAGATAATCAGAACTGCATTAGATTTGTTTTCAATTAATTAAAACATCTCTTTTTTCTTTCAGTGGGGTTATTCACGCATAATTTGTTCAGTTGTGAAAATTACAAAGATAAGAATAGTGCCACGAAAGAAGTAGAGTGAAAAAATTAACCGGAGAATAAAGATAATCAGAACTGCATTAGACTTGTTTTAAATTGATTGAAACATCTCTTTTACCCTTTAAGTGGGATAATTCACACATAATTTGTTCAGTTGTGAAGATTACAAAGATAAGAATAATGCCACGGAAGAAGTAGAGTGAAAAGATTAACAGGAGAATAGAGATAATCAGAACTGCATTAGATTTTATAAAGAATTAATTGAAACATCTCTTTTACCCTTTAAGTGGGGTTTTTCAGGCATAATTCGTTAAGTTGTGAAAATTACAAAGATAAGAATAATGCCACGGAAGAAGTAGAGTAAAAACATTAACCGGAGAATAGAGATAATCAGAACTGAATTAGATTTGTTTAAAGAATTAATTGAAACATCTCTTTTACCCTTTAAGTGGGGTTATTCAGGCATAATTTGTTCAGTTGTGAAAATTACAAAGATAAGAATAATGCCACAGAAGAAGTAGAGTGAAAAGATTTACCGGAGAATAGAGATAAACAGAACTGCATTAGATTTGTTTAAAGAATTTATTGAAACATCTCTTTTACCCTTTAAGTGGGGTTATTCAGGCATAATTTGTTCAGTTGTGAAAATTACAAAGATAAGAATAATGCAAAGGAAGAAGTAGAGTGAAAAAATTAACCGGAGAATAGAGATAATCAGAACTGCATGAGACTTGTTTTGAATTTATTGAAACATCTCTTCTACCCTTTAAGTGGGGTTATTCAGGCATAATTCGTTAAGTTGTGAAAATTAAAAAGATAAGAATAATGCCACGAAAGAAGTAGAGTAAAAAGATTACCGGAGAATAAAGATATAATCAGAACTGCATTAGATTTGTTTTAGAATTAATTGAAACATCTCTTTTACCCTTTAAGTGGGGTTATTCAGGCAAAATTTGTTCAGTTGTGAAAATTACAAAGATAAGAATAATGCAAAGGAAGAAGTAGAGTAAACAAATTAACCGGAGAATAGAGATAATCAGAACTGCATTAGATTTGTTTTCAATTAATTAAAACATCTCTTTTTTCTTTCAGTGGGGTTATTCACGCATAATTTGTTCAGTTGTGAAAATTACAAAGATAAGAATAGTGCCACGAAAGAAGTAGAGTGAAAAAATTAACCGGAGAATAGAGATAATCAGAACTGCATTAGATTTGTTTAAAGAATTAATTAAAACATCTCTTTTACCCTTTAAGTGGGGTTATTCAGGCATAATTTGTTCAGTTGTGAAAATTACAAAGATAAGAATAATGCCACGGAAGAAGTAGAGTGAAAAGATTAACCGGAAAATAGAGATAATCAGAACTGCATTAAATTTGTTTTAAATTAATTAAAACATCTCTTTTTTCTTTAAGTTGGGTTATTCAGGCATAATTTGTTCAGTTGTGAAAATTACAAAGATAAGAATAATGCCACGAAAGAAGTAGAGTAAAAAGATTACCGGAGAATAAAGATATAATCAGAACTGCATTAGATTTGTTTTAGAATTAATTGAAACATCTCTTTTACCCTTTGAGTGGGGTTATTCAGGCAAAATTTGTTCAGTTGTGAAAATTACAAAGGTAAGAATAATGCAAAGGAAGAAGTAGAGTAAACAAATTAACCGGAGAATAGAGATATCAGAACTGCATTAGATTTGTTTTCAATTAATTAAAACATCTCTTTTTTCTTTCAGTGGGGTTATTCACGCATAATTTGTTCAGTTGTGAAAATTACAAAGATAAGAATAGTGCCACGAAAGAAGTAGAGTGAAAAGATTTACCGGAGAATAGAGATAATCAGAACTGCATTAGATTTGTTTAAAGAATTTATTGAAACATCTCTTTTACCCTTTAAGTGGGGTTATTCAGGCATAATTTGTTCAGTTGTGAAAATTACAAAGATAAGAATAATGCAAAGGAAGAAGTAGAGTGAACAAATTAACCGGAGAATAGAAATATTCAGAACTGCATTAGACTTGTTTTAAATTAATTAAAACATCTCTTTTTTCTTTAAGTTGGGTCATTCAGGCATAATTTGTTCAGTTGTGAAAATTACAAAGATAAGAATAATGCCACGGAAAAAGTAGAGTAAAAACATTAACCGGAGAATAGAGATAATCAGAACTGCATTAGATTTGTTTAAAGAATTAATTGAAACATCTCTTTTACCCTTTAAGTGGGGTTATTCAGGCATAATTTGTACAGTTGTAAAAATTACAAAGATAAGAATAATGCAAAGGAAGAAGTAGAGTGAAAAAATTAACCGGAGAATAGAGATAATCAGAACTGCATTAGATTTGTTTAAAGAATTTATTGAAACATCTCTTTTACCCTTTAAGTGGGGTTATTCAGGCATAATTTGTTCAGTTGTGAAAATTACAAAGATAAGAATAATGCAAAGGAAGAAGTAGAGTGAACAAATTAACCGGAGAATAGAAATATTCAGAACTGCATTAGACTTGTTTTAAATTAATTGAAACATCTCTTTTACCCTTTGAGTGGGGTTATTCACGCATAATTTGTTCAGTTGTGAAAATTACAAAGATAAGAATAATGCCACGGAAGAAGTAGAGTGAAAAGATTAACCGGAGAATAGAGATAATCAGAACTGCATTAGATTTGTCTAAAGAATTAATGAAACATCTATTTTACCCTTTAAGTGGGGTTTTTTTTCGGCATAATTTGTTCAGTTGTGAAAATTACAAAGATAAGAATAATGCAAAGGAAGAAGTAGAGTGAAAAGATTAACCGGAGAATAGAGATAATCAGAACTGCATTAGATTTGTTTTAAATTAATGGAAACATCTCTTTTACCCTTTAAGTGGGGTTATTCAGGCATAATTTGTTCAGTTGTGAAAATTACAAAGATAAGAATAATGCAAAGGAAGAAGTAGAGTGAAAAGATTAACCGGAGAATATAGATAATCAGAACTGCATTAGATTTGTTTAAAGAATTAATTGAAAAATCTCTTTTACCCTTTAAGTAGGGTTATTTAGGCATAATTTGTTCAGTTGTGAAAATTACAAAGATAAGAATAATGCAAAGGAAGAAGTAGAGTGAAAAGATTAACCGGAGAATAGAGATAATCAGAACTGCATTAGATTTGTTTTAGAATAAATTGAAACATCTCTTTTACCCTTTAAGTGGGGTTATTCAGGCATAATTTGTTCAGTTGTGAAAATTACAAAAATAAGAATAATGCAAAGAAAGAAGTAGAGTGAACAAATTAACCGGAGAATAGAGATAATCAGAACTGCATTAGACTTGTTTTAAATTAATTGAAACATCTCTTTTACCCTTTAAGTGGGGTTATTCAGGCATAATTTGTTCAGTTGTGAAAATTACAAAGATAAGAATAATGCCACGGAAGAAGTAGAGTGAAAAGATTAACCGGATAAATAGAGATAATCAGAACTGCATTAGATTTGTTTAAAGAATTAATTGAAACATCTCTTTTACCCTTTAAGTGGGGTTATTCAGGCATAATTTGTTCATTGTGAAAATTACAAAGATAAGAATAATGCAAAGGAAGAAGTAGAGTGAACAAATTAACCGGAGAATAGAGATAATCAGAACTGCATTAGACTCGTTTTAAATTGATTGAAACATCTCTTTTACCCTTTAAGTGGGATAATTCACACATAATTTGTTCAGTTGTGAAGATTACAAAGATAAGAATAATGCCACGGAAGAAGTAGAGTGAAAAGATTAACAGGAGAATAGAGATAATCAGAACTGCATTAGATTTTATAAAGAATTAATTGAAACATCTCTTTTACCCTTTAAGTGGGGTTATTCAGGCATAATTCGTTAAGTTGTGAAAATTACAAAGATAAGAATAATGCCACGGAAGAAGTAGAGTAAAAACATTAACCGGAGAATAGAGATAATCAGAACTGAATTAGATTTGTTTAAAGAATTAATTGAAACATCTCTTTTACCCTTTAAGTGGGGTTATTCAGGCATAATTTGTTCAGTTGTGAAAATTACAAAGATAAGAATAATGCCACAGAAGAAGTAGAGTGAAAAGATTTACCGGAGAATAGAGATAAACAGAACTGCATTAGATTTGTTTAAAGAATTTATTGAAACATCTCTTTTACCCTTTAAGTGGGGTTATTCAGGCATAATTTGTTCAGTTGTGAAAATTACAAAGATAAGAATAATGCAAAGGAAGAAGTAGAGTGAACAAATTAACCGGAGAATAGAAATATTCAGAACTGCATTAGACTTGTTTTAAATTAATTGAAACATCTCTTTTACCCTTTGAGTGGGGTTATTCACGCATAATTTGTTCAGTTGTGAAAATAACAAAGATAAGAATAATGCAAAGGAAGAAGTAGAGTGAAAAGATTAACCGGAGAATAGAGATAATCAGAACTGCATTAGATTTGTTTTAAATTAATGGAAACATCTCTTTTACCCTTTAAGTGGGGTTATTCAGGCATAATTTGTTCAGGTGTGAAAATTACAAAGATAAGAATAATTCAAAGGAAGAAGTAGAGTGAAAAGATTAACCGGAGAATATAGATAATCAGAACTGCATTAGATTTGTTTAAAGAATTAATTGAAAAATCTCTTTTACCCTTTAAGTAGGGTTATTTAGGCATAATTTGTTCAGTTGTGAAAATTACAAAGATAAGAATAATGCAAAGGAAGAAGTAGAGTGAAAAGATTAACCGGAGAATAGAGATAATCAGAACTGCATTAGATTTGTTTTAGGATTAATTGAAACATCTCTTTTACCATTTAAGTGGGGTTATTCAGGCATAATTTGTTCAGGTGTGAAAATTACAAAGATAAGAATAATGCAAAGGAAGAAGGAGAGTGAACAAATTAACCGGAAAATAGAGATAATCAGAACTGCATTTTACTTGTTTTAAATTAATTGAAACATCTCTTTTACCCTTTAAGTGGGGTTATTCAGGCATAATTTGTTCAGTTGTGAAAATTACAAAGATAAGAATAATGCAAAGAAAGAAGTAGAGTGAACAAATTAACCGGAGAATAGAGATAATCAGAACTGCATTAGACTTGTTTTAAATTAATTGAAACATCTCTTTTACCCTTTAAGTGGGGTTATTCAGGCATAATTTGTTCAGTTGTGAAAATTACAAAGATAAGAATAATGCCACGGAAGAAGTAGAGTGAAAAGATTAACCGGATAAATAGAGATAATCAGAACTGCATTAGATTTGTTTAAAGAATTAATTGAAACATCTCTTTTACCCTTTAAGTGGGGTTATTCAGGCATAATTTGTTCAGTTGTGAAAATTACAAAGATAAGAATAATGCCACGGAAGAAGTAGAGTGAAAAGATTAACCGGAGAATAGAGATAATCAGAACAGCATTAGATTTGTTTGAAGAATTAATTGAAACATCTCTTTTACCCTTTAAATGGGGTTATTCACGCATAATTTGTTCAGTTGTGAAAATTACAAAGATAAGAATAATGCAAAGGAAGAAGTAGAGTGAAAAGATTAACCAGAGAATAGAGATAATCAGAACTGCATTAGATTTGTTTAAGAATTTATTGAAACATCACTTTTACCCTTTAAGTGGGGTTATTCAGGCATTTCTTTCAGTTGTGAAAATTACAAAGATAAGAATAATTCCACGGAAGAAGTAGAGTGAACAAATTAACCGGAGAATAGAGATAATCAGAACTGCATTAGATTTGTTTAAAGAATTAATT
The DNA here is from genome assembly GCA_963969495.1 of Ceratothoa steindachneri. Lineage (NCBI taxonomy): Eukaryota > Metazoa > Arthropoda > Malacostraca > Isopoda > Cymothoidae > Ceratothoa > Ceratothoa steindachneri. Next base: position 39,833,887 of record OZ018319.1, read on the forward strand.
GAAACATCTCTTTTACGCTTTAAGTGGGGTTATTCAGGCATAATTCGTTAAGTTGTGAAAATTACAAAGATAAGAATAATGCCACGGAAGAAGTAGAGTGAAAAGATTAACCGGAGAATAGAGATAATCAGAACTGCATTAGATTTGTTTGAAGAATTAATTGAAACATCTCTTTTACCCTTTAAGTGGGGTTATTCAGGCATAATTTGTTCAGTTGTGAAAATTACAAAGATAAGAATAGTGCAAAGGAAGAAGTAGAGTGAACAAATTAACCGGAGAATAGAAATATTCAGAACTGCATTAGACTTGTTTTAAATTAATTGAAACATCTCTTTTACCCTTTGAGTGGGGTTATTCACGCATAATTTGTTCAGTTGTGAAAATTACAAAGATAAGAATAATGCCACGGAAGAAGTAGAGTGAAAAGATTAACCGGAGAATAGAGATAATCAGAACTGCATTCTTTTTTGTCTAAAGAATTAATGAAACATCTCTTTTACCCTTTAAGTGGGGTTTTTTTCGGCATAATTTGTTCAGTTGTAAAAATAACAAAGATAAGAATAATGCCACGGAAGAAGTAGAGTGAAAAGATTAACCGGAGAATAGAGATAATCAGAAATGCATTAGATTTGTTTAAGAATTAATTAAAACATCACTTTTACCCTTAAAGTGGAGTTATTCAGGCATAATTTGATCAGTTGTAAAAATTACAAAGATAAGAATAATGCCACGGAAGAAGTAGAGTGAAAAAATTAACCGGAGAATAGAGATAATCAGAACTGCATTAGATTTGTCTAAAGAATTAATGAAACATCTATTTTACCCTTTAAGTGGGGTTATTCAGGCATAATTTGTTCAGTTGTGAAAATTACAAAGATAAAAATAATGCAAAGGAAGAAGTAGAGTGAAAAAATTAACCGGAGAATAGAGATAATCAGAACTGCATGAGACTTGTTTTGAATTTATTGAAACATCTCTTCTACCCTTTAAGTGGGGTTATTCAGGCATAATTCGTTAAGTTGTGAAAATTAAAAAGATAAGAATAATGCCACGAAAGAAGTAGAGTAAAAAGATTACCGGAGAATAAAGATATAATCAGAACTGCATTAGATTTGTTTTAGAATTAATTGAAACATCTCTTTTACCCTTTAAGTGGGGTTATTCAGGCAAAATTTGTTCAGTTGTGAAAATTACAAAGATAAGAATAATGCAAAGGAAGAAGTAGAGTAAACAAATTAACCGGAGAATAGAGATAATCAGAACTGCATTAGATTTGTTTTCAATTAATTAAAACATCTCTTTTTTCTTCCAGTGGGGTTATTCACGCATAATTTGTTCAGTTGTGAAAATTACAAAGATAAGAATAGTGCCACGAAAGAAGTAGAGTGAAAAAATTAACCGGAGAATAGAGATAATCAGAACTGCATTAGATTTGTTTAAAGAATTAATTAAAACATCTCTTTTACCCTTTAAGTGGGGTTATTCAGGCATAATTTGTTCAGTTGTGAAAATTACAAAGATAAGAATAATGCCACGGAAGAAGTAGAGTGAAAAGATTAACCGGAAAATAGAGATAATCAGAACTGCATTAAATTTGTTTTAAATTAATTAAAACATCTCTTTTTTCTTTAAGTTGGGTTATTCAGGCATAATTTGTTCAGTTGTGAAAATTACAAAGATAAGAATAATGCCACGAAAGAAGTAGAGTAAAAAGATTACCGGAGAATAAAGATATAATCAGAACTGCATTAGATTTGTTTTAGAATTAATTGAAACATCTCTTTTACCCTTTGAGTGGGGTTATTCAGGCAAAATTTGTTCAGTTGTGAAAATTACAAAGGTAAGAATAATGCAAAGGAAGAAGTAGAGTAAACAAATTAACCGGAGAATAGAGATATCAGAACTGCATTAGATTTGTTTTCAATTAATTAAAACATCTCTTTTTTCTTTCAGTGGGGTTATTCACGCATAATTTGTTCAGTTGTGAAAATTACAAAGATAAGAATAGTGCCACGAAAGAAGTAGAGTGAAAAGATTTACCGGAGAATAGAGATAATCAGAACTGCATTAGATTTGTTTAAAGAATTTATTGAAACATCTCTTTTACCCTTTAAGTGGGGTTATTCAGGCATAATTTGTTCAGTTGTGAAAATTACAAAGATAAGAATAATGCAAAGGAAGAAGTAGAGTGAACAAATTAACCGGAGAATAGAAATATTCAGAACTGCATTAGACTTGTTTTAAATTAATTAAAACATCTCTTTTTTCTTTAAGTTGGGTCATTCAGGCATAATTTGTTCAGTTGTGAAAATTACAAAGATAAGAATAATGCCACGGAAAAAGTAGAGTAAAAACATTAACCGGAGAATAGAGATAATCAGAACTGCATTAGATTTGTTTAAAGAATTAATTGAAACATCTCTTTTACCCTTTAAGTGGGGTTATTCAGGCATAATTTGTACAGTTGTAAAAATTACAAAGATAAGAATAATGCAAAGGAAGAAGTAGAGTGAAAAAATTAACCGGAGAATAGAGATAATCAGAACTGCATTAGATTTGTTTAAAGAATTTATTGAAACATCTCTTTTACCCTTTAAGTGGGGTTATTCAGGCATAATTTGTTCAGTTGTGAAAATTACAAAGATAAGAATAATGCAAAGGAAGAAGTAGAGTGAACAAATTAACCGGAGAATAGAAATATTCAGAACTGCATTAGACTTGTTTTAAATTAATTGAAACATCTCTTTTACCCTTTGAGTGGGGTTATTCACGCATAATTTGTTCAGTTGTGAAAATTACAAAGATAAGAATAATGCCACGGAAGAAGTAGAGTGAAAAGATTAACCGGAGAATAGAGATAATCAGAACTGCATTAGATTTGTCTAAAGAATTAATGAAACATCTATTTTACCCTTTAAGTGGGGTTTTTTTTCGGCATAATTTGTTCAGTTGTGAAAATTACAAAGATAAGAATAATGCAAAGGAAGAAGTAGAGTGAAAAGATTAACCGGAGAATAGAGATAATCAGAACTGCATTAGATTTGTTTTAAATTAATGGAAACATCTCTTTTACCCTTTAAGTGGGGTTATTCAGGCATAATTTGTTCAGTTGTGAAAATTACAAAGATAAGAATAATGCAAAGGAAGAAGTAGAGTGAAAAGATTAACCGGAGAATATAGATAATCAGAACTGCATTAGATTTGTTTAAAGAATTAATTGAAAAATCTCTTTTACCCTTTAAGTAGGGTTATTTAGGCATAATTTGTTCAGTTGTGAAAATTACAAAGATAAGAATAATGCAAAGGAAGAAGTAGAGTGAAAAGATTAACCGGAGAATAGAGATAATCAGAACTGCATTAGATTTGTTTTAGAATAAATTGAAACATCTCTTTTACCCTTTAAGTGGGGTTATTCAGGCATAATTTGTTCAGTTGTGAAAATTACAAAAATAAGAATAATGCAAAGAAAGAAGTAGAGTGAACAAATTAACCGGAGAATAGAGATAATCAGAACTGCATTAGACTTGTTTTAAATTAATTGAAACATCTCTTTTACCCTTTAAGTGGGGTTATTCAGGCATAATTTGTTCAGTTGTGAAAATTACAAAGATAAGAATAATGCAAAGGAAGAAGTAGAGTAAACAAATTAACCGGAGAATAGAGATAATCAGAACTGCATTAGATTTGTTTTCAATTAATTAAAACATCTCTTTTTTCTTTCAGTGGGGTTATTCACGCATAATTTGTTCAGTTGTGAAAATTACAAAGATAAGAATAGTGCCACGAAAGAAGTAGAGTGAAAAAATTAACCGGAGAATAAAGATAATCAGAACTGCATTAGACTTGTTTTAAATTGATTGAAACATCTCTTTTACCCTTTAAGTGGGATAATTCACACATAATTTGTTCAGTTGTGAAGATTACAAAGATAAGAATAATGCCACGGAAGAAGTAGAGTGAAAAGATTAACAGGAGAATAGAGATAATCAGAACTGCATTAGATTTTATAAAGAATTAATTGAAACATCTCTTTTACCCTTTAAGTGGGGTTATTCAGGCATAATTCGTTAAGTTGTGAAAATTACAAAGATAAGAATAATGCCACGGAAGAAGTAGAGTAAAAACATTAACCGGAGAATAGAGATAATCAGAACTGAATTAGATTTGTTTAAAGAATTAATTGAAACATCTCTTTTACCCTTTAAGTGGGGTTATTCAGGCATAATTTGTTCAGTTGTGAAAATTACAAAGATAAGAATAATGCCACAGAAGAAGTAGAGTGAAAAGATTTACCGGAGAATAGAGATAAACAGAACTGCATTAGATTTGTTTAAAGAATTTATTGAAACATCTCTTTTACCCTTTAAGTGGGGTTATTCAGGCATAATTTGTTCAGTTGTGAAAATTACAAAGATAAGAATAATGCAAAGGAAGAAGTAGAGTGAAAAAATTAACCGGAGAATAGAGATAATCAGACTGCATGAGACTTGTTTTGAATTTATTGAAACATCTCTTCTACCCTTTAAGTGGGGTTATTCAGGCATAATTCGTTAAGTTGTGAAAATTAAAAAAGATAAGAATAATGCCACGAAAGAAGTAGAGTAAAAAGATTACCGGAGAATAAAGATATAATCAGAACTGCATTAGATTTGTTTTAGAATTAATTGAAACATCTCTTTTACCCTTTAAGTGGGGTTATTCAGGCAAAATTTTGTTCAGTTGTGAAAATTACAAAGATAAGAATAATGCAAAGGAAGAAGTAGAGTAAACAAATTAACCGGAGAATAGAGATAATCAGAACTGCATTAGATTTGTTTTCAATTAATTAAAACATCTCTTTTTTCTTTCAGTGGGGTTATTCACGCATAATTTGTTCAGTTGTGAAAATTACAAAGATAAGAATAGTGCCACGAAAGAAGTAGAGTGAAAAAATTAACCGGAGAATAGAGATAATCAGAACTGCATTAGATTTGTTTAAAGAATTAAATTAAAACATCTCTTTTACCCTTTAAGTGGGGTTATTCAGGCATTAATTTGTTCAGTTGTATGAAAATTACAAAGATAAGAATAATGCCACGGAAGAAGTAGAGAGATTAACCGGAAAATAGAGATAATCAGAACTGCATTAAATTTGTTTTAAATTAATTAAAACATCTCTTTTTTCTTTAAGTTGGGTTATTCAGGCATAATTTGTTCAGTTGTGAAAATTACAAAGATAAGAATAATGCCACGAAAGAAGTAGAGTAAAAAGATTACCGGAGAATAAAGATATAATCAGAACTGCATTAGATTTGTTTTAGAATTAATTGAAACATCTCTTTTACCCTTTGAGTGGGGTTATTCAGGCAAAATTTGTTCAGTTGTGAAAATTACAAAGGTAAGAATAATGCAAAGGAAGAAGTAGAGTAAACAAATTAACCGGAGAATAGAGATATCAGAACTGCATTAGATTTGTTTTCAATTAATTAAAACATCTCTTTTTTCTTTCAGTGGGGTTATTCACGCATAATTTGTTCAGTTGTGAAAATTACAAAGATAAGAATAGTGCCACGAAAGAAGTAGAGTGAAAAGATTTACCGGAGAATAGAGATAATCAGAACTGCATTAGATTTGTTTAAAGAATTTATTGAAACATCTCTTTTACCCTTTAAGTGGGGTTATTCAGGCATAATTTGTTCAGTTGTGAAAATTACAAAGATAAGAATAATGCAAAGGAAGAAGTAGAGTGAACAAATTAACCGGAGAATAGAAATATTCAGAACTGCATTAGACTTGTTTTAAATTAATTAAAACATCTCTTTTTTCTTTAAGTTGGGTCATTCAGGCATAATTTGTTCAGTTGTGAAAATTACAAAGATAAGAATAATGCCACGGAAAAAGTAGAGTAAAAACATTAACCGGAGAATAGAGATAATCAGAACTGCATTAGATTTGTTTAAAGAATTAATTGAAACATCTCTTTTACCCTTTAAGTGGGGTTATTCAGGCATAATTTGTACAGTTGTAAAAATTACAAAGATAAGAATAATGCAAAGGAAGAAGTAGAGTGAAAAAATTAACCGGAGAATAGAGATAATCAGAACTGCATTAGATTTGTTTAAAGAATTTATTGAAACATCTCTTTTACCCTTTAAGTGGGGTTATTCAGGCATAATTTGTTCAGTTGTGAAAATTACAAAGATAAGAATAATGCAAAGGAAGAAGTAGAGTGAACAAATTAACCGGAGAATAGAAATATTCAGAACTGCATTAGACTTGTTTTAAATTAATTGAAACATCTCTTTTACCCTTTGAGTGGGGTTATTCACGCATAATTTGTTCAGTTGTGAAAATTACAAAGATAAGAATAATGCCACGGAAGAAGTAGAGTGAAAAGATTAACCGGAGAATAGAGATAATCAGAACTGCATTAGATTTGTCTAAAGAATTAATGAAACATCTATTTTACCCTTTAAGTGGGGTTTTTTTTCGGCATAATTTGTTCAGTTGTGAAAATTACAAAGATAAGAATAATGCAAAGGAAGAAGTAGAGTGAAAAGATTAACCGGAGAATAGAGATAATCAGAACTGCATTAGATTTGTTTTAAATTAATGGAAACATCTCTTTTACCCTTTAAGTGGGGTTATTCAGGCATAATTTGTTCAGTTGTGAAAATTACAAAGATAAGAATAATGCAAAGGAAGAAGTAGAGTGAAAAGATTAACCGGAGAATATAGATAATCAGAACTGCATTAGATTTGTTTAAAGAATTAATTGAAAAATCTCTTTTACCCTTTAAGTAGGGTTATTTAGGCATAATTTGTTCAGTTGTGAAAATTACAAAGATAAGAATAATGCAAAGGAAGAAGTAGAGTGAAAAGATTAACCGGAGAATAGAGATAATCAGAACTGCATTAGATTTGTTTTAGAATAAATTGAAACATCTCTTTTACCCTTTAAGTGGGGTTATTCAGGCATAATTTGTTCAGTTGTGAAAATTACAAAAATAAGAATAATGCAAAGAAAGAAGTAGAGTGAACAAATTAACCGGAGAATAGAGATAATCAGAACTGCATTAGACTTGTTTTAAATTAATTGAAACATCTCTTTTACCCTTTAAGTGGGGTTATTCAGGCATAATTTGTTCAGTTGTGAAAATTACAAAGATAAGAATAATGCAAAGGAAGAAGTAGAGTAAACAAATTAACCGGAGAATAGAGATAATCAGAACTGCATTAGATTTGTTTTCAATTAATTAAAACATCTCTTTTTTCTTTCAGTGGGGTTATTCACGCATAATTTGTTCAGTTGTGAAAATTACAAAGATAAGAATAGTGCCACGAAAGAAGTAGAGTGAAAAAATTAACCGGAGAATAAAGATAATCAGAACTGCATTAGACTTGTTTTAAATTGATTGAAACATCTCTTTTACCCTTTAAGTGGGATAATTCACACATAATTTGTTCAGTTGTGAAGATTACAAAGATAAGAATAATGCCACGGAAGAAGTAGAGTGAAAAGATTAACAGGAGAATAGAGATAATCAGAACTGCATTAGATTTTATAAAGAATTAATTGAAACATCTCTTTTACCCTTTAAGTGGGGTTATTCAGGCATAATTCGTTAAGTTGTGAAAATTACAAAGATAAGAATAATGCCACGGAAGAAGTAGAGTAAAAACATTAACCGGAGAATAGAGATAATCAGAACTGAATTAGATTTGTTTAAAGAATTAATTGAAACATCTCTTTTACCCTTTAAGTGGGGTTATTCAGGCATAATTTGTTCAGTTGTGAAAATTACAAAGATAAGAATAATGCCACAGAAGAAGTAGAGTGAAAAGATTTACCGGAGAATAGAGATAAACAGAACTGCATTAGATTTGTTTAAAGAATTTATTGAAACATCTCTTTTACCCTTTAAGTGGGGTTATTCAGGCATAATTTGTTCAGTTGTGAAAATTACAAAGATAAGAATAATGCAAAGGAAGAAGTAGAGTGAAAAAATTAACCGGAGAATAGAGATAATCAGAACTGCATGAGACTTGTTTTGAATTTATTGAAACATCTCTTCTACCCTTTAAGTGGGGTTATTCAGGCATAATTCGTTAAGTTGTGAAAATTAAAAAGATAAGAATAATGCCACGAAAGAAGTAGAGTAAAAAGATTACCGGAGAATAAAGATATAATCAGAACTGCATTAGATTTGTTTTAGAATTAATTGAAACATCTCTTTTACCCTTTAAGTGGGGTTATTCAGGCAAAATTTGTTCAGTTGTGAAAATTACAAAGATAAGAATAATGCAAAGGAAGAAGTAGAGTAAACAAATTAACCGGAGAATAGAGATAATCAGAACTGCATTAGATTTGTTTTCAATTAATTAAAACATCTCTTTTTTCTTTCAGTGGGGTTATTCACGCATAATTTGTTCAGTTGTGAAAATTACAAAGATAAGAATAGTGCCACGAAAGAAGTAGAGTGAAAAAATTAACCGGAGAATAGAGATAATCAGAACTGCATTAGATTTGTTTAAAGAATTAATTAAAACATCTCTTTTACCCTTTAAGTGGGGTTATTCAGGCATAATTTGTTCAGTTGTGAAAATTACAAAGATAAGAATAATGCCACGGAAGAAGTAGAGTGAAAAGATTAACCGGAAAATAGAGATAATCAGAACTGCATTAAATTTGTTTTAAATTAATTAAAACATCTCTTTTTTCTTTAAGTTGGGTTATTCAGGCATAATTTGTTCAGTTGTGAAAATTACAAAGATAAGAATAATGCCACGAAAGAAGTAGAGTAAAAAGATTACCGGAGAATAAAGATATAATCAGAACTGCATTAGATTTGTTTTAGAATTAATTGAAACATCTCTTTTACCCTTTGAGTGGGGTTATTCAGGCAAAATTTGTTCAGTTGTGAAAATTACAAAGGTAAGAATAATGCAAAGGAAGAAGTAGAGTAAACAAATTAACCGGAGAATAGAGATATCAGAACTGCATTAGATTTGTTTTCAATTAATTAAAACATCTCTTTTTTCTTTCAGTGGGGTTATTCACGCATAATTTGTTCAGTTGTGAAAATTACAAAGATAAGAATAGTGCCACGAAAGAAGTAGAGTGAAAAGATTTACCGGAGAATAGAGATAATCAGAACTGCATTAGATTTGTTTAAAGAATTTATTGAAACATCTCTTTTACCCTTTAAGTGGGGTTATTCAGGCATAATTTGTTCAGTTGTGAAAATTACAAAGATAAGAATAATGCAAAGGAAGAAGTAGAGTGAACAAATTAACCGGAGAATAGAAATATTCAGAACTGCATTAGACTTGTTTTAAATTAATTAAAACATCTCTTTTTTCTTTAAGTTGGGTCATTCAGGCATAATTTGTTCAGTTGTGAAAATTACAAAGATAAGAATAATGCCACGGAAAAAGTAGAGTAAAAACATTAACCGGAGAATAGAGATAATCAGAACTGCATTAGATTTGTTTAAAGAATTAATTGAAACATCTCTTTTACCCTTTAAGTGGGGTTATTCAGGCATAATTTGTACAGTTGTAAAAATTACAAAGATAAGAATAATGCAAAGGAAGAAGTAGAGTGAAAAAATTAACCGGAGAATAGAGATAATCAGAACTGCATTAGATTTGTTTAAAGAATTTATTGAAACATCTCTTTTACCCTTTGAGTGGGGTTATTCACGCATAATTTGTTCAGTTGTGAAAATTACAAAGATAAGAATAATGCCACGGAAGAAGTAGAGTGAAAAGATTAACCGGAGAATAGAGATAATCAGAACTGCATTAGATTTGTCTAAAGAATTAATGAAACATCTATTTTACCCTTTAAGTGGGGTTTTTTTTCGGCATAATTTGTTCAGTTGTGAAAATTACAAAGATAAGAATAATGCAAAGGAAGAAGTAGAGTGAAAAGATTAACCGGAGAATAGAGATAATCAGAACTGCATTAGATTTGTTTTAAATTAATGGAAACATCTCTTTTACCCTTTAAGTGGGGTTATTCAGGCATAATTTGTTCAGTTGTGAAAATTACAAAGATAAGAATAATGCAAAGGAAGAAGTAGAGTGAAAAGATTAACCGGAGAATATAGATAATCAGAACTGCATTAGATTTGTTTAAAGAATTAATTGAAAAATCTCTTTTACCCTTTAAGTAGGGTTATTTAGGCATAATTTGTTCAGTTGTGAAAATTACAAAGATAAGAATAATGCAAAGGAAGAAGTAGAGTGAAAAGATTAACCGGAGAATAGAGATAATCAGAACTGCATTAGATTTGTTTTAGAATAAATTGAAACATCTCTTTTACCCTTTAAGTGGGGTTATTCAGGCATAATTTGTTCAGTTGTGAAAATTACAAAAATAAGAATAATGCAAAGAAAGAAGTAGAGTGAACAAATTAACCGGAGAATAGAGATAATCAGAACTGCATTAGACTTGTTTTAAATTAATTGAAACATCTCTTTTACCCTTTAAGTGGGGTTATTCAGGCATAATTTGTTCAGTTGTGAAAATTACAAAGATAAGAATAATGCCACGGAAGAAGTAGAGTGAAAAGATTAACCGGATAAATAGAGATAATCAGAACTGCATTAGATTTGTTTAAAGAATTAATTGAAACATCTCTTTTACCCTTTAAGTGGGGTTATTCAGGCATAATTTGTTCATTGTGAAAATTACAAAGATAAGAATAATGCAAAGGAAGAAGTAGAGTGAACAAATTAACCGGAGAATAGAGATAATCAGAACTGCATTAGACTCGTTTTAAATTGATTGAAACATCTCTTTTACCCTTTAAGTGGGATAATTCACACATAATTTGTTCAGTTGTGAAGATTACAAAGATAAGAATAATGCCACGGAAGAAGTAGAGTGAAAAGATTAACAGGAGAATAGAGATAATCAGAACTGCATTAGATTTTATAAAGAATTAATTGAAACATCTCTTTTACCCTTTAAGTGGGGTTATTCAGGCATAATTCGTTAAGTTGTGAAAATTACAAAGATAAGAATAATGCCACGGAAGAAGTAGAGTAAAAACATTAACCGGAGAATAGAGATAATCAGAACTGAATTAGATTTGTTTAAAGAATTAATTGAAACATCTCTTTTACCCTTTAAGTGGGGTTATTCAGGCATAATTTGTTCAGTTGTGAAAATTACAAAGATAAGAATAATGCCACAGAAGAAGTAGAGTGAAAAGATTTACCGGAGAATAGAGATAAACAGAACTGCATTAGATTTGTTTAAAGAATTTATTGAAACATCTCTTTTACCCTTTAAGTGGGGTTATTCAGGCATAATTTGTTCAGTTGTGAAAATTACAAAGATAAGAATAATGCAAAGGAAGAAGTAGAGTGAACAAATTAACCGGAGAATAGAAATATTCAGAACTGCATTAGACTTGTTTTAAATTAATTGAAACATCTCTTTTACCCTTTGAGTTGGGTTATTCACGCATAATTTGTTCAGTTGTGAAAATAACAAAGATAAGAATAATGCAAAGGAAGAAGTAGAGTGAAAAGATTAACCGGAGAATAGAGATAATCAGAACTGCATTAGATTTGTTTTAAATTAATGGAAACATCTCTTTTACCCTTTAAGTGGGGTTATTCAGGCATAATTTGTTCAGGTGTGAAAATTACAAAGATAAGAATAATTCCACGGAAGAAGTAGAGTGAAAAGATTAACCGGAGAATATAGATAATCAGAACTGCATTAGATTTGTTTAAAGAATTAATTGAAAAATCTCTTTTACCCTTTAAGTAGGGTTATTTAGGCATAATTTGTTCAGTTGTGAAAATTACAAAGATAAGAATAATGCAAAGGAAGAAGTAGAGTGAAAAGATTAACCGGAGAATAGAGATAATCAGAACTGCATTAGATTTGTTTTAGGATTAATTGAAACATCTCTTTTACCATTTAAGTGGGGTTATTCAGGCATAATTTGTTCAGGTGTGAAAATTACAAAGATAAGAATAATGCAAAGGAAGAAGGAGAGTGAACAAATTAACCGGAAAATAGAGATAATCAGAACTGCATTTTACTTGTTTTAAATTAATTGAAACATCTCTTTTACCCTTTAAGTGGGGTTATTCAGGCATAATTTGTTCAGTTGTGAAAATTACAAAGATAAGAATAATGCAAAGAAAGAAGTAGAGTGAACAAATTAACCGGAGAATAGAGATAATCAGAACTGCATTAGACTTGTTTTAAATTAATTGAAACATCTCTTTTACCCTTTAAGTGGGGTTATTCAGGCATAATTTGTTCAGTTGTGAAAATTACAAAGATAAGAATAATGCCACGGAAGAAGTAGAGTGAAAAGATTAACCGGATAAATAGAGATAATCAGAACTGCATTAGATTTGTTTAAAGAATTAATTGAAACATCTCTTTTACCCTTTAAGTGGGGTTATTCAGGCATAATTTGTTCAGTTGTGAAAATTACAAAGATAAGAATAATGCCACGGAAGAAGTATAGTGAAAAGATTAACCGGAGAATAGAGATAATCAGAACAGCATTAGATTTGTTTGAAGAATTAATTGAAACATCTCTTTTACCCTTTAAATGGGGTTATTCACGCATAATTTGTTCAGTTGTGAAAATTACAAAGATAAGAATAATGCAAAGGAAGAAGTAGAGTGAAAAGATTAACCAGAGAATAGAGATAATCAGAACTGCATTAGATTTGTTTAAGAATTTATTGAAACATCACTTTTACCCTTTAAGTGGGGTTATTCAGGCATTTCTTTCAGTTGTGAAAATTACAAAGATAAGAATAATTCCACGGAAGAAGTAGAGTGAACAAATTAACCGGAGAATAGAGATAATCAGAACTGCATTAGATTTGTTTAAAGAATTAATTGAAACATCTCTTTTACGCTTTAAGTGGGGTTATTCAGGCATAATTCGTTAAGTTGTGAAAATTACAAAGATAAGAATAATGCCACGGAAGAAGTAGAGTGAAAAGATTAACCGGAGAATAGAGATAATCAGAACTGCATTAGATTTGTTTGAAGAATTAATTGAAACATCTCTTTTACCCTTTAAGTGGGGTTATTCAGGCATAATTTGTTCAGTTGTGAAAATTACAAAGATAAGAATAGTGCAAAGGAAGAAGTAGAGTGAACAAATTAACCGGAGAATAGAAATATTCAGAACTGCATTAGACTTGTTTTAAATTAATTGAAACATCTCTTTTACCCTTTGAGTGGGGTTATTCACGCATAATTTGTTCAGTTGTGAAAATTACAAAGATAAGAATAATGCCACGGAAGAAGTAGAGTGAAAAGATTAACCGGAGAATAGAGATAATCAGAACTGCATTCTTTTTTGTCTAAAGAATTAATGAAACATCTCTTTTACCCTTTAAGTGGGGTTTTTTTCGGCATAATTTGTTCAGTTGTAAAAATAACAAAGATAAGAATAATGCAAAGGAAGAAGTAGAGTGAAAAGATTAACCGGAGAATAGAGATAATCAGAACTGCATTAGATTTGTTTTAAATTAATGGAAACATCTCTTTTACCCTTTAAGTGGGGTTATTCAGGCATAATTTGTTCAGGTGTGAAAATTACAAAGATAAGAATAATGCAAAGGAAGAAGTAGAGTAAAAAGATTAACCGGAGAATATAGATAATCAGAACTGCATTAGATTTGTTTAAAGAATTAATTGAAAAATCTCTTTTACCCTTTAAGTAGGGTTATTTAGGCATAATTTGTTCAGTTGTGAAAATTACAAAGATAAGAATAATGCAAAGGAAGAAGTAGAGTGAAAAGATTAACCGGAGAATAGAGATAATCAGAACTGCATTAGATTTGTTTTAGAATTAATTGAAACATCTCTTTTACCCTTTAAGTGGGGTTATTCAGGCATAATTTGTTCAGGTGTGAAAATTACAAAGATAAGAATAATGCAAAGGAAGAAGGAGAGTGAACAAATTAACCGGAAAATAGAGATAATCAGAACTGCATTTTACTTGTTTTAAATTAATTGAAACATCTCTTTTACCCTTTAAGTGGGGTTATTCAGGCATAATTTGTTCAGTTGTGAAAATTACAAAAATAAGAATAATGCAAAGAAAGAAGTAGAGTGAACAAATTAACCGGAGAATAGAGATAATCAGAACTGCATTAGACTTGTTTTAAATTAATTGAAACATCTCTTTTACCCTTTAAGTGGGGTTATTCAGGCATAATTTGTTCAGTTGTGAAAATTACAAAGATAAGAATAATGCCACGGAAGAAGTAGAGTGAAAAGATTAACCGGAGAATAGAGATAATCAGAACTGCATTAGATTTGTCTAAAGAATTAATGAAACATCTATTTTACCCTTTAAGTGGGGGTTTTTTTCGGCATAATTTGTTAAGTTGTGAAAATTACAAAGATAAGAATAATGCAAAGGAAGAAGTAGAGTGAACAAATTAACCGGAGAATAGAGATAATCAAAACTGCATTAGACTTGTTTCAAATTAATTGAAACATCTCTTTTACCCTTTAAGTGGGATAATTCACACATAATTTGTTCAGTTGTGAAGATTACAAAGATAAGAATAATGCCACGGAAGAAGTAGAGAGAAAAGATTAACAGGAGAATAGAGATAATCAGAACTGCATTAGATTTGTTTAAAGAATTAATTGAAACATCTCTTTTACCCTTTAAGTGGGGTTATTCAGGCATAATTCGTTAAGTTGTGAAAATTACAAAGATAAGAATAATGCCACGGAAGAAGTAGAGTAAAAACATTAACCGGAGAATAGAGATAATCAGAACTGAATTAGATTTGTTTAAAGAATTAATTGAAACATCTCTTTTACCCTTTAAGTGGGGTTATTCAGGCATAATTTGTTCAGTTGTGAAAATTACAAACATAAGAATAATGCCACAGAAGAAGTAGAGTGAAAAGATTTACCGGAGAATAGAGATAATCAGAACTGCATTAGATTTGTTTAAAGAATTTATTGAAACATCTCTTTTACCCTTTAAGTGGGGTTATTCAGGCATAATTTGTTCAGTTGTGAAAATTACAAAGATAAGAATAATGCAAAGGAAGAAGTAGAGTGAACAAATTAACCGGAGAATAGAAATATTCAGAACTGCATTAGACTTGTTTTAAATTAATTGAAACATCTCTTTTACCCTTTGAGTGGGGTTATTCACGCATAATTTGTTCAGTTGTGAAAATTACAAAGATAAGAATAATGCCACGGAAGAAGTAGAGTGAAAAGATTAACCGGAGAATAGAGATAATCAGAACTGCATTAGATTTGTCTAAAGAATTAATGAAACATCTATTTTACCCTTTAAGTGGGGGTTTTTTTCGGCATAATTTGTTCAGTTGTGAAAATAACAAAGATAAGAATAATGCAAAGGAAGAAGTAGAGTGAAAAGATTAACCGGAGAATAGAGATAATCAGAACTGCATTAGATTTGTTTTAAATTAATGGAAACATCTCTTTTACCCTTTAAGTGGGGTTATTCAGGCATAATTTGTTCAGTTTTGAAAATTACAAAGATAAGAATAATGCAAAGGAAGAAGTAGAGTGAAAAGATTAACCGGAGAATATAGATAATCAGAACTGCATAAGATTTGTTTAAAGAATTAATTGAAAAATCTCTTTTACCCTTTAAGTAGGGTTATTTAGGCATAATTTGTTCAGTTGTGAAAATTACAAAGATAAGAATAATGCAAAGGAAGAAGTAGAGTGAAAAGATTAACCGGAGAAGAGAGATAATCAGAACTGCGTAAGATTTGTTTTAGAATTAATTGAAACATCTCTTTTACCCTTTAAGTGGGGTTATTCAGGCATAATTTGTTCAGGTGTGAAAATTACAAAGATAAGAATAATGCAAAGGAAGAAGGAGAGTGAACAAATTAACCGGAAAATAGAGATAATCAGAACTGCATTTTACTTGTTTTAAATTAATTGAAACATCTCTTTTACCCTTTAAGTGGGGTTATTCAGGCATAATTTGTTCAGTTGTGAAAATTACAAAAATAAGAATAATGCAAAGAAAGAAGTAGAGTGAACAAATTAACCGGAGAATAGAGATTATCAGAACTGCATTAGACTTGTTTTAAATTAATTGAAACATCTCTTTTACCCTTTAAGTGGGGTTATTCAGGCATAATTTGTTCAGTTGTGAAAATTACAAAGATAAGAATAATTCAAAGGAAGAAGTAGAGTGAAAAGATTAACCGGATAAATAGAGATAATCAGAACTGCATTAGATTTGTTTAAAGAATTAATTGAAACATCTCTTTTACCCTTTAAGTGGGGTTATTCAGGCATAATTTGTTCAGTTGTGAAAATTACAAAGATAAGAATAATGCCACGGAAGAAGTAGAGTGAAAAGATTAACCGGGGAATAGAGATAATCAGAACTGCATTAGATTTGTTTGAAGAATTAATTGAAACATCTCTTTTACCCTTTAAATGGGGTTATTCACGCATAATTTGTTCAGTTGTGAAAATTACAAAGATAAGAATAATGCAAAGGAAGAAGTAGAGTGAAAAGATTAACCAGAGAATAGAGATAATCAGAACTGCATTAGATTTGTTTAAGAATTTATTCAAACATCACTTTTACCCTTTAAGTGGGGTTATTCAGGCATAATTTGTTCAGTTGTGAAAATTACAAAGATAAGAATAATTCCACGGAAGAAGTAGAGTGAACAAATTAACCGGAGAATAGAGATAATCAGAACTGCATTAGACTTGTTTTAAATTAATTGAAACATCTCTTTTACCCTTTAAGTGGGGTTATTCACGCATAATTTGTTCAGTTGTGAAAATTATAAAGATAAGAATAATGCCACGGAAGAAGTAGAGTAAAAACATTAACCGGAGAATAGAGATAATCAGAACTGAATTAGATTTGTTTAAAGAATTAATTGAAACATCTCTTTTACCCTTTAAGTGGGGTTATTCAGGCATAATTTGTTCAGTTGTGAAAATTACAAAGATAAGAATAATGCCACAGAAGAAGTAGAGTGAAAAGATTTACCGGAGAATAGAGATAATCAGAACTGCATTAGATTTGTTTAAAGAATTTATTGAAACATCTCTTTTACCCTTTAAGTGGGGTTATTCAGGCATAATTTGTTCAGTTGTGAAAATTACAAAGATAAGAATAATGCAAAGGAAGAAGTAGAGTGAACAAATTAACCGGAGAATAGAAATATTCAGAACTGCATTAGACTTGTTTTAAATTAATTGAAACATCTCTTTTACCCTTTGAGTGGGGTTATTCACGCATAATTTGTTCAGTTGTGAAAATTACAAAGATAAGAATAATGCCACGGAAGAAGTAGAGTGAAAAGATTAACCGGAGAATAGAGATAATCAGAACTGCATTAGATTTGTCTAAAGAATTAATGAAACATCTATTTTACCCTTTGTGGGGTTTTTTTTCGGCATAATTTGTTCAGTTGTGAAAATTACAAAGATAAGAATAATGCAAAGGAAGAAGTAGAGTGAAAAGATTAACCGGAGAATAGAGATAATCAGAACTGCATTAGATTTGTTTTAAATTAATGGAAACATCTCTTTTACCCTTTAAGTGGGGTTATTCAGGCATAATTTGTTCAGTTGTAAAAATTACAAAGATAAGAATAATGCAAAGGAAGAAGTAGAGTGAAAAGATTAACCGGAGAATATAGATAATCAGAACTGCATTAGATTTGTTTAAAGAATTAATTGAAAAATCTCTTTTACCCTTTAAGTAGGGTTATTTAGGCATAATTTGTTCAGTTGTGAAAATTACAAAGATAAGAATAATGCAAAGGAAGAAGTAGAGTGAAAAGATTAACCGGAGAATAGAGATAATCAGAACTGCATTAGATTTGTTTTAGAATTAATTGAAACATCTCTTTTACCCTTTAAGTGGGGTTATTCAGGCATAATTTGTTCAGGTGTGAAAATTACAAAGATAAGAATAATGCAAAGGAAGAAGGAGAGTGAACAAATTAACCGGAGAATAGAGATAATCAGAACTGCATTTTACTTGTTTTAAATTAATTGAAACATCTCTTTTACCCTTTAAGTGGGGTTATTCAGGCATAATTTGTTCAGTTGTGAAAATTACAAAAATAAGAATAATGCAAAGAAAGAAGTAGAGTGAACAAATTAACCGGAGAATAAAGATAATCAGAACTGCATTAGATTTGTTTAAAGAATTAATTAAAACATCTCTTTTACCCTTTAAGTGGGGTTATTCAGGCATAATTTGTTCAGTTGTGAAAATTACAAAGATAAGAATAATGCCACGGAAGAAGTAGAGTGAAAAGATTAACCGGATAAATAGAGATAATCAGAACTGCATTAGATTTGTTTAAAGAATTAATTGAAACATCTCTTTTACCCTTTAAGTGGGGTTATTCAGGCATAATTTGTTCATTGTGAAAATTACAAAGATAAGAATAATGCGAAGGAAGAAGTAGAGTGAACAAATTAACCGGAGAATAGAGATAATCAGAACTGCATTAGACTTGTTTTAAATTAATTGAAACATCTCTTTTACCCTTTAAGTGGGATAATTCACACATAATTTGTTCAGTTGTGAAGATTACAAAGATAAGAATAATGCCACGGAAGAAGTAGAGTGAAAAGATTAACAGGAGAATAGAGATAATCAGAACTGCATTAGATTTGTTTAAAGAATTAATTGAAACATCTCTTTTACCCTTTAAGTGGGGTTATTCAGGCATAATTCGTTAAGTTGTGAAAATTACAAAGATAAGAATAATGCCACGGAAGAAGTAGAGTAAAAAGATTAACCGGAGAATAGAGATAATCAGAACTGAATTAGATTTGTTTAAAGAATTAATTGAAACATCTCTTTTACCCTTTAAGTGGGGTTATTCAGGCATAATTTATTCAGTTGTGAAAATTACAAAGATAAGAATAATGCCACAGAAGAAGTAGAGTGAAAAGATTTACCGGAGAATAGAGATAATCAGAACTGCATTAGATTTGTTTAAAGAATTTATTGAAACATCTCTTTTACCCTTTAAGTGGGGTTATTCAGGCATAATTTGTTCAGTTGTGAAAAATACAAAAATAAGAATAATGCAAAGAAAGAAGTAGAGTGAAAAGATAACCGGAGAATAGAGATAATCAGAACTGCATTAGACTTGTTTTAAATTAATTGAAACATCTCTTTTACCCTTTAAGTGGGGTTATTCAGGCATAATTTGTTCAGTTGTGAAAATTACAAAGATAAGAATAATGCAAAGGAAGAAGTAGAGTGAACAAATTAACCGGAGAATAGAGATAATCAGAACTGCATTAGACTTGTTTTAAATTAATTGAAACATCTCTTTTACCCTTTAAGTGGGGTTATTCACACATAATTTGTTCAGTTGTGAAGATTACAAAGATAAGAATAATGCCACGGAAGAAGTAGAGTGAAAAAATTAACCAGAGAATAGAGATAATCAGAACTGCATTAGATTTGTTTAAAGAATTAATTAAAACATCTCTTTTACCCTTTAAGTGGGGTTATTCAGGCATAATTTGTACAGTTGTGAAAATTACAAAGATAAGAATAATGCCACGGAAGAAGTAGAGTGAAAAGATTAACCGGAAAATAGAGATAATCAGAACTGCATTAGATTTGTTTTAAATTGATTGAAACATCTCTTTTACCCTTTAAGTGGGGTTATTCACGCATAATTTGT
Organism: Ceratothoa steindachneri; assembly: GCA_963969495.1. Taxonomy (NCBI): domain Eukaryota; kingdom Metazoa; phylum Arthropoda; class Malacostraca; order Isopoda; family Cymothoidae; genus Ceratothoa; species Ceratothoa steindachneri. The sequence continues at coordinate 39,853,573 of OZ018319.1, forward strand.
TCAGTTGTGAAAATTACAAAGATAAGAATAATGCCACGGAAGAAGTAGAGTGAAAAGATAACCGGAGAATAGAGATAATCAGAACTGCATTAGACTTGTTTTAAATTAATTGAAACATCTCTTTTACCCTTTAAGTGGGGTTATTCAGGCATAATTTGTTCAGTTGTGAAAATTACAAAGATAAGAATAATTCAAAGGAAGAAGTAGAGTGAAAAGATTAACCGGATAAATAGAGATAATCAGAACTGCATTAGATTTGTTTAAAGAATTAATTGAAACATCTCTTTTACCCTTTAAGTGGGGTTATTCAGGCATAATTTGTTCAGTTGTGAAAATTACAAAGATAAGAATAATGCCACGGAAGAAGTAGAGTGAAAAGATTAACCGGGGAATAGAGATAATCAGAACTGCATTAGATTTGTTTGAAGAATTAATTGAAACATCTCTTTTACCCTTTAAATGGGGTTATTCACGCATAATTTGTTCAGTTGTGAAAATTACAAAGATAAGAATAATGCAAAGGAAGAAGTAGAGTGAAAAGATTAACCAGAGAATAGAGATAATCAGAACTGCATTAGATTTGTTTAAGAATTTATTCAAACATCACTTTTACCCTTTAAGTGGGGTTATTCAGGCATAATTTGTTCAGTTGTGAAAATTACAAAGATAAGAATAATTCCACGGAAGAAGTAGAGTGAACAAATTAACCGGAGAATAGAGATAATCAGAACTGCATTAGACTTGTTTTAAATTAATTGAAACATCTCTTTTACCCTTTAAGTGGGGTTATTCACGCATAATTTGTTCAGTTGTGAAAATTATAAAGATAAGAATAATGCCACGGAAGAAGTAGAGTAAAAACATTAACCGGAGAATAGAGATAATCAGAACTGAATTAGATTTGTTTAAAGAATTAATTGAAACATCTCTTTTACCCTTTAAGTGGGGTTATTCAGGCATAATTTGTTCAGTTGTGAAAATTACAAAGATAAGAATAATGCCACAGAAGAAGTAGAGTGAAAAGATTTACCGGAGAATAGAGATAATCAGAACTGCATTAGATTTGTTTAAAGAATTTATTGAAACATCTCTTTTACCCTTTAAGTGGGGTTATTCAGGCATAATTTGTTCAGTTGTGAAAATTACAAAGATAAGAATAATGCAAAGGAAGAAGTAGAGTGAACAAATTAACCGGAGAATAGAAATATTCAGAACTGCATTAGACTTGTTTTAAATTAATTGAAACATCTCTTTTACCCTTTGAGTGGGGTTATTCACGCATAATTTGTTCAGTTGTGAAAATTACAAAGATAAGAATAATGCCACGGAAGAAGTAGAGTGAAAAGATTAACCGGAGAATAGAGATAATCAGAACTGCATTAGATTTGTCTAAAGAATTAATGAAACATCTATTTTACCCTTTAAGTGGGGGTTTTTTTCGGCATAATTTGTTCAGTTGTGAAAATTACAAAGATAAGAATAATGCAAAGGAAGAAGTAGAGTGAAAAGATTAACCGGAGAATAGAGATAATCAGAACTGCATTAGATTTGTTTAAAGAATTAATTAAAACATCTCTTTTACCCTTTAAGTGGGGTTATTCAGGCATAATTTGTTCAGTTGTGAAAATTATAAAGATAAGAATAATGCCACGGAAGAAGTAGAGTGAAAAGATTAACCGGAGAATAGAGATAATCAGAACTGCATTAGATTTGTTTTAGAATTAATTGAAACATCTCTTTTACCCTTTAAGTGGGGTTATTCAGGCATAATTTGTTCGGTGTGAAAATTACAAAGATAAGAATAATGCAAAGGAAGAAGTAGAGTGAACAAATTAACCGGAGAATAGAGATAATCAGAACTGCATTAGATTTGTTTTAAATTAATTAAAACATCTCTTTTTTCTTTAAGTTGGGTCATTCAGGCAGAATTTGTTCAGTTGTGAAAATTACAAAGATAAGAATAATGCCACGGAAAAAAGAGAGTAAAAAGATTAACCGGAGAATAGAGATAATCAGAACTGAATTAGATTTGTTTAAAGAATTAATTGAAACATCTCTTTTACCCTTTAAGTGGGGTTATTCAGGCCTAATTTGTTCAGTTGTGAAAATTACAAAGATAAGAATAATGCCACAGAAGAAGTAGAGTGAAAAGATTTACCGGAGAATAGAGATAATTAGAACTGCATTAGATTTGTTTAAAGAATTTATTGAAACATCTCTTTTACCCTTTAAGTGGGGTTATTCAGGCATAATTTGTTCAGTTGTGAAAATTACAAAGATAAGAATAATGCAAAGGAAGAAGTAGAGTGAACAAATTAACCGGAGAATAGAAATATTCAGAACTGCATTAGACTTGTTTTAAATTAATTGAAACATCTCTTTTACCCTTTGATTGGGGTTATTCACGCATAATTTGTTCAGTTGTGAAAATTACAAAGATAAGAATAATGCCACGGAAGAAGTAGAGTGAAAAGATTAACCGGAGAATAGAGATAATCAGAACTGCATTAGATTTGTCTAAAGAATTAATGAAACATCTATTTTACCCTTTAAGTGGGGGTTTTTTCGGCATAATTTGTTCAGTTGTGAAAATTACAAAGATAAGAATAATGCAAAGGAAGAAGTAGAGTGAACAAATTAACCGGAGAATAGAGATAATCAGAACTGCATTAGATTTGTTTTAAATTAATGGAAACATCTCTTTTACCCTTTAAGTGGGGTTATTCAGGCATAATTTGTTCAGTTGTGAAAATTACAAAGATAAGAATAATGCAAAGGAAGAAGTAGAGTGAAAAGATTAACCGGATAAATAGAGATAATCAGAACTGCATTAGATTTGTCTAAAGAATTAATTGAAACATCTCTTTTACCCTTTAAGTGGGGTTATTCAGGCATAATTTGTTCATTGTGAAAATTACAAAGATAAGAATAATGCAAAGGAAGAAGTAGAGTGAACAAATTAACCGGAGAATAGAGATAATCAGAACTGCATTAGACTTGTTTTAAATTAATTGAAACATCTCTTTTACCCTTTAAGTGGGGTTATTCACACATAATTTGTTCAGTTGTGAAGATTACAAAGATAAGAATAATGCAAAGGAAGAAGTAGAGTGAAAAGATTAACCGGAGAATAGAGATAATCAGAACTGCATTAGATTTGTTTTAGAATTAATTGAAACATCTCTTTCACCCTTTAAGTGGGGTTATTCAGGCATAATTTGTTCAGGTGTGAAAATTACAAAGATAAGAATAATGCAAAGGAAGAAGGAGAGTGAACAAATTAACCGGAGAATAGAGATAATCAGAACTGCATTTTACTTGTTTTAAATTAATTGAAACATCTCTTTTACCCTTTAAGTGGGGTTATTCAGGCATAATTTGTTCAGTTGTGAAAATTACAAAAATAAGAATAATGCAAAGAAAGAAGTAGAGTGAACAAATTAACCGGAGAATAGAGATAATCAGAACTGCATTAGACTTGTTTTAAATTAATTGAAACATCTCTTTTACCCTTTAAGTGGGGTTATTCAGGCATAATTTGTTCAGTTGTGAAAATTACAAGGATAAGAATAATGCCACGGAAGAAGTAGAGTGAAAAGATTAACCGGATAAATAGAGATAATCAGAACTGCATTAGATTTGTCTAAAGAATTAATTGAAACATCTCTTTTACCCTTTAAGTGGGGTTATTCAGGCATAATTTGTTCATTGTGAAAATTACAAAGATAAGAATAATGCAAAGGAAGAAGTAGAGTGAACAAATTAACCGGAGAATAGAGATAATCAGAACTGCATTAGACTTGTTTTAAATTAATTGAAACATCTCTTTTACCCTTTAAGTGGGGTTATTCACACATAATTTGTTCAGTTGTGAAGATTACAAAGATAAGAATAATGCCACGGAAGAAGTAGAGTGAAAAGATTAACAGGAGAATAGAGATAATCAGAACTGCATTAGATTTGTTTAAAGAATTAATTGAAACATCTCTTTTACCCTTTAAGTGGGGTTATTCAGGCATAATTCGTTAAGTTGTGAAAATTACAAAGATAAGAATAATGCCACGGAAGAAGTAGAGTGAAAAGATTAACCGGAGAATAGAGATAATCAGAACTGAATTAGAGTTGTTTAAAGAATTAATTGAAACATCTCTTTTACCCTTTAAGTGGGGTTATTCAGGCATAATTTGTTCAGTTGTGAAAATTACAAAGATAAGAATAATGCCACAGAAGAAGTAGAGTGAAAAGATTTACCGGAGAATAGAGATAATCAGAACTGCATTAGATTTGTTTAAAGAATTTATTGAAACATCTCTTTTCCCCTTTAAGTGGGGTTATTCAGGCATAATTTGTTCAGTTGTGAAAATTACAAAGATAAGAATAATGCAAAGGAAGAAGTAGAGTGAAAAGATTAACCGGAGAATATAGATAATCAGAACTGCCCTAGATTTGTTTAAAGAATTAATTGAAAAATCTCTTTTACCCTTTAAGTAGGGTTATTCAGGCATAATTTGTTCAGTTGTGAAAATTACAAAGATAAGAATAATGCAAAGGAAGAAGTAGAGTGAAAAGATTAACCGGAGAATAGAGATAATCAGAACTGCATTAGATTTGTTTTAGAATTAATTGAAACATCTCTTTTACCCTTTAAGTGGGGTTATTCAGGCATAATTTGTTCAGGTGTGAAAATTACAAAGATAAGAATAATGCAAAGGAAGAAGGAGAGTGAACAAATTAACCGGAGAATAGAGATAATCAGAACTGCATTTTACTTGTTTTAAATTAATTTAAACATCTCTTTTACCCTTTAACTGGGGTTATTCAGGCATAATTTGTTCAGTTGTGAAAATTACAAAGATAAGAATAATGCAAAGGAAGAAGTAGAGTGAAAAGATTAACCGGAGAATAGAGATAATCAGAACTGCATTAGATTTGTTTAAAGAATTAATTGAAAAATCTCTTTTACCCTTTAAGTAGGGTTATTCAGGCATAATTTGTTCAGTTGTGAAAATTACAAAGATAAGAATAATGCAAAGGAAGAAGTAGAGTGAAAAGATTAACCGGAGAATAGAGATAATCAGAACTGCATTAGATTTGTTTTAGAATTAATTGAAACATCTCTTTTACCCTTTAAGTGGGGTTATTCAGGCATAATTTGTTCAGGTGTGAAAATTACAAAGATAAGAATAATGCCACGGAAGAAGTAGAGTGAAAAGATTAACCGGAGAATAGAGATAATCAGAACTGCATTAGATTTGTCTAAAGAATTAATGAAACATCTATTTTACCCTTTAAGTGGGGTTTTTTTCGGCATAATTTGTTCAGTTGTGAAAATTACAAAGATAAGAATAATGCAAAGGAAGAAGTAGAGTGAACAAATTAACCGGAGAATACAGATAATCAGAACTGCATTAGATTTGTTTTAAATTAATGGAAACATCTCTTTTACCCTTTAAGTGGGGTTATTCAGGCATAATTTGTTCAGTTGTGAAAATTACAAAGATAAGAATAATGCAAAGGAAGAAGTAGAGTAAAAAGATTAACCGGAGAATATAGATAATCAGAACTGCATTAGATTTGTTTAAAGAATTAATTGAAAAATCTCTTTTACCCTTTAAGTAGGGTTATTCAGGCATAATTTGTTCAGTTGTGAAAATTACAAAGATAAGAATAATGCAAAGGAAGAAGTAGAGTGAAAAGATTAACCGGAGAATAGAGATAATCAGAACTGCATTAGATTTGTTTTAGAATTAATTGAAACATCTCTTTTACCCTTTAAGTGGGGTTATTCAGGAAAATTTGTTCAGGTGTAAAAATTACAAAGATAAGAATAATGCAGAGGAAGAAGGAGAGTGAACAAATTAACCGGAGAATAGAGATAATCAGAACTGCATTTTACTTGTTTTAAATTAATTGAAACATCTCTTTTACCCTTTAAGTGGGGTTATTCAGGCATAATTTGTTCAGTTGTGAAAATTACAAAAATAAGAATAATGCAAAGAAAGAAGTAGAGTGAACAAATTAACCGGAGAATAGAGATAATCAGAACTGCATTAGACTTGTTTTAAATTAATTGAAACATCTCTTTTACCCTTTAAGTGGGGTTATTCAGGCATAATTTGTTCAGTTGTGAAAATTACAAAGATAAGAATAATGCCACGGAAGAAGTAGAGTGAAAAGATTAACCGGATAAATAGAGATAATCAGAACTGCATTAGATTTGTCTAAAGAATTAATTGAAACATCTCTTTTACCCTTTAAGTGGGGTTATTCAGGCATAATTTGTTCATTGTGAAAATTACAAAGATAAGAATAATGCAAAGGAAGAAGTAGAGTGAACAAATTAACCGGAGAATAGAGATAATCAGAACTGCATTAGACTTGTTTTAAATTAATTGAAACATCTCTTTTACCCTTTAAGTGGGGTTATTCACACATAATTTGTTCAGTTGTGAAGATTACAAAGATAAGAATAATGCCACGGAAGAAGTAGAGTGAAAAGATTAACAGGAGAATAGAGATAATCAGAACTGCATTAGATTTGTTTAAAGAATTAATTGAAACATCTCTTTTACCCTTTAAGTGGGGTTATTCAGGCATAATTCGTTAAGTTGTGAAAATTACAAAGATAAGAATAATGCCACGGAAGAAGTAGAGTGAAAAGATTAACCGGAGAATAGAGATAATCAGAACTGAATTAAGTTTGTTTAAAGAATTAATTGAAACATCTCTTTTACCCTTTGAGTGGGGTTATTCACGCATAATTTGTTCAGTTGTGAAAATTAAAAAGATAAGAATAATGCCACGGAAGAAGCAGAGTGAAAAGATTAACCGGAGAATAGAGATAATCAGAACTGCATTAGATTTGTCTAAAGAATTAATGAAACATCTATTTTACCCTTTAAGTGGGGGTTTTTTTCGGCATAATTTGTTAAGTTGTGAAAATTACAAAGATAAGAATAATGCAAAGGAAGAAGTAGAGTGAACAAATTAACCGGAGAATAGAGATAATCAAAACTGCATTAGATTTGTTTTAAATTAATGGAAACATCTCTTTTACCCTTTAAGTGGGGTTATTCAGGCATAATTTGTTCAGTTGTGAAAATTACAAAGATAAGAATAATGCAAAGGAAGAAGTAGAGTGAAAAGATTAACCGGAGAATATAGATAATCAGAACTGCATTAGATTTGTTTAAAGAATTAATTGAAAAATCTCTTTTACCCTTTAAGTAGGGTTATTCAGGCATAATTTGTTCAGTTGTGAAAATTACAAAGATAAGAATAATGCCACGGAAGAAGTAGAGTGAAAAGATTAACCGGAGAATAGAGATAATCAGAACTGCATTAGATTTGTCTAAACAATTAATGAAACATCTATTTTACCCTTTAAGTGGGGTTTTTTTCGGCATAATTTATCAGTTGTGAAAATTACAAAGATAAGAATAATGCAAAGGAAGAAGTAGAGTGAACAAATTAACCGGAGAATAGAGATAATCAGAACTGCATTAGATTTGTTTTAAATTAATGGAAACATCTCTTTTACCCTTTAAGTGGGGTTATTCAGGCACAATTTGTTCAGTTGTGAAAATTACAAAGATAAGAATAATGCAAACGAAGAAGTAGAGTGAAAAGATTAACCAGAGAATATAGATAATCAGAACTGAATTAGATTTGTTTAAAGAATTAATTGAAACATCTCTTTTACCCTTTAAGTGGGGTTATTCAGGCATAATTTGTTCAGTTGTGAAAATTACAAAGATAAGAATAATGCCACAGAAGAAGTAGAGTGAAAAGATTTACCGGAGAATAGAGATAATCAGAACTGCATTAGATTTGTTTAAAGAATTTATTGAAACATCTCTTTTACCCTTTAAGTGGGGTTATTCAGGCATAATTTGTTCAGTTGTAAAAATTACAAAGATAAGAATAATGCAAAGGAAGAAGTAGAGTGAAAAGATTAACCGGAGAATATAGATAATCAGAACTGCATTAGATTTGTTTAAAGAATTAATTGAAAAATCTCTTTTACCCTTTAAGTAGGGTTATTCAGGCATAATTTGTTCAGTTGTGAAAATTACAAAGATAAGAATAATGCAAAGGAAGAAGTAGAGTGAAAAGATTAACCGGAGAATAGAGATAATCAGAACTGCATTAGATTTGTTTTAGAATTAATTGAAACATCTCTTTTACCCTTTAAGTGGGGTTATTCAGGCATAATTTGTTCAGGTGTGAAAATTACAAAGATAAGAATAATGCAAAGGAAGAAGGAGAGTGAACAAATTAACCGGAGAATAGAGATAATCAGAACTGCATTTTACTTGTTTTAAATTAATTGAAACATCTCTTTTACCCTTTAAGTGGGGTTATTCAGGCATAATTTGTTCAGTTGTGAAAATTACAAAAATAAGAATAATGCAAAGAAAGAAGTAGAGTGAACAAATTTACCGGAGAATAGAGATAATCAGAACTGCATTAGACTTGTTTTAAATTAATTGAAACATCTCTTTTACCCTTTAAGTGGGGTTATTCAGGCATAATTTGTTCAGTTGTGAAAATTACAAAGATAAAAATAATGCCACGGAAGAAGTAGAGTGAAAAGATTAACCGGATAAATAGAGATAATCAGAACTGCATTAGATTTGTCTAAAGAATTAATTGAAACATCTCTTTTACCCTTTAAGTGGGGTTATTCAGGCATAATTTGTTCATTGTGAAAATTACAAAGATAAGAATAATGCAAAGGAAGAAGTAGAGTGAACAAATTAACCGGAGAATAGAGATAATCAGAACTGCATTAGACTTGTTTTAAATTAATTGAAACATCTCTTTTACCCTTTAAGTGGGGTTATTCACACATAATTTGTTCAGTTGTGAAGATTACAAAGATAAGAATAATGCCACGGAAGAAGTAGAGTGAAAAGATTAACAGGAGAATAGAGATAATCAGAACTGCATTAGATTTGTTTAAAGAATTAATTGAAACATCTCTTTTACCCTTTAAGTGGGGTTATTCAGGCATAATTCGTTAAGTTGTGAAAATTACAAAGATAAGAATAATGCCACGGAAGAAGTAGAGTGAAAAGATAACCGGAGAATAGAGATAATCAGAACTGAATTAGATTTGTTTAAAGAATTAACTGAAACATCTCTTTTACCCTTTAAGTGGGGTTATTCAGGTATAATTTGTTCAGTTGTGAAAATTACAAAGATAAGAATAATGCAAAGGAAGAAGTAGAGTGAACAAATTAACCGGAGAATAGAGATAATCAGAACTGCATTAGACTTGTTTTAAATTAATTGAAACATCTCTTTTACCCTTTAAGTGGGGTTATTCACACATAATTTGTTCAGTTGTGAAGATTACAAAAATAAGAATAATGCCACGGAAAAAAGAGAGTAAAAAGATTAACCGGAGAATAGAGATAATCAGAACTGCATTAGATTTGTTTAAAGAATTTATTGAAACATCTCTTTTACCCTTTAAGTTGGGTTATTCAGGCATAATTGTTCAGTTGTGAAAATTACAAAGATAAGAATAATGCAAAGGAAGAAGTAGAGTGAAAAGATTAACCGGAGAATATAGATAATAAGAACTGCATTAGATTTGTTTAAAGAATTAATTGAAAAATCTCTTTTACCCTTTAAATAGGGTTATTCAGGCATAATTTGTTCAGTTGTGAAAATTACAAAGATAGGAATAATGCAAAGGAAGAAGTAGAGTGAAAAGATTAACCGGAGAATAGAGATAATCAGAACTGCATTAGATTTGTTTTAGAATTAATTGAAACATCTCTTTTACCCTTTAAGTGGGGTTATTCAGGCATAATTTGTTCAGGTGTGAAAACTACAAAGATAAGAATAATGCAAAGGAAGAAGTAGAGTGAACAAATTAACCGGAGAATAGAGATAATCAGAACTGCATTAGATTTGTTTTAAATTAATTAAAACATCTCTTTTTTCTTTAAGTTGGGTCATTCAGGCATAATTTGTTCAGTTGTGAAAATTACAAAGATAAGAATAATGCCACGGAAAAAAGAGAGTAAAAAGATTAACCGGAGAATAGAGATAATCAGAACTGAATTAGATTTGTTTAAAGAATTAATTGAAACATCTCTTTTACCCTTTAAGTGGGGTTATTCAGGCATAATTTGTTCAGTTGTGAAAATTACAAAGATAAGAATAATGCCACAGAAGAAGTAGAGTGAAAAGATTTACCGGAGAATAGAGATAATCAGAACTGCATTAGATTTGTTTAAAGAATTTATTGAAACATCTCTTTTACCCTTTAAGTGGGGTTATTCAGGCATAATTTGTTCAGTTGTGAAAATTACAAAGATAAGAATAATGCAAAGGAAGAAGTAGAGTGAACAAATTAACCGGAGAATAGAAATATTCAGAACTGCATTAGACTTGTTTTAAATTAATTGAAACATCTCTTTTACCCTTTGATTGGGGTTATTCACGCATAATTTGTTCAGTTGTGAAAATTACAAAGATAAGAATAATGCCACGGAAGAAGTAGAGTGAAAAGATTAACCGGAGAATAGAGATAATCATAACTGCATTAGATTTGTCTAAAGAATTAATGAAACATCTATTTTACCCTTTAAGTGGGGGGTTTTTCGGCATAATTTGTTCAGTTGTGAAAATTACAAAGATAAGAATAATGCAAAGGAAGAAGTAGAGTGAACAAATTAACCGGAGAATAGAGATAATCAGAACTGCATTAGATTTGTTTTAAATTAATGGAAACATCTCTTTTACCCTTTAAGTGGGGTTATTCAGGCATAATTTGTTCAGTTGTGAAAATTACAAAGATAAGAATAATGCAAAGGAAGAAGTAGAGTGAAAAGATTAACCGGATAAATAGAGATAATCAGAACTGCATTAGATTTGTCTAAAGAATTAATTGAAACATCTCTTTTACCCTTTAAGTGGGGTTATTCAGGCATAATTTGTTCATTGTGAAAATTACAAAGATAAGAATAATGCAAAGGAAGAAGTAGAGTGAACAAATTAACCGGAGAATAGAGATAATCAGAACTGCATTAGACTTGTTTTAAATTAATTGAAACATCTCTTTTACCCTTTAAGTGGGGTTATTCACACATAATTTGTTCAGTTGTGAAGATTACAAAGATAAGAATAATGCAAAGGAAGAAGTAGAGTGAAAAGATTAACCGGAGAATAGAGATAATCAGAACTGCATTAGATTTGTTTTAGAATTAATTGAAACATCTCTTTCACCCTTTAAGTGGGGTTATTCAGGCATAATTTGTTCAGGTGTGAAAATTACAAAGATAAGAATAATGCAAAGGAAGAAGGGGAGTGAACAAATTAACCGGAGAATAGAGATAATCAGAACTGCATTTTACTTGTTTTAAATTAATTGAAACATCTCTTTTACCCTTTAAGTGGGGTTATTCAGGCATAATTTGTTCAGTTGTGAAAATTACAAAAATAAGAATAATGCAAAGAAAGAAGTAGAGTGAACAAATTAACCGGAGAATAGAGATAATCAGAACTGCATTAGACTTGTTTTAAATTAATTGAAACATCTCTTTTACCCTTTAAGTGGGGTTATTCAGGCATAATTTGTTCAGTTGTGAAAATTACAAGGATAAGAATAATGCCACGGAAGAAGTAGAGTGAAAAGATTAACCGGATAAATAGAGATAATCAGAACTGCATTAGATTTGTCTAAAGAATTAATTGAAACATCTCTTTTACCCTTTAAGTGGGGTTATTCAGGCATAATTTGTTCAGTTGTGAAGATTACAAAGATAAGAATAATGCCACGGAAGAAGTAGAGTGAAAAGATTAACAGGAGAATAGAGATAATCAGAACTGCATTAGATTTGTTTAAAGAATTAATTGAAACATCTCTTTTACCCTTTAAGTGGGGTTATTCAGGCATAATTCGTTAAGTTGTGAAAATTACAAAGATAAGAATAATGCCACGGAAGAAGTAGAGTGAAAAGATTAACCGGAGAATAGAGATAATCAGAACTGAATTAGATTTGTTTAAAGAATTAATTGAAACATCTCTTTTACCCTTTAAGTGGGGTTATTCAGGCATAATTTGTTCAGTTGTGAAAATTACAAAGATAAGAATAATGCCACAGAAGAAGTAGAGTGAAAAGATTTACCGGAGAATAGAGATAATCAGAACTGCATTAGATTTGTTTAAAGAGTTTATTGAAACATCTCTTTTACCCTTTAAGTGGGGTTATTCAGGCATAATTTGTTCAGTTGTGAAAATTACAAAGATAAGAATAATGCAAAGGAAGAAGTAGAGTGAAAAGATTAACCGGAGAATATAGATAATCAGAACTGCATTAGATTTGTTTAAAGAATTAATTGAAAAATCTCTTTTACCCTTTAAGTAGGGTTATTCAGGCATAATTTGTTCAGTTGTGAAAATTACAAAGATAAGAATAATGCAAAGAAAGAAGTAGAGTGAAAAGATTAACCGGAGAATAGAGATAATCAGAACTGCATTAGATTTGTTTTAGAATTAATTGAAACATCTCTTTTACCCTTTAAGTGGGGTTATTCAGGCATAATTTGTTCAGGTGTGAAAATTACAAAGATAAGAATAATGCAAAGGAAGAAGGAGAGTGAACAAATTAACCGGAGAATAGAGATAATCAGAACTGCATTTTACTTGTTTTAAATTAATTGAAACATCTCTTTTACCCTTTAAGTGGGGTTATTTAGGCGTAATTTGTTCAGTTGTGAAAATTACAAAAATAAGAATAATGCAAAGAAAGAAGTAGAGTGAACAAATTAACCGGAGAATAGAGATAATCAGAACTGCATTAGACTTGTTTTAAATTAATTGAAACATCTCTTTTACCCTTTAAGTGGGGTTATTCAGGCATAATTTGTTCAGTTGTGAAAATTACAAAGATAAGAATAATGCCACGGAAGAAGTAGAGTGAAAAGATTAACCGGATAAATAGAGATAATCAGAACTGCATTAGATTTGTCTAAAGAATTAATTGAAACATCTCTTTTACCCTTTAAGTGGGGTTATTCAGGCATAATTTGTTCATTGTGAAAATTACAAAGATAAGAATAATGCAAAGGAAGAAGTAGAGTGAACAAATTAACCGGAGAATAGAGATAATCAGAACTGCATTAGACTTGTTTTAAATTAATTGAAACATCTCTTTTACCCTTTAAGTGGGGTTATTCACACATAATTTGTTCAGTTGTGAAGATTACAAAGATAAGAATAATGCCACGGAAGAAGTAGAGTGAAAAGATTAACAGGAGAATAGAGATAATCAGAACTGCATTAGATTTGTTTAAAGAATTAATTGAAACATCTCTTTTACCCTTTAAGTGGGGTTATTCAGGCATAATTCGTTAAGTTGTGAAAATTACAAAGATAAGAATAATGCCACGGAAGAAGTAGAGTGAAAAGATTAACCGGAGAATAGAGATAATCAGAACTGAATTAAGTTTGTTTAAAGAATTAATTGAAACATCTCTTTTACCCTTTGAGTGGGGTTATTCACGCATAATTTGTTCAGTTGTGAAAATTAAAAAGATAAGAATAATGCCACGGAAGAAGTAGAGTGAAAAGATTAACCGGAGAATAGAGATAATCAGAACTGCATTAGATTTGTCTAAAGAATTAATGAAACATCTATTTTACCCTTTAAGTGGGGGTTTTTTTCGGCATAATTTGTTAAGTTGTGAAAATTACAAAGATAAGAATAATGCAAAGGAAGAAGTAGAGTGAACAAATTAACCGGAGAATAGAGATAATCAAAACTGCATTAGATTTGTTTTAAATTAATGGAAACATCTCTTTTACCCTTTAAGTGGGGTTATTCAGGCATAATTTGTTCAGTTGTGAAAATTACAAAGATAAGAATAATGCAAAGGAAGAAGTAGAGTGAAAAGATTAACCGGAGAATATAGATAATCAGAACTGCATTAGATTTGTTTAAAGAATTAATTGAAAAATCTCTTTTACCCTTTAAGTAGGGTTATTCAGGCATGATTTGTTCAGTTGTGAAAATTACAAAGATAAGAATAATGCAAAGGAAGAAGTAGAGTGAAAAGATTAACCGGAGAATAGAGATAATCAGAACTGCATTAGATTTGTCTAAACAATTAATGAAACATCTATTTTACCCTTTAAGTGGGTTTTTTTTCGGCATAATTTATCAGTTGTGAAAATTACAAAGATAAGAATAATGCAAAGGAAGAAGTAGAGTGAACAAATTAACCGGAGAATAGAGATAATCAGAACTGCATTAGATTTGTTTTAAATTAATGGAAAAATCTCTTTTACCCTTTAAGTGGGGTTATTCAGGCACAATTTGTTCAGTTGTGAAAATTACAAAGATAAGAATAATGAAAACGAAGAAGTAGAGGAAAAGATTAACCAGAGAATATTGATAATCAGAACTGAATTAGATTTGTTTAAAGAATTAATTGAAACATCTCTTTTACCCTTTAAGTGGGGTTATTCAGGCATAATTTGTTCAGTTGTGAAGATTACAAAGATAAGAATAATGCCACGAAAGAAGTAGAGTGAAAAGATTAACAGGAGAATAGAGATAATCAGAACTGCATTAGATTTGTTTAAAGAATTAATTGAAACATCTCTTTTACCCTTTAAGTGGGGTTATTCAGGCATAATTCGTTAAGTTGTGAAAATTACAAAGATAAGAATAATGCCACGGAAGAAGTAGAGTGAAAAGATTAACCGGAGAATAGAGATAATCAGAACTGAATTAGATTTGTTTAAAGAATTAATTGAAACATCTCTTTTACCCTTTAAGTGGGGTTATTCAGGCATAATTTGTTCAGTTGTGAAAATTACAAAGATAAGAATAATGCCACAGAAGAAGTAGAGTGAAAAGATTTACCGGAGAATAGAGATAATCAGAACTGCATTAGATTTGTTTAAAAAATTTATTGAAACATCTCTTTTACCTTTTAAGTGGGGTTATTCAGGCATAATTTGTTCAGTTGTGAAAATTACAAAGATAAGAATAATGCAAAGGAAGAAGTAGAGTGAACAAATTAACCGGAGAATAGAAATATTCAGAACTGCATTAGACTTGTTTTAAATTAATTGAAACATCTCTTTTACCCTTTGAGTGGGGTTATTCACGCATAATTTGTTCAGTTGTGAAAATTACAAAGATAAGAATAATGCCACGGAAGAAGTAGAGTGAAAAGATTAACCGGAGAATAGAGATAATCAGAACTGCATTAGATTTGTCTAAAGAATTAATGAAACATCTATTTTACCCTTTAAGTGGGTTTTTTTTCGGCATAATTTGTTCAGTTGTGAAAATTACAAAGATAAGAATAATGCAAAGGAAGAAGTAGAGTGAACAAATTAACCGGAGAATAGAGATAATCAGAACTGCATTAGATTTGTTTTAAATTAATGGAAACATCTCTTTTACCCTTTAAGTGGGGTTATTCAGGCATAATTTGTTCAGTTGTGAAAATTACAAAGATAAGAATAATGCAAAGGAAGAAGTAGAGTGAAAAGATTAACCGGAGAATAGAGATAATCAGAACTGCATTAGATTTGTTTAAAGAATTAATTGAAAAATCTCTTTTACCCTTTAAGTAGGGTTATTCAGGCATAATTTGTTCAGTTGTGAAAATTACAAAGATAAGAATAATGCAAAGGAAGAAGTAGAGTGAAAAGATTAACCGGAGAATAGAGATAATCAGAACTGCATTAGATTTGTTTTAGAATTAATTGAAACATCTCTTTTACCCTTTAAGTGGGGTTATTCAGGCATAATTTGTTCAGGTGTGAAAATTACAAAGATAAGAATAATGCAAAGGAAGAAGGAGAGTGAACAAATTAACCGGAGAATAGAGATAATCAGAACTGCATTTTACTTGTTTTAAATTAATTGAAACATCTCTTTTACCCTTTAAGTGGGGTTATTTAGGCATAATTTGTTCAGTTGTGAAAATTACAAAAATAAGAATAATGCAAAGAAAGAAGTAGAGTGAACAAATTAACCGGAGAATAGAGATAATCAGAACTGCATTAGACTTGTTTTAAATTAATTGAAACATCTCTTTTACCCTTTAAGTGGGGTTATTCAGGCATAATTTGTTCAGTTGTGAAAATTACAAAGATAAGAATAATGCCACGGAAGAAGTAGAGTGAAAAGATTAACCGGATAAATAGAGATAATCAGAACTGCATTAGATTTGTCTAAAGAATTAATTGAAACATCTCTTTTACCCTTTAAGTGGGGTTATTCAGGCATAATTTGTTCATTGTGAAAATTACAAAGATAAGAATAATGCAAAGGAAGAAGTAGAGTGAACAAATTAACCGGAGAATAGAGATAATCAGAACTGCATTAGACTTGTTTTAAATTAATTGAAACATCTCTTTTACCCTTTAAGTGGGGTTATTCACACATAATTTGTTCAGTTGTGAAGATTACAAAGATAAGAATAATGCCACGGAAGAAGTAGAGTGAAAAGATTAACAGGAGAATAGAGATAATCAGAACTGCATTAGATTTGTTTAAAGAATTAATTGAAACATCTCTTTTACCCTTTAAGTGGGGTTATTCAGGCATAATTCGTTAAGTTGTGAAAATTACAAAGATAAGAATAATGCCACGGAAGAAGTAGAGTGAAAAGATTAACCGGAGAATAGAGATAATCAGAACTGAATTAAGTTTGTTTAAAGAATTAATTGAAACATCTCTTTTACCCTTTGAGTTGGGTTATTCAGGCATAATTTGTTCAGTTGTGAAAATTACAAAGATAAGAATAATGCAAAGGAAGAAGTAGAGTGAACAAATTAACCGGAGAATAGAAATATTCAGAACTGCATTAGACTTGTTTTAAATTAATTGAAACATCTCTTTTACCCTTTGAGTGGGGTTATTCACGCATAATTTGTTCAGTTGTGAAAATTACAAAGATAAGAATAATGCCACGGAAGAAGTAGAGTGAAAAGATTAACCGGAGAATAGAGATAATCAGAACTGCATTAGATTTGTTTAAAGAATTAATTGAAACATCTCTTTTACCCTTTAAGTGGGGTTATTCAGGCATAATTTGTTCAGTTGTGAAAATTACAAAGATAAGAATAATGCAAAGGAAGAAGTAGAGTGAACAAATTAACCGGAGAATAGAAATATTCAGAACTGCATTAGACTTGTTTTAAATTAATTGAAACATCTCTTTTACCCTTTGAGTGGGGTTATTCACGCATAATTTGTTCAGTTGTGAAAATTACAAAGATAAGAATAATGCCACGGAAGAAGTAGAGTGAAAAGATTAACCGGAGAATAGAGATAATCAGAACTGCATAAGATTTGTCTAAAGAATTAATGAAACATCTATTTTACCCTTTAAGTGGGGTTTTTTTCGGCATAATTTGTTCAGTTGTGAAAATTACAAAGATAAGAATAATGCAAAGGAAGAAGTAGAGTGAACAAATTAACCGGAGAATAGAGATAATCAGAACTGCATTAGATTTGTTTTAAATTAATGGAAACATCTCTTTTACCCTTTAAGTGGGGTTATTCAGGCATAATTTGTTCAGTTGTGAAAATTACAAAGATAAGAATAATGCAAAGGAAGAAGTAGAGTGAAAAGATTAACCGGAGAATATAGATAATCAGAACTGCATTAGATTTGTTTAAAGAATTAATTGAAAAATGTCTTTTACCCTTTAAGTAGGGTTATTCAGGCATAATTTGTTCAGTTGTGAAAATTACAAAGATAAGAATAATGCAAAGGAAGAAGTAGAGTGAAAAGATTAACCGGAGAATAGAGATTATCAGAACTGCATTAGATTTGTTTTAGAATTAATTGAAACATCTCTTTTACCCTTTAAGTGGGGTTATTCAGGCATAATTTGTTCAGGTGTGAAAATTACAAAGATAAGAATAATGCAAAGGAAGAAGGAGAGTGAACAAATTAACCGGAGAATAGAGATAATCAGAACTGCATTTTACTTGTTTTAAATTAATTGAAACATCTCTTTTACCCTTTAAGTGGGGTTATTCAGGCATAATTTGTTCAGTTGTGAAAATTACAAAAATAAGAATAATGCAAAGAAAGAAGTAGAGTGAACAAATTAACCGGAGAATAGAGATAATCAGAACTGCATTAGACTTGTTTTAAATTAATTGAAACATCTCTTTTACCCTTTAAGTGGGGTTATTCAGGCATAATTTGTTCAGTTGTGAAAATTACAAAAATAAGAATAATGCCACGGAAGAAGTAGAGTGAAAAGATTAACCGGATAAATAGAGATAATCAGAACTGCAATAGATTTGTCTAAAGAATTAATTGAAACATCTCTTTTACCCTTTAAGTGGGGTTATTCAGGCATAATTTGTTCATTGTGAAAATTACAAAGATAAGAATAATGCAAAGGAAGAAGTAGAGTGAACAAATTAACCGGAGAATAGAGATAATCAGAACTGCATTAGACTTGTTTTAAATTAATTGAAACATCTCTTTTACCCTTTAAGTGGGGTTATTCACACATAATTTGTTCAGTTGTGAAGATTACAAAGATAAGAATAATGCCACGGAAGAAGTAGAGTGAAAAGATTAACAGGAGAATAGAGATAATCAGAACTGCATTAAATTTGTTTAAAGAATTAATTGAAACATCTCTTTTACCCTTTAAGTGGGGTTATTCAGGCATAATTCGTTAAGTTGTGAAAATTACAAAGATAAGAATAATGCCACGGAAGAAGTAGAGTGAAAAGATTAACCGGAGAATAGAGATAATCAGAACTGAATTAAGTTTGTTTAAAGAATTAATTGAAACATCTCTTTTACCCTTTGAGTGGGGTTATTCACGCATAATTTGTTCAGTTGTGAAAATTAAAAAGATAAGAATAATGCCACGGAAGAAGTAGAGTGAAAAGATTAACCGGAGAATAGAGATAATCAGAACTGCATTAGATTTGTCTAAAGAATTAATGAAACATCTATTTTACCCTTTAAGTGGGGGGTTTTTTCGGCATAATTTGTTAAGTTGTGAAAATTACAAAGATAAGAATAATGCAAAGGAAGAAGTAGAGTGAACAAATTAACCGGAGAATAGAGATAATCAAAACTGCATTAGATTTGTTTTAAATTAATGGAAACATCTCTTTTACCCTTTAAGTGGGGTTATTCAGGCATAATTTGTTCAGTTGTGAAAATAACAAAGATAAGAATAATGCAAAGGAAGAAGTAGAGTGAAAAGATTAACCGGAGAATATAGATAATCAGAACTGCATTAGATTTGTTTAAAGAATTAATTGAAAAATCTCTTTTACCCTTTAAGTAGGGTTATTCAGGCATAATTTGTTCAGTTGTGAAAATTACAAAGATAAGAATAATGCAAAGGAAGAAGTAGAGGAAAAGATTAACCAGAGAATATAGATAATCAGAACTGAATTAGATTTGTTTAAAGAATTAATTGAAACATCTCTTTTACCCTTTAAGTGGGGTTATTCAGGCATAATTTGTTCAGTTGTGAAGATTACAAAGATAAGAATAATGCCACGGAAGAAGTAGAGTGAAAAGATTAACAGGAGAATAGAGATAATCAGAACTGCATTAGATTTGTTTTAAATTAATGGAAACATCTCTTTTACCCTTTAAGTGGGGTTATTCAGGCACAATTTGTTTAGTTGTGAAAATTACAAAGATAAGAATAATGCAAACGAAGAAGTAGAGTGAAAAGATTAACCAGAGAATATAGATAATCAGAACTGCATTAGATTTGTTTAAAGAATTAATTGAAAAATCTCTTTTACCCTTTAAGTAGGGTTATTTAGGCATAATTTGTTCAGTTGTGAAAATTACAAAGATAAGAATAATGCAAAGGAAGAAGTAGAGTGAAAAGATTAACCGGAGAATAGAGATAATCAGAACTGCATTAGATTTGTTTTAGAATTAATTGAAACATCTCTTTTACCCTTTAAGTGGGGTTATTCAGGCATAATTTGTTCAGGTGTGAAAATTACTAAGATAAGAATAATGCAAAGGGAGAAGGAGAGTGAACAAATTAACCGGAGAATAGAGATAATCAGAACTGCATTAGATTTGTTTTAAATTAATGGAAAAATCTCTTTTACCCTTTAAGTGGGGTTATTCAGGCACAATTTGTTCAGTTGTGAAAATTACAAAGATAAGAATAATGCAAACGAAGAAGTAGAGGAAAAGATTAACCAGAGAATATAGATAATCAGAACTGAATTAGATTTGTTTAAAGAATTAATTGAAACATCTCTTTTACCCTTTAAGTGGGGTTATTCAGGCATAATTTGTTCAGTTGTGAAGATTACAAAGATAAGAATAATGCCACGGAAGAAGTAGAGTGAAAAGATTAACAGGAGAATAGAGATAATCAGAACTGCATTAGATTTGTTTAAAGAATTAATTGAAACATCTCTTTTACCCTTTAAGTGGGGTTATTCAGGCATAATTCGTTAAGTTGTGAAAATTACAAAGATAAGAATAATGCCACGGAAGAAGTAGAGTGAAAAGATTAACCGGAGAATAGAGATAATCAGAACTGAATTAGATTTGTTTAAAGAATTAATTGAAACATCTCTTTTACCCTTTAAGTGGGGTTATTCAGGCATAATTTGTTCAGTTGTGAAAATTACAAAGATAAGAATAATGCCACAGAAGAAGTAGAGTGAAAAGATTTACCGGAGAATAGAGATAATCAGAACTGCATTAGATTTGTTTAAAGAATTTATTGAAACATCTCTTTTACCCTTTAAGTGGGGTTATTCAGGCATAATTTGTTCAGTTGTGAAAATTACAAAGATAAGAATAATGCAAAGGAAGAAGTAGAGTGAACAAATTAACCGGAGAATAGAAATATTCAGAACTGCATTAGACTTGTTTTAAATTAATTGAAACATCTCTTTTACCCTTTAAGTGGGGTTATTCAGGCATAATTTGTTCAGGTGTGAAAATTACAAAGATAAGAATAATGCAAAGGGAGAAGGAGAGTGAACAAATTAACCGGAGAATAGAGATAATCAGAACTGCATTAGATTTGTTTTAAATTAATGGAAAAATCTCTTTTACCCTTTAAGTGGGGTTATTCAGGCACAATTTGTTCAGTTGTGAAAATTACAAAGATAAGAATAATGCAAACGAAGAAGTAGAGGAAAAGATTAACCAGAGAATATAGATAATCAGAACTGAATTAGATTTGTTTAAAGAATTAATTGAAACATCTCTTTTACCCTTTAAGTGGGGTTATTCAGGCATAATTTGTTCAGTTGTGAAGATTACAAAGATAAGAATAATGCCACGGAAGAAGTAGAGTGAAAAGATTAACAGGAGAATAGAGATAATCAGAACTGCATTAGATTTGTTTAAAGAATTAATTGAAACATCTCTTTTACCCTTTAAGTGGGGTTATTCAGGCATAATTCGTTAAGTTGTGAAAATTACAAAGATAAGAATAATGCCACGGAAGAAGTAGAGTGAAAAGATTAACCGGAGAATAGAGATAATCAGAACTGAATTAGATTTGTTTAAAGAATTAATTGAAACATCTCTTTTACCCTTTAAGTGGGGTTATTCAGGCATAATTTGTTCAGTTGTGAAAATTACAAAGATAAGAATAATGCCACAGAAGAAGTAGAGTGAAAAGATTTACCGGAGAATAGAGATAATCAGAACTGCATTAGATTTGTTTAAAGAATTTATTGAAACATCTCTTTTACCCTTTAAGTGGGGTTATTCAGGCATAATTTGTTCAGTTGTGAAAATTACAAAGATAAGAATAATGCAAAGGAAGAAGTAGAGTGAACAAATTAACCGGAGAATAGAAATATTCAGAACTGCATTAGACTTGTTTTAAATTAATTGAAACATCTCTCTTACCCTTTGAGTGGGGTTATTCACGCATAATTTGTTCAGTTGTGAAAATTACAAAGATAAGAATAATGCCACGGAAGAAGTAGAGTGAAAAGATTAACCGGAGAATAGAGATAATCAGAACTGCATTAGATTTGTCTAAAGAATTAATGAAACATCTATTTTACCCTTTAAGTGGGGGTTTTTTCGGCATAATTTGTTCAGTTGTGAAAATTACAAAGATAAGAATAATGCAAAGGAGGAAGTAGAGTGAACAAATTAACCGGAGAATAGAGATAATCAGAACTGCATTAGATTTGTTTTAAATTAATGGAAACATCTCTTTTACCCTTTAAGTGGGGTTATTCAGGCATAATTTGTTCAGTTGTGAAAATTACAAAGATAAGAATAATGCAAAGGAAGAAGTAGAGTGAAAAGATTAACCGGAGAATAGAGATAATCAGAACTGCATTAGATTTGTTTAAAGAATTAATTGAAAAATCTCTTTTACCCTTTAAGTAGGGTTATTCAGGCATAATTTGTTCAGTTGTGAAAATTACAAAGATAAGAATAATGCAAAGGAAGAAGTAGAGTGAAAAGATTAACCGGAGAATAGAGATAATCAGAACTGCATTAGATTTGTTTTAGAATTAATTGAAACATCTCTTTTACCCTTTAAGTGGGGTTATTCAGGCATAATTTGTTCAGGTGTGAAAATTACAAAGATAAGAATAATGCAAAGGAAGAAGGAGAGTGAACAAATTAACCGGAGAATAGAGATAATCAGAACTGCATTTTACTTGTTTTAAATTAATTGAAACATCTCTTTTACCCTTTAAGTGGGGTTATTTAGGCATAATTTGTTCAGTTGTGAAAATTACAAAAATAAGAATAATGCAAAGAAAGAAGTAGAGTGAACAAATTAACCGGAGAATAGAGATAATCAGAACTGCATTAGACTTGTTTTAAATTAATTGAAACATCTCTTTTACCCTTTAAGTGGGGTTATTCAGGCATAATTTGTTCAGTTGTGAAAATTACAAAGATAAGAATAATGCCACGGAAGAAGTAGAGTGAAAAGATTAACCGGATAAATAGAGATAATCAGAACTGCATTAGATTTGTCTAAAGAATTAATTGAAACATCTCTTTTACCCTTTAAGTGGGGTTATTCAGGCATAATTTGTTCATTGTGAAAATTACAAAGATAAGAATAATGCAAAGGAAGAAGTAGAGTGAACAAATTAACCGGAGAATAGAGATAATCAGAACTGCATTAGACTTGTTTTAAATTAATTGAAACATCTCTTTTACCCTTTAAGTGGGGTTATTCACACATAATTTGTTCAGTTGTGAAGATTACAAAGATAAGAATAATGCCACGGAAGAAGTAGAGTGAAAAGATTAACAGGAGAATAGAGATAATCAGAACTGCATTAGATTTGTTTAAAGAATTAATTGAAACATCTCTTTTACCCTTTAAGTGGGGTTATTCAGGCATAATTCGTTAAGTTGTGAAAATTACAAAGATAAGAATAATGCCACGGAAGAAGTAGAGTGAAAAGATTAACCGGAGAATAGAGATAATCAGAACTGCATTAGATTTGTTTAAAGAATTAATTGAAACATCTCTTTTACCCTTTAAGTGGGGTTATTCAGGCATAATTTGTTCAGTTGTGAAAATTACAAAGATAAGAATAATGCAAAGGAAGAAGTAGAGTGAACAAATTAACCGGAGAATAGAAATATTCAGAACTGCATTAGACTTGTTTTAAATTAATTGAAACATCTCTTTTACCCTTTGAGTGGGGTTATTCACGCATAATTTGTTCAGTTGTGAAAATTACAAAGATAAGAATAATGCCACGGAAGAAGTAGAGTGAAAAGATTAACCGGAGAATAGAGATAATCAGAACTGCATAAGATTTGTCTAAAGAATTAATGAAACATCTATTTTACCCTTTAAGTGGGGTTTTTTTCGGCATAATTTGTTCAGTTGTGAAAATTACAAAGATAAGAATAATGCAAAGGAAGAAGTAGAGTGAACAAATTAACCGGAGAATAGAGATAATCAGAACTGCATTAGATTTGTTTTAAATTAATGGAAACATCTCTTTTACCCTTTAAGTGGGGTTATTCAGGCATAATTTGTTCAGTTGTGAAAATTACAAAGATAAGAATAATGCAAAGGAAGAAGTAGAGTGAAAAGATTAACCGGAGAATATAGATAATCAGAACTGCATTAGATTTGTTTAAAGAATTAATTGAAAAATGTCTTTTACCCTTTAAGTAGGGTTATTCAGGCATAATTTGTTCAGTTGTGAAAATTACAAAGATAAGAATAATGCAAAGGAAGAAGTAGAGTGAAAAGATTAACCGGAGAATAGAGATTATCAGAACTGCATTAGATTTGTTTTAGAATTAATTGAAACATCTCTTTTACCCTTTAAGTGGGGTTATTCAGGCATAATTTGTTCAGGTGTGAAAATTACAAAGATAAGAATAATGCAAAGGAAGAAGGAGAGTGAACAAATTAACCGGAGAATAGAGATAATCAGAACTGCATTTTACTTGTTTTAAATTAATTGAAACATCTCTTTTACCCTTTAAGTGGGGTTATTCAGGCATAATTTGTTCAGTTGTGAAAATTACAAAAATAAGAATAATGCAAAGAAAGAAGTAGAGTGAACAAATTAACCGGAGAATAGAGATAATCAGAACTGCATTAGACTTGTTTTAAATTAATTGAAACATCTCTTTTACCCTTTAAGTGGGGTTATTCAGGCATAATTTGTTCAGTTGTGAAAATTACAAAAATAAGAATAATGCCACGGAAGAAGTAGAGTGAAAAGATTAACCGGATAAATAGAGATAATCAGAACTGCAATAGATTTGTCTAAAGAATTAATTGAAACATCTCTTTTACCCTTTAAGTGGGGTTATTCAGGCATAATTTGTTCATTGTGAAAATTACAAAGATAAGAATAATGCAAAGGAAGAAGTAGAGTGAACAAATTAACCGGAGAATAGAGATAATCAGAACTGCATTAGACTTGTTTTAAATTAATTGAAACATCTCTTTTACCCTTTAAGTGGGGTTATTCACACATAATTTGTTCAGTTGTGAAGATTACAAAGATAAGAATAATGCCACGGAAGAAGTAGAGTGAAAAGATTAACAGGAGAATAGAGATAATCAGAACTGCATTAAATTTGTTTAAAGAATTAATTGAAACATCTCTTTTACCCTTAAGTGGGGTTATTCAGGCATAATTCGTTAAGTTGTGAAAATTACAAAGATAAGAATAATGCCACGGAAGAAGTAGAGTGAAAAGATTAACCGGAGAATAGAGATAATCAGAACTGAATTAAGTTTGTTTAAAGAATTAATTGAAACATCTCTTTTACCCTTTGAGTGGGGTTATTCACGCATAATTTGTTCAGTTGTGAAAATTAAAAAGATAAGAATAATGCCACGGAAGAAGTAGAGTGAAAAGATTAACCGGAGAATAGAGATAATCAGAACTGCATTAGATTTGTCTAAAGAATTAATGAAACATCTATTTTACCCTTTAAGTGGGGGGTTTTTTCGGCATAATTTGTTAAGTTGTGAAAATTACAAAGATAAGAATAATGCAAAGGAAGAAGTAGAGTGAACAAATTAACCGGAGAATAGAGATAATCAAAACTGCATTAGATTTGTTTTAAATTAATGGAAACATCTCTTTTACCCTTTAAGTGGGGTTATTCAGGCATAATTTGTTCAGTTGTGAAAATAACAAAGATAAGAATAATGCAAAGGAAGAAGTAGAGTGAAAAGATTAACCGGAGAATATAGATAATCAGAACTGCATTAGATTTGTTTAAAGAATTAATTGAAAAATCTCTTTTACCCTTTAAGTAGGGTTATTCAGGCATAATTTGTTCAGTTGTGAAAATTACAAAGATAAGAATAATGCAAAGGAAGAAGTAGAGTGAAAAGATTAACCGGAGAATAGAGATAATCAGAACTGCATTAGATTTGTCTAAACAATTAATGAAACATCTATTTTACCCTTTAAGTGGGGTTTTTTTCGGCATAATTTATCAGTTGTGAAAATTACAAAGATAAGAATAATGCAAAGGAAGAAGTAGAGTGAACAAATTAACCGGAGAATAGAGATAATCAGAACTGCATTAGATTTGTTTTAAATTAATGGAAACATCTCTTTTACCCTTTAAGTGGGGTTATTCAGGCACAATTTGTTTAGTTGTGAAAATTACAAAGATAAGAATAATGCAAACTAAGAAGTAGAGTGAAAAGATTAACCAGAGAATATAGATAATCAGAACTGCATTAGATTTGTTTAAAGAATTAATTGAAAAATCTCTTTTACCCTTTAAGTAGGGTTATTTAGGCATAATTTGTTCAGTTGTGAAAATTACAAAGATAAGAATAATGCAAAGGAAGAAGTAGAGTGAAAAGATTAACCGGAGAATAGAGATAATCAGAACTGCATTAGATTTGTTTTAGAATTAATTGAAACATCTCTTTTACCCTTTAAGTGGGGTTATTCAGGCATAATTTGTTCAGGTGTGAAAATTACAAAGATAAGAATAATGCAAAGGGAGAAGGAGAGTGAACAAATTAACCGGAGAATAGAGATAATCAGAACTGCATTTTACTTGTTTTAAATTGATTGAAACATCTCTTTTAACCTTTAAGTGGGGTTATTCAGGCATAATTTGTTCAGTTGTGAAAATTACAAAGATAAGAATAATGCAAAGGAAGAAGTAGAGTGAAAAGTTTAACCGGAGAATATAGATAATCAGAACTGCATTAGATTTGTTTAAAGAATTAATTGAAAAATCTCTTTTACCCTTTAAGTAGGGTTATTCAGGCATAATTTGTTCAGTTGTGAAAATTACAAAGATAAGAATAATGCAAAGGAAGAAGTAGAGTGAAAAGATTAACCGGAGAATAGAGATAATCAGAACTGCATTAGATTTGTTTTAGAATTAATTGAAACATCTCTTTTACCCTTTAAGTGGGGTTATTCAGGCATAATTTGTTCAGGTGTGAAAATTACAAAGATAAGAATAATGCAAAGGAAGAAGGAGAGTGAACAAATTAACCGGAGAATAGAGATAATCAGAACTGCATTTTACTTGTTTTAAATTAATTGAAACATCTCTTTTACCCATTAAGTGGGGTTATTCAGGCATAATTTGTTCAGTTGTGAAAATTACAAAGATAAGAATAATGCCACAGAAGAAGTAGAGTGAAAAGATTTACCGGAGAATAGAGATAATCAGAACTTTATTAGATTTGTTTAAAGAATTTATTGAAACATCTCTTTTACCCTTTAAGTGGGGTTATTCAGGCATAATTTGTTCAGTTGTGAAAATTACAAAGATAAGAATAATGCAAAGGAAGAAGTAGAGTGAACAAATTAGCCGGAGAATAGAAATATTCAGAACTGGATTAGACTTGTTTTAAATTAATTGAAACATCTCTTTTACCCTTTAAGTGGGGTTATTCACACATAATTTGTTCAGTTGTGAAGATTACAAAGATAAGAATAATGCCACGGAAGAAGTAGAGTGAAAAGATTAACAGGAGAATAGAGATAATCAGAACTGCATTAGATTTGTTTAAAGAATTAATTGAAACATCTCTTTTACCCTTTAAGTGGGGTTATTCAGGCATAATTCGTTAAGTTGTGAAAATTACAAAGATAAGAATAATGCCACGGAAGAAGTAGAGTGAAAAGATAACCGGAGAATAGAGATAATCAGAACTGAATTAAGTTTGTTTAAAGAATTAATTGAAACATCTCTTTTACCCTTTGAGTTGGGTTATTCAGGCATAATTTGTTCAGTTGTGAAAATTACAAAGATAAGAATAATGCAAAGGAAGAAGTAGAGTGAACAAATTAACCGGAGAATAGAAATATTCAGAACTGCATTAGACTTGTTTTAAATTAATTGAAACATCTCTTTTACCCTTTGAGTGGGGTTATTCACGCATAATTTGTTCAGTTGTGAAAATTACAAAGATAAGAATAATGCCACGGAAGAAGTAGAGTGAAAAGATTAACCGGAGAATAGAGATAATCAGAACTGCATTAGATTTGTTTAAAGAATTAATTGAAACATCTCTTTTACCCTTTAAGTGGGGTTATTCAGGCATAATTTGTTCAGTTGTGAAAATTACAAAGATAAGAATAATGCAAAGGAAGAAGTAGAGTGAACAAATTAACCGGAGAATAGAAATATTCAGAACTGCATTAGACTTGTTTTAAATTAATTGAAACATCTCTTTTACCCTTTGAGTGGGGTTATTCACGCATAATTTGTTCAGTTGTGAAAATTACAAAGATAAGAATAATGCCACGGAAGAAGTAGAGTGAAAAGATTAACCGGAGAATAGAGATAATCAGAACTGCATAAGATTTGTCTAAAGAATTAATGAAACATCTATTTTACCCTTTAAGTGGGGTTTTTTTCGGCATAATTTGTTCAGTTGTGAAAATTACAAAGATAAGAATAATGCAAAGGAAGAAGTAGAGTGAACAAATTAACCGGAGAATAGAGATAATCAGAACTGCATTAGATTTGTTTTAAATTAATGGAAACATCTCTTTTACCCTTTAAGTGGGGTTATTCAGGCATAATTTGTTCAGTTGTGAAAATTACAAAGATAAGAATAATGCAAAGGAAGAAGTAGAGTGAAAAGATTAACCGGAGAATATAGATAATCAGAACTGCATTAGATTTGTTTAAAGAATTAATTGAAAAATGTCTTTTACCCTTTAAGTAGGGTTATTCAGGCATAATTTGTTCAGTTGTGAAAATTACAAAGATAAGAATAATGCAAAGGAAGAAGTAGAGTGAAAAGATTAACCGGAGAATAGAGATAATCAGAACTGCATTAGATTTGTTTTAGAATTAATTGAAACATCTCTTTTACCCTTTAATGGGGTTATTCAGGCATAATTTGTTCAGGTGTGAAAATTACAAAGATAAGAATAATGCAAAGGAAGAAGGAGAGTGAACAAATTAACCGGAGAATAGAGATAATCAGAACTGCATTTTACTTGTTTTAAATTAATTGAAACATCTCTTTTACCCTTTAAGTGGGGTTATTCAGGCATAATTTGTTCAGTTGTGAAAATTACAAAAATAAGAATAATGCAAAGAAAGAAGTAGAGTGAACAAATTAACCGGAGAATAGAGATAATCAGAACTGCATTAGACTTGTTTTAAATTAATTGAAACATCTCTTTTACTCTTTAAGTGGGGTTATTCAGGCATAATTTGTTCAGTTGTGAAAATTACAAAAATAAGAATAATGCCACGGAAGAAGTAGAGTGAAAAGATTAACCGGATAAATAGAGATAATCAGAACTGCAATAGATTTGTCTAAAGAATTAATTGAAACATCTCTTTTACCCTTTAAGTGGGGTTATTCAGGCATAATTTGTTCATTGTGAAAATTACAAAGATAAGAATAATGCAAAGGAAGAAGTAGAGTGAACAAATTAACCGGAGAATAGAGATAATCAGAACTGCATTAGACTTGTTTTAAATTAATTGAAACATCTCTTTTACCCTTTAAGTGGGGTTATTCACACATAATTTGTTCAGTTGTGAAGATTACAAAGATAAGAATAATGCCACGGAAGAAGTAGAGTGAAAAGATTAACAGGAGAATAGAGATAATCAGAACTGCATTAAATTTGTTTAAAGAATTAATTGAAACATCTCTTTTACCCTTTAAGTGGGGTTATTCAGGCATAATTCGTTAAGTTGTGAAAATTACAAAGATAAGAATAATGCCACGGAAGAAGTAGAGTGAAAAGATTAACCGGAGAATAGAGATAATCAGAACTGAATTAAGTTTGTTTAAAGAATTAATTGAAACATCTCTTTTACCCTTTAAGTGGGGTTATTCACACATAATTTGTTCAGTTGTGAAGATTACAAAGATAAGAATAATGCCACGGAAGAAGTAGAGTGAAAAGATTAACAGGAGAATAGAGATAATCAGAACTGCATTAGATTTGTTTAAAGAATTAATTGAAACATCTCTTTTACCCTTTAAGTGGGGTTATTCAGGCATAATTCGTTAAGTTGTGAAAATTACAAAGATAAGAATAATGCCACGGAAGAAGTAGAGTGAAAAGATTAACCGGAGAATAGAGATAATCAGAACTGAATTAAGTTTGTTTAAAGAATTAATTGAAACATCTCTTTTACCCTTTGAGTTGGGTTATTCAGGCATAATTTGTTCAGTTGTGAAAATTACAAAGATAAGAATAATGCAAAGGAAGAAGTAGAGTGAACAAATTAACCGGAGAATAGAAATATTCAGAACTGCATTAGACTTGTTTTAAATTAATTGAAACATCTCTTTTACCCTTTGAGTGGGGTTATTCACGCATAATTTGTTCAGTTGTGAAAATTACAAAGATAAGAATAATGCCACGGAAGAAGTAGAGTGAAAAGATTAACCGGAGAATAGAGATAATCAGAACTGCATTAGATTTGTTTAAAGAATTAATTGAAACATCTCTTTTACCCTTTAAGTGGGGTTATTCAGGCATAATTTGTTCAGTTGTGAAAATTACAAAGATAAGAATAATGCAAAGGAAGAAGTAGAGTGAACAAATTAACCGGAGAATAGAAATATTCAGAACTGCATAAGATTTGTCTAAAGAATTAATGAAACATCTATTTTACCCTTTAAGTGGGGTTTTTTTCGGCATAATTTGTTCAGTTGTGAAAATTACAAAGATAAGAATAATGCAAAGGAAGAAGTAGAGTGAACAAATTAACCGGAGAATAGAGATAATCAGAACTGCATTAGATTTGTTTTAAATTAATGGAAACATCTCTTTTACCCTTTAAGTGGGGTTATTCAGGCATAATTTGTTCAGTTGTGAAAATTACAAAGATAAGAATAATGCAAAGGAAGAAGTAGAGTGAAAAGATTAACCGGAGAATAGAGATAATCAGAACTGCATTAGATTTGTTTTAGAATTAATTGAAACATCTCTTTTACCCTTTAAGTGGGGTTATTCAGGCATAATTTGTTCAGGTGTGAAAATTACAAAGATAAGAATAATGCAAAGGAAGAAGGAGAGTGAACAAATTAACCGGAGAATAGAGATAATCAGAACTGCATTTTACTTGTTTTAAATTAATTGAAACATCTCTTTTACCCTTTAAGTGGGGTTATTCAGGCATAATTTGTTCAGTTGTGAAAATTACAAAGATAAGAATAATGCCACAGAAGAAGTAGAGTGAAAAGATTTACCGGAGAATAGAGATAATCAGAACTGCATTAGATTTGTTTAAAGAATTTATTGAAACATCTCTTTTACCCTTTAAGTGGGGTTATTCAGGCATAATTTGTTCAGTTGTGAAAATTACAAAGATAAGAATAATGCAAAGGGAGAAGTAGAGTGAACAAATTAACCGGAAAATAGAAATATTCAGAACTGCATTAGACTTGTTTTAAATTAATTGAAACATCTCTTTTACCCTTTAAGTGGGGTTATTCAGGCATAATTTGTTCAGTTGTGAAAATTACAAAAATAAGAATAATGCAAAGAAAGAAGTAGAGTGAACAAATTAACCGGAGTATAGAGATAATCAGAACTGCATTAGACTTGTTTTAAATTAATTGAAACATCTCTTTTACCCTTTAAGTGGGGTTATTCAGGCATAATTTGTTCAGTTGTGAAAATTACAAAAATAAGAATAATGCCACGGAAGAAGTAGAGTGAAAAGATTAACCGGATAAATAGAGATAATCAGAACTGCAATAGATTTGTCTAAAGAATTAATTGAAACATCTCTTTTACCCTTTAAGTGGGGTTAT
The DNA here is from genome assembly GCA_963969495.1 of Ceratothoa steindachneri. Classification (NCBI taxonomy): domain Eukaryota; kingdom Metazoa; phylum Arthropoda; class Malacostraca; order Isopoda; family Cymothoidae; genus Ceratothoa; species Ceratothoa steindachneri. The sequence goes on from OZ018319.1 coordinate 39,885,296, forward strand.
TCAGGCATAATTTGTTCATTGTGAAAATTACAAAGATAAGAATAATGCAAAGGAAGAAGTAGAGTGAACAAATTAACCGGAGAATAGAGATAATCAGAACTGCATTAGACTTGTTTTAAATTAATTGAAACATCTCTTTTACCCTTTAAGTGGGGTTATTCACACATAATTTGTTCAGTTGTGAAGATTACAAAGATAAGAATAATGCCACGGAAGAAGTAGAGTGAAAAGATTAACAGGAGAATAGAGATAATCAGAACTGCATTAAATTTGTTTAAAGAATTAATTGAAACATCTCTTTTACCCTTTAAGTGGGGTTATTCAGGCATAATTCGTTAAGTTGTGAAAATTACAAAGATAAGAATAATGCCACGGAAGAAGTAGAGTGAAAAGATTAACCGGAGAATAGAGATAATCAGAACTGAATTAAGTTTGTTTAAAGAATTAATTGAAACATCTCTTTTACCCTTTGAGTGGGGTTATTCACTCATAATTTGTTCAGTTGTGAAAATTAAAAAGATAAGAATAATGCCACGGAAGAAGTAGAGTGAAAAGATTAACCGGAGAATAGAGATAATCAGAACTGCATTAGATTTGTCTAAAGAATTAATGAAACATCTATTTTACCCTTTAAGTGGGGGGTTTTTTTCGGCATAATTTGTTAAGTTGTGAAAATTACAAAGATAAGAATAATGCAAAGGAAGAAGTAGAGTGAACAAATTAACCGGAGAATAGAGATAATCAAAACTGCATTAGATTTGTTTTAAATTAATGGAAACATCTCTTTTACCCTTTAAGTGGGGTTATTCAGGCATAATTTGTTCAGTTGTGAAAATAACAAAGATAAGAATAATGCAAAGGAAGAAGTAGAGTGAAAAGATTAACCGGAGAATATAGATAATCAGAACTGCATTAGATTTGTTTAAAGAATTAATTGAAAAATCTCTTTTACCCTTTAAGTAGGGTTATTCAGGCATAATTTGTTCAGTTGTGAAAATTACAAAGATAAGAATAATGCAAAGGAAGAAGTAGAGTGAAAAGATTAACCGGAGAATAGAGATAATCAGAACTGCATTAGATTTGTCTAAACAATTAATGAAACATCTATTTTACCCTTTAAGTGGGGGTTTTTTCGGCATAATTTATCAGTTGTGAAAATTACAAAGATAAGAATAATGCAAAGGAAGAAGTAGAGTGAACAAATTAACCGGAGAATAGAGATAATCAGAACTGCATTAGATTTGTTTTAAATTAATGGAAACATCTCTTTTACCCTTTAAGTGGGGTTATTCAGGCACAATTTGTTTAGTTGTGAAAATTACAAAGATAAGAATAATGCAAACGAAGAAGTAGAGTGAAAAGATTAACCAGAGAATATAGATAATCAGAACTGCATTAGATTTGTTTAAAGAATTAATTGAAAAATCTCTTTTACCCTTTAAGTAGGGTTATTCAGGCATAATTTGTTCAGTTGTGAAAATTACAAAGATAAGAATAATGCAAAGGAAGAAGTAGAGTGAAAAGATTAACCGGAGAATAGAGATAATCAGAACTGCATTAGATTTGTTTTAGAATTAATTGAAACATCTCTTTTACCCTTTAAGTGGGGTTATTCAGGCATAATTTGTTCAGGTGTGAAAATTACAAAGATAAGAATAATGCAAAGGAAGAAGGAGAGTGAACAAATTAACCGGAGAATAGAGATAATCAGAACTGCATTTTACTTGTTTTAAATTAATTGAAACATCTCTTTTAACCTTTAAGTGGGGTTATTCAGGCATAATTTGTTCAGTTGTGAAAATTACAAAGATAAGAATAATGCAAAGGAAGAAGTAGAGTGAAAAGTTTAACCGGAGAATATAGATAATCAGAACTGCATTAGATTTGTTTAAAGAATTAATTGAAAAATCTCTTTTACCCTTTAAGTAGGGTTATTCAGGCATAATTTGTTCAGTTGTGAAAATTACAAAGATAAGAATAATGCAAAGGAAGAAGTAGAGTGAAAAGATTAACCGGAGAATAGAGATAATCAGAACTGCATTAGATTTGTTTTAGAATTAATTGAAACATCTCTTTTACCCTTTAAGTGGGGTTATTCAGGCATAATTTGTTCAGGTGTGAAAATTACAAAGATAAGAATAATGCAAAGGAAGAAGTAGAGTGAACAAATTAACCGGAAAATAGAAATATTCAGAACTGCATTAGACTTGTTTTAAATTAATTGAAACATCTCTTTTACCCTTTAAGTGGGGTTATTCACGCATAATTTGTTCAGTTGTGAAAATTACAAAGATAAGAATAATGCCACGGAAGAAGTAGAGTGAAAAGATTAACCGGAGAATAGAGATAATCAGAACTGCATTAGATTTGTCTAAACAATTAATGAAACATCTATTTTACCCTTTGAGGGGGGGTTTTTTCGGCATAATTTATCAGTTGTGAAAATTACAAAGATAAGAATAATGCAAAGGAAGAAGTAGAGTGAACAAATTAACCGGAGAATAGAGATAATCAGAACTGCATTAGATTTGTTTTAAATTAATGGAAACATCTCTTTTACCCTTTAAGTGGGGTTATTCAGGCATAATTTGTTCAGTTGTGAAAATTACAAAGATAAGAATAATGCAAACGAAGAAGTAGAGTGAAAAGATTAACCGGAGAATATAGATAATCAGAACTGCATTAGATTTGTTTGAAGAATTAATTGAAAAATCTCTTTTACCCTTTAAGTAGGGTTATTCAGACATAATTTGTTCAGTTGTGAAAATTACAAAGATAATAATAATGCAAAGGAAGAAGTAGAGTGAAAAGATTAACCGGAGAATAGAGATAATCAGAACTGCATAAGATTTGTTTTAGAATTAATTGAAACATCTCTTTTACCCTTTAAGTGGGGTTATTCAGGCATAATTTGTTCAGGTGTGAAAATTACAAAGATAAGAATAATGCAAAGGAAGAAGGAGAGTGAACAAATTAACCGGAGAATAGAGATAATCAGAACTGCATTAGATTTGTTTAAAAAATTAATTGAAACATCTCTTTTACCCTTTAAGTGGGGTTATTCAGGCATAATTTGTTCAGTTGTGAAAATTACAAAAATAAGAATAATGCAAAGAAAGAAGTAGAGTGAACAAATTAACCGGAGAATAGAGATAATCAGAACTGCATTAGACTTGTTTTAAATTAATTGAAACATCTCTTTTACCCTTTAAGTGGGGTTATTCAGGCATAATTTGTTCAGTTGTGAAAATTACAAAGATAAGAATAATGCCACGGAAGAAGTAGAGTGAAAAGATTAACCGGATAAATAGAGATAATCAGAACTGCATTAGATTTGTCTAAAGAATTAATTGAAACATCTCTTTTACCCTTTAAGTGGGGTTATTCAGGCATAATTTGTTCAGTTGTGAAAATTACAAAGATAAGAATAATGCAAAGGAAGAAGTAGAGTAAACAAATTAACCGGAGAATAGAGATAATCAGAACTGCATTAGACTTGTTTTAAATTAATTGAAACATCTCTTTTACCCTTTAAGTGGGGTTATTCAGGCATAATTTGTTCAGTTGTGAAAATTACAAAGATAAGAATAATGCCACGGAAGAAGTAGAGTGAAAAGATTAACCGGAGAATAGAGATAATCAGAACTGCATTAGATTTGTCTAAAGAATTAATGAAACATCTATTTTACCCTTTAAGTGGGGTTTTTTTTCGGCATAATTTGTTAAGTTGTGAAAATTACAAAGATAAGAATAATGCAAAGGAAGAAGTAGAGTGAACAAATTAACCGGAGAATAAGGATAATCAGAACTGCATTAGATTTGTTTTAAATTAATGGAAACATCTCTTTTACCCTTTAAGTGGGGTTATTCAGGCATAATTTGTTCAGTTGTGAAAATTACAAAGATAAGAATAATGCAAAGGAAGAAGTAGAGTGAAAAGATTAACCGGAGAATATAGATAATCAGAACTGCATTAGATTTGTTTAAAGAATTAATTGAAAAATCTCTTTTACCCTTTAAGTAGGGTTATTCAGGCATAATTTGTTCAGTTGTGAAAATTACAAAGATAAGAATAATGCAAAGGAAGAAGTAGAGTGAAAAGATTAACCGGAGAATAGAGATAATCAGAACTGCATTAGATTTGCTTTAGAATTAATTGAAACATCTCTTTTACCCTTTAAGTGGGGTTATTCAGGCATAATTTGTTCAGGTGTGAAAATTACAAAGATAAGAATAATGCAAAGGAAGAAGGAGAGTGAACAAATTAACCGGAGAATAGAGATAATCAGAACTGCATTTTACTTGTTTTAAATTAATTGAAACATCTCTTTTACCCTTTAAGTGGGGTTATTCAGGCATAATTTGTTCAGTTGTGAAAATTACAAAAATAAGAATAATGCAAAGAAAGAAGTAGAGTGAACAAATTAACCGGAGAATAGAGATAATCAGAACTGCATTAGACTTGTTTTAAATTAATTGAAACATCTCTTTTACCCTTTAAGTGGGGTTATTCAGGCATAATTTGTTCAGTTGTGAAAATTACAAAGATAAGAATAATGCCACGGAAGAAGTAGAGTGAAAAGATAACCGGATAAATAGAGATAATCAGAACTGCATTAGATTTGTCTAAAGAATTAATTGAAACATCTCTTTTACCCTTTAAGTGGGGTTATTCAGGCATAATTTGTTCATTGTGAAAATTACAAAGATAAGAATAATGCAAAGGAAGAAGTAGAGTGAACAAATTAACCGGAGAATAGAGATAATCAGAACTGCATTAGACTTGTTATAAATTAATTGAAACATCTCTTTTACCCTTTAAGTGGGGTTATTCACACATAATTTGTTCAGTTGTGAAGATTACAAAGATAAGAATAATGCCACGGAAGAAGTAGAGTGAAAAGATTTTCAGGAGAATAGAGATAATCAGAACTGCATTAGATTTGTTTAAAGAATTAATTGAAACATCTCTTTTACCCTTTAAGTGGGGTTATTCAGGCATAATTTGTTCAGGTGTGAAAATTACAAAGATAAGAATAATGCAAAGGAAGAAGTAGAGTGAACAAATTAACCGGAGAATAGAGATAATCAGAACTGCATTAGACTTGTTTTAAATTAATTGAAACATCTCTTTTACCCTTTAAGTGGGGTTATTCACACATAATTTGTTCAGTTGTGAAGATTACAAAGATAAGAATAATGCCACGGAAGAAGTAGAGTGAAAAGATTAACCGGAGAATATAGATAATCAGAACTGCATTAGATTTGTTTAAAGAATTAATTGAAAAATCTCTTTTACCCTTTAAGTAGGGTTATTCAGGCATAATTTGTTCAGTTGTGAAAATTACAAAGATAAGAATAATGCAAAGGAAGAAGTAGAGTGAAAAGATTAACCGGAGAATAGAGATAATCAGAACTGCATTAGATTTGTTTTAGAATTAATTGAAACATCTCTTTTACCCTTTAAGTGGGGTTATTCAGGCATACTTTGTTCAGGTGTGAAAATTACAAAGATAAGAATAATGCAAAGGAAGAAGGAGAGTGAACAAATTAACCGGAGAATAGAGATAATCAGAACTGCATTTTACTTGTTTTAAATTAATTGAAACATCTCTTTTACCCTTTAAGTGGGGTTATTCAGGCATAATTTGTTCAGTTGTGAAAATTACAAAGATAAGAATAATGCCACAGAAGAAGTAGAGTGAAAAGATTTACCGGAGAATAGAGATAATCAGAACTTTATTAGATTTGTTTAAAGAATTTATTGAAACATCTCTTTTACCCTTTAAGTGGGGTTATTCAGGCATAATTTGTTCAGTTGTGAAAATTACAAAGATAAGAATAATGCAAAGGAAGAAGTAGAGTGAACAAATTAGCCGGAGAATAGAAATATTCAGAACTGGATTAGACTTGTTTTAAATTAATTGAAACATCTCTTTTACCCTTTAAGTGGGGTTATTCACGCATAATTTGTTCAGTTGTGAAAATTACAAAGATAAGAATAATGCCACGGAAGAAGTAGAGTGAAAAGATTAACCGGAGAATAGAGATAATCAGAACTGCATTAGATTTGTCTAAAGAATTAATTGAAACATCTCTTTTACCCTTTAAGTGGGGTTATTCAGGCATAATTTGTTCATTGTGAAAATTACAAAGATAAGAATAATGCAAAGGAAGACGTAGAGTGAACAAATTAACCGGAGAATAGAAATATTCAGAACTGCATTAGACTTGTTTTAAATTAATTGAAACATCTCTTTTACCCTTTAAGTGGGGTTATTCACACATAATTTGTTCAGTTGTGAAGATTACAAAGATAAGAATAATGCCACGGAAGAAGTAGAGTGAAAAGATTAACAGGAGAATAGAGATAATCAGAACTGCATTAGATTTGTTTAAAGAATTAATTGAAACATCTCTTTTACCCTTTAAGTGGGGTTATTCAGGCATAATTCGTTAAGTTGTGAAAATTACAAAGATAAGAATAATGCCACGGAAGAAGTAGAGTGAAAAGATTAACCGGAGAATAGAGATAATCAGAACTGAATTAGATTTGTTTAAAGAAAAAATTGAAACATCTCTTTTACCCTTTAAGTGGGGTTATTCAGGCATAATTTGTTCAGTTGTGAAAATTACAAAGATAAGAATAATGCAAAGGAAGAAGTAGAGTGAACAAATTAACCGGAGAATAGAAATATTCAGAACTGCATTAGACTTGTTTTAAATTAATTGAAACATCTCTTTTACCCTTTGAGTGGGGTTATTCACGCATAATTTGTTCAGTTGTGAAAATTACAAAGATAAGAATAATGCCACGGAAGAAGTAGAGTGAAAAGATTAACCGGAGAATAGAGATAATCAGAACTGCATTAGATTTGTCTAAAGAATTAATGAAACATCTATTTTACCCTTTAAGTGGGGTTTTTTTTCGGCATAATTTGTTAAGTTGTGAAAATTACAAAGATAAGAATAATGCAAAGGAAGAAGTAGAGTGAACAAATTAACCGGAGAATAGAGATAATCAAAACTGCATTAGATTTGTTTTAAATTAATGGAAACATCTCTTTTACCCTTTAAGTGGGGTTATTCAGGCATAATTTGTTCAGTTGTGAAAATTACAAAGATAAGAATAATGCAAAGGAAGAAGTAGAGTGAAAAGATTAACCTGAGAATATAGATAATCAGAACTGCATTAGATTTGTTTAAAGAATTAATTGAAAAATCTCTTTTACCCTTTAAGTAAGGTTATTCAGGCATAATTTGTTCAGTTGTGAAAATTACAAAGATAAGAATAATGCAAAGGAAGAAGTAGAGTGAAAAGATTAACCGGAGAATAGAGATAATCAGAACTGCATTAGATTTGTTTTAGAATTAATTGAAACATCTCTTTTACCCTTTAAGTGGGGTTATTCAGGCATAATTTGTTCAGGTGTGAAAATTACAAAGATAAGAATAATGCAAAGGAAGAAGGAGAGTGAACAAATTAACCGGAGAATAGAGATAATCAGAACTGCATTTTACTTGTTTTAAATAAATTGAAACATCTCTTTTACCCTTTAAGTGGGGTTATTCAGGCATAATTTGTTCAGTTGTGAAAATTACAAAGATAAGAATAATGCCACAGAAGAAGTAGAGTGAAAAGATTTACCGGAGAATAGAGATAATCAGAACTGCATTAGATTTGTTTAAAGAATTTATTGAAACATCTCTTTTACCCTTTAAGTGGGGTTATTCAGGCATAATTTGTTCAGTTGTGAAAATTACAAAGATAAGAATAATGCAAAGGAAGAAGTAGAGTGAACAAATTAACCGGAGAATAGAAATTTCAGAACTGCATTAGACTTGTTTTAAATTAATTGAAACATCTCTTTTACCCTTTAAGTGGGGTTATTCACGCATAATTTGTTCAGTTGTCAAAATTACAAAGATAAGAATAATGCCACGGAAGAAGTAGAGTGAAAAGATTAACCGGAGAATAGAGATAATCAGAACTGCATTAGATTTGTCTAAACAATTAATGAAACATCTATTTTACCCTTTAAGTGTGGGTTTTTTCGGCATAATTTATCAGTTGTGAAAATTACAAAGATAAGAATAATGCAAAGGAAGAAGTAGAGTGAACAAATTAACCGGAGAATAGAGATAATCAGAACTGCATTAGATTTGTTTTAAATTAATGGAAACATCTCTTTTACCCTTTAAGTGGGGTTATTCAGGCATAATTTGTTCAGTTGTGAAAATTACAAAGATAAGAATAATGCAAAGGAAGAAGTAGAGTAAACAAATTAACCGGAGAATAGAAATATTCAGAACTGCATTAGACTTGTTTTAAATTAATTGAAACATCTCTTTTACTCTTTGAGTGGGGTTATTCAGGCATAATTTGTTCAGTTGTGAAAATTACAAAGATAAGAATAATGCCACGGAAGAAGTAGAGTGAAAAGATTAATCGGAGAATAGAGATAATCAGAACTGCATTAGATTTGTCTAAAGAATTAATGAAACATCTATTTTACCCTTTAAGTGGGGTTTTTTTTCGGCATAATTTGTTAAGTTGTGAAAATTACAAAGATAAGAATAATGCAAAGGAAGAAGTAGAGTGAACAAATTAACCGGAGAATAAGGATAATCAGAACTGCATTAGATTTGTTTTAAATTAATGGAAACATCTCTTTTACCCTTTAAGTGGGGTTATTCAGGCATAATTTGTTCAGTTGTGAAAATTACAAAGATAAGAATAATGCAAAGGAAGAAGTAGAGTGAAAAGATTAACCGGAGAATATAGATAATCAGAACTGCATTAGATTTGTTTAAAGAATTAATTGAAAAATCTCTTTTACCCTTTAAGTAGGGTTATTCAGGCATAATTTGTTCAGTTGTGAAAATTACAAAGATAAGAATAATGCAAAGGAAGAAGTAGAGTGAAAAGATTAACCGGAGAATAGAGATAATCAGAACTGCATTAGATTTGTTTTAGAATTAATTGAAACATCTCTTTTACCCTTTAAGTGGGGTTATTCAGGCATAATTTGTTCAGGTGTGAAAATTACAAAGATAAGAATAATGCAAAGGAAGAAGGAGAGTGAACAAATTAACCGGAGAATAGAGATAATCAGAACTGCATTTTACTTGTTTTAAATTAATTGAAACATCTCTTTTACCCTTTAAGTGGGGTTATTCAGGCATAATTTGTTCAGTTGTGAAAATTACAAAAATAAGAATAATGCAAAGAAAGAAGTAGAGTGAACAAATTAACCGGAGAATAGAGATAATCAGAACTGCATTAGACTTGTTTTAAATTAATTGAAACATCTCTTTTACCCTTTAAGTGGGGTTATTCAGGCATAATTTTTTCAGTTGTGAAAATTACAAAGATAAGAATAATGCCACGGAAGAAGTAGAGTGAAAAGATTAACCGGATAAATAGAGATAATCAGAAATGCATTAGATTTGTCTAAAGAATTAATTGAAACATCTCTTTTACCCTTTAAGTGGGGTTATTCAGGCATAATTTGTTCATTGTGAAAATTACAAAGTTAAGAATAATGCAAAGGAAGAAGTAGAGTGAACAAATTAACCGGAGAATAGAGATAATCAGAACTGCATTAGACTTGTTTTAAATTAATTGAAACATCTCTTTTACCCTTTAAGTGGGGTTATTCACACATAATTTGTTCAGTTGTGAAGATTACAAAGATAAGAATAATGCCACGGAAGAAGTAGAGTGAAAAGATTAACAGGAGAATAGAGATAATCAGAACTGCATTAGATTTGTTTAAAGAATTAATTGAAACATCTCTTTTACCCTTTAAGTGGGGTTATTCAGGCATAATTCGTTAAGTTGTGAAAATTACAAAGATAAGAATAATGCCACGAAAGAATTAGAGTGAAAAGATTAACCGGAGAATAGAGTTAATCAGAACTACATTAGATTTGTTTTAAATTAATTAAAACATCTCTTTTTTTCTTTAAGTGGGGTCATTCAGGCATAATTTGTTTAGTTGTGAAAATTGAAAAGATAAGAATAATGCCACGGAAGAAGTAGAGTAAAAAGATTAACCGGAGAATAGAGATAATCAGAACTGCATTAGATTTGTTTAAAGAATGAATTGAAACATCTCTTTTAGCCTTTAAGTGGGGTTATTCACGCATAATTTGTTCAGTTGTTAAAATTACAAAGATAAGAATAATGCAAAGGAAGAAGTAGAGTGAAAAGATTAACCAGAGAATAGAGATATTTAGAACTGCATTAGATTTGTTTAAGAATTTATTGAAACATCTCTTTTACCCTTTAAGTGGGGTTATTCAGGCAAAATTTGTTCAGTTGTGAAAATTACAAAGATAAGAATAATGCAAAGGAAGAAGTAGAGTGAAAAGATTAACCGGAAAATAGAGATAATCAGAACTGCATTAGATTTGTCTAAAGAATTAATGAAACATCTATTTTACCCTTTAAGTGTTTTTTTTTTCGGTATAATTTGTTCAGTTGTAAAAAGTACAAAGATAAGAATCATGCCACGGAAGAAGTAGAGTTAAAAGATTAACAGGAGAATAGAGATAATCAGAACTGCATTAGATTTGTTTAAAGAATGAATTGAAACATCTCTTTTACCCTTTAAGTGGGGTTATTCAGGCATAATTCGTTAAGTTGTGAAAATTACAAAGATAAGAATAATGCCACGAAAGAAGTAGAGTAAAAAGATTACCGGAGAATAGAGATAATCAGAACTGCATTACATTTGTTTTAGAATTAATTGAAACATCTCTTTTACCCTTTAAGTATGGTTCTTCAGGCATAATTTGTTCAGTTGTGAAAATTACAAAAGTAAGAATAATGCAAAGGAAGAAGGAGAGTGAACAAATTAACCGGAGAATAGAGATAATCAGAACTGCATTAGACTTGTTTTAAATTAATTGAAACATCTCTTTTACCCTTTCAGTGGGGTTATTCAGGCATAATTTGTTCAGTTGTGAAAATTACAAAGATAAGAATAATGCAAAGGAAGAAGTAGAGTGAAAAAATTAACCGGAGAATAGAGATAATCAGAACTGCATTAGATATGTTTTAAATTAATTGAAACTTCTCTTTTACCCTTCAAGTGGGGTTATTCAGGGATAATTTTTCAGTTGTGAAAATTACAAAGATAAGAATAATGCCACGGAAGAAGTAGAGTGAAAAGATTAACCAGAGAATAGAGATAATCAGAACTGCATTAGATTTGTTTAAGAATTTATTGAAACATCTCTTTTACCCTTTAAGTGGGGTTATTCACGCATAATTTGTTCAGTTGTGAAAATTACAAAGATAAGAATAATGCCACGGAAGAAGTAGAGTGAAAAGATTAACCGGAAAATAGAGATAATCAGAACTGCATTAGATTTGTCTAAAGAATTAATGAAACATCTATTTTACCCTTTAAGTGTTTTTTTTTCGGTATAATTTGTTCAGTTGTGAAAAGTACAAAGATAAGAATAATGCCACGGAAGAAGTAGAGTTAAAAGATTAACAGGAGAATAGAGATAATCAGAAGTGCATTAGATTTGTTTAAAGAATGAATTGAAACATCTCTTTTACCCTTTAAGTGGGGTTATTCAGGCATAATTCGTTAAGTTGTGAAAATTACAAAGATAAGAATAATGCCACGAAAGAAGTAGAGTAAAAAGATTACCGGAGAATAGAGATAATCAGAACTGCATTAGATTTGTTTTGGAATTAATTGAAACATCTCTTTTACCCTTTAAGTGGGGTTCTTCAGGCATAATTTGTTCAGTTGTGAAAATTACAAAAATAAGAATAATGCAAAGGAAGAAGGAGAGTGAACAAATTAACCGGAGAATAGAGATAATCAGAACTGCATTAGACTTGTTTTAAATTAATTGAAACATCTCTTTTACCCTTTCAGTGGGGTTATTCAGGCATAATTTGTTCAGTTGTGAAAATTACAAAGATAAGAATAATGCAAAGGAAGAAGTAGAGTGAAAAAATTAACCGGAGAATAGAGATAATCAGAACTGCATTAGATTTGTTTTAAATTAATTGAAACATCTATTTTACCCTTTAAGTGGGGTTATTCACACATAATTTGTTCAGTTGTGAAAAGTACAAAGATAAGAATAATGCCACGGAAGAAGTAGAGTGAAAAGATTAACCAGAGAATAGAGATAATCAGAACTGCATTAGATTTGTTTAAGAATTTATTGAAACATCTCTTTTACCCTTTAAGTGGGGTTATTCAGGCATAATTTGTTCAGTTGTGAAAATTACAAAGATAAGAATAATGCAAAAGAAGAGAGAAAGTGAAAAGATTAACGGGACAATAGAGATAATCAGAACTGCATTAGATTTGTTTAAAGGATTAATTGAAACATCTCTTTTACCCTTTAAGTGGGGTTATTCAGGCATAATTTGTTTAGTTGTGAAAATTACAAAGATAAGAATAATGCCACGGAAGAAGTAGAGTGAAAAGATTAACCGGAAAATAGAGATAATCAGAACTGCATTAGATTTGTTTTAAATTAATTGAAACATCTCTTTTACCCTTTAAGTGGGGTTATTCACGCATAATTTGTTCAGTTGTGAAAATTACAAAGATAAGAATAATGCCACGGAAGAAGTAGAGTGAAAATATTAACCGGAGAATAGAGATAATCAGAACTGCATTAGATTTGTTTGAAGAATTAATTGAAACATCTCTTTTACCCTTTAAATGGGGTTATTCACGCATAATTTGTTCAGTTGTGAAAATTACAAAGATAAGAATAATGCAAAGGAAGAAGTAGAGTGAAAAGATTAACCAGAGAATAGAGATAATCAGAACTGCATTAGATTTGTTTTAGAATTAATTGAAACATCTCTTTTACCCTTTAAGTGGGGTTATTCAGGCATAATTTGTTCAGGTGTGAAAATTACAAAGATAAGAATAATGCAAAGGAAGAAGGAGAGTGAACAAATTAACCGGAGAATAGAGATAATCAGAACTGCATTTTACTTGTTTTAAATTAATTGAAACATCTCTTTTACCCTTTAAGTGGGGTTATTCAGGCATAATTTGTTCAGTTGTGAAAATTACAAAGATAAGAATAATGCCACGGAAGAAGTAGAGTGAAAAGATTAACCGGATAAATAGAGATAATCAGAACTGCATTAGATTTGTTTAAAGAATTAATTGAAACATCTCTTTTACCCTTTAAGTGGGGTTATTCAGGCATAATTTGTTCATTGTGAAAATTACAGAGATAAGAATAATGCAAAGGAAGAAGTAGAGTGAACAAATTAACCGGAGAATAGAGATAATCAGAACTGCATTAGACTTGTTTTAAATTAATTGAAACATCTCTTTTACCCTTTAAGTGGGGTTATTCACACATAATTTGTTCAGTTGTGAAGATTACAAAGATAAGAATAATGCCACGGAAGAAGTAGAGTGAAAAGATTTTCAGGAGAATAGAGATAATCAGAACTGCATTAGATTTGTTTAAAGCATTAATTGAAACATCTCTTTTACCCTTTAAGTGGGGTTATTCAGGCATAATTCGTTAAGTTGTGAAAATTACAAAGATAAGAATAATGCCACGAAAGAATTAGAGTGAAAAGATTAACCGGAGAATAGAGATAATCAGAACTACATTAGATTTGTTTTAAATTAATTAAAACATCTCTTTTTTTCTTTAAGTGGGGTCATTCAGGCATAATTTGTTTAGTTGTGAAAATTGAAAAGATAAGAATAATGCCACGGAAGAAGTAGAGTAAAAAGATTAACCGGAGAATAGAGATAATCAGAACTGCATTAGATTTGTTTAAAGAATGAATTGAAACATCTCTTTTAGCCTTTAAGTGGGGTTATTCACGCATAATTTGTTCAGTTGTGAAAATTACAAAGATAAGAATAATGCAAAGGAAGAAGTAGAGTGAAAAGATTAACCAGACAATAGAGATAATCAGAACTGCATTAGATTTGTTTAAGAATTTATTGAAACATCTCTTTTACCCTTTAAGTGGGGTTATTTAGGCAAAATTTGTTCAGTTGTGAAAATTACAAAGATAAGAATAATGCAAAGGAAGAAGTAGAGTGAAAAGATTAACCGGAAAATAGAGATAATCAGAACTGCATTAGATTTGTCTAAAGAATTAATGAAACATCTATTTTACCCTTTAAGTGTTTTTTTTTCGGTATAATTTGTTCAGTTGTAAAAAGTACAAAGATAAGAATAATGCCACGGACGAAGTAGAGTTAAAAGATTAACAGGAGAATAGAGATAATCAGAACTGCATTAGATTTGTTTAAAGAATGAATTGAAACATCTCTTTTACCCTTTAAGTGGGGTTATTCAGGCATAATTCGTTAAGTTGTGAAAATTACAAAGATAAGAATAATGCCACGAAAGAAGTAGAGTAAAAAGATTACCGGAGAATAGAGATAATCAGAACTGCATTACATTTGTTTTAGAATTAATTGAAACATCTCTTTTACCCTTTAAGTATGGTTCTTCAGGCATAATTTGTTCAGTTGTGAAAATTACAAAAATAAGAATAATGCAAAGGAAGAAGGAGAGTGAACAAATTAACCGGAGAATAGAGATAATCAGAACTGCATTAGACTTGTTTTAAATTAATTGAAACATCTCTTTTACCCTTTCAGTGGGGTTATTCAGGCATAATTTGTTCGGTTGTGAAAATTACAAAGATAAGAATAATGCAAAGGAAGAAGTAGAGTGAAAAAATTAACCGGAGAATAGAGATAATCAGAACTGCATTAGATTTGTTTTAAATTAATTGAAACTTCTCTTTTACCCTTCAAGTGGGGTTATTCAGGGATAATTTTTCAGTTGTGAAAATTACAAAGATAAGAATAATGCCACGGAAGAAGTAGAGTGAAAAGATTAACCAGAGAATAGAGATAATCAGAACTGCATTAGATTTGTTTAAGAATTTATTGAAACATCTCTTTTACCCTTTAAGTGGGGTTATTCAGGCATAATTTGGTCAGTTGTGAAAATTACAAAGATTAGAATAATGCAAAAGAAGAGAGAAAGTGAAAAGATTAACGGGACAATAGAGATAATCAGAACTGCATTAGATTTGTTTAAAGCATTAATTGAAACATCTCTTTTACCCTTTAAGTGGGGTTATTCAGGCATAATTTGTTTAGTTGTGAAAATTACAAAGATAAGAATAATGCCACGGAAGAAGTAGAGTGAAAAGATTAACCGGAGAATAGAGATTATCAGAACTGCATTAGATTTGTTTTAGAATTAATTGAAACATTTCTTTTACCCTTTAACTGGGGTTATTCAGGCATAATTTGTTCAGTTGTGAAAATTACAAAGATAAGAATAATGCAAAGGAAGAAGTAGAGTGAACAAATTAACCGGAGAATAGAGATAATCAGAACTGCATTAGAATTGTATTAAATTAATTGAAACATCTCTTTTACCCTTTAAGTGGGGTTATTCAGGCAAAATTTGTTCAGTTGTGAAAATTACAAAGATAAGAATAATGCAAAGGAAGAAGTAGAGTGAACAAATTAACCGGAGAATAGAGATAATCAGAACTGCATTAGACTTGTTTTAAATTAATTGAAACATCTCTTTTACCCTTTAAGTGGGGTTATTCACGCATAATTTGTTCGGTTGTGAAAATTACAAAGATAAGAATAATGCCACGGAAGAAGTAGAGTGAAAAGATTAACCGGAAAATAGAGATAATCAGAACTGCATTAGATTTGTCTAAAAAATTAATTGAAACATCTATTTTACCCTTTAAGTGGTTTTTTTTTTCGGTATAATTTGTTCAGTTGTGAAAATTACAAAGATAAGAATAATGCCACGGAAGAAGTAGAGTGAAAAGATTAACAGGAGAATAGAGATAATCAGAACTGCCTTAGATTTGTTTAAAGAATGAATTGAAACATCTCTTTTACCCTTTAAGTGGGGTTATTCAGGCATAATTTTTTAAGTTGTGAAAATTACAAAGATTAGAATAATGCCACGAAAGAAGTAGAGTAAAAAGATTACCGAAGAATAGAGATAATCAGAACTGCATTAGATTTGTTTTAGAATTAATTGAAGCATCTCTTTTACCCTTTAAGTGGGGTTATTTAGGCATAATTTGTTCAGTTGTAAAAATTACAAAAATAAGAATAATGCAAAGGAAGAAGGAGAGTGAACAAATTAACCGGAGAATAGAGATAATCAGAACTGCATTAGACTTGTTTTAAATTAATTGAAACATCTCTTTTACCCATTCAGTGGGGTTATTCAGGCATAATTTGTTCAGTTGTGAAAATTACAAAGATAAGAATAATGCAAAGGAAGAAGTAGAGTGAAAGAATTAACCGGAGAATAGAGATAATCAGAACTGCATTAGATTTGTTTTAAATTAATTGAAACTTCTCTTTTACCCTTCAAGTGGGGTTATTCAGGCAAAATTTTTCAGTTGTGAAAATTACAAAGATAAGAATAATGCTACGGAAGAAGTAGAGTGAAAAGATTAACCAGAGAATAGAGATAATCAGAACTGCATTAGATTTGTTTAAGAATTTATTGAAACATCTCTTTTCCCCTTTAAGTGGGGTTATTCAAGCATAATTTGTTCAGTTGTAAAAATTACAAAGATAAGAATAATGCAAAGGAAGAAAGAAAGTGAAAAGATTAACGGGAGAATAGAGATAATCAGAACTGCATTAGATTTGTTTAAAGAATTAATTGAAACATCTGTTTTATCCTTTAAGTGGGGTTATTCAGGCATAATTTGTTCAGTTGGGAAAATTACAAAGATAAGAATAATGCCACGGAAGAAGTAGAGTGAAAAGATTAACCGGAGAATAGAGACAATCAGAACTGCATTAAATTAGTTTAAAGAATTAATTAAAACATCTCTTTAACCCTTTAAGTGGGGTTATTCAGGCATAATTTGTGCAGTTGTGAAAATTACAAAGATAAGAATAATGCAAAGGAAGGAGTAGAGTGAACAAATTAACTGGAGAATAGAGATAATCAGAACTGCATTAGATTTGTTTAAAGAATTAATTGAAACATCTCTTTTACCCTTTAAGTGGGGTTATTCAAGCATAATTTGTTCAGTTGTAAAAATTACAAAGATAAGAATAATGCAAAAGAAGAAGTAGAGTGAAAAGATTAACCAGAGAATAGAGATAATCAGAACTGCATTAGATTTGTTTAAGAATTTATTGAAACATCTCTTTTACCCTTTAAGTGGGGTTATTCAGGCATAATTTGTTCAGTTGGGAAAATTACAAAGATAAGAATAATTCAAAGGAAGAAAGAAAGTGAAAAGATTAACGGGAGAATAGAGATAATCAGAACTGCATTAGATTTGTTTAAAGAATTAATTTAAACATCTGTTTTATCCTTTAAGTGGGGTTATTTATGCATAATTTGTTTTGTTGTGAAAATTACAAAGATAAGAATAATTCCACGGAAGAAGTAGAGTAAAAAGATTACCGGAGAATAGAGATAATCAGAACTGCATTAGATTTGTTTTAGAATTAATTGAAACATCACTTTTACCCTGTAAGTGGGGTTATTCAGGCATAATTTGTTCAGTTGTGAAAATTACAAAGATAAGAATAATGTAAAGGAAGAAGGAGAGAGAACAAATTAACCGGAGAATAGAGATAATCAGAACTGCATTAGATTTGTTTCAAATTAATTAAAACATCTCTTTTTCCCCTAAGTTTGGGTTATTCAGGCCTTATTTGTTCAGTTGTGAAAATTACAAAGATAAGAATAATGCCACGGAAGAAGTAGAGTGAAAAGATTAACCAGAGAATAGAGATAATCAGAACTGCATTAGATTTGTTTAAGAATTTATTGAAACATCTCTTTTCCCCTTTAAGTGGGGTTATTCAAGCATAATTTGTTCAGTTGTGAAAATTACAAAGATAAGAATAATGCAAAGGAAGAAAGAAAGTGAAAAGATTAACGGGACAATAGAGATAATCAGAACTGCATTAGATTTGTTTAAAGGATTAATTGAAACATCTCTTTTACCATTTAAGTGGGGTTATTCAGGCCTAATTTGTTTAGTTGTGAAAATTACAAAGATAAGAATAATGCCACGAAAGAAAGAGAGTGAAAAGATTAACCGGAGAATAGAGATTATCAGAACTGCATTAGATTTGTTTTAGAATTAATTGAAACATTTCTTTTACCCTTTAAGTGGGGTTATTCAGGCATAATTTGTTCAGTGGTGAAAATTACAAAGATAAGAATAATGCAAAGGAAGAAGTAGAGTGAACGAATTAACCGGAGTATAGAGATAATCAGAACTGCATTAGATTTGTTTTAAATTAATTAAAACATCTCTTTTTCCCCTAAGTTTGGGTTATTCAGGCCTTATTTGTTCAGTTGTGAAAATTACAAAGATAAGAATAATACCACGAAAGAAAGAGAGTGAAAAGATTAACGGGAGAATACAGATAATCAGAACTGCATTAGATTTGTTTAAAGAATTAATTTAAACATCTCTTTTACCCTTTAATTGGGGTTATTCAGGCATAATTTGTTCAGTTGTGAAAATTACAAAGATAAGAATAATGCCACGGAAGAAGTAGAGTGAAAAGATTAACCGAAGAATAGAGATTATCAGAACTGCATTAGATTTTTTTTAGAATTAATTGAAACATCTCTTTTACCCTTTAAGTGGGGTTATTCACGCATAATTTGTTCAGTTGTGAAAATTACAAAGATAAGAATAATGCAAAGGAAGAAGTAGAGTGAACAAATTAACCGGAGAATAGAGATAATCAGAACTGCATTAGATTTGTTTTAGAATTAAATGAAACATCGCTTTTACCCTTTAAGTGGGGTTATTCAGGCATAATTTGTTCAGTTGTGAAAATTACAAAGATAAGAATAATGCAAAGAAAGAAGTAGAGTGAACAAATTACCTGGAGAATAGAGATAATCAGAACTGCATTAGATTTGGTTAAAGAATTAAATGAAACATCGCTTTTACCCTTTAAGTGGGGTTATTCAGGCATAATTTGTTCAGTTTCGAAAATTACAAAGATAAGAATAATGCAAAGGAAGAAGTAGAGTGAAAAGATTAACCGGAGAATAGAGACAATCAGAACTGCATTAAATTAGTTTAAAGAATTAATTAAAACATCTCTTTTACCCTTTAAGTGGGGTTATTCAGGCATAATTTGTGCAGTTGTGAAAATTACAAAGATAAGAATAATGCAAAGGAAGAAGTAGAGTGAACAAATTAACTGGAGAATAGAGATAATCAGAACTGCATTAGATTTGTTTAAAGAATTAATTGAAACATCTCTTTTACCCTTTAAGTGGGGTTATTCAAGCATAATTTGTTCAGTTTTAAAAATTACAAAGATAAGAATAATGCAAAAGAAGAAGTAGAGTGAAAAGATTAACCAGAGAATAGAGATAATCAGAACTGCATTAGATTTGTTTAAGAATTTATTGAAACATCTCTTTTACCCTTTAAGTGGGTTTATTCAGGCATAATTTGTTCAGTTGGGAAAATTACAAAGATAAGAATAATTCAAAGGAAGAAAGAAAGTGAAAAGATTAACGGGAGAATAGAGATAATCAGAACTGCATTAGATTTGTTTAAAGAATTAATTGAAACATCTGTTTTATCCTTTAAGTGGGGTTATTCATGCATAATTTGTTTTGTTGTGAAAATTACAAAGATAAGAATAATTCCACGGAAGAAGTAGAGTAAAAAGATTACCGGAGAATAGAGATAATCAGAACTGCATTAGATTTGTTTTAGAATTAATTGAAACATCTCTTTTACCCTGTAAGTGGGGTTATTCAGGCATAATTTGTTCAGTTGTCAAAATTACAAAGATAAGAATAATGTAAAGGAAGAAGGAGAGAGAACAAATTAACCGGAGAATAGAGATAATCAGAACTGCATTAGACTTGTTTTAAATTAATTAAAACATCTCTTTTACCCTGTAAGTGGGGTTATTCAGGCATAATTTGTTCAGTTGTGAAAATTACAAAGATAAGAATAATGCAAAGGAAGAAGTAGAGTGAAAAGATTAACCGGAGAATAGAGATAATTAGAACTGCATTAGATTTGTTTTAGAATTAATTGAAACATTTCTTTTACCCTTTAAGCGGGGTTATTCAGGCATAATTTGTTCAGTTGTGAAAATTACAAAGATAAGAATAATGCAAAGGAAGAAGTAGAGTGAACAAATTAACTGGAGAATAGAGATTATCAGAACTGCTTTAGACTTGTTTTAAATTAATTGAAACATCTCTTTTACCCTTTAAGTGGGGTTATTCACGCATAATTTGTTCAGTTGTGAAAATTACAAAGATAAGAATAATGCAAAGAAAGAAGTAGAGTGAACAAATTAACCGGAGAATAGAGATAATCAGAACTGCATTAGATTTGTTTTAAATTAATTAAAACATCTCTTTTTTCTTTAAGTGGGGTCATTCAGGCATAATTTGTTCAGTTGTGAAAATTGAAAAGATAAGAATAATGCCACGGAAGAAGTAGAGTAAAAAGATTAACCGGAGAATAGAGATAATCAGAACTGCATTAGATTTGTTTAAAGAATAAATTGAAACATCTCTTTTACCCTTTCAGTGGGGTTATTCAGTCATAATTTGTTCAGTTGTGAAAATTACAAAGATAAGAATAATGTAAAGGAAGAAGGAGAGAGAACAAATTAACCGGAGAATAGAGATAATCAGAACTGCATTAGACTTGTTTTAAATTAATTGAAACATCTCTTTTACCCTTTCCTTGGGGTTATTCAGGCATAATTTGTTCAGTTGTGAAAATTAAAAAGATAAGAATAATGCAAAGGAAGAAGTAGAGTGAACAAATTAACCGGAGATAGAGATAATCAGAACTGCATTAGATTTGTTTTAAATTAATTGAAACTTCTCTTTTACCCTTTAAGTGGGGTTATTCAGGCATAATTTTTCAGTTGTGAAAATTACAAAGATAAGAATAATGCCACGGAAGAAGTAGAGTGAAAAGATTAACCAGAGAATAGAGATAATCAGAACTGCATTAGATTTGTTTAAGAATTAATTGAAACATCTCTTTTACCCTTTAAGTGGGGTTATTCAGGCATAATTTGTTCAGTTGTGAAATTTCAAAGATAAGAATAATGCAAAGGAAGAAAGAAAGTGAAAAGATTAACGGGAGAATAGATATAATCAGAACTGCATTAGATTTGTTTAAATAATTAATTGAAACATCTCTTTTATCCTTTAAGTGGGGTTATTCAGGCATAATTTGTTTAGTTGTGAAAATTACAAAGATAAGAATAATTCCATGGAAGAAGTAGAGTGAAAAGATTAACCGGAGAATAGAGATAATTAGAACTGCATTAGATTTGTTTTAGAATTAATTGAAACATTTCTTTTACCCTTTAAGCGGGGTTATTCAGGCATAATTTGTTCAGTTGTGAAAATTACAAAGATAAGAATAATGCAAAGGAAGAAGTAGAGTGAACAAATTAACTGGAGAATAGAGATTATCAGAACTGCATTAGACTTGTTTTAAATTAATTGAAACATCTCTTTTACCCTTTAAGTGGGGTTATTCACGCATAATTTGTTCAGTTGTGAAAATTACAAAGATAAGAATAATGCAAAGAAAGAAGTAGAGTGAACAAATTAACCGGAGAATAGAGATAATCAGAACTGCATTAGATTTGTTTTAAATTAATAAAAACATATCTTTTTTCTTTAAGTGGGGTCATTCAGGCATAATTTGTTCAGTTGTGAAAATTGAAAAGATAAGAATAATGCCACGGAAGAAGTAGAGTAAAAAGATTAACCGGAGAATAGAGATAATCAGAACTGCATTAGATTTGTTTAAAGAATAAATTGAAACATCTCTTTTACCCTTTCAGTGGGGTTATTCAGTCATAATTTGTTCAGTTGTGAAAATTACAAAGATAAGAATAATGTAAAGGAAGAAGGAGAGAGAACAAATTAACCGGAGAATAGAGATAATCAGAACTGCATTAGACTTGTTTTAAATTAATTGAAACATCTCTTTTACCCTTTCCTTGGGGTTATTCAGGCATAATTTGTTCAGTTGTGAAAATTACAAAGATAAGAATAATGCAAAGGAAGAAGTAGAGTGAACAAATTAACCGGAGATAGAGATAATCAGAACTGCATTAGATTTGTTTTAAATTAATTGAAACTTCTCTTTTACCCTTTAAGTGGGGTTATTCAGGCATAATTTTTCAGTTGTGAAAATTACAAAGATAAGAATAATGCCACGGAAGAAGTAGAGTGAAAAGATTAACCAGAGAATAGAGATAATCAGAACTGCATTAGATTTGTTTAAGAATTAATTGAAACATCTCTTTTACCCTTTAAGTGGGGTTATTCAGGCATAATTTGTTCAGTTGTGAAATTTCAAAGATAAGAATAATGCAAAGAAAGAAAGAAAGTGAAAAGATTAACGGGAGAATAGATATAATCAGAACTGCATTAGATTTGTTTAAATAATTAATTGAAACATCTCTTTTATCCTTTAAGTGGGGTTATTCAGGCATAATTTGTTTAGTTGTGAAAATTACAAAGATAAGAATAATTCCATGGAAGAAGTAGAGTGAAAAGATTAACCGGAGAATAGAGATAATTAGAACTGCATTAGATTTGTTTTAGAATTAATTGAAACATTTCTTTTACCCTTTAAGCGGGGTTATTCAGGCATAATTTGTTCAGTTGTGAAAATTACAAAGATAAGAATAATGCAAAGGAAGAAGTAGAGTGAACAAATTAACTGGAGAATAGAGATTATCAGAACTGCATTTTACTTGTTTTAAATTAATTGAAACATCTCTTTTACCCTTTAAGTGGGGTTATTCACGCATAATTTGTTCAGTTGTGAAAATTACAAAGATAAGAATAATGCAAAGAAAGAAGTAGAGTGAACAAATTAACCGGAGAATAGAGATAATCAGAACTGCATTAGATTTGTTTTAAATTAATTAAAACATCTCTTTTTTCTTTAAGTGGGGTCATTCAGGCATAATTTGTTCAGTTGTGAAAATTGAAAAGATAAGAATAATGCCACGGAAGAAGTAGAGTAAAAAGATTAACCGGAGAATAGAGATAATCAGAACTGCATTAGATTTGTTTAAAGAATAAATTGAAACATCTCTTTTACCCTTTCAGTGGGGTTATTCAGTCATAATTTGTTCAGTTGTGAAAATTACAAAGATAAGAATAATGCCACGGAAGAAGTAGAGTGAAAAGATTAACCGGATAAATAGAGATAATCAGAACTGCATTAGATTTGTTTAAAGAATTAATTGAAACATCTCTTTTACCCTTTAAGTGGGGTTATTCAGGCATAATTTGTTCAGTTGTGAAAATTACAAAAATAAGAATAATGCCAAGAAAGGAGTAGAGTGAACAAATTAACCGGAGAATAGAGATAATCAGAACTGCATTAGACTTGTTTTAAATTAATTGAAACATCTCTTTTACCCTTTAAGTGGGGTTATTCAGGCATAATTTGTTCAGTTGAGAAAATTACAAAGATAAGAATAATGCCACGGAAGAAGTAGAGTGAAAAGATTAACCGGATGAATAGAGATAATCAGAACTGCATTAGATTTGTTTAAAGAATTAATTCAAACATCTCTTTTACCCTTTAAGTGGGGTTATTCACGCATAATTTGTTCAGTTGTGAAAATTACAAAGATAAGAATAATGCCACGGAAGAAGTAGAGTGAAACGATTAACAGGAGAATAGAGATAATCAGAACTGCATTAGATTTGTTTAAAAAATTAATTGAAACATCTCTTTTACCCTTTAAGTGGGGTTATTCAGGCATAATTCGTTAAGTTGTGAAAATTACAAAGATAAGAATAATGCAAAGAAAGAAGTAGAGTGAACAAATTAACCGGAGAATAGAGATAATCAGAACTGCATTAGATTTGTTTTAAATTAATTAAAACATCTCTTTTTTCTTTAAGTGGGGTCATTCAGGCATAATTTGTTCAGTTGTGAAAATTGAAAAGATAAGAATAATGCCACGGAAGAAGTAGAGTAAAAAGATTAACCGGAGAATAGAGATAATCAGAACTGCATTAGATTTGTTTAAAGAATAAATTGAAACATCTCTTTTACCCTTTCAGTGGGGTTATTCAGTCATAATTTGTTCAGTTGTGAAAATTACAAAGATAAGAATAATGCCACGGAAGAAGTAGAGTGAAAAGATTAACCGGATAAATAGAGATAATCAGAACTGCATTAGATTTGTTTAAAGAATTAATTGAAACATCTCTTTTACCCTTTAAGTGGGGTTATTCAGGCATAATTTGTTCAGTTGTGAAAATTACAAAAATAAGAATAATGCAAAGAAAGAAGTAGAGTGAACAAATTAACCGGAGAATAGAGATAATCAGAACTGCATTAGACTTGTTTTAAATTAATTGAAACATCTCTTTTACCCTTTAAGTGGGGTTATTCAGGCATAATTTGTTCAGTTGAGAAAATTACAAAGATAAGAATATTGCCACGGAAGAAGTAGAGTGAAACGATTAACAGGAGAATAGAGATAATCAGAACTGCATTAGATTTGTTTAAAAAAAAAATTTAAACATCTCTTTTACCCTTTAAGTGGGGTTATTCAGGCATAATTCGTTAAGTTGTGAAAATTACAAAGATAAGAATAATGCCACGAAAGAAGTAGAGTGAAAAGATTAACCGGAGAATAGAGTTAATCAGAACTACATTAGATTTGTTTTAAATTAATTAAAACATCTCTTTTTTTCTTTAAGTGGGGTCATTCAGGCATAATTTGTTTAGTTGTGAAAATTGAAAAGATAAGAATAATGCCACGGAAGAAGTAGAGTAAAAAGATTAACCGGAGAATAGAGATAATCAGAACTGCATTAGATTTGTTTAAAGAATGAATTGAAACATCTCTTTTAGCCTTTAAGTGGGGTTATTCACGCATAATTTGTTCAGTTGTTAAAATTACAAAGATAAGAATAATGCAAAGGAAGAAGTAGAGTGAAAAGATTAACCAGAGAATAGAGATATTCAGAACTGCATTAGATTTGTTTAAGAATTTATTGAAACATCTCTTTTACCCTTTAAGTAGGGTTATTCAGGCAAAATTTGTTCAGTTGTGAAAATTACAAAGATAAGAATAATGCAAAGGAAGAAGTAGAGTGAAAAGATTAACCGGAAAATAGAGATAATCAGAACTGCATTAGATTTGTCTAAAGAATTAATGAAACATCTATTTTACCCTTTAAGTGTTTTTTTTTTCGGTATAATTTGTTCAGTTGTAAAAAGTATAAAGATAAGAATCATGCCACGGAAGAAGTAGAGTTAAAAGATTAACAGGAGAATAGAGATAATCAGAACTGCATTAGATTTGTTTAAAGAATGAATTGAAACATCTCTTTTACCCTTTAAGTGGGGTTATTCAGGCATAATTCGTTAAGTTGTGAAAATTACAAAGATAAGAATAATGCCACGAAAGAAGTAGTGTAAAAAGATTACCGGAGAATAGAGATAATCAGAACTGCATTACATTTGTTTTAGAATTAATTGAAACATCTCTTTTACCCTTTAAGTATGGTTCTTCAGGCATAATTTGTTCAGTTGTGAAAATTACAAAACTAAGAATAATGCAAAGGAAGAAGGAGAGTGAACAAATTAACCGGAGAATAGAGATAATCAGAACTGCATTAGACTTGTTTTAAATTAATTGAAACATCTCTTTTACCCTTTCAGTGGGGTTATTCAGGCATAATTTGTTCAGTTGTGAAAATTACAAAGATAAGAATAATGCAAAGGAAGAAGTAGAGTGAAAAAATTAACCGGAGAATAGAGATAATCAGAACTGCATTAGATATGTTTTAAATTAATTGAAACTTCTCTTTTACCCTTCAAGTGGGGTTATTCAGGGATAATTTTTCAGTTGTGAAAATTACAAAGATAAGAATAATGCCACGGAAGAAGTAGAGTGAAAAGATTAACCAGAGAATAGAGATAATCAGAACTGCATTAGATTTGTTTAAGAATTTATTGAAACATCTCTTTTACCCTTTAAGTGGGGTTATTCACGCATAATTTGTTCAGTTGTGAAAATTACAAAGATAAGAATAATGCCACGGAAGAAGTAGAGTGAAAAGATTAACCGGAAAATAGAGATAATCAGAACTGCATTAGATTTGTCTAAAGAATTAATGAAACATCTATTTTACCCTTTAAGTGTTTTTTTTTCGGTATAATTTGTTCAGTTGTGAAAAGTACAAAGATAAGAATAATGCCACGGAAGAAGTAGAGTTAAAAGATTAACAGGAGAATAGAGATAATCAGAAGTGCATTAGATTTGTTTAAAGAATGAATTGAAACATCTCTTTTACCCTTTAAGTGGGGTTATTCAGGCATAATTCGTTAAGTTGTGAAAATTACAAAGATAAGAATAATGCCACGAAAGAAGTAGAGTAAAAAGATTACCGGAGAATAGAGATAATCAGAACTGCATTAGATTTGTTTTGGAATTAATTGAAACATCTCTTTTACCCTTTAAGTGGGGTTCTTCAGGCATAATTTGTTCAGTTGTGAAAATTACAAAAATAAGAATAATGCAAAGGAAGAAGGAGAGTGAACAAATTAACCGGAGAATAGAGATAATCAGAACTGCATTAGACTTGTTTTAAATTAATTGAAACATCTCTTTTACCCTTTCAGTGGGGTTATTCAGGCATAATTTGTTCAGTTGTGAAAATTACAAAGATAAGAATAATGCAAAGGAAGAAGTAGAGTGAAAAAATTAACCGGAGAATAGAGATAATCAGAACTGCATTAGATTTGTTTTAAATTAATTGAAACATCTATTTTACCCTTTAAGTGGGGTTATTCACACATAATTTGTTCAGTTGTGAAAAGTACAAAGATAAGAATAATGCCACGGAAGAAGTAGAGTGAAAAGATTAACCAGAGAATAGAGATAATCAGAACTGCATTAGATTTGTTTAAGAATTTATTGAAACATCTTTTTTACCCTTTAAGTGGGGTTATTCAGGCATAATTTGTTCAGTTGTGAAAATTACAAAGATAAGGATAATGCAAAAGAAGAGAGAAAGTGAAAAGATTAACGGGACAATAGAGATAATCAGAACTGCATTAGATTTGTTTAAAGGATTAATTGAAACATCTCTTTTACCCTTTAAGTGGGGTTATTCAGGCATAATTTGTTTAGTTGTGAAAATTACAAAGATAAGAATAATGCCACGGAAGAAGTAGAGTGAAAAGATTAACCGGAAAATAGAGATAATCAGAACTGCATTAGATTTGTTTTAAATCAA
Source organism: Ceratothoa steindachneri (assembly GCA_963969495.1). Classification (NCBI taxonomy): domain Eukaryota; kingdom Metazoa; phylum Arthropoda; class Malacostraca; order Isopoda; family Cymothoidae; genus Ceratothoa; species Ceratothoa steindachneri. Next base: position 39,912,617 of record OZ018319.1, read on the forward strand.
TTGAAACATCTCTTTTACCCTTTAAGTGGGGTTATTCACGCATAATTTGTTCAGTTGTGAAAATTACAAAGATAAGAATAATGCCACGGAAGAAGTAGAGTGAAAATATTAACCGGAGAATAGAGATAATCAGAACTGCATTAGATTTGTTTGAAGAATTAATTGAAACATCTCTTTTACCCTTTAAATGGGGTTATTCACGCATAATTTGTTCAGTTGTGAAAATTACAAAGATAAGAATAATGCAAAGGAAGAAGTAGAGTGAAAAGATTAACCAGAGAATAGAGATAATCAGAACTGCATTAGATTTGTTTTAGAATTAATTGAAACATCTCTTTTACCCTTTAAGTGGGGTTATTCAGGCATAATTTGTTCAGGTGTGAAAATTACAAAGATAAGAATAATGCAAAGGAAGAAGGAGAGTGAACAAATTAACCGGAGAATAGAGATAATCAGAACTGCATTTTACTTGTTTTAAATTAATTGAAACATCTCTTTTACCCTTTAAGTGGGGTTATTCAGGCATAATTCGTTAAGTTGTGAAAATTACAAAGATAAGAATAATGCCACGAAAGAAGTAGAGTGAAAAGATTAACCGGAGAATAGAGATAATCAGAACTGCATTAGATTTGTTTAAAGAATTAATTGAAACATCTCTTTTACCCTTTAAGTGGGGTTATTCAGGCATAATTTGTTCATTGTGAAAATTACAGAGATAAGAATAATGCAAAGGAAGAAGTAGAGTGAACAAATTAACCGGAGAATAGAGATAATCAGAACTGCATTAGACTTGTTTTAAATTAATTGAAACATCTCTTTTACCCTTTAAGTGGGGTTATTCACACATAATTTGTTCAGTTGTGAAGATTACAAAGATAAGAATAATGCCACGGAAGAAGTAGAGTGAAAAGATTTTCAGGAGAATAGAGATAATCAGAACTGCATTAGATTTGTTTAAAGCATTAATTGAAACATCTCTTTTACCCTTTAAGTGGGGTTATTCAGGCATAATTCGTTAAGTTGTGAAAATTACAAAGATAAGAATAATGCCACGAAAGAATTAGAGTGAAAAGATTAACCGGAGAATAGAGATAATCAGAACTACATTAGATTTGTTTTAAATTAATTAAAACATCTCTTTTTTTCTTTAAGTGGGGTCATTCAGGCATAATTTGTTTAGTTGTGAAAATTGAAAAGATAAGAATAATGCCACGGCAGAAGTAGAGTAAAAAGATTAACCGGAGAATAGAGATAATCAGAACTGCATTAGATTTGTTTAAAGAATGAATTGAAACATCTCTTTTAGCCTTTAAGTGGGGTTATTCACGCATAATTTGTTCAGTTGTGAAAATTACAAAGATAAGAATAATGCAAAGGAAGAAGTAGAGTGAAAAGATTAACCAGACAATAGAGATAATCAGAACTGCATTAGATTTGTTTAAGAATTTATTGAAACATCTCTTTTACCCTTTAAGTGGGGTTATTCAGGCAAAATTTGTTCAGTTGTGAAAATTACAAAGATAAGAATAATGCCAAGGAAGAAGTAGAGTGAAAAGATTAACCGGAAAATAGAGATAATCAGAACTGCATTAGATTTGTCTAAAGAATTAATGAAACATCTATTTTACCCTTTAAGTGTTTTTTTTTCGGTATAATTTGTTCAGTTGTAAAAAGTACAAAGATAAGAATAATGCCACGGACGAAGTAGAGTTAAAAGATTAACAGGAGAATAGAGATAATCAGAACTGCATTAGATTTGTTTAAAGAATGAATTGAAACATCTCTTTTACCCTTTAAGTGGGGTTATTCAGGCATAATTCGTTAAGTTGTGAAAATTACAAAGATAAGAATAATGCCACGAAAGAAGTAGAGTAAAAAGATTACCGGAGAATAGAGATAATCAGAACTGCATTACATTTGTTTTAGAATTAATTGAAACATCTCTTTTACCCTTTAAGTATGGTTCTTCAGGCATAATTTGTTCAGTTGTGAAAATTACAAAAATAAGAATAATGCAAAGGAAGAAGGAGAGTGAACAAATTAACCGGAGAATAGAGATAATCAGAACTGCATTAGACTTGTTTTAAATTAATTGAAACATCTCTTTTACCCTTTCAGTGGGGTTATTCAGGCATAATTTGTTCAGTTGTGAAAATTACAAAGATAAGAATAATGCAAAGGAAGAAGTAGAGTGAAAAAATTAACCGGAGAATAGAGATAATCAGAACTGCATTAGATTTGTTTTAAATTAATTGAAACTTCTCTTTTACCCTTCAAGTGGGGTTATTCAGGGATAATTTTTCAGTTGTGAAAATTACAAAGATAAGAATAATGCCACGGAAGAAGTAGAGTGAAAAGATTAACCAGAGAATAGAGATAATCAGAACTGCATTAGATTTGTTTAAGAATTTATTGAAACATCTCTTTTACCCTTTAAGTGGGGTTATTCAGGCATAATTTGGTCAGTTGTGAAAATTACAAAGATTAGAATAATGCAAAAGAAGAGAGAAAGTGAAAAGATTAACGGGACAATAGAGATAATCAGAACTGCATTAGATTTGTTTAAAGCATTAATTGAAACATCTCTTTTACCCTTTAAGTGGGGTTATTCAGGCATAATTTTTTTAATTGTGAAAATTACAAAGATAAGAATAATGCAAAGGAAGAAGTAGAGTGAACAAATTAACCGGAGAATAGAAATAATCAGAACTGCATTAGATTTGTTTTAGAATTAAATGAAACATCGCTTTTACCCTTTAAGTGGGGTTATTCAGGCATAATTTGTTCAGTTGTGAAAATTACAAAGATAAGAATAATGCAAAGAAAGAAGTAGAGTGAACAAATTACCTGGAGAATAGAGATAATCAGAACTGCATTAGATTTGGTTAAAGAATTAAATGAAACATCGCTTTTACCCTTTAAGTGGGGTTATTCAGGCATAATTTGTTCAGTTTCGAAAATTACAAAGATAAGAATAATGCAAAGGAAGAAGTAGAGTGAAAAGATTAACCGGAGAATAGAGACAATCAGAACTGCATTAAATTAGTTTAAAGAATTAATTAAAACATCTCTTTTACCCTTTAAGTGGGGTTATTCAGGCATAATTTGTGCAGTTGTGAAAATTACAAAGATAAGAATAATGCAAAGGAAGAGGTAGAGTGAACAAATTAACTGGAGAATAGAGATAATCAGAACTGCATTAGATTTGTTTAAAGAATTAATTGAAACATCTCTTTTACCCTTTAAGTGGGGTTATTCAAGCATAATTTGTTCAGTTTTAAAAATTACAAAGATAAGAATAATGCAAAAGAAGAAGTAGAGTGAAAAGATTAACCAGAGAATAGAGATAATCAGAACTGCATTAGATTTGTTTAAGAATTTATTGAAACATCTCTTTTACCCTTTAAGTGGGTTTATTCAGGCATAATTTGTTCAGTTGGGAAAATTACAAAGATAAGAATAATTCAAAGGAAGAAAGAAAGTGAAAAGATTAACGGGAGAATAGAGATAATCAGAACTGCATTAGATTTGTTTAAAGAATTAATTGAAACATCTGTTTTATCCTTTAAGTGGGGTTATTCATGCATAATTTGTTTTGTTGTGAAAATTACAAAGATAAGAATAATTCCACGGAAGAAGTAGAGTAAAAAGATTACCGGAGAATAGAGATAATCAGAACTGCATTAGATTTGTTTTAGAATTAATTGAAACATCTCTTTTACCCTGTAAGTGGGGTTATTCAGGCATAATTTGTTCAGTTGTCAAAATTACAAAGATAAGAATAATGTAAAGGAAGAAGGAGAGAGAACAAATTAACCGGAGAATAGAGATAATCAGAACTGCATTAGACTTGTTTTAAATTAATTAAAACATCTCTTTTACCCTGTAAGTGGGGTTATTCAGGCATAATTTGTTCAGTTGTGAAAATTACAAAGATAAGAATAATGCAAAGGAAGAAGTAGAGTGAAAAGATTAACCGGAGAATAGAGATAATTAGAACTGCATTAGATTTGTTTTAGAATTAATTGAAACATTTCTTTTACCCTTTAAGCGGGGTTATTCAGGCATAATTTGTTCAGTTGTGAAAATTACAAAGATAAGAATAATGCAAAGGAAGAAGTAGAGTGAACAAATTAACTGGAGAATAGAGATTATCAGAACTGCTTTAGACTTGTTTTAAATTAATTGAAACATCTCTTTTACCCTTTAAGTGGGGTTATTCACGCATAATTTGTTCAGTTGTGAAAATTACAAAGATAAGAATAATGCAAAGAAAGAAGTAGAGTGAACAAATTAACCGGAGAATAGAGATAATCAGAACTGCATTAGATTTGTTTTAAATTAATTAAAACATCTCTTTTTTCTTTAAGTGGGGTCATTCAGGCATAATTTGTTCAGTTGTGAAAATTGAAAAGATAAGAATAATGCCACGGAAGAAGTAGAGTAAAAAGATTAACCGGAGAATAGAGATAATCAGAACTGCATTAGATTTGTTTAAAGAATAAATTGAAACATCTCTTTTACCCTTTCAGTGGGGTTATTCAGTCATAATTTGTTCAGTTGTGAAAATTACAAAGATAAGAATAATGTAAAGGAAGAAGGAGAGAGAACAAATTAACCGGAGAATAGAGATAATCAGAACTGCATTAGACTTGTTTTAAATTAATTGAAACATCTCTTTTACCCTTTCCTTGGGGTTATTCAGGCATAATTTGTTCAGTTGTGAAAATTAAAAAGATAAGAATAATGCAAAGGAAGAAGTAGAGTGAACAAATTAACCGGAGATAGAGATAATCAGAACTGCATTAGATTTGTTTTAAATTAATTGAAACTTCTCTTTTACCCTTTAAGTGGGGTTATTCAGGCATAATTTTTCAGTTGTGAAAATTACAAAGATAAGAATAATGCCACGGAAGAAGTAGAGTGAAAAGATTAACCAGAGAATAGAGATAATTAGAACTGCATTAGATTTGTTTAAGAATTAATTGAAACATCTCTTTTACCCTTTAAGTGGGGTTATTCAGGCATAATTTGTTCAGTTGTGAAATTTCAAAGATAAGAATAATGCAAAGGAAGAAAGAAAGTGAAAAGATTAACGGGAGAATAGATATAATCAGAACTGCATTAGATTTGTTTAAATAATTAATTGAAACATCTCTTTTATCCTTTAAGTGGGGTTATTCAGGCATAATTTGTTTAGTTGTGAAAATTACAAAGATAAGAATAATTCCATGGAAGAAGTAGAGTGAAAAGATTAACCGGAGAATAGAGATAATTAGAACTGCATTAGATTTGTTTTAGAATTAATTGAAACATTTCTTTTACCCTTTAAGCGGGGTTATTCAGGCATAATTTGTTCAGTTGTGAAAATTACAAAGATAAGAATAATGCAAAGGAAGAAGTAGAGTGAACAAATTAACTGGAGAATAGAGATTATCAGAACTGCATTAGACTTGTTTTAAATTAATTGAAACATCTCTTTTACCCTTTAAGTGGGGTTATTCACGCATAATTTGTTCAGTTGTGAAAATTACAAAGATAAGAATAATGCAAAGAAAGAAGTAGAGTGAACAAATTAACCGGAGAATAGAGATAATCAGAACTGCATTAGATTTGTTTTAAATTAATAAAAACATATCTTTTTTCTTTAAGTGGGGTCATTCAGGCATAATTTGTTCAGTTGTGAAAATTGAAAAGATAAGAATAATGCCACGGAAGAAGTAGAGTAAAAAGATTAACCGGAGAATAGAGATAATCAGAACTGCATTAGATTTGTTTAAAGAATAAATTGAAACATCTCTTTTACCCTTTCAGTGGGGTTATTCAGTCATAATTTGTTCAGTTGTGAAAATTACAAAGATAAGAATAATGTAAAGGAAGAAGGAGAGAGAACAAATTAACCGGAGAATAGAGATAATCAGAACTGCATTAGACTTGTTTTAAATTAATTGAAACATCTCTTTTACCCTTTCCTTGGGGTTATTCAGGCATAATTTGTTCAGGTTGTGAAAATTACAAAGATAAGAATAATGCAAAGGAAGAAGTAGAGTGAACAAATTAACCGGAGATAGAGATAATCAGAACTGCATTAGATTTGTTTTAAATTAATTGAAACTTCTCTTTTACCCTTTAAGTGGGGTTATTCAGGCATAATTTTTCAGTTGTGAAAATTACAAAGATAAGAATAATGCCACGGAAGAAGTAGAGTGAAAAGATTAACCAGAGAATAGAGATAATCAGAACTGCATTAGATTTGTTTAAGAATTAATTGAAACATCTCTTTTACCCTTTAAGTGGGGTTATTCAGGCATAATTTGTTCAGTTGTGAAATTTCAAAGATAAGAATAATGCAAAGAAAGAAAGAAAGTGAAAAGATTAACGGGAGAATAGATATAATCAGAACTGCATTAGATTTGTTTAAATAATTAATTGAAACATCTCTTTTATCCTTTAAGTGGGGTTATTCAGGCATAATTTGTTTAGTTGTGAAAATTACAAAGATAAGAATAATTCCATGGAAGAAGTAGAGTGAAAAGATTAACCGGAGAATAGAGATAATTAGAACTGCATTAGATTTGTTTTAGAATTAATTGAAACATTTCTTTTACCCTTTAAGCGGGGTTATTCAGGCATAATTTGTTCAGTTGTGAAAATTACAAAGATAAGAATAATGCAAAGGAAGAAGTAGAGTGAACAAATTAACTGGAGAATAGAGATTATCAGAACTGCATTTTACTTGTTTTAAATTAATTGAAACATCTCTTTTACCCTTTAAGTGGGGTTATTCACGCATAATTTGTTCAGTTGTGAAAATTACAAAGATAAGAATAATGCAAAGAAAGAAGTAGAGTGAACAAATTAACCGGAGAATAGAGATAATCAGAACTGCATTAGATTTGTTTTAAATTAATTAAAACATCTCTTTTTTCTTTAAGTGGGGTCATTCAGGCATAATTTGTTCAGTTGTGAAAATTGAAAAGATAAGAATAATGCCACGGAAGAAGTAGAGTAAAAAGATTAACCGGAGAATAGAGATAATCAGAACTGCATTAGATTTGTTTAAAGAATAAATTGAAACATCTCTTTTACCCTTTCAGTGGGGTTATTCAGTCATAATTTGTTCAGTTGTGAAAATTACAAAGATAAGAATAATGCCACGGAAGAAGTAGAGTGAAAAGATTAACCGGATAAATAGAGATAATCAGAACTGCATTAGATTTGTTTAAAGAATTAATTGAAACATCTCTTTTACCCTTTAAGTGGGGTTATTCAGGCATAATTTGTTCAGTTGTGAAAATTACAAAAATAAGAATAATTATAAGAAAGGAGTAGAGTGAACAAATTAACCGGAGAATAGAGATAATCAGAACTGCATTAGACTTGTTTTAAATTAATTGAAACATCTCTTTTACCCTTTAAGTGGGGTTATTCAGGCATAATTTGTTCAGTTGAGAAAATTACAAAGATAAGAATAATGCCACGGAAGAAGTAGAGTGAAAAGATTAACCGGATAAATAGAGATAATCAGAACTGCATTAGATTTGTTTAAAGAATTAATTCAAACATCTCTTTTACCCTTTAAGTGGGGTTATTCACGCATAATTTGTTCAGTTGTGAAAATTACAAAGATAAGAATAATGCCACGGAAGAAGTAGAGTGAAACGATTAACAGGAGAATAGAGATAATCAGAACTGCATTAGATTTGTTTAAAAAATTAATTGAAACATCTCTTTTACCCTTTAAGTGGGGTTATTCAGGCATAATTCGTTAAGTTGTGAAAATTACAAAGATAAGAATAATGCAAAGAAAGAAGTAGAGTGAACAAATTAACCGGAGAATAGAGATAATCAGAACTGCATTAGATTTGTTTTAAATTAATTAAAACATCTCTTTTTTCTTTAAGTGGGGTCATTCAGGCATAATTTGTTCAGTTGTGAAAATTGAAAAGATAAGAATAATGCCACGGAAGAAGTAGAGTAAAAAGATTAACCGGAGAATAGAGATAATCAGAACTGCATTAGATTTGTTTAAAGAATAAATTGAAACATCTCTTTTACCCTTTCAGTGGGGTTATTCAGTCATAATTTGTTCAGTTGTGAAAATTACAAAGATAAGAATAATGCCACGGAAGAAGTAGAGTGAAAAGATTAACCGGATAAATAGAGATAATCAGAACTGCATTAGATTTGTTTAAAGAATTAATTGAAACATCTCTTTTACCCTTTAAGTAGGGTTATTCAGGCAAAATTTGTTCAGTTGTGAAAATTACAAAGATAAGAATAATGCAAAGGAAGAAGTAGAGTGAAAAGATTAACCGGAAAATAGAGATAATCAGAACTGCATTAGATTTGTCTAAAGAATTAATGAAACATCTATTTTACCCTTTAAGTGTTTTTTTTTTCGGTATAATTTGTTCAGTTGTAAAAAGTATAAAGATAAGAATCATGCCACGGAAGAAGTAGAGTTAAAAGATTAACAGGAGAATAGAGATAATCAGAACTGCATTAGATTTGTTTAAAGAATGAATTGAAACATCTCTTTTACCCTTTAAGTGGGGTTATTCAGGCATAATTCGTTAAGTTGTGAAAATTACAAAGATAAGAATAATGCCACGAAAGAAGTAGTGTAAAAAGATTACCGGAGAATAGAGATAATCAGAACTGCATTACATTTGTTTTAGAATTAATTGAAACATCTCTTTTACCCTTTAAGTATGGTTCTTCAGGCATAATTTGTTCAGTTGTGAAAATTACAAAAGTAAGAATAATGCAAAGGAAGAAGGAGAGTGAACAAATTAACCGGAGAATAGAGATAATCAGAACTGCATTAGACTTGTTTTAAATTAATTGAAACATCTCTTTTACCCTTTCAGTGGGGTTATTCAGGCATAATTTGTTCAGTTGTGAAAATTACAAAGATAAGAATAATGCAAAGGAAGAAGTAGAGTGAAAAAATTAACCGGAGAATAGAGATAATCAGAACTGCATTAGATATGTTTTAAATTAATTGAAACTTCTCTTTTACCCTTCAAGTGGGGTTATTCAGGGATAATTTTTCAGTTGTGAAAATTACAAAGATAAGAATAATGCCACGGAAGAAGTAGAGTGAAAAGATTAACCAGAGAATAGAGATAATCAGAACTGCATTAGATTTGTTTAAGAATTTATTGAAACATCTCTTTTACCCTTTAAGTGGGGTTATTCACGCATAATTTGTTCAGTTGTGAAAATTACAAAGATAAGAATAATGCCACGGAAGAAGTAGAGTGAAAAGATTAACCGGAAAATAGAGATAATCAGAACTGCATTAGATTTGTCTAAAGAATTAATGAAACATCTATTTTACCCTTTAAGTGTTTTTTTTTCGGTATAATTTGTTCAGTTGTGAAAAGTACAAAGATAAGAATAATGCCACGGAAGAAGTAGAGTTAAAAGATTAACAGGAGAATAGAGATAATCAGAAGTGCATTAGATTTGTTTAAAGAATGAATTGAAACATCTCTTTTACCCTTTAAGTGGGGTTATTCAGGCATAATTCGTTAAGTTGTGAAAATTACAAAGATAAGAATAATGCCACGAAAGAAGTAGAGTAAAAAGATTACCGGAGAATAGAGATAATCAGAACTGCATTAGATTTGTTTTGGAATTAATTGAAACATCTCTTTTACCCTTTAAGTGGGGTTCTTCAGGCATAATTTGTTCAGTTGTGAAAATTACAAAAATAAGAATAATGCAAAGGAAGAAGGAGAGTGAACAAATTAACCGGAGAATAGAGATAATCAGAACTGCATTAGACTTGTTTTAAATTAATTGAAACATCTCTTTTACCCTTTCAGTGGGGTTATTCAGGCATAATTTGTTCAGTTGTGAAAATTACAAAGATAAGAATAATGCAAAGGAAGAAGTAGAGTGAAAAAATTAACCGGAGAATAGAGATAATCAGAACTGCATTAGATTTGTTTTAAATTAATTGAAACATCTATTTTACCCTTTAAGTGGGGTTATTCACACATAATTTGTTCAGTTGTGAAAAGTACAAAGATAAGAATAATGCCACGGAAGAAGTAGAGTGAAAAGATTAACCAGAGAATAGAGATAATCAGAACTGCATTAGATTTGTTTAAGAATTTATTGAAACATCTTTTTTACCCTTTAAGTGGGGTTATTCAGGCATAATTTGTTCAGTTGTGAAAATTACAAAGATAAGGATAATGCAAAAGAAGAGAGAAAGTGAAAAGATTAACGGGACAATAGAGATAATCAGAACTGCATTAGATTTGTTTAAAGGATTAATTGAAACATCTCTTTTACCCTTTAAGTGGGGTTATTCAGGCATAATTTGTTTAGTTGTGAAAATTACAAAGATAAGAATAATGCCACGGAAGAAGTAGAGTGAAAAGATTAACCGGAAAATAGAGATAATCAGAACTGCATTAGATTTGTTTTAAATCAATTGAAACATCTCTTTTACCCTTTAAGTGGGGTTATTCACGCATAATTTGTTCAGTTGTGAAAATTACAAAGATAAGAATAATGCCACGGAAGAAGTAGAGTGAAAATATTAACCGGAGAATAGAGATAATCAGAACTGCATTAGATTTGTTTGAAGAATTAATTGAAACATCTCTTTTACCCTTTAAATGGGGTTATTCACGCATAATTTGTTCAGTTGTGAAAATTACAAAGATAAGAATAATGCAAAGGAAGAAGTAGAGTGAAAAGATTAACCAGAGAATAGAGATAATCAGAACTGCATTAGATTTGTTTTAGAATTAATTGAAACATCTCTTTTACCCTTTAAGTGGGGTTATTCAGGCATAATTTGTTCAGGTGTGAAAATTACAAAGATAAGAATAATGCAAAGGAAGAAGGAGAGTGAACAAATTAACCGGAGAATAGAGATAATCAGAACTGCATTTTACTTGTTTTAAATTAATTGAAACATCTCTTTTACCCTTTAAGTGGGGTTATTCAGGCATAATTCGTTAAGTTGTGAAAATTACAAAGATAAGAATAATGCCACGAAAGAAGTAGAGTGAAAAGATTAACCGGAGAATAGAGATAATCAGAACTGCATTAGATTTGTTTAAAGAATTAATTGAAACATCTCTTTTACCCTTTAAGTGGGGTTATTCAGGCATAATTTGTTCATTGTGAAAATTACAGAGATAAGAATAATGCAAAGGAAGAAGTAGAGTGAACAAATTAACCGGAGAATTGAGATAATCAGAACTGCATTAGACTTGTTTTAAATTAATTGAAACATCTCTTTTACCCTTTAAGTGGGGTTATTCAGGCATAATTCGTTAAGTTGTGAAAATTACAAAGATAAGAATAATGCCACGAAAGAAGTAGAGTGAAAAGATTAACCGGAGAATAGAGATAATCAGAACTGCATTAGATTTGTTTAAAGAATTAATTGAAACATCTCTTTTACCCTTTAAGTGGGGTTATTCAGGCATAATTTGTTCATTGTGAAAATTACAGAGATAAGAATAATGCAAAGGAAGAAGTAGAGTGAACAAATTAACCGGAGAATAGAGATAATCAGAACTGCATTAGACTTGTTTTAAATTAATTGAAACATCTCTTTTACCCTTTAAGTGGGGTCATTCAGGCATAATTTGTTCAGTTGTGAAAATTGAAAAGATAAGAATAATGCCACGGAAGAAGTAGAGTGAAAAGATTTTCAGGAGAATAGAGATAATCAGAACTGCATTAGATTTGTTTAAAGCATTAATTGAAACATCTCTTTTACCCTTTAAGTGGGGTTATTCAGGCATAATTCGTTAAGTTGTGAAAATTACAAAGATAAGAATAATGCCACGAAAGAATTAGAGTGAAAAGATTAACCGGAGAATAGAGATAATCAGAACTACATTAGATTTGTTTTAAATTAATTAAAACATCTCTTTTTTTCTTTAAGTGGGGTCATTCAGGCATAATTTGTTTAGTTGTGAAAATTGAAAAGATAAGAATAATGCCACGGCAGAAGTAGAGTAAAAAGATTAACCGGAGAATAGAGATAATCAGAACTGCATTAGATTTGTTTAAAGAATGAATTGAAACATCTCTTTTAGCCTTTAAGTGGGGTTATTCACGCATAATTTGTTCAGTTGTGAAAATTACAAAGATAAGAATAATGCAAAGGAAGAAGTAGAGTGAAAAGATTAACCAGACAATAGAGATAATCAGAACTGCATTAGATTTGTTTAAGAATTTATTGAAACATCTCTTTTACCCTTTAAGTGGGGTTATTCAGGCAAAATTTGTTCAGTTGTGAAAATTACAAAGATAAGAATAATGCCAAGGAAGAAGTAGAGTGAAAAGATTAACCGGAAAATAGAGATAATCAGAACTGCATTAGATTTGTCTAAAGAATTAATGAAACATCTATTTTACCCTTTAAGTGTTTTTTTTTCGGTATAATTTGTTCAGTTGTAAAAAGTACAAAGATAAGAATAATGCCACGGACGAAGTAGAGTTAAAAGATTAACAGGAGAATAGAGATAATCAGAACTGCATTAGATTTGTTTAAAGAATGAATTGAAACATCTCTTTTACCCTTTAAGTGGGGTTATTCAGGCATAATTCGTTAAGTTGTGAAAATTACAAAGATAAGAATAATGCCACGAAAGAAGTAGAGTAAAAAGATTACCGGAGAATAGAGATAATCAGAACTGCATTACATTTGTTTTAGAATTAATTGAAACATCTCTTTTACCCTTTAAGTATGGTTCTTCAGGCATAATTTGTTCAGTTGTGAAAATTACAAAAATAAGAATAATGCAAAGGAAGAAGGAGAGTGAACAAATTAACCGGAGAATAGAGATAATCAGAACTGCATTAGACTTGTTTTAAATTAATTGAAACATCTCTTTTACCCTTTCAGTGGGGTTATTCAGGCATAATTTGTTCAGTTGTGAAAATTACAAAGATAAGAATAATGCAAAGGAAGAAGTAGAGTGAAAAAATTAACCGGAGAATAGAGATAATCAGAACTGCATTAGATTTGTTTTAAATTAATTGAAACTTCTCTTTTACCCTTCAAGTGGGGTTATTCAGGGATAATTTTTCAGTTGTGAAAATTACAAAGATAAGAATAATGCCACGGAAGAAGTAGAGTGAAAAGATTAACCAGAGAATAGAGATAATCAGAACTGCATTAGATTTGTTTAAGAATTTATTGAAACATCTCTTTTACCCTTTAAGTGGGGTTATTCAGGCATAATTTGGTCAGTTGTGAAAATTACAAAGATTAGAATAATGCAAAAGAAGAGAGAAAGTGAAAAGATTAACGGGACAATAGAGATAATCAGAACTGCATTAGATTTGTTTAAAGCATTAATTGAAACATCTCTTTTACCCTTTAAGTGGGGTTATTCAGGCATAATTTTTTTAATTGTGAAAATTACAAAGATAAGAATAATGCCACGGAAGAAGTAGAGTGAAAAGATTAACCGGAGAATAGAGATAATCAGAACTGCATTAGAATTGTATTAAATTAATTGAAACATCTCTTTTACCCTTTAAGTGGGGTTATTCAGGCAAAATTTGTTCAGTTGTGAAAATTACAAAGATAAGAATAATGCAAAGGAAGAAGTAGAGTGAACAAATTAACCGGAGAATAGAGATAATCAGAACTGCATTAGACTTGTTTTAAATTAATTGAAACATCTCTTTTACCCTTTAAGTGGGGTTATTCACGCATAATTTGTTCGGTTGTGAAAATTACAAAGATAAGAATAATGCCACGGAAGAAGTAGAGTGAAAAGATTAACAGGAGAATAGAGATAATCAGAACTGCCTTAGATTTGTTTAAAGAATGAATTGAAACATCTCTTTTACCCTTTAAGTGGGGTTATTCAGGCATAATTTTTTAAGTTGTGAAAATTACAAAGATTAGAATAATGCCACGAAAGAAGTAGAGTAAAAAGATTACCGAAGAATAGAGATAATCAGAACTGCATCAGATTTGTTTTAGAATTAATTGAAGCATCTCTTTTACCCTTTAAGTGGGGTTATTTAGGCATAATTTGTTCAGTTGTAAAAATTACAAAAATAAGAATAATGCAAAGGAAGAAGGAGAGTGAACAAATTAACCGGAGAATAGAGATAATCAGAACTGCATTAGACTTGTTTTAAATTAATTGAAACATCTCTTTTACCCATTCAGTGGGGTTATTCAGGCATAATTTGTTCAGTTGTGAAAATTACAAAGATAAGAATAATGCAAAGGAAGAAGTAGAGTGAAAGAATTAACCGGAGAATAGAGATAATCCGAACTGCATTAGATTTGTTTTAAATTAATTGAAACTTCTCTTTTACCATTCAAGTGGGGTTATTCAGGCAAAATTTTTCAGTTGTGAAAATTACAAAGATAAGAATAATGCCACGGAAGAAGTAGAGTGAAAAGATTAACCAGAGAATAGAGATAATCAGAACTGCATTAGATTTGTTTAAGAATTTATTGAAACATCTCTTTTCCCCTTTAAGTGGGGTTATTCAAGCATAATTTGTTCAGTTGTGAAAATTACAAAGATAAGAATAATGCAAAGGAAGAAAGAAAGTGAAAAGATTAACGGGAGAATAGAGATAATCAGAACTGCATTAGATTTGTTTAAAGAATTAATTGAAACATCTGTTTTATCCTTTAAGTGGGGTTATTCAGGCATAATTTGTTCAGTTGGGAAAATTACAAAGATAAGAATAATGCCACGGAAGAAGTAGAGTGAAAAGATTAACCGGAGAATAGAGACAATCAGAACTGCATTAAATTAGTTTAAAGAATTAATTAAAACATCTCTTTTACCCTTTAAGTGGGGTTATTCAGGCATAATTTGTGCAGTTGTGAAAATTACAAAGATAAGAATAATGCAAAGGAAGAAGTAGAGTGAACAAATTAACTGGAGAATAGAGATAATCAGAACTGCATTAGATTTGTTTAAAGAATTAATTGAGACATCTCTTTTACCCTTTAAGTGGGGTTATTCAAGCATAATTTGTTCAGTTGTAAAAATTACAAAGATAAGAATAATGCAAAAGAAGAAGTAGAGTGAAAAGATTAACCAGAGAATAGAGATAATCAGAACTGCCTTAGATTTGTTTAAGAATTTATTGAAACATCTCTTTTACCCTTTAAGTGGGGTTATTCAGGCATAATTTGTTCAGTTGGGAAAATTACAAAGATAAGAATAATTCAAAGGAAGAAAGAAAGTGAAAAGATTAACGGGAGAATAGAGATAATCAGAACTGCATTAGATTTGTTTAAAGAATTAATTGAAACATCTGTTTTATCCTTTAAGTGGGGTTATTTATGCATAATTTGTTTTGTTGTGAAAATTACAAAGATAAGAATAATTCCACGGAAGAAGTAGAGTAAAAAGATTACCGGAGAATAGAGATAATCAGAACTGCATTAGATTTGTTTTAGAATTAATTGAAACATCTCTTTTACCCTGTAAGTGGGGTTATTCAGGCATAATTTGTTCAGTTGTGAAAATTACAAAGATAAGAATAATGTAAAGGAAGAAGGAGAGAGAACAAATTAACCGGAGAATAGATATAATCAGAACTGCATTAGATTTGTTTTAAATTAATTAAAACATCTCTTTTTCCCCTAAGTTTGGGTTATTCAGGCCTTATTTGTTCAGTTGTGAAAATTACAAAGATAAGAATAATGCCACGGAAGAAGTAGAGTGAAAAGATTAACCAGAGAATAGAGATAATCAGAACTGCATTAGATTTGTTTAAGAATTTATTGAAACATCTCTTTTCCCCTTTAAGTGGGGTTATTCAAGCATAATTTGTTCAGTTGTGAAAATTACAAAGATAAGAATAATGCAAAGGAAGAAATAAAGTGAAAAGATTAACGGGACAATAGAGATAATCAGAACTGCATTAGATTTGTTTAAAGGATTAATTGAAACATCTCTTTTACCATTTAAGTGGGGTTATTCAGGCCTAATTTGTTTAGTTGTGAAAATTACAAAGATAAGAATAATGCCACGAAAGAAAGAGAGTGAAAAGATTAACCGGAGAATAGAGATTATCAGAACTGCATTAGATTTGTTTTAGAATTAATTGAAACATTTCTTTTACCCTTTAAGTGGGGTTATTCAGGCATAATTTGTTCAGTGGTGAAAATTACAAAGATAAGAATAATGCAAAGGAAGAAGTAGAGTGAACGAATTAACCGGAGTATAGAGATAATCAGAACTGCATTAGATTTGTTTTAAATTAATTAAAACATCTCTTTTTCCCCTAAGTTTGGGTTATTCAGGCCTTATTTGTTCAGTTGTGAAAATTACAAAGATAAGAATAATACCACGAAAGAAAGAGAGTGAAAAGATTAACGGGAGAATACAGATAATCAGAACTGCATTAGATTTGTTTAAAGAATTAATTTAAACATCTCTTTTACCCTTTAATTGGGGTTATTCAGGCATAATTTGTTCAGTTGTGAAAATTACAAAGATAAGAATAATGCCACGGAAGAAGTAGAGTGAAAAGATTAACCGAAGAATAGAGATTATCAGAACTGCATTAGATTTTTTTTAGAATTAATTGAAACATCTCTTTTACCCTTTAAGTGGGGTTATTCACGCATAATTTGTTCAGTTGTGAAAATTACAAAGATAAGAATAATGCAAAGGAAGAAGTAGAGTGAACAAATTAAACGGAGAATAGAGATAATCAGAACTGCATTAGATTTGTTTAAAGAATTAATTGAAACATCTCTTTTACCTTGTAAGTGGGGTTATTCAGGCATAATTTGTTCAGTTGTGAAAATTATAAAGATAAGAATAATGCCACGGAAGAAGTAGAGTGAAAAGATTAACCGGAGAATAGAGATAATCAGAACTGCATTAGATTTGTTTTAGAATTAAATGAAACATCGCTTTTACCCTTTAAGTGGGGTTATTCAGGCATAATTTGTTCAGTTGTGAAAATTACAAAGATAAGAATAATGCAAAGAAAGAAGTAGAGTGAACAAATTACCTGGAGAATAGAGATAATCAGAACTGCATTAGATTTGGTTAAAGAATTAATTGAAACATCTCTTTTACCCTTTAAGTGGGGTTATTCAGGCATAATTTGTGCAGTTGTGAAAATTACAAAGATAAGAATAATGCAAAGGAAGAAGTAGAGTGAAAAGATTAACCAGAGAATAGAGATAATCAGAACTGCATTAGATTTGTTTAAGAATTTATTGAAACATCTCTTTTCCCCTTTAAGTGGGGTTATTCAAGCATAATTTGTTCAGTTGTGAAAATTACAAAGATAAGAATAATGCAAAGGAAGAAAGAAAGTGAAAAGATTAACGGGAGAATAGAGATAATCAGAACTGCATTAGATTTGTTTAAAGAATTAATTGAAACATCTGTTTTATCCTTTAAGTGGGGTTATTCAGGCATAATTTGTTCAGTTGGGAAAATTACAAAGATAAGAATAATGCCACGGAAGAAGTAGAGTGAAAAGATTAACCGGAGAATAGAGACAATCAGAACTGCATTAAATTAGTTTAAAGAATTAATTAAAACATCTCTTTTACCCTTTAAGTGGGGTTATTCAGGCATAATTTGTGCAGTTGTGAAAATTACAAAGATAAGAATAATGCAAAGGAAGAAGTAGAGTGAACAAATTAACTGGAGAATAGAGATAATCAGAACTGCATTAGATTTGTTTAAAGAATTAATTGAGACATCTCTTTTACCCTTTAAGTGGGGTTATTCAAGCATAATTTGTTCAGTTGTAAAAATTACAAAGATAAGAATAATGCAAAAGAAGAAGTAGAGTGAAAAGATTAACCAGAGAATAGAGATAATCAGAACTGCCTTAGATTTGTTTAAGAATTTATTGAAACATCTCTTTTACCCTTTAAGTGGGGTTATTCAGGCATAATTTGTTCAGTTGGGAAAATTACAAAGATAAGAATAATTCAAAGGAAGAAAGAAAGTGAAAAGATTAACGGGAGAATAGAGATAATCAGAACTGCATTAGATTTGTTTAAAGAATTAATTGAAACATCTGTTTTATCCTTTAAGTGGGGTTATTTATGCATAATTTGTTTTGTTGTTAAAATTACAAAGATAAGAATAATTCCACGGAAGAAGTAGAGTAAAAAGATTACCGGAGAATAGAGATAATCAGAACTGCATTAGATTTGTTTTAGAATTAATTGAAACATCTCTTTTACCCTGTAAGTGGGGTTATTCAGGCATAATTTGTTCAGTTGTGAAAATTACAAAGATAAGAATAATGTAAAGGAAGAAGGAGAGAGAACAAATTAACCGGAGAATAGAGATAATCAGAACTGCATTAGATTTGTTTTAAATTAATTAAAACATCTCTTTTTCCCCTAAGTTTGGGTTATTCAGGCCTTATTTGTTCAGTTGTGAAAATTACAAAGATAAGAATAATGCCACGGAAGAAGTAGAGTGAAAAGATTAACCAGAGAATAGAGATAATCAGAACTGCATTAGATTTGTTTAAGAATTTATTGAAACATCTCTTTTCCCCTTTAAGTGGGGTTATTCAAGCATAATTTGTTCAGTTGTGAAAATTACAAAGATAAGAATAATGCAAAGGAAGAAATAAAGTGAAAAGATTAACGGGACAATAGAGATAATCAGAACTGCATTAGATTTGTTTAAAGGATTAATTGAAACATCTCTTTTACCATTTAAGTGGGGTTATTCAGGCCTAATTTGTTTAGTTGTGAAAATTACAAAGATAAGAATAATGCCACGAAAGAAAGAGAGTGAAAAGATTAACCGGAGAATAGAGATTATCAGAACTGCATTAGATTTGTTTTAGAATTAATTGAAACATTTCTTTTACCCTTTAAGTGGGGTTATTCAGGCATAATTTGTTCAGTGGTGAAAATTACAAAGATAAGAATAATGCAAAGGAAGAAGTAGAGTGAACGAATTAACCGGAGTATAGAGATAATCAGAACTGCATTAGATTTGTTTTAAATTAATTAAAACATCTCTTTTTCCCCTAAGTTTGGGTTATTCAGGCCTTATTTGTTCAGTTGTGAAAATTACAAAGATAAGAATAATACCACGAAAGAAAGAGAGTGAAAAGATTAACGGGAGAATACAGATAATCAGAACTGCATTAGATTTGTTTAAAGAATTAATTTAAACATCTCTTTTACCCTTTAATTGGGGTTATTCAGGCATAATTTGTTCAGTTGTGAAAATTACAAAGATAAGAATAATGCCACGGAAGAAGTAGGGTGAAAAGATTAACCGAAGAATAGAGATTATCAGAACTGCATTAGATTTTTTTTAGAATTAATTGAAACATCTCTTTTACCCTTTAAGTGGGGTTATTCACGCATAATTTGTTCAGTTGTGAAAATTACAAAGATAAGAATAATGCAAAGGAAGAAGTAGAGTGAACAAATTAACCGGAGAATAGAGATAATCAGAACTGCATTAGATTTGTTTAAAGAATTAATTGAAACATCTCTTTTACCTTGTAAGTGGGGTTATTCAGGCATAATTTGTTCAGTTGTGAAAATTATAAAGATAAGAATAATGCCACGGAAGAAGTAGAGTGAAAAGACCAACCGGAGAATAGAGATAATCAGAACTGCATTAGATTTGTTTTAGAATTAAATGAAACATCGCTTTTACCCTTTAAGTGGGGTTATTCACGCATAATTTGTTCAGTTGTGAAAATTACAAAGATAAGAATAATGCAAAGAAAGAAGTAGAGTGAACAAATTACCTGGAGAATAGAGATAATCAGAACTGCATTAGATTTGGTTAAAGAATTAATTGAAACATCTCTTTTACCCTTTAAGTGGGGTTATTCAGGCATAATTTGTGCAGTTGTGAAAATTACAAAGATAAGAATAATGCAAAGGAAGAAGTAGAGTGAACAAATTAACTGGAGAATAGAGATAATCAGAACTGCATTAGATTTGTTTAAAGAATTAATTGAAACATCTCTTTTACCCTTTAAGTGGGGTTATTCAAGCATAATTTGTTCAGTTTTAAAAATTACAAAGATAAGAATAATGCAAAAGAAGAAGTAGAGTGAAAAGATTAACCAGAGAATAGAGATAATCAGAACTGCATTAGATTTGTTTAAGAATTTATTGAAACATCTCTTTTACCCTTTAAGTGGGGTTATTCAGGCATAATTTGTTCAGTTGGGAAAATTACAAAGATAAGAATAATTCAAAGGAAGAAAGAAAGTGAAAAGATTAACGGGAGAATAGAGATAATCAGAACTGCATTAGATTTGTTTAAAGAATTAATTGAAACATCTGTTTTATCCTTTAAGTGGGGTTATTCATGCATAATTTGTTTTGTTGTGAAAATTACAAAGATAAGAATAATTCCACGGAAGAAGTAGAGTAAAAAGATTACCGGAGAATAGAGATAATCAGAACTGCATTAGATTTGTTTTAGAATTAATTGAAACATCTCTTTTACCCTGTAAGTGGGGTTATTCAGGCATAATTTGTTCAGTTGTCAAAATTACAAAGATAAGAATAATGTAAAGGAAGAAGGAGAGAGAACAAATTAACCGGAGAATAGAGATAATCAGAACTGCATTAGACTTGTTTTAAATTAATTGAAACATCTCTTTTACCCTTTCCTTGGGGTTATTCAGGCATAATTTGTTCAGTTGTGAAAATTACAAAGATAAGAATAATGCAAAGGAAGAAGTAGAGTGAAAAGATTAACCGGAGAATAGAGATAATTAGAACTGCATTAGATTTGTTTTAGAATTAATTGAAACATTTCTTTTACCCTTTAAGCGGGGTTATTCAGGCATAATTTGTTCAGTTGTGAAAATTACAAAGATAAGAATAATGCAAAGGAAGAAGTAGAGTGAACAAATTAACTGGAGAATAGAGATTATCAGAACTGCATTAGACTTGTTTTAAATTAATTGAAAGATCTCTTTTACCCTTTAAGTGGGGTTATTCACGCATAATTTGTTCAGTTGTGAAAATTACAAAGATAAGAATAATGCAAAGAAAGAAGTAGAGTGAACAAATTAACCGGAGAATAGAGATAATCAGAACTGCATTAGATTTGATTTAAATTAATTAAAACATCTCTTTTTTCTTTAAGTGGGGTCATTCAGGCATAATTTGTTCAGTTGTGAAAATTGAAAAGATA
The DNA here is from genome assembly GCA_963969495.1 of Ceratothoa steindachneri. Lineage (NCBI taxonomy): Eukaryota > Metazoa > Arthropoda > Malacostraca > Isopoda > Cymothoidae > Ceratothoa > Ceratothoa steindachneri. The sequence goes on from OZ018319.1 coordinate 39,933,769, forward strand.
AGAATAATGCCACGGAAGAAGTAGAGTAAAAAGATTAACCGGAGAATAGAGATAATCAGAACTGCATTAGATTTGTTTAAAGAATAAATTGAAACATCTCTTTTACCCTTTCAGTGGGGTTATTCAGTCATAATTTGTTCAGTTGTGAAAATTACAAAGATAAGAATAATGTAAAGGAAGAAGGAGAGAGAACAAATTAACCGGAGAATAGAGATAATCAGAACTGCATTAGACTTGTTTTAAATTAATTGAAACATCTCTTTTACCCTTTAAGTGGGGTTATTCACGCATAATTTGCTCAGTTGTGAAAATTACAAAAATAAGAATAATGCAAAGAAAGAAGTAGAGTGAACAAATTAACCGGAGAATAGAGATAATCAGAACTGCATTACACTTGTTTTAAATTAATTGAAACATCTCTTTTACCCTTTAAGTGGGGTTATTCAGGCATAATTTGTTCAGTTGAGAAAATTACAAAGATAAGAATAATGCCACGGAAGAAGTAGAGTGAAAAGATTAACCGGATAAATAGAGATAATCAGAACTGCATTAGATTTGTTTAAAGAATTAATTGAAACATCTCTTTTACCCTTTAAGTGGGGTTATTCACGCATAATTTGTTCAGTTGTGAAAATTACAAAGATAAGAATAATGCCACGGAAGAAGTAGAGTGAAACGATTAACAGGAGAATAGAGATAATCAGAACTGCATTAGATTTGTTTAAAAAATTAATTGAAACATCTCTTTTACCCTTTAAGTGGGGTTATTCAGGCATAATTCGTTAAGTTGTGAAAATTACAAAGATAAGAATAATGCCACGAAAGAAGTAGAGTGAAAAGATTAACCGGAGAATAGAGATAATCAGAACTTCATTAGATTTGTTTTAAATTAATTAAAACATCTCTTTTTTCTTTAAGTGGGGTCATTCAGGCATAATTTGTTCAGTTGTGAAAATTGAAAAGATAAGAATAATGCCACCGAAGAAGTAGAGTAAAAAGATTAACCGGAGAATAGAGATAATCAGAACTGCATTAGATTTGTTTAAAGAATTAATGAAAACATCTCTTTTACCCTTTAAGTGGGGTTATTCAGGCATAATTTGTGCAGTTGTGAAAATTACAAAGATAAGAATAATGCCACGGAAGAAGTAGAGTAAATAGATTAACCGGAGAATAGAGATAATCAGAACTGCATTAGATTTGTTTTAAATTAATTAAAACATCTCTTTTTCCCTTAAGTTTGGGTTATTCAGGCCTTATTTGTTCAGTTGTGAAAATTACAAAGATAAGAATAATGCCACGAAAGAAAGAGAGTGAAAAGATTAACGGGAGAATACAGATAATCAGAACTGCATTAGATTTGTTTAAAGAATTAATTGAAACATCTCTTTTACCCTTTAAGTGGGGTTATTCACGCATAATTTGTTCAGTTGTGAAAATTACAAAGATAAATAATAATGCCACGGAAGAAGTAGAGTGAAAAGATTAACCGGAGAATAGAGATTATCAGAACTGCATTAGATTTGTTTTAGAATTAATTGAAACATCTCGTTTACCCTTTAAGTGTGGTTATTCAGGCATAATTTGTTCAGTTGTGAAAATTACAAAGATAAGAATAATGCAAAGGAAGCAGTAGAGTAAACAAATTAACCGGAAAATAGAGATAATCAGAACTGCATTAGATTTGTTTAAAGAATTAATTGAAACATCTCTTTTACCCTTTAAGTGGGGTTATTCAGGCATAATTTGTTCAGTTGTGAAAATTACAAAGATAAGAATAATGCAAAGAAAGAAGTAGAGTGAACAAATTAACCGGAGAAAGAGATAATCAGAACTGCATTAGATTTGTTTTAAATTAATTAAAACATCTCTTTTTTCTTTGAGCGGGGTCATTCAGGCATAATTTGTTCAGTTGTGAAAATTGAAAAGATAAGAATAATGCCACGGAAGAAGTAGAGTAAAAAGATTAACCGGAGAATAGAGATAATCAGAACTGCATTAGATTTGTTTGAAGAATAAATTGAAACATCTCTTTTACCCTTTCAGTGGGGTTATTCAGGCATAATTTGTTCAGTTGTGAAAATTACAAAGATAAGAATAATGCCACGGAAGAAGTAGAGTGAAAAGATTAACCCGAGAATAGAGATAATCAGAACTGCATTAGACTTGTTTTAAATTAATTGAAACAATACTTTTACCCTTTAGGTGGGGTTATTCACGCATAATTTGTTCAGTTGTGAAAATTACAAAGATAAGAATAATGCCACGGAAGAAGTAGAGTGAAACGATTAACAGGAGAATAGAGATAATCAGAACTGCATTAGATTTGTTTAAAGAATTAATTGAAACATCTCTTTTACCCTTTAAGTGGGGTTATTCAGGCATAATTTGTTTAGTTGTGAAAATTACAAAGATAAGAATAATTCCACGAAAGAAGTAGAGTGAAAAGATTAACCGGAGAATAGAGATTTTTAGAACTGCATTAGATTTGTTTTAGAATTAATTGAAACATTTCTTTTACCCTTTAAGTGGGGTTATTCAGGCATAATTTGTTCAGTTGTGAAAATTACAAAGATAAGAATAATGCCACGGAAGAAGTAGAGTGAAACGATTAACAGGAGAATAGAGATAATCAGAACTGCATTAGATTTGTTTAAAGAATTAATTGAAACATCTCTTTTACCCTTTAAGTGGGGTTATTCAGGCATAATTTGTTTAGTTGTGAAAATTACAAAGATAAGAATAATTCCACGGAAGAAGTAGAGTAAAAAGATTAACCGGAGAATAGAGATTTTTAGAACTGCATTAGATTTGTTTTAGAATTAAGTGAAACATTTCTTTTACCCTTTAAGTGGGGTTATTCAGGCATAATTTGTTCAGTTGTGAAAATTACAAAGATAAGAATAATGCAAAGGAAGCAGTAGAGTAAACAAATTAACCGGAAAATAGAGATAATCAGATCTGCATTAGATTTGTTTAAAGAATTAATTAAAACATCTCTTTTACCCTTTCAGTGGGGTTATTCACGCATAATTTGTTCAGTTGTGAAAATTACAAAGATAAGAATAATGCCACGGAAGAAGTAGAGTGAAACGATTAAGAGAAGAATAGAGATAATCAGAACTGCATTAGATTTGTTTAAAGAATTAATTGAAACATCTCTTTTACCCTTTAAGTGGGGTCATTCAGGCATAATTTGTTCAGTTGTGAAAATTGAAAAGATAAGAATAATGCCACGGAAGAAGTAGAGTAAAAAGATTAACCGGAGAATAGAGATAATCAGAACTGCATTAGATTTGTTTAAAGAATAAATTGAAACATCTCTTTTACCCTTTCAGTGGGGTTATTCAGGCATAATTTGTTCAGTTGTGAAAATTACAAAGATAAGAATAATGCAAAGGAAGAAGTAGAGTGAAAAGATTACCTGGAGAATAGAGATAATCAGAACTGCATTAGACTTGTTTTAAATTAATTGAAACATCTCTTTTACCCTTTAATTGGGGTTATTCAGGCATAATTTTTTCAGTTGTAAAAATTACAAAAATAAGAATAATGCAAAGAAAGAAGTAGAGTGAACAAATTAACCGGAGATTAGAGATAATAAAAACTGCATTAGACTTGTTTAAAATTAATTGAAACATCTCTTTTACCCTTTAAGTGGGGTTATTCAGGCATAATTTGTTCAGTTGAGAAAATTACAAAGATAAGAATAATGCCACGGAAGAAGTAGAGTGAAAAGATTAACCGGATAAATAGAGATAATCAGAACTGCATTTGATTTGTTTAAAGAATTAATTGAAACATCTCTTTTACCCTTTAAGTGGGGTTATTCAGGCATAATTTGTTCATTGTGAAAATTACAAAGATAAGAATAATGCAAAGGAAGAAGTAGAGTGAACAAATTAACCCGAGAATAGAGATAATAAGAACTGCATTAGACTTGTTTTAAATTAATTGAAACATCTCTTTTACCCTTTAAGTGGGGTTATTCACGCATAAATTGTTCAGTTGTGAAAATTACAAAGATAAGAATAATGCCACGAAAGAAGTAGAGTGAAAAGATTAACCGGAGAATAGAGATAATCAGAACTTCATTAGATTTGTTTTAAATTAATTAAAACATCTCTTTTTTCTTTAAGTGGGGTCATTCAGGCATAATTTGTTCAGTTGTGAAAATTGAAAAGATAAGAATAATGCCACGGAAGAAGTAAAGTAAAAAGATTAAACGGAGAATAGAGATAATCAGAACTGCATTAGATTTGTTTAAAGAATTAATGAAAACATCTCTTTTACCCTTTAAGTGGGGTTATTCAGGCATAATTTGTGCAGTTGTGAATATGAAAAAGATAAGAATAATGCCACGAAAGAAGTAGAGTAAAAAGATTAACCGGAGAATAGAGATAATCAGAACTGCATTAGATTTGTTTTAAATTAATTAAAACATCTCTTTTTCCCTTAAGTTTGGGTTATTCAGTCCTTATTTGTTCAAATGTGAAAATTACAAAGATAAGAATAATGCCACGAAAGAAAGAGAGTGAAAAGATTAACGGGAGAATACAGATAATCAGAACTGCATCAGATTTGTTTAAAGAATTAATTGAAACATCTCTTTTACCCTTTAAGTGTGGTTATTCACGCATAATTTGTTCAGTTGTGAAAATTACAAAGATAAGAATAATGCCACGGAAGAAGTAGAGTGAAAAGATTAACCGGAGAATAGAGATAATCAGAACTGCATTAGATTTGTTTAAAGAATTAATTGAAACATCTCTTTTACCCTTTAAGTGGGGTTATTCAGGCATAATTTGTTCAGTTGTGAAAATTACAAAGATAAGAATAATGCAAAGAAAGAATTAGAGTGAACAAATTAACCGGAGAATAGAGATAATCAGAACTGCATTAGATTTGTTTTAAATTAATTAAATCATCTCTTTTTTCTTTAAGTGGGGTCATTCAGGCATAATTTGTTCAGTTGTGAAAATTGAAAAGATAAGAATAATGCCACGGAAGAAGTAGAGTAAAAAGATTAACCGGAGAATAGAGATAATCAGAACTGCATTAGATTTGTTTAAAGAATAAATTGAAACATCTCTTTTACCCTTTCAGTGGGGTTATTCAGGCATAATTTGTTCAGTTGTGAAAATTACAAAGATAAGAATAATGCCACGGAAGAAGTAGAGTGAAACGATTAACAGGAGAATAGAGATAATCAGAACTGCATTAGATTTGTTTAAAGAATTAATTGAAACATCTCTTTTACCCTTTAAGTAGGGTTATTCAGGCATAATTCGTTAAGTTGTGAAAATTACAAAGATAAGAATAATGCCACGAAAGAAGTAGAGTTAAAAGATTAACCGGAGAATAGAGATAATCAGAACTTCATTAGATTTGTTTTAAATTAATTAAAACATCTCTTTTTTCTTTAAGTGGGGTCATTCAGGCATAATTTGTTCAGTTGTGAAAATTGAAAAGATAAGAATAATGCCACGGAAGAAGTAAAGTAAAAAGATTAAACGGAGAATAGAGATAATCAGAACTGCATTAGATTTGTTTAAAGAATTAATGAAACCATCTCTTTTACCCTTTAAGTGGTGTTATTCAGGCATAATTTGTGCAGTTGTGAAAATTACAAAGATAAGAATAATGCCACGAAAGAAGTAGAGTAAAAAGATTAACCGGAGAATAGAGATAATCAGACCTGCATTAGATTTGTTTTAAATTAATTAAAACATCTCTTTTTCCCTTAAGTTTGGGTTATTCAGTCCTTATTTGTTCAAATGTGAAAATTACAAAGATAAGAATAATGCCACGAAAGAAAGAGAGTGAAAAGATTAACAGGAGAATACAGATAATCAGAACTGCATTAGATTTGTTTAAAGAATTAATTGAAACATCTCTTTTACCCTTTAAGTGGGGTTATTCACGCATAATTTGTTCAGTTGTGAAAATTACAAAGATAAGAATAATGCCACGGAAGAAGTAGAGTGAAAAGATTAACCGGAGAATAGAGATAATCAGAACTGCATTAGACTTGTTTTAAATTAATTGAAACAATACTTTTACCCTTTAAGTGGGGTTATTCACGCATAATTTGTTCAGTTGTGAAAATTACAAAGATAAGAATAATGCCACGGAAGAAGTAGAGTGAAACGATTAACAGGAGAATAGAGATAATCAGAACTGCATTAGATTTGTTTAAAGAATTAATTGAAACATCTCTTTTACCCTTTAAGTGGGGTTATTCAGGCATAATTCGTTAAGTTGTGAAAATTACAAAGATAAGAATAATGCCACGAAAGAAGTAGAGTGAAAAGATTAACCGGAGAATAGAGATAATCAGAACTTCATTAGATTTGTTTTAAATTAATTAAAACATCTCTTTTTTCTTTAAGTGGGGTCATTCAGGCATAATTTGTTCAGTTGTGAAAATGGAAAAGATAAGAATAATGCCACGGAAGAAGTAGAGTAAAAAGATTAACCGGAGAATAGAGATAATCAGAACTGCATTAGATTTGTTTAAAGAATTAATTGAAACATCTCTTTTACCCTTTAAGTGGGGTTATTCAGGCATAATTTGTTCAGTTGTGAAAATTACAAAGATAAGAATAATGCAAAGGAAGAAGTAGAGTGAAAAGATTAACCAGAGGTTAGAGATAATCAGAACTGCATTAGATTTTCTTAAGAATTTATTGAAACATCTCTTTTACCCTTTAAGTGGGGTTATTCAGGCATAATTTGTTCAGTTGTGAAAATTACAAAGATAAGAATAATGCAAAGGAAGAAGTAGAGTGAACAAATTAACCGGAGAATAGAGATAATCAGAACTGCATTAGATTTGGTTAGAGAATTAATTGAAACATCTCTTTTACCTTTAAGTGGGGTTATTCACGCATAATTTGTTCAGTTGTGAAAATTACAAAGATAAGAATAATGCCACGGAAGAAGTAGAGTGAAAAGATTAACCGGAAAATAGAAATAATCAGAACTGCATTAGATTTGTCTAAAGAATTAATGAAACATCTATTTTACCCTTTAAGTGGGTTTTTTTTTCGGTATAATTTGTTCAGTTGTGAAAAGTACAAAGATAAGAATAATGCCACGGAAGAAGTAGAGTGAAAAGATTAACAGGAGAATAGAGATAATCAGAACTGCATTAGATTTGTTTAAAGAATGAATTGAAACATCTCTTTTACCCTTTAAGTGGGGTTATTCAGGCATAATTCGTTAAGTTGTGAAAATTACAAGGATAAGAATAATGCCACGAAAGAAGTAGAGTAAAAAGATTACCGGAGAATAGAGATAATCAGAACTGCATTAGATTTGTTTTAGAATTAATTGAAACATCTCTTTTTCCCTTTAAGTCGGTTTATTCACACATAATTTGTTCAGTTGTGAAAATTACAAAGATAAGAATAATGCAAAGGAAGAAGGAGAGAGAACAAATTACCTGGAGAATAGAGATAATCAGAACTGCATTAGACTTGTTTTAAATTAATTGAAACTTCTCTTTTACCCTTTAAGTGGGGTTATTCAGGCATAATTTTTCAGTTGTGAAAATTACAAAGATAAGAATAATGCCACGGAAGAAGTAGAGTGAAAAGATTAACCGGAGAATAGAGATAATCAGAACTGCATTAGATTTGTTTAAGAATTTATTGAAACATCTCTTTTACCCTTTAAGTGGGGTTATTCAGGCATAATTTGTTCAGTTGTGAAAATTACAAAGATAAGAATAATGCAAAGGAAGAAAGAAAGTGAAAAGATTAACGGGAGAATAGAGATTATCAGAACTGCATTAGATTTGTTTTAGAATTAATTGAAACATTTCTTTTACCCTTTAAGTGGGGTTATTCACGCATAATTTCTTCAGTTGTGAAAATTACAAAGATAAGAATAATGCAAAGGAAGAAGTAGAGTGAACAAATTAACCGGAGAATAGAGATTATCAGAACTGCATTAGATTTGGTTTAAATTAATTAAAACATCTCTTTTTTCTTTAAGTGGGGTCATTCAGGCATAATTTGTTCAGTTGTGAAAATTGAAAAGATAAGAATAATGCCACGGAAGATTGGAGTAAAAAGATTAACCGGAGAATAGAGATAATCAGAACTGCATTAGATTTGTTTAAAGAATTAATTGAAACATCTCTTTTACCCTTTCAGTTGGGTTATTCAGGCATAATTTGTTCAGTTGTGAAAATTACAAAGATAAGAATAATGCAAAGGAAGAAGTAGAGTGAAAAGATTAACCGGAAAATAGAAATAATCAGAACTGCATTAGATTTGTCTAAAGAATTAATGAAACATCTATTTTACCCTTTAAGTGGGGTTTTTTTTCGGTATAATATTGTTCAGTTGTGAAAAGTACAAAGATAAGAATAATGCCACGGAAGAAGTAGAGTGAAAAGATTAACAGGAGAATAGAGATAATCAGAACTGCATTAGATTTGTTTAAAGAATGAATTGAAACATCTCTTTTACCCTTTAAGTGGGGTATTCAGGCATAATTCGTTAAGTTGTGAAAATTACAAGGATAAGAATAATGCCACGAAAGAAGTAGAGTGAAAAGATTAACCGGAGAATAGAGATAATCAGAACTGCATTAGATTTGTTTTAGAATTAATTGAAACATCTCTTTTTCCCTTTAAGTGGGTTTATTCACACATAATTTGGTCAGTTGTGAAAATTACAAAGATAAGAATAATGCAAAGGAAGAAGGAGAGAGAACAAATTAACCGGAGAATAGAGATAATCAGAACTGCATTAGAATTGTTTTAAATTAATTGAAAAATCTCTTTTACCCTTTCAGTGGGGTTATTCAGGCATAATTTGTTCAGTTGTGAAAATTACAAAGATAAGAATAATGCAAAGGAAGAAGTAGAGTGAACAAATTAACCGGAGATAAAGATAATCAGAACTGCATTAGATTTGTTTTAAATTAATTGAAACTTCTCTTTTACCCTTTAAGTGGGGTTATTCAGGCATAATTTTTCAGTTGTGAAAATTACAAAGATAAGAATAATGCCACGGAAGAAGTAGAGTGAAAAGATTAACCGGAGAATAGAGATAATCAGAACTGCATTAGATTTGTTTAAGAATTTATTGAAACATCTCTTTTACCCTTTAAGTGGGGTTATTCAGGCATAATTTGTTCAGTTGTGAAAATTACAAAGATAAGAATAATGCAAAGGAAGAAAGAAAGTGAAAAGATTAACGGGAGAATAGAGATAATCAGAACTGCATTAGATTTGTTTAAAGAATTAATTGAAACATCTCTTTTACCCTTTAAGTGGGGTTATTCACGCATAATTTGTTTAGTTGTGAAAATTACAAAGATAAGAATAATTCCACGGAAGAAGTAGAGTAAAAAGATTAACCGGAGAATAGAGATTATCAGAACTGCATTAGATTTGTTTTAGAATTAATTGAAACATTTCTTTTACCCTTTAAGTGGGGCTATTCACGCATAATTTCTTCAGTTGTGAAAATTACAAAGATAAGAATAATGCAAAGGAAGAAGTAGAGTGAACAAATTACCGGAGAATAGAGATTATCAGAACTGCATTAGATTTGGTTTAAATTAATTAAAACATCTCTTTTTTCTTTAAGTGGGGTCATTCAGGCATAATTTGTTCAGTTGTGAAAATTGAAAAGATAAGAATAATGCCACGGAAGATTGGAGTAAAAAGATTAACCGGAGAATAGAGATAATCAGAACTGCATTAGATTTGTTTAAAGAATTAATTGAAACATCTCTTTTACCCTTTTAGTTGGGTTATTCAGGCATAATTTGTTCAGTTGTGAAAATTACAAAGATAAGAATAATGAAAAGGAAGAAGTAGAGTGAAAAGATTAACCGGAGAATAGAGATAATCAGAACTGCATTAGACTTGTTTTAAATTAATTGAAACATCTCTTTTACCCTTCAAGTGAGGTTATTCAGGCATAATTTGTTCAGTTGTGGAAATTACAAAAATAAGAATAATGCAAAGAAAGAAGTAGAGTGAACAAATTAACCGGAGAATAGAGATAATCAGAACTGCATTAGACTTGTTTTAAATTAATTGAAACATCTCTTTTACCCTTTAAGTGGGGTTATTCAGGCAAAATTTGTTCAGTTGAGAAAATTACAAAGATAAGAATAATGCCACGGAAGAAGTAGAGTGAAAAGATTACTAGGCTAAATAGAGATAATCAGAACTGCATTAGATTTGTTTAAAGAATTAATTGAAACAACTCTTTTACCCTTTAAGTGGGGTTATTCAGGCATAATTTGTTCATTGTGAAAATTACAAAGATAAGAATAATGCAAAGGAAGAGGTAGAGTGAACAAATTAACCCGAGAATAGAGATAATCAGAACTGCATTAGACTTGTTTTAAATTAATTGAAACATCTCTTTTACCCTTTAAGTGGGGTTATTCAGGCATAATTTGTTCAGTTGTGAAAATTACAAAGATAAGAATAATGCCACGGAAGAAGTAGAGTGAAACGATTAACAGGAGAATAGAGATAATCAGAACTGCATTAGATTTGTTTAAAAAATTAATTGAAACATCTCTTTTACCCTTTAAGTGGGGTTATTCAGGCATAATTCGTTAAGTTGTGAAAATTACAAAGATAAGAATAATGCCACGAAAGAAGTAGAGTGAAAAGATTAACCGGAGAATAGAGATAATCAGAACTTCATTAGATTTGTTTTAAATTAATTAAAACATCTCTTTTTTCTTTAAGTGGGGTCATTCAGGCATAATTTGTTCAGTTGTGAAAATTGAAAAGATAAGAATAATGCCACCGAAGAAGTAGAGTAAAAAGATTAACCGGAGAATACAGATAATCAGAACTGCATTAGATTTGTTTAAAGAATTAATGAAAACATCTCTTTTACCCTTTAAGTGGGGTTACTCAGGCATAATTTGTGCAGTTGTGAAAATTACAAAGATAAGAATAATGCCACGGAAGAAGTAGAGTAAATAGATTAACCGGAGAATAGAGATAATCAGAACTGCATTAGATTTGTTTTAAATTAATTAAAACATCTCTTTTTCCCTTAAGTTTGGGTTATTTAGGCCTTATTTTTTCAGTTGTGAAAATTACAAAGATAAGAATAATGCCACGAAAGAAAGAGAGTGAAAAGATTAACGGGAGAATACAGATAATCAGAACTGCATTAGATTTGTTTAAAGAATTAATTGAAACATCTCTTTTACCCTTTAAGTGGGGTTATTCACGCATAATTTGTTCAGTTGTGAAAATTACGAAGATAAATAATAATGCCACGGAAGAAGTAGAGTGAAAAGATTAACCGGAGAATAGAGATTATCAGAACTGCATTAGATTTGTTTTAGAATTAATTAAAACATCTCGTTTACCCTTTAAGTGGGGTTATTCAGGCATAATTTGTTCAGTTGTGAAAATTACAAAGATAAGAATAATGCAAAGGAAGCAGTAGAGTAAACAAATTAACCGGAAAATAGAGATAATCAGAACTGCATTAGATTTGTTTAAAGAATTAATTGAAACATCTCTTTTACCCTTTAAGTGGGGTTATTCAGGCATAATTTGTTCAGTTGAGAAAATTACAAAGATAAGAATAATGTAAAGAAAGAAGTAGAGTGAACAAATTAACCGGAGAATAGAGATAATCAAAACTGCATTATCCTTGTTTTAAATTAATTGAAACTTCTCTTTTACCCTTTAAGTGGGGTTATTCAGGCATAATTTGTTCAGTTATGAAAATTACAAAGATAAGAATAATGCCACGGAAGAAGTAGGGTGAAAAGATTAACCAGAGAATAGAGATAATCAGAACTGCATTAGATTTGTTTAAATAATTAATTAAAACATCTCTTTCACCCTTTAAGTGGGGTTATTCAGGCATAATTTGTTCAGTTGTGAAAATTACAAAAATATCAATAATGCAAAGGAAGAAGTAGAGTGAAAAGATTAACCGGAGAATAGAGATAATCAGAACTGCATTAGATTTGTTTTAAATTAATTCAACATCTCTTTTTCCTTTAAGTGGGGTTATTCAGGCATAATTTGTTCAGTTGTGAAAATTACAAAGATATGAATAATGCCACGAGAGAAGTAGAGTGAACAAATTAACCGGAGATAAGAGATAATCAGAACTGCATTAGATTTGTTTAAAAAATTAATTGAAACATCTCTTTTACCTTTTAAGTGGGGTTATTCAGGCATAATTTGTTCAGTTGTAAAAATTATAAAGATAAGAATAATGCCACGGAAGAAGTAGAGTGAAAAGATTAACCGGAGAATAGAGATAATCAGAACTGCATTAGATTTGTTTAAAGAATAAATTGAAACATCTCTTTTACCCTTTCAGTGGGGTTATTCAGGCATAATTTGTTCAGTTGTGAAAATTACAAAGATAAGAATAATGCCACGGAATAAGTAGAGTGAAAAGATTAACCGGAGAATAGAGATAATCAGAACTGCATTAGATTTGTTTTAAATTAATTGAAACTTCTCTTTTACCCTTTAAGTGGGGTTATTCAGGCATAATTTTTCAGTTGTGAAAATTACAAAGATAAGAATAATGCCACGGAAGAAGTAGAGTGAAAAGATTAACCGGAGAATAGAGATAATCAGAACTGCATTAGATTTGTTTAAGAATTTATTGAAACATCTCTTTTACCCTTTAAGTGGGGTTATTCAGGCATAATTTTTTCAGTTGTGAAAATTACAAAGATAAGAATAATGCAAAGGAAGAAAGAAAGTGAAAAGATTAACGGGAGAATAGAGATAATCAGAACTGCATTAGATTTGTTTAAAGAATTAATTGAAACATCTCTTTTACCCTTTAAGTGGGGTTATTCACGCATAATTTGTTCAGTTGTGAAAATTACAAAGATAAGAATAATTCCACGGAAGAAGTAGAGTGAAAAGATTAACCGGAGAATAGAGATTATCAGAACTGCATTAGATTTGTTTTAGAATTAATTGAAACATTTCTTTTACCCTTTAAGTGGGGTTATTCACGCATAATTTCTTCAGTTGTGAAAATTACAAAGATAAGAATAATGCAAAGGAAGAAGTAGAGTGAACAAATTAACCGGAGAATAGAGATTATCAGAACTGCATTAGATTTGGTTTAAATTAATTAAAACATCTCTTTTTTCTTTAAGTGGGGTCATTCAGGCATAATTTGTTCAGTTGTGAAAATTGAAAAGATAAGAATAATGCCACGGAAGATTGGAGTAAAAAGATTAACCGGAGAATAGAGATAATCACAACTGCATTAGATTTGTTTAAAGAATTAATTGAAACATCTCTTTTACCCTTTCAGTTGGGTTATTCAGGCATAATTTGTTCAGTTGTGAAAATTACAAAGATAAGAATAATGCAAAGGAAGAAGTAGAGTGAAAAGATTAACCGGAGAATAGAGATAACAGAACTGCATTAGACTTGTTTTAAATTAATTGAAACATCTCTTTTACCCTTTAAGTGAGGTTATTCAGGCATAATTTGTTTAGTTGTGGAAATTACAAAAATAAGAATAATGCAAAGAAAGAAGTAGAGTGAACAAATTAACCGGAGAATAGAGATAATCAGAACTGCATTAGACTTGTTTTAAATTAATTGAAACATCTCTTTTACCCTTTAAGTGGGGTTATTCAGGCATAATTTGTTCAGTTGAGAAAATTACAAAGTTAAGAATAATGCCACGGAAGAAGTAGAGTGAAAAGATTACCAGGCTAAATAGAGATAATCAGAACTGCATTAGATTTGTTTAAAGAATTAATTGAAACATCTCTTTTACCCTTTAAGTGGGGTTATTCAGGCATAATTTGTTCATTGTGAAAATTACAAAGATAAGAATAATGCAAAGGAAGAAGTAGAGTGAACAAATTAACCCGAGAATAGAGATAATCAGAACTGCATTAGACTTGTTTTAAATTAATTGAAACATCTCTTTTACCCTTTAAGTGGGGTTATTCACGCATAATTTGTTCAGTTGTGAAAATTACAAAGATAAGAATAATGCCACGGAAGAAGTAGAGTGAAACGATTAACAGGAGAATAGAGATAATCAGAACTGCATTAGATTTGTTTAAAAAATTAATTGAAACATCTCTTTTACCCTTTAAGTGGGGTTATTCAGGCATAATTCGGTAAGTTGTGAAAATTACAAAGATAAGAATAATGCCACGAAAGAAGTAGAGTGAAAAGATTAACCGGAGAATAGAGATAATCAGAACTTCATTAGATTTGTTTTAAATTAATTAAAACATCTCTTTTTTCTTTAAGTGGGGTCATTCAGGCATAATTTGTTCAGTTGTGAAAATTGAAAAGATAAGAATAATGCCACCGAAGAAGTAGAGTAAAAAGATTAACCGGAGAATAGAGATAATCAGAACTGCATTAGATTTGTTTAAAGAATTAATGAAAACATCTCTTTTACCCTTTAAGTGGGGTTATTCAGGCATAATTTGTGCAGTTGTGAAAATTACAAAGATAAGAATAATGCCACGGAAGAAGTAGAGTAAATAGATTAACCGGAGAATAGAGATAATCAGAACTGCATTAGATTTGTTTTAAATTAATTAAAACATCTCTTTTTCCCTTAAGTTTGGGTTATTCAGGCCTTATTTGTTGAGTTGTGAAAATTACAAAGATAAGAATAATGCCACGAAAGAAAGAGAGTGATAAGATTAACGGGAGAATACAGATAATCAGAACTGCATTAGATTTGTTTAAAGAATTAATTGAAACATCTCTTTTACCCTTTAAGTGGGGTTATTCACGCATAATTTGTTCAGTTGTGAAAATTACAAAGATAAGAATAATGCAAAGAAAGAAGTAGAGTGAACAAATTAACCGGAAAAAGAGATAATCAGAACTGCATTAGATTTGTTTTAAATTAATTAAAACATCTCTTTTTTCTTTGAGCGGGGTCATTAAGGCATAATTTGTTCAGTTTTGAAAATTGAAAAGATAAGAATAATGCCACGGAAGAAGTAGAGTAAAAAGATTAACCGGAGAATAGAGATAATCAGAACTGCATTAGATTTGTTTAAAGAATAAATTGAAACATCTCTTTTACCCTTTCAGTGGGGTTATTCAGGCATAATTTGTTCACTTGTGAAAATTACAAAGATAAGAATAATGCTACGGAAGAAGTAGAGTGAAAAGATTAACCGGAGAATAGAGATAATCAGAACTGCATTAGACTTGTTTTAAATTAATTGAAACAATACTTTTACCCTTTAAGTGGGGTTATTCACGCATAATTTGTTCAGTTGTGAAAATTACAAAGATAAGAATAATTCCACGGAAGAAGTAGAGTGAAAAGATTAACCGGAGAATAGAGATTTTTAGAACTGCATTAGATTTGTTTTAGAATTAATTGAAACATTTCTTTTACCCTTTAAGTGGGGTTATTCAGGCATAATTTGTTCAGTTGTGAAAATTACAAAGATAAGAATAATGCAAAGGAAGCAGTAGAGTAAACAAATTAACCGGAAAATAGAGATAATCAGATCTGCATTAGATTTGTTTAAAGAATTAATTAAAACATCTCTTTTACCCTTTCAGTGGGGTTATTCACGCATAATTTGTTCAGTTGTGAAAATTACAAAGATAAGAATAATGCCACGGAAGAAGTAGAGTGAAACGATTAAGAGGAGAATAGAGATAATCAGAACTGCATTAGATTTGTTTAAAGAATTAATTGAAACATCACTTTTACCCTTTAAGTGGGGTTATTCAGGCATAATTTGTTCGGTTGTGAAAATTACAAAGATAAGAATAATGCAAAGAAAGAAGTAGAGTGAACAAATTAACCGGAGAATAGAGATAATCAGAACTGCATTAGATTTGTTTTAAATTAATTAAATCATCTCTTTTTTCTTTAAGTGGGGTCATTCAGGCATAATTTGTTCAGTTGTGAAAATTGAAAAGATAAGAATAATGCCACGGAAGAAGTAGAGTAAAAAGATTAACCGGAGAATAGAGATAATCAGAACTGCATTAGATTTGTTTAAAGAATAAATTGAAACATCTCTTTTACCCTTTCAGTGGGGTTATTCAGGCATAATTTGTTCAGTTGTGAAAATTGCAAAGATAAGAATAATGCAAAGGAAGAAGTAGAGTGAAAAGATTACCTGGAGAATAGAGATAATCAGAACTGCATTAGACTTGTTTTAAATTAATTGAAACATCTCTTTTACCCTTTAATTGGGGTTATTCAGGCATAATTTTTTCAGTTGTGAAAATTACAAAAATAAGAATAATGCAAAGAAAGAAGTAGAGTGAACAAATTAACCGGAGAATAGAGATAATAAAAACTGCCTTAGACTTGTTTAAAATTAATTGAAACATCTCTTTTACCCTTTAAGTGGGGTTATTCAGGCATAATTTGTTCAGTTGAGAAAATTACAAAGATAAGAATAATGCCACGGAAGAAGTAGAGTGAAAAGATTAACCGGATAAATAGAGATAATCAGAACTGCATTAGATTAGTTTAAAGAATTAATTGAAACATCTCTTTTACCCTTTAAGTGGGGTTATTCAGGCATAATTTGTTCATTGTGAAAATTACAAAGATAAGAATAATGCAAAGGAAGAAGTAGAGTGAACAAATTAACCCGAGAATAGAGATAATCAGAACTGCATTAGACATGTTTTAAATTAATTAAAACATCTCTTTTACCCTTTAAGTGGGGTTATTCACGCATAATTTGTTCAGTTGTGAAAATTACAAAGATAAGAATAATGCCACGGAAGAAGTAGAGTGAAACGATTAACAGGAGAATAGAGATAATCAGAACTGCATTAGATTTGTTTAAAGAATTAATTGAAACATCTCTTTTACCCTTTAAGTAGGGTTATTCAGGCATAATTCGTTAAGTTGTGAAAATTACAAAGATAAGAATACTCCACGAAAGAAGTAGAGTGAAAAGATCAACCGGAGAATAGAGATAATCAGAACTTCATTAGATTTGTTTTAAATTAATTAAAACATCTCTTTTTTCTTTAAGTGGGGTCATTCAGGCATAATTTGTTCAGTTGTGAAAATTGAAAAGATAAGAATAATGCCACGGAAGAAGTAAATTAAAAAGATTAAACGGAGAATAGAGATAATCAGAACTGCATTAGATTTGTTTAAAGAATTAATGAAAACATCTCTTTTACCCTTTAAGTGGGGTTATTCAGGCATAATTTGTGCAGTTGTGAAAATTACAAAGATAAGAATAATGCCACGGAAGAAGTAGAGTAAAAAGATTAACCGGAGAATAGAGATAATCAGAACTGCATTAAATTTGTTTTAAATTAATTAAAACATCTTTTTTTCCCTTAAGTTTGGGTTATTCAGGCCTTATTTGTTCAAATGTGAAAATTACAAAAATAAGAATAATGCCACGAAAGAAAGAGAGTGAAAAGATTAACGGGAGAATACAGATAATCAGAACTGCATTAGATTTGTTTAAAGAATTAATTGAAACATCTCTTTTACCCTTTAAGTGGGGTTATTCACGCATAATTTGTTCAGTTGTGAAAATTACAAAGATAAGAATAATGCCACGGAAGAAGTAGAGTGAAACGATTAACAGGAGAATAGAGATAATCAGAACTGCATTAGATTTGTTTAAAGAATAAATTGAAACATCTCTTTTACCCTTTCAGTGGGGTTATTCAGGCATAATTTGTTCAGTTGTGAAAATTACAAAGATAAGAATAATGCAAAGGAAGAAGTAGAGTGAACAAATTAACCGGAGAATAGAGATAATCAGAACTGCATTAGATTTGTTTAAAGAATCAATTGAAACATCTCTTTTACCCTTTCAGTTGGGTTATTCAGGCATAATTTGTTCAGTTGTGAAAATTACAAAGATAAGAATAATGCCACGGAAGAAGTAGAGTGAAACGATTAACAGGAGAATAGAGATAATCAGAACTGCATTAGATTTGTTTAAAGAATTAATTGAAACATCTCTTTTACCCTTTAAGTAGGGTTATTCAGGCATAATTCGTTAAGTTGTGAAAATTACAAAGATAAGAATAATGCCACGAAAGAAGTAGAGTTAAAAGATTAACCGGAGAATAGAGATAATCAGAACTTCATTAGATTTGTTTTAAATCAATTAAAACATCTCTTTTTTCTTTAAGTGGGGTCATTCAGGCATAATTTGTTCAGTTGTGAAAATTGAAAAAATAAGAATAATGCCACGGAAGAAGTAAAGTAAAAAGATTCAACGGAGAATAGAGATAATCAGAACTGCATTAGATTTGTTTAAAGAATTAATGAAAACATCTCTTTTACCCTTTAAGTGGTGTTATTCAGGCATAATTTGTGCAGTTGTGAAAATTAAAAAGATAAGAATAATGCCACGAAAGAAGTAGAGTAAAAAGATTAACCGGAGAATAGAGATAATCAGAACTGCATTAGATTTGTTTTAAATTAATTAAAACATCTCTTTTTCCCTTAAGTTTGGGTTATTCAGTCCTTATTTGTTCAAATGTGAAAATTACAAAGATAAGAATAATGCCACGAAAGAAAGAGAGTGAAAAGATTAATAGGAGAATACAGATAATCAGAACTGCATTAGATTTGTTTAAAGAATTAATTGAAACATCTCTTTTACCCTTTAAGTGGGGTTATTCACGCATAATTTGTTCAGTTGTGAAAATTACAAAGATAAGAATAATGCCACGGAAGAAGTAGAGTGAAAAGATTAACCGGAGAATAGAGATAATCAGAACTGCATTAGACTTGTTTTAAATTAATTGAAACAATACTTTTACCCCTTAAGTGGGGTTATTCACGCATAATTTGTTCAGTTGTGAAAATTACAAAGATAAGAATAATGCCACGGAAGAAGTAGAGTGAAACGATTAACAGGAGAATAGAGATAATCAGAACTGCATTAGATTTGTTTAAAGAATTAATTGAAACATCTCTTTTACCCTTTAAGTGGGGTTATTCAGGCATAATTCGTTAAGTTGTGAAAATTACAAAGATAAGAATAATGCCACGAAAGAAGTAGAGTGAAAAGATTAACCGGAGAATAGAGATAATCAGAACTTCATTAGATTTGTTTTAAATTAATTAAAACATCTCTTTTTTCTTTAAGTGGGGTCATTCAGGCATAATTTGTTCAGTTGTGAAAATGGAAAAGATAAGAATAATGCCACGGAAGAAGTAGAGTAAAAAGATTAAGCGGAGAATAGAGATAATCAGAACTGCATTAGATTTGTTTAAAGAATTAATTGAAACATCTCTTTTACCCTTTAAGTGGGGTTATTCAGGCATAATTTGTTCAGTTGTGAAAATTACAAAGATAAGAATAATGCAAAGGAAGAAGTAGAGTGAAAAGATTAACCAGAGGATAGAGATAATCAGAACTGCATTAGATTTTCTTAAGAATTTATTGAAACATCTCTTTTACCCTTTAAGTGGGGTTATTCAGGCATAATTTGTTCAGTTGTGAAAATTACAAAGATAAGAATAATGCAAAGGAAGAAGTAGAGTGAACAAATTAACCGGAGAATAGAGATAATCAGAACTGCATTAGATTTGGTTAGAGAATTAATTGAAACATCTCTTTTACCTTTAAGTGGGGTTATTCACGCATAATTTGTTCAGTTGTGAAAATTACAAAGATAAGAATAATGCCACGGAAGAAGTAGAGTGAAAAGATTAACCGGAGAATAGAGATAATCAGAACTGCATTAGATTTGTTTAAGAATTTATTGAAACATCTCTTTTACCCTTTAAGTGGGGTTATTCAGGCATAATTTGTTCAGTTGTGTAAATTACAAAGATAAGAATAATGCAAAGGAAGAAAGAAAGTGAAAAGATTAACGGGAGAATAGAGATAATCAGAACTGCATTAGATTTGTTTAAAGAATTAATTGAAACATCTCTTTTACCCTTTAAGTGGGGTTATTCAGGCATAATTTGTTTAGTTGTGAAAATTACAAAGATAAGAATAATTCCACGGAAGAAGTAGAGTGAAAAGATTAACCGGAGAATAGAGATTATCAGAACTGCATTAGATTTGTTTTAGAATTAATTGAAACATTTCTTTTACCCTTTAAGTGGGGTTATTCATGCATAATTTCTTCAGTTGTGAAAATTACAAAGATAAGAATAATGCAAAGGAAGAAGTAGAGTGAACAAATTAACCGGAGAATAGAGATTATCAGAACTGCATTAGATTTGGTTTAAATTAATTAAAACATCTCTTTTTTCTTTAAGTGGGGTCATTCAGGCATAATTTGTTCAGTTGTGAAAATTGAAAAGATAAGAATAATGCCACGGAAGATTGGAGTAAAAAGATTAACCGGAGAATAGAGATAATCAGAACTGCATTAGATTTGTTTAAAGAATTAATTGAAACATCTCTTTTACCCTTTCAGTTGGGTTATTCAGGCATAATTTGTTCAGTTGTGAAAATTACAAAGATAAGAATAATGCAAAGGAAGAAGTAGAGTGAAAAGATTAACCGGAAAATAGAAATAATCAGAACTGCATTAGATTTGTCTAAAGAATTAATGAAACATCTATTTTACCCTTTAAGTGGGTTTTTTTTTCGGTATAATATTGTTCAGTTGTGAAAAGTACAAAGATAAGAATAATGCCACGGAAGAAGTAGAGTGAAAAGATTAACAGGAGAATAGAGATAATCAGAACTGCATTAGATTTGTTTAAAGAATGAATTGAAACATCTCTTTTACCCTTTAAGTGGGGTATTCAGGCATAATTCGTTAAGTTGTGAAAATTACAAGGATAATAATAATGCCACGAAAGAAGTAGAGTGAAAAGATTAACCGGAGAATAGAGATAATCAGAACTGCATTAGATTTGTTTTAGAATTAATTGAAACATCTCTTTTTCCCTTTAAGTGGGTTTATTCACACATAATTTGGTCAGTTGTGAAAATTACAAAGATAAGAATAATGCAAAGGAAGAAGGAGAGAGAACAAATTAACCGGAGAATAGAGATAATCAGAACTGCATTAGAATTGTTTTAAATTAATTGAAAAATCTCTTTTACCCTTTCAGTGGGGTTATTCAGGCATAATTTGTTCAGTTGTGAAAATTACAAAGATAAGAATAATGCAAAGGAAGAAGTAGAGTGAACAAATTAACCGGAGATAAAGATAATCAGAACTGCATTAGATTTGTTTTAAATTAATTGAAACTTCTCTTTTACCCTTTAAGTGGGGTTATTCAGGCATAATTTTTCAGTTGTGAAAATTACAAAGATAAGAATAATGCCACGGAAGAAGTAGAGTGAAAAGATTAACCGGAGAATAGAGATAATCAGAACTGCATTAGATTTGTTTAAGAATTTATTGAAACATCTCTTTTACCCTTTAAGTGGGGTTATTCAGGCATAATTTGTTCAGTTGTGAAAATTACAAAGATAAGAATAATGCAAAGGAAGAAAGAAAGTGAAAAGATTAACGGGAGAATAGAGATAATCAGAACTGCATTAGATTTGTTTAAAGAATTAATTGAAACATCTCTTTTACCCTTTAAGTGGGGTTATTCACGCATAATTTGTTTAGTTGTGAAAATTACAAAGATAAGAATAATTCCACGGAAGAAGTAGAGTAAAAAGATTAACCGGAGAATAGAGATTATCAGAACTGCATTAGATTTGTTTTAGAATTAATTGAAACATTTCTTTTACCCTTTAAGTGGGGCTATTCACGCATAATTTCTTCAGTTGTGAAAATTACAAAGATAAGAATAATGCAAAGGAAGAAGTAGAGTGAACAAATTAACCGGAGAATAGAGATTATCAGAACTGCATTAGATTTGGTTTAAATTAATTAAAACATCTCTTTTTTCTTTAAGTGGGGTCATTCAGGCATAATTTGTTCAGTTGTGAAAATTGAAAAGATAAGAATAATGCCACGGAAGATTGGAGTAAAAAGATTAACCGGAGAATAGAGATAATCAGAACTGCATTAGATTTGTTTAAAGAATTAATTGAAACATCTCTTTTACCCTTTTAGTTGGGTTATTCAGGCATAATTTGTTCAGTTGTGAAAATTACAAAGATAAGAATAATGCAAAGGAAGAAGTAGAGTGAAAAGATTAACCGGAGAATAGAGATAATCAGAACTGCATTAGACTTGTTTTAAATTAATTGAAACATCTCTTTTACCCTTCAAGTGAGGTTATTCAGGCATAATTTGTTCAGTTGTGGAAATTAAAAAAAATAAGAATAATGCAAAGAAAGAAGTAGAGTGAACAAATTAACCGGAGAATAGAGATAATCAGAACTGCATTAGGCTTGTTTTAAATTAATTGAAACATTTCTTTTACCCTTTAAGTGGGGTTATTCAGGCAAAATTTGTTCAGTTGAGAAAATTACAAAGATAAGAATAATGCCACGGAAGAAGTAGAGTGAAAAGATTACTAGGCTAAATAGAGATAATCAGAACTGCATTAGATTTGTTTAAAGAATTAATTGAAACATCTCTTTTACCCTTTGAGTGGGGTTATTCAGGCATAATTTGTTCATTGTGAAAATTACAAAGATAAGAATAATGCAAAGGAAGAGGTAGAGTGAACAAATTAACCCGAGAATAGAGATAATCAGAACTGCATTAGACTTGTTTTAAATTAATTGAAACATCTCTTTTACCCTTTAAGTGGGGTTATTCAGGCATAATTTGTTCAGTTGTGAAAATTACAAAGATAAGAATAATGCCACGGAAGAAGTAGAGTGAAACGATTAACAGGAGAATAGAGATAATCAGAACTGCATTAGATTTGTTTAAAAAATTAATTGAAACATCTCTTTTACCCTTTAAGTGGGGTTATTCAGGCATAATTCGTTAAGTTGTGAAAATTACAAAGATAAGAATAATGCCACGAAAGAAGTAGAGTGAAAAGATTAACCGGAGAATAGAGATAATCAGAACTTCATTAGATTTGTTTTAAATTAATTAAAACATCTCTTTTTTCTTTAAGTGGGGTCATTCAGGCATAATTTGTTCAGTTGTGAAAATTGAAAAGATAAGAATAATGCCACCGAAGAAGTAGAGTAAAAAGATTAACCGGAGAATAGAGATAATCAGAACTGCATTAGATTTGTTTAGAGAATTAATGAAAACATCTCTTTTACCCTTTAAGTGGGGTTACTCAGGCATAATTTGTGCAGTTGTGAAAATTACAAAGATAAGAATAATGCCACGGAAGAAGTAGAGTAAATAGATTAACCGGAGAATAGAGATAATCAGAACTGCATTAGATTTGTTTTAAATTAATTAAAACATCTCTTTTTCCCTTAAGTTTGGGTTATTTAGGCCTTATTTTTTCAGTTGTGAAAATTACAAAGATAAGAATAATGCCACGAAAGAAAGAGAGTGAAAAGATTAACCGGAGAATAGAGATAATCAGAACTGCATTAGATTTGTTTAAAGAATTAATTGAAACATCTCTTTTACCCTTTAAGTGGGGTTATTCACGCATAATTTGTTCAGTTGTGAAAATTACGAAGATAAATAATAATGCCACGGAAGAAGTAGAGTGAAAAGATTAACCGGAGAATAGAGATTATCAGAACTGCATTAGATTTGTTTTAGAATTAATTGAAACATCTCGTTTACCCTTTAAGTGGGGTTATTCAGGCATAATTTGTTCAGTTGTGAAAATTACAAAGATAAGAATAATGCAAAGGAAGCAGTAGAGTAAACAAATTAACTGGAAAATAGAGATAATCAGAACTGCATTAGATTTGTTTAAAGAATTAATTGAAACATCTCTTTTACCCTTTAAGTGGGGTTATTCAGGCATAATTTGTTCAGTTGAGAAAATTACAAAGATAAGAATAATGTAAAGAAAGAAGTAGAGTGAACAAATTAACCGGAGAAAGAGATAATCAGAACTGCATTAGATTTGTTTTAAATTAATTAAAACATCTCTTTTTTCTTTGAGCGGGGTCATTCAGGCATAATTTGTTCAGTTGTTAAAATTGAAAAGATAAGAATAATGCCACGGAAGAAGTAGAGTTAAAAGATTAACGGGAGAATACAGATAATCAGAACTGCATTAGATTTGTTTAAAGAATTAATTGAAACATCTCTTTTACCCTTTAGGTGGGGTTATTCAGGCATAATTTGTTCAGTTGTGAAAATTACAAAGATAAATAATAATGCCACAAAAGTAGTAGAGTGAAAAGATTAACCGGAGAATAGAGATAATCAGAACTTCATTAGATTTGTTTTAAATTAATTAAAACATCTCTTTTTTCTTTAAGTGGGGTCATTCAGGCATAATTTGTTCAGTTGTGAAAATTACAAAGATAAGAATAATGCCACGGAAGAAGTAGAGTGAAAAGATTAACCGGAGAATAGAGATAATCAGAACTTCATTAGATTTGTTTTAAATTAATTAAAACATCTCTTTTTTCTTTAAGTGGGGTCATTCAGGCATAATTTGTTCAGTTGTTAAAATTGAAAAGATAAGAATAATGCCAAGGAAGAAGTAGAGTTAAAAGATTAACCGGAGAATAGAGATAATCAGAACTGCATTAGATTTGTTTAAAGAATTAATTGAAACAACTCTTTTACCCTTTAAGTGGGGTTATTCAGGCATAATTTGTTCAGTTGTGAAAATTACAAAGATAAGAATAATGCAAAGGAAGAAGTAGAGTAAACAAATTAACCGGAGAATAGAGATAATCAAAACTGCATTATCCTTGTTTTAAATTAATTGAAACTTCTCTTTTACCCTTTAAGTGGGGTTATTCAGGCATAATTTGTTCAGTTATGAAAATTACAAAGATAAGAATAATGCCACGGAAGAAGTAGGGTGAAAAGATTAACCAGAGAATAGAGATAATCAGAACTGCATTAGATTTGTTTAAATAATTAATTAAAACATCTCTTTCACCCTTTAAGTGGGGTTATTCAGGCATAATTTGTTCAGTTGTGAAAATTACAAAAATATCAATAATGCAAAGGAAGAAGTAGAGTGAAAAGATTAACCGGAGAATAGAGATAATCAGAACTGCATTAGATTTGTTTTAAATTAATTCAACATCTCTTTTTCCTTTAAGTGGGGTTATTCAGGCATAATTTGTTCAGTTGTGAAAATTACAAAGATATGAATAATGCCACGAGAGAAGTAGAGTGAACAAATTAACCGGAGATAATTGTTAATCAGAACTGCATTAGATTTGTTTAAAAAATTAATTGAAACATCTCTTTTACCTTTTAAGTGGGGTTATTCAGGCATAATTTGTTCAGTTGTAAAAATTATAAAGATAAGAATAATGCCACGGAAGAAGTAGAGTGAAAAGATTAACCGGAGAATAGAGATAATCAGAACTGCATTAGATTTGTTTAAAGAATAAATTGAAACATCTCTTTTACCCTTTCAGTGGGGTTATTCAGGCATAATTTGTTCAGTTGTGAAAATTACAAAGATAAGAATAATGCCACGGAATAAGTAGAGTGAAAAGATTAACCGGAGAATAGAGATAATCAGAACTGCATTAGATTTGTTTTAAATTAATTGAAACTTCTCTTTTACCCTTTAAGTGGGGTTATTCAGGCATAATTTTTCAGTTGTGAAAATTACAAAGATAAGAATAATGCCACGGAAGAAGTAGAGTGAAAAGATTAACCGGAGAATAGAGATAATCAGAACTGCATTAGATTTGTTTAAGAATTTATTAAAACATCTCTTTTACCCTTTAAGTGGGGTTATTCAGGCATAATTTTTTCAGTTGTGAAAATTACAAAGATAAGAATAATGCAAAGGAAGAAAGAAAGTGAAAAGATTAACGGGAGAATAGAGATAATCAGAACTGCATTAGATTTGTTTAAAGAATTAATTGAAACATCTCTTTTACCCTTTAAGTGGGGTTATTCAGGCATAATTTGTTTAGTTGTGAAAATTACAAAGATAAGAATAATTCCACGGAAGAAGTAGAGTGAAAAGATTAACCGGAGAATAGAGATTATCAGAACTGCATTAGATTTGTTTTAGAATTAATTGAAACATTTCTTTTACCCTTTAAGTGGGGTTATTCACGCATAATTTCTTCAGTTGTGAAAATTACAAAGATAAGAATAATGCAAAGGAAGAAGTAGAGTGAACAAATTAACCGGAGAATAGAGATTATCAGAACTGCATTAGATTTGGTTTAAATTAATTAAAACATCTCTTTTTTCTTTAAGTGGGGTCATTCAGGCATAATTTGTTCAGTTGTGAAAATTGAAAAGATAAGAATAATGCCACGGAAGATTGGAGTAAAAAGATTAACCGGAGAATAGAGATAATCACAACTGCATTAGATTTGTTTAAAGAATTAATTGAAACATCTCTTTTACCCTTTCAGTTGGGTTATTCAGGCATAATTTGTTCAGTTGTGAAAATTACAAAGATAAGAATAATGCAAAGGAAGAAGTAGAGTGAAAAGATTAACCGGAGAATAGAGATAACAGAACTGCATTAGACTTGTTTTAAATTAATTGAAACATCTCTTTTACCCTTTAAGTGAGGTTATTCAGGCATAATTTGTTCAGTTGTGGAAATTACAAAAATAAGAATAATGCAAAGAAAGAAGTAGAGTGAACAAATTAACCGGAGAATAGAGATAATCAGAACTGCATTAGACTTGTTTTAAATTAATTGAAACATCTCTTTTACCGTTTAAGTGGGGTTATTCAGGCATAATTTGTTCAGTTGAGAAAATTACAAAGTTAAGAATAATGCCACGGAAGAAGTAGAGTGAAAAGATTACCAGGCTAAATAGAGATAATCAGAACTGCATTAGATTTGTTTAAAGAATTAATTGAAACATCTCTTTTACCCTTTAAGTGGGGTTATTCAGGCATAATTTGTTCATTGTGAAAATTACAAAGATAAGAATAATGCAAAGGAAGAAGTAGAGTGAACAAATTAACCCGAGAATAGAGATAATCAGAACTGCATTAGACTTGTTTTAAATTAATTGAAACATCTCTTTTACCCTTTAAGTGGGGTTATTCACGCATAATTTGTTCAGTTGTGAAAATTACAAAGATAAGAATAATGCCACGGAAGAAGTAGAGTGAAACGATTAACAGGAGAATAGAGATAATCAGAACTGCATTAGATTTGTTTAAAAAATTTATTGAAACATCTCTTTTACCCTTTAAGTGGGGTTATTCAGGCATAATTTGTTCAGTTGTAAAAATTATAAAGATAAGAATAATGCCACGGAAGAAGTAGAGTGAAAAGATTAACCGGAGAATAGAGATAATCAGAACTGCATTAGATTTGTTTAAAGAATAAATTGAAACATCTCTTTTACCCTTTCAGTGGGGTTATTCAGGCATAATTTGTTCAGTTGTGAAAATTACAAAGATAAGAATAATGCCACGGAATAAGTAGAGTGAAAAGATTAACCGGAGAATAGAGATAATCAGAACTGCATTAGATTTGTTTTAAATTAATTGAAACTTCTCTTTTACCCTTTAAGTGGGGTTATTCAGGCATAATTTTTCAGTTGTGAAAATTACAAAGATAAGAATAATGCCACGGAAGAAGTAGAGTGAAAAGATTAACCGGAGAATAGAGATAATCAGAACTGCATTAGATTTGTTTAAGAATTTATTGAAACATCTCTTTTACCCTTTAAGTGGGGTTATTCAGGCATAATTTTTTCAGTTGTGAAAATTACAAAGATAAGAATAATGCAAAGGAAGAAAGAAAGTGAAAAGATTAACGGGAGAATAGAGATAATCAGAACTGCATTAGATTTGTTTAAAGAATTAATTGAAACATCTCTTTTACCCTTTAAGTGGGGTTATTCAGGCATAATTTGTTTAGTTGTGAAAATTACAAAGATAAGAATAATTCCACGGAAGAAGTAGAGTGAAAAGATTAACCGGAGAATAGAGATTATCAGAACTGCATTAGATTTGTTTTAGAATTAATTGAAACATTTCTTTTACCCTTTAAGTGGGGTTATTCACGCATAATTTCTTCAGTTGTGAAAATTACAAAGATAAGAATAATGCAAAGGAAGAAGTAGAGTGAACAAATTAACCGGAGAATAGAGATTATCAGAACTGCATTAGATTTGGTTTAAATTAATTAAAACATCTCTTTTTTCTTTAAGTGGGGTCATTCAGGCATAATTTGTTCAGTTGTGAAAATTGAAAAGATAAGAATAATGCCACGGAAGATTGGAGTAAAAAGATTAACCGGAGAATAGAGATAATCACAACTGCATTAGATTTGTTTAAAGAATTAATTAAAACATCTCTTTTACCCTTTCAGTTGGGTTATTCAGGCATAATTTGTTCAGTTGTGAAAATTACAAAGATAAGAATAATGCAAAGGAAGAAGTAGAGTGAAAAGATTAACCGGAGAATAGAGATAACAGAACTGCATTAGACTTGTTTTAAATTAATTGAAACATCTCTTTTACCCTTTAAGTGAGGTTATTCAGGCACAATTTGTTCAGTTGTGGAAATTACAAAAATAAGAATAATGCAAAGAAAGAAGTAGAGTGAACAAATTAACCGGAGAATAGAGATAATCAGAACTGCATTAGACTTGTTTTAAATTAATTGAAACATCTCTTTTACCCTTTAAGTGGGGTTATTCAGGCATAATTTGTTCAGTTGAGAAAATTACAAAGTTAAGAATAATGCCACGGAAGAAGTAGAGTGAAAAGATTACCAGGCTAAATAGAGATAATCAGAACTGCATTAGATTTGTTTAAAGAATTAATTGAAACATCTCTTTTACCCTTTAAGTGGGGTTATTCAGGCATAATTGGTTCATTGTGAAAATTACAAAGATAAGAATAATGCAAAGGAAGAAGTAGAGTGAACAAATTAACCCGAGAATAGAGATAATCAGAACTGCATTAGACTTGTTTTAAATTAATTGAAACATCTCTTTTACCCTTTAAGTGGGGTTATTCACGCATAATTTGTTCAGTTGTGAAAATTACAAAGATAAGAATAATGCCACGGAAGAAGTAGAGTGAAACGATTAACAGGAGAATAGAGATAATCAGAACTGCATTAGATTTGTTTAAAAAATTAATTGAAACATCTCTTTTACCCTTTAAGTGGGGTTATTCAGGCATAATTCGTTAAGTTGTGAAAATTACAAAGATAAGAATAATGCCACGAAAGAAGTAGAGTGAAAAGATTAACCGGAGAATAGAGATAATCAGAACTTCATTAGATTTGTTTTAAATTAATTAAAACATCTCTTTTTTCTTTAAGTGGGGTCATTCAGGCATAATTTGTTCAGTTGTGAAAATTGAAAAGATAAGAATAATGCCACCGAAGAAGTAGAGTAAAAAGATTAACCGGAGAATAGAGATAATCAGAACTGCATTAGATTTGTTTAAAGAATTAATGAAAACATCTCTTTTACCCTTTAAGTGGGGTTATTCAGGCATAATTTGTGCAGTTGTGAAAATTACAAAGATAAGAATAATGCCACGGAAGAAGTAGAGTAAATAGATTAACCGGAGAATAGAGATAATCAGAACTGCATTAGATTTGTTTTAAATTAATTAAAACATCTCTTTTTCCCTTAAGTTTGGGTTATTCAGGCCTTATTTGTTCGGTTGTGAAAATTACAAAGATAAGAATAATGCCACGAAAGAAAGAGAGTGATAAGATTAACGGGAGAATACAGATAATCAGAACTGCATTAGATTTGTTTAAAGAATTAATTGAAACATCTCTTTTACCCTTTAAGTGGGGTTATTCACGCATAATTTGTTCAGTTGTGAAAATTACAAAGATAAAAAATAATGCCACGGAAGAAGTAGAGTGAAAAGATTAACCGGAGAATAGAGATTATCAGAACTGCATTAGATTTGTTTTAGAATTAATTGAAACATATCGTTTACCCTTTAAGTGGGGTTATTCAGGCATAATTTGTTCAGTTGTGAAAATTACAAAGATAAGAATAATGCAAAGAAAGAAGTAGAGTGAACAAATTAACCGGAAAAAGAGATAATCAGAACTGCATTAGATTTGTTTTAAATTAATTAAAACATCTCTTTTTTCTTTGAGCGGGGTCATTCAGGCATAATTTGTTCAGTTGTGAAAATTGAAAAGATAAGAATAATGCCACGGAAGAAGTAGAGTAAAAAGATTAACCGGAGAATAGAGATAATAGAACTGCATTAGATTTGTTTAAAGAATAAATTGAAACATCTCTTTTACCCTTTCAGTGGGGTTATTCAGGCATAATTTGTCCAGTTGTGAAAATTACAAAGATAAGAATAATGCCACGGAAGAAGTAGAGTGAAAAGATTAACCGGAGAATAGAGATAATCAGAACTGCATTAGACTTGTTTTAAATTAATTGAAACAATACTTTTACCCTTTAAGTGGGGTTATTCACGCATAATTTGTTCAGTTGTGAAAATTACAAAGATAAGAATAATGCCACGGAAGAAGTAGAGTGAAACGATTAACACTAGAATAGAGATAATCAGAACTGCATTAGATTTGTTTAAAGAATTAATTGAAACATCTCTTTTACCCTTTAAGTGGGGTTATTCAGGCATAATTTGTTTAGTTGTGAAAATTACAAAGATAAGAATAATTCCACGGAAGAAGTAGAGTGAAAAGATTAACCGGAGAATAGAGATTTTTAGAACTGCATTAGATTTGTTTTAGAATTAATTGAAACATTTCTTTTACCCTTTAAGTGGGGTTATTCAGGCATAATTTGTTCAGTTGTGAAAATTACAAAGATAAGAATAATGCAAAGGAAGCAGTAGAGTAAACAAATTAACCGGAAAATAGAGATAATCAGATCTGCATTAGATTTGTTTAAAGAATTAATTAAAACATCTCTTTTACCCTTTCAGTGGGGTTATTCACGCATAATTTGTTCAGTTGTGAAAATTACAAAGATAAGAATAATGCAAAGGAAGAAGTAGAGTGAAACGATTAAGAGGAGAATAGAGATAATCAGAACTGCATTAGATTTGTTTAAAGAATTAATTGAAACATCTCTTTTACCCTTTAAGTGGGGTTATTCAGGCATAATTTGTTCAGTTGTGAAAATTACAAAGATAAGAATAATGCAAAGGAAGAAGTAGAGTGAACAAATTAACCGAAGAATAGAGATAATCAGAACTGCATTAGATTTGTTTAAAATTAATTAAATCATCTCTTTTTTCTTTAAGTGGGGTCATTCAGGCATAATTTGTTCAGTTGTGAAAATTGAAAAGATAAGAATAATGCCACGGAAGAAGTAGAGTAAAAAGATTAACCGGAGAATAGAGATACTCAGAACTGCATTAGATTTGTTTAAAGAATAAATTGAAACATCTCTTTTACCCTTTCAGTGGGGTTATTCAGGCATAATTTGTTCAGTTGTGAAAATTATAAAGATAAGAATAATGCAAAGGAAGAAGTAGAGTGAAAAGATTACCTGGAGAATAGAGATAATCAGAACTGCATTAGACTTGTTTTAAATTAATTGAAACATCTCTTTTACCCTTTAATTGGGGTTATTCAGGCATAATTTTTTCAGTTGTGAAAATTACAAAGATAAGAATAATGCAAAGAAAGAAGTAGAGTGAACAAATTAACCGGAGAATAGAGATAATAAAAACTGCATTAGACTTGTTTAAAATTAATTGAAACATCTCTTTTACCCTTTAAGTGGGGTTATTCAGGCATAATTTGTTCAGTTAAGAAAATTACAAAGATAAGAATAATGCCACGGAAGAAGTAGAGTGAAAAGATTAACCGGATAAATAGAGATAATCAGAACTGCATTAGATTTGTTTAAAGAATTAATTGAAACATCTCTTTTACCCTTTAAGTGGGGTTATTCAGGCATAATTTGTTCATTGTGAAAATTACAAAGATAAAAATAATGCAAAGGAAGAAGTAGAGTGAACAAATTAACCCGAGAATAGAGATAATCAGAACTGCATTAGACTTGTTTTAAATTAATTGAAACATCTCTTTTACCCTTTAAGTGGGGTTATTCACGCATAATTTGTTCAGTTGTGAAAATTATAAAGATAAGAATAATGCTACGGAAGAAGTAGAGTGAAACGATTAACAGGAGAATAGAGATAATCAGAACTGCATTAGATTTGTTTAAAGAATTAATTGAAACATCTCTTTTACCCTTTAAGTAGGGTTATTCAGGCATAATTCGTTAAGTTGTGAAAATTACAAAGATAAGAATAATGCCACGAAAGAAGTAAAGTAAAAAGATTAACCGGAGAATAGAGATAATCAGAACTTCATTAGATTTGTTTTAAATTAATTAAAACATCTCTTTTTTTTTTAAGTGGGGTAATTCAGGCATAATTTGTTCAGTTGTGAAAATTGAAAAGATAAGAATAATGCCACGGAAGAAGTAAAGTAAAAAGATTAAACGGAGAATAGAGATAATCAGAACTGCATTAGATTTGTTTAAAGAATTAATGAAAACATCTCTTTTACCCTTTAAGTGGGGTTATTCAGGCATAATTTGTGCAGTTGTGAAAATTACAAAGATAAGAATAATGCCACGGAAGAAGTAGAGTAAAAAGATTAACCGGAGAATAGAGATAATCAGAACTGCATTAGATTTGTTTTAAATTAATTAAAACATCTCTTTTTCCCTTAAGTTTTGGTTATTCAGTCCTTATTTGTTCAAATGTGAAAATTACAAAGATAAGAATAATGCCACGAAAGAAAGAGAGTGAAAAGATTAACGGGAGAATACAGATAATCAGAACTGCATTAGATTTGTTTAAAGAATTAATTGAAACATCTCTTTTACCCTTTAAGTGGGGTTATTCACGCATAATTTGTTCAGTTGTGAAAATTACAAAGATAAGAATAATGCAAAGGAAGAAGTAGAGTGAAAAGATTAACCAGAGGATAGAGATAATCAGAACTGCATTAGATTTGTTTAAGAATTTATTGAAACATCTCTTTTACCCTTTAAGTGGGGTTATTCAGGCATAATTTGTTCAGTTGTGAAAATTACAAAGATAAGAATAATGCAAAGGAAGAAGTAGAGTGAACAAATTAACCGGAGAATAGAGATAATCAGAACTGCATTAGATTTGGTTAAAGAATTAATTGAAACATCTCTTTTACCTTTAAGTGGGGTTATTCACGCATAATTTGTTCAGTTGTGAAAATTACAAAGATAAGAATAATGCCACGGAAGAAGTAGAGTGAAAAGATTAACCGGAAAATAGAGATAATCAGAACTGAGTTAGATTTGTCTAAAGAATTAATGAAACATCTATTTTACCCTTTAAGTGGGTTTTTTTTTCGGTATAATTTGTTCAGTTGTGAAAAGTACAAAGATAAGAATAATGCCACGGAAGAAGTAGAGTGAAAAGATTAACAGGAGAATAGAGATAATCAGAACTGCATTAGATTTGTTTAAAGAATGAATTGAAACATCTCTTTTACCCTTTAAGTGGGGTTATTCAGGCATAATTCGTTAAGTTGTGAAAATTACAAGGATAAGAATAATGCCACGAAAGAAGTAGAGTAAAAAGATTACCGGAGTATAGAGATAATCAGAACTGCATTAGATTTGTTTTAGAATTAATTGAAACATCTCAATTTCCCTTTAAATGGGTTTATTCACACATAATTTGTTCAGTTGTGAAAATGACAAAGATAAGAATAATGCAAAGGAAGAAGGAGAGAGAACAAATTAACCGGAGAATAGAGATAATCAGAACTGCATTAGACTTGTTTTAAATTAATTGAAACATCTCTTTTACCCTTTCAGTGGGGTTATTCAGGCATAATTTGTTCAGTTGTGAAAATTACAAAGATAAGAATAATGCAAAGGAAGAAGTAGAGTGAACAAATTAACCGGAGATAGAGATAATCAGAACTGCATTAGATTTGTTTTAAATTAATTGAAACTTCTCTTTACCCTTTAAGTGGGGTTATTCAGGCATAATTTTTCAGTTGTGAAAATTACAAAGATAAGAATAATGCCACGGAAGAAGTAGAGTGAAAAGATTAACCGGAGAATAGAGATAATCAGAACTGCATTAGATTTGTTTAAGAATTTATTGAAACATCTCTTTTACCCTTTAAGTGGGGTTATTCAGGCATAATTTGTTCAGTTGTGAAAATTACAAAGATAAGAATAATGCAAAGGAAGAAAGAAAGTGAAAAGATTAACGGGAGAATAGAGATAATCAGAACTGCATTAGATTTGTTTAAAGAATTAATTGAAACATCTCTTTTACCCTTTAAGTGGGGTTATTCAGGCATAATTTGTTTAGTTGTGAAAATTACAAAGATAAGAATAATTCCACGGAAGAAGTAGAGTGAAAAGATTAACCGAAGAATAGAGATTATCAGAACTGCATTAGATTTGTTTTAGAATTAATTGAAAAATTTCTTTTACCCTTTAAGTGGGGTTATTCACGCATAATTTCTTCAGTTGTGAAAATTACAAAGATAAGAATAATGCAAAGGAAGAAGTAGAGTGAACAAATTAACCGGAGAATAGAGATTATCAGAACTGCATTAGATTTGGTTTAAATTAATTAAAACATCTCTTTTTTCTTTAAGTGGGGTCATTCAGGCATAATTTGTTCAGTTGTGAAAATTGAAAAGATAAGAATAATGCCACGGAAGAAGTAGAGTGAAACGATTAACAGGAGAATAGAGATAATCAGAACTGCATTAGATTTGTTTAAAGAATAAATTGAAACATCTCTTTTACCCTTTCAGTGGGGTTATTCAGGCATAATTTGTCCAGTTGTGAAAATTACAAAGATAAGAATAATGCCACGGAAGAAGTAGAGTGAAAAGATTAACCGGAGAATAGAGATAATCAGAACTGCATTAGACTTGTTTTAAATTAATTGAAACAATACTTTTACCCTTTAAGTGGGGTTATTCACGCATAATTTGTTCAGTTGTGAAAATTACAAAGATAAGAATAATGCCACGGAAGAAGTAGAGTGAAACGATTAACACTAGAATAGAGATAATCAGAACTGCATTAGATTTGTTTAAAGAATTAATTGAAACATCTCTTTTACCCTTTAAGTGGGGTTATTCAGGCATAATTTGTTTAGTTGTGAAAATTACAAAGATAAGAATAATTCCACGGAAGAAGTAGAGTGAAAAGATTAACCGGAGAATAGAGATTTTTAGAACTGCATTAGATTTGTTTTAGAATTAATTGAAACATTTCTTTTACCCTTTAAGTGGGGTTATTCAGGCATAATTTGTTCAGTTGTGAAAATTACAAAGATAAGAATAATGCAAAGGAAGCAGTAGAGTAAACAAATTAACCGGAAAATAGAGATAATCAGATCTGCATTAGATTTGTTTAAAGAATTAATTAAAACATCTCTTTTACCCTTTCAGTGGGGTTATTCACGCATAATTTGTTCAGTTGTGAAAATTACAAAGATAAGAATAATGCAAAGGAAGAAGTAGAGTGAAACGATTAAGAGGAGAATAGAGATAATCAGAACTGCATTAGATTTGTTTAAAGAATTAATTGAAACATCTCTTTTACCCTTTAAGTGGGGTTATTCAGGCATAATTTGTTCAGTTGTGAAAATTACAAAGATAAGAATAATGCAAAGGAAGAAGTAGAGTGAACAAATTAACCGGAGAATAGAGATAATCAGAACTGCATTAGATTTGTTTAAAATTAATTAAATCATCTCTTTTTTCTTTAAGTGGGGTCATTCAGGCATAATTTGTTCAGTTGTGAAAATTGAAAAGATAAGAATAATGCCACGGAAGAAGTAGAGTAAAAAGATTAACCGGAGAATAGAGATACTCAGAACTGCATTAGATTTGTTTAAAGAATAAATTGAAACATCTCTTTTACCCTTTCAGTGGGGTTATTCAGGCATAATTTGTTCAGTTGTGAAAATAATAAAGATAAGAATAATGCAAAGGAAGAAGTAGAGTGAAAAGATTACCTGGAGAATAGAGATAATCAGAACTGCATTAGACTTGTTTTAAATTAATTGAAACATCTCTTTTACCCTTTAATTGGGGTTATTCAGGCATAATTTTTTCAGTTGTGAAAATTACAAAGATAAGAATAATGAAAAGAAAGAAGTAGAGTGAACAAATTAACCGGAGAATAGAGATAATAAAAACTGCATTAGACTTGTTTAAAATTAATTGAAACATCTCTTTTACCCTTTAAGTGGGGTTATTCAGGCATAATTTGTTCAGTTAAGAAAATTACAAAGATAAGAATAATGCCACGGAAGAAGTAGAGTGAAAAGATTAACCGGATAAATAGAGATAATCAGAACTGCATTAGATTTGTTTAAAGAATTAATTGAAACATCTCTTTTACCCTTTAAGTGGGGTTATTCAGGCATAATTTGTTCATTGTGAAAATTACAAAGATAAAAATAATGCAAAGGAAGAAGTAGAGTGAACAAATTAACCCGAGAATAGAGATAATCAGAACTGCATTAGACTTGTTTTAAATTAATTGAAACATCTCTTTTACCCTTTAAGTGGGGTTATTCACGCATAATTTGTTCAGTTGTGAAAATTATAAAGATAAGAATAATGCTACGGAAGAAGTAGAGTGAAACGATTAACAGGAGAATAGAGATAATCAGAACTGCATTAGATTTGTTTAAAGAATTAATTGAAACATCTCTTTTACCCTTTAAGTAGGGTTATTCAGGCATAATTCGTTAAGTTGTGAAAATTACAAAGATAAGAATAATGCCACGAAAGAAGTAAAGTAAAAAGATTAACCGGAGAATAGAGATAATCAGAACTTCATTAGATTTGTTTTAAATTAATTAAAACATCTCTTTTTTTTTTAAGTGGGGTAATTCAGGCATAATTTGTTCAGTTGTGAAAATTGAAAAGATAAGAATAATGCCACGGAAGAAGTAAAGTAAAAAGATTAAACGGAGAATAGAGATAATCAGAACTGCATTAGATTTGTTTAAAGAATTAATGAAAACATCTCTTTTACCCTTTAAGTGGGGTTATTCAGGCATAATTTGTGCAGTTGTGAAAATTACAAAGATAAGAATAATGCCACGGAAGAAGTAGAGTAAAAAGATTAACCGGAGAATAGAGATAATCAGAACTGCATTAGATTTGTTTTAAATTAATTAAAACATCTCTTTTTCCCTTAAGTTTTGGTTATTCAGTCCTTATTTGTTCAAATGTGAAAATTACAAAGATAAGAATAATGCCACGAAAGAAAGAGAGTGAAAAGATTAACGGGAGAATACAGATAATCAGAACTGCATTAGATTTGTTTAAAGAATTAATTGAAACATCTCTTTTACCCTTTAAGTGGGGTTATTCACGCATAATTTGTTCAGTTGTGAAAATTACAAAGATAAGAATAATGCAAAGGAAGAAGTAGAGTGAAAAGATTAACCAGAGGATAGAGATAATCAGAACTGCATTAGATTTGTTTAAGAATTTATTGAAACATCTCTTTTACCCTTTAAGTGGGGTTATTCAGGCATAATTTGTTCAGTTGTGAAAATTACAAAGATAAGAATAATGCAAAGGAAGAAGTAGAGTGAACAAATTAACCGGAGAATAGAGATAATCAGAACTGCATTAGATTTGGTTAAAGAATTAATTGAAACATCTCTTTTACCTTTAAGTGGGGTTATTCACGCATAATTTGTTCAGTTGTGAAAATTACAAAGATAAGAATAATGCCACGGAAGAAGTAGAGTGAAAAGATTAACCGGAAAATAGAGATAATCAGAACTGAGTTAGATTTGTCTAAAGAATTAATGAAACATCTATTTTACCCTTTAAGTGGGTTTTTTTTTCGGTATAATTTGTTCAGTTGTGAAAAGTACAAAGATAAGAATAATGCCACGGAAGAAGTAGAGTGAAAAGATTAACAGGAGAATAGAGATAATCAGAACTGCATTAGATTTGTTTAAAGAATGAATTGAAACATCTCTTTTACCCTTTAAGTGGGGTTATTCAGGCATAATTCGTTAAGTTGTGAAAATTACAAGGATAAGAATAATGCCACGAAAGAAGTAGAGTAAAAAGATTACCGGAGTATAGAGATAATCAGAACTGCATTAGATTTGTTTTAGAATTAATTGAAACATCTCAATTTCCCTTTAAATGGGTTTATTCACACATAATTTGTTCAGTTGTGAAAATTACAAAGATAAGAATAATGCAAAGGAAGAAGGAGAGAGAACAAATTAACCGGAGAATAGAGATAATCAGAACTGCATTAGACTTGTTTTAAATTAATTGAAACATCTCTTTTACCCTTTCAGTGGGGTTATTCAGGCATAATTTGTTCAGTTGTGAAAATTACAAAGATAAGAATAATGCAAAGGAAGAAGTAGAGTGAACAAATTAACCGGAGATAGAGATAATCAGAACTGCATTAGATTTGTTTTAAATTAATTGAAACTTCTCTTTACCCTTTAAGTGGGGTTATTCAGGCATAATTTTTCAGTTGTGAAAATTACAAAGATAAGAATAATGCCACGGAAGAAGTAGAGTGAAAAGATTAACCGGAGAATAGAGATAATCAGAACTGCATTAGATTTGTTTAAGAATTTATTGAAACATCTCTTTTACCCTTTAAGTAGGGTTATTCAGGCAGAATTTGTTCAGTTGTGAAAATTACAAAGATAAGAATAATGCAAAGGAAGAAAGAAAGTGAAAAGATTAACGGGAGAATAGAGATAATCAGAACTGCATTAGATTTGTTTAAAGAATTAATTGAAACATCTCTTTTACCCTTTAAGTGGGGTTATTCAGGCATAATTTGTTTAGTTGTGAAAATTACAAAGATAAGAATAATTCCACGGAAGAAGTAGAGTGAAAAGATTAACCGAAGAATAGAGATTATCAGAACTGCATTAGATTTGTTTTAGAATTAATTGAAAAATTTCTTTTACCCTTTAAGTGGGGTTATTCACGCATAATTTCTTCAGTTGTGAAAATTACAAAGATAAGAATAATGCAAAGGAAGAAGTAGAGTGAACAAATTAACCGGAGAATAGAGATTATCAGAACTGCATTAGATTTGGTTTAAATTAATTAAAACATCTCTTTTTTCTTTAAGTGGGGTCATTCAGGCATAATTTGTTCAGTTGTGAAAATTGAAAAGATAAGAATAATGCCACGGAAGATTGGAGTAAAAAGATTAACCGGAGAATAGAGATAATCAGAACTGCATTAGATTTGTTTAAAGAATTAATTGAAACATCTCTTTTACCCTTTCAGTTGGGTTATTCAGGCATAATTTGTTCAGTTGTGAAAATTACAAAGATAAGAATAATGCAAAGGAAGAAGTAGAGTGAAAAGATTAACCGGAGAATAGAGATAATCAGAACTGCATTAGATTTGTTTAAAGAATTAATTGAAACATCTCTTTTACCCTTTCAGTTGGGTTATTCAGGCATAATTTGTTCAGTTGTGAAAATTACAAAGATAAGAATAATGCAAAGGAAGAAGTAGAGTGAAAAGATTAACCGAAGAATAGAGATTATCAGAACTGCATTAGATTTGTTTTAGAATTAATTGAAACATTTCTTTTACCCTTTAAGTGGGGTTATTCACGCATAATTTCTTCAGTTGTGAAAATTACAAAGATAAGAATAATGCAAAGGAAGAAGTAGAGTGAACAAATTAACCGGAGAATAGAGATTATCAGAACTGCATTAGATTTGGTTTAAATTAATTAAAACATCTCTTTTTTCTTTAAGTGGGGTCATTCAGGCATAATTTGTTCAGTTGTGAAAATTGAAAAGATAAGAATAATGCCACGGAAGATTGGAGTAAAAAGATTAACCGGAGAATAGAGATAATCACAACTGCATTAGATTTGTTTAAAGAATTAATTGAAACATCTCTTTTACCCTTTCAGTTGGGTTATTCAGGCATAATTTGTTCAGTTGTGAAAATTACAAAGATAAGAATAATGCAAAGGAAGAAGTAGAGTGAAAAGATTAACCGGAGAATAGAGATTATCAGAACTGCATTAGATTTGGTTTAAATTAATTAAAACATCTCTTTTTTCTTTAAGTGGGGTCATTCAGGCATAATTTGTTCAGTTGTGAAAATTGAAAAGATAAGAATAATGCCACGGAAGATTGGAGTAAAAAGATTAACCGGAGAATAGAGATAATCAGAACTGCATTAGATTTGTTTAAAGAATTAATTGAAACATCTCTTTTACCCTTTCAGTTGGGTTATTCAGGCATAATTTGTTCAGTTGTGAAAATTACAAAGATAAGAATAATGCAAAGGAAGAAGTAGAGTGAAAAGATTAACCGGAGAATAGAGATAATCAGAACTGCATTAGATTTGTTTAAAGAATTAATTGAAACATCTCTTTTACCCTTTCAGTTGGGTTATTCAGGCATAATTTGTTCAGTTGTGGAAATTACAAAAATAAGAATAATGCAAAGAAAGAAGTAGAGTGAACAAATTAACCGGAGAATAGAGATAATCAGAACTGCATTAGACTTGTTTTAAATTAATTGAAACATCTCTTTTACCCTTTAAGTGGGGTTATTCAGGCATAATTTGTTCAGTTGAGAAAATTACAAAGTTAAGAATAATGCCACGGAAGAAGTAGAGTGAAAAGATTACCAGGCTAAATAGAGATAATCAGAACTGCATTAGATTTGTTTAAAGAATTAATTGAAACATCTCTTTTACCCTTTAAGTGGGGTTATTCAGGCATAATTTGTTCATTGTGAAAATTACAAAGATAAGAATAATGCAAAGGAAGAAGTAGAGTGAACAAATTAACCCGAGAATAGAGATAATCAGAACTGCATTAGACTTGTTTTAACTTAATTGAAACATCTCTTTTACCCTTTAAGTGGGGTTATTCACGCATAATTTGTTCAGTTGTGAAAATTACAAAGATAAGAATAATGCCACGGAAGAAGTAGAGTGAAACGATTAACAGGAGAATAGAGATAATCAGAACTGCATTAGATTTGTTTAAAAAATTAATTGAAACATCTCTTTTACCCTTTAAGTGGGGTTATTCAGGCATAATTCGTTAAGTTGTGAAAATTACAAAGATAAGAATAATGCCACGAAAGAAGTAGAGTGAAAAGATTAACCGGAGAATAGAGATAATCAGAACTTCATTAGATTTGTTTTAAATTAATTAAAACATCTCTTTTTTCTTTAAGTGGGGTCATTCAGGCATAATTTGTTCAGTTGTGAAAATTGAAAAGATAAGAATAATGCCACCGAAGAAGTAGAGTAAAAAGATTAACCGGAGAATAGAGATAATCAGAACTGCATTAGATTTGTTTAAAGAATTAATGAAAACATCTCTTTTACCCTTTAAATGGGGTTATTCAGGCATAATTTGTGCAGTTGTGAAAATTACAAAGATAAGAATAATGCCACGGAAGAAGTAGAGTAAATAGATTAACCGGAGAATAGAGATAATCAGAACTGCATTAGATTTGTTTTAAATTAATTAAAACATCTCTTTTTCCCTTAAGTTTGGGTTATTCAGGCCTTATTTGTTCAGTTGTGAAAATTACAAAGATAAGAATAATGCCACGAAAGAAAGAGAGTGATAAGATTAACGGGAGAATACAGATAATCAGAACTGCATTAGATTTGTTTAAAGAATTAATTGAAACATCTCTTTTACCCTTTAAGTGGGGTTATTCACGCATAATTTGTTCAGTTGTGAAAATTACAAAGATAAATAATAATGCCACGGAAGAAGTAGAGTGAAAAGATTAACCGGAGAATAGAGATTATCAGAACTGCATTAGATTTGTTTTAGAATTAATTGAAACATATCGTTTACCCTTTAAGTGGGGTTATTCAGGCATAATTTGTTCAGTTGTGAAAATTACAAAGATAAGAATAATGCAAAGAAAGAAGTAGAGTGAACAAATTAACCGGAAAAAGAGATAATCAGAACTGCATTAGATTTGTTTTAAATTAATTAAAACATCTCTTTTTTCTTTGAGCGGGGTCATTCAGGCATAATTTGTTCAGTTGTGAAAATTGAAAAGATAAGAATAATGCCACGGAAGAAGTAGAGTAAAAAGATTAACCGGAGAATAGAGATAATCAGAACTGCATTAGATTTGTTTAAAGAATAAATTGAAACATCTCTTTTACCCTTTCAGTGGGGTTATTCAGGCATAATTTGTCCAGTTGTGAAAATTGCAAAGATAAGAATAATGCCACGGAAGAAGTAGAGTGAAAAGATTAACCGGAGAATAGAGATAATCAGAACTGCATTAGACTTGTTTTAAATTAATTGAAACAATACTTTTACCCTTTAAGTGGGGTTATTCACGCATAATTTGTTCAGTTGTGAAAATTACAAAGATAAGAATAATGCCACGGAAGAAGTAGAGTGAAACGATTAACACTAGAATAGAGATAATCAGAACTGCATTAGATTTGTTTAAAGAATTAATTGAAACATCTCTTTTACCCTTTAAGTGGGGTTATTCAGGCATAATTTGTTTAGTTGTGAAAATTACAAAGATAAGAATAATTCCACGGAAGAAGTAGAGTGAAAAGATTAACCGGAGAATAGAGATTTTTAGAACTGCATTAGATTTGTTTTAGAATTAATTGAAACATTTCTTTTACCCTTTAAGTGGGGTTATTCAGGCATAATTTGTTCAG
Source organism: Ceratothoa steindachneri (assembly GCA_963969495.1). Lineage (NCBI taxonomy): Eukaryota > Metazoa > Arthropoda > Malacostraca > Isopoda > Cymothoidae > Ceratothoa > Ceratothoa steindachneri. Next base: position 39,976,367 of record OZ018319.1, read on the forward strand.
TTGTGAAAATTACAAAGATAAGAATAATGCAAAGGAAGCAGTAGAGTAAACAAATTAACCGGAAAATAGAGATAATCAGATCTGCATTAGATTTGTTTAAAGAATTAATTAAAACATCTCTTTTACCCTTTCAGTGGGGTTATTCACGCATAATTTGTTCAGTTGTGAAAATTACAAAGATAAGAATAATGCAAAGGAAGAAGTAGAGTGAAACGATTAAGAGGAGAATAGAGATAATCAGAACTGCATTAGATTTGTTTAAAGAATTAATTGAAACATCTCTTTTACCCTTTAAGTGGGGTTATTCAGGCATAATTTGTTCAGTTGTGAAAATTACAAAGATAAGAATAATGCAAAGGAAGAAGTAGAGTGAACAAATTAACCGGAGAATAGAGATAATCAGAACTGCATTAGATTTGTTTAAAATTAATTAAATCATCTCTTTTTTCTTTAAGTGGGGTCATTCAGGCATAATTTGTTCAGTTGTGAAAATTGAAAAGATAAGAATAATGCCACGGAAGAAGTAGAGTAAAAAGATTAACCGGAGAATAGAGATACTCAGAACTGCATTAGATTTGTTTAAAGAATAAATTGAAACATCTCTTTTACCCTTTCAGTGGGGTTATTCAGGCATAATTTGTTCAGTTGTGAAAATTATAAAGATAAGAATAATGCAAAGGAAGAAGTAGAGTGAAAAGATTACCTGGAGAATAGAGATAATCAGAACTGCATTAGACTTGTTTTAAATTAATTGAAACATCTCTTTTACCCTTTAATTGGGGTTATTCAGGCATAATTTTTTCAGTTGTGAAAATTACAAAGATAAGAATAATGCAAAGAAAGAAGTAGAGTGAACAAATTAACCGGAGAATAGAGATAATAAAAACTGCATTAGACTTGTTTAAAATTAATTGAAACATCTCTTTTCCCTTTTAAGTGGGGTTATTCAGGCATAATTTGTTCAGTTAAGAAAATTACAAAGATAAGAATAATGCCACGGAAGAAGTAGAGTGAAAAGATTAACCGGATAAATAGAGATAATCAGAACTGCATTAGATTTGTTTAAAGAATTAATTGAAACATCTCTTTTACCCTTTAAGTGGGGTTATTCAGGCATAATTTGTTCATTGTGAAAATTACAAAGATAAAAATAATGCAAAGGAAGAAGTAGAGTGAACAAATTAACCCGAGAATAGAGATAATCAGAACTGCATTAGACTTGTTTTAAATTAATTGAAACATCTCTTTTACCCTTTAAGTGGGGTTATTCACGCATAATTTGTTCAGTTGTGAAAATTATAAAGATAAGAATAATGCTACGGAAGAAGTAGAGTGAAACGATTAACAGGAGAATAGAGATAATCAGAACTGCATTAGATTTGTTTAAAGAATTAATTGAAACATCTCTTTTACCCTTTAAGTAGGGTTATTCAGGCATAATTCTTTAAGTTGTGAAAATTACAAAGATAAGAATAATGCCACGAAAGAAGTAAAGTAAAAAGATTAACCGGAGAATAGAGATAATCAGAACTTCATTAGATTTGTTTTAAATTAATTAAAACATCTCTTTTTTTTTTAAGTGGGGTAATTCAGGCATAATTTGTTCAGTTGTGAAAATTGAAAAGATAAGAATAATGCCACGGAAGAAGTAAAGTAAAAAGATTAAACGGAGAATAGAGATAATCAGAACTGCATTAGATTTGTTTAAAGAATTAATGAAAACATCTCTTTTACCCTTTAAGTGGGGTTATTCAGGCATAATTTGTGCAGTTGTGAAAATTACAAAGATAAGAATAATGCCACGGAAGAAGTAGAGTAAAAAGATTAACCGGAGAATAGAGATAATCAGAACTGCATTAGATTTGTTTTAAATTAATTAAAACATCTCTTTTTCCCTTAAGTTTTGGTTATTCAGTCCTTATTTGTTCAAATGTGAAAATTACAAAGATAAGAATAATGCCACGAAAGAAAGAGAGTGAAAAGATTAACGGGAGAATACAGATAATCAGAACTGCATTAGATTTGTTTAAAGAATTAATTGAAACATCTCTTTTACCCTTTAAGTGGGGTTATTCACGCATAATTTGTTCAGTTGTGAAAATTACAAAGATAAGAATAATGCAAAGGAAGAAGTAGAGTGAAAAGATTAACCAGAGGATAGAGATAATCAGAACTGCATTAGATTTGTTTAAGAATTTATTGAAACATCTCTTTTACCCTTTAAGTGGGGTTATTCAGGCATAATTTGTTCAGTTGTGAAAATTACAAAGATAAGAATAATGCAAAGGAAGAAGTAGAGTGAACAAATTAACCGGAGAATAGAGATAATCAGAACTGCATTAGATTTGGTTAAAGAATTAATTGAAACATCTCTTTTACCTTTAAGTGGGGTTATTCACGCATAATTTGTTCAGTTGTGAAAATTACAAAGATAAGAATAATGCCACGGAAGAAGTAGAGTGAAAAGATTAACCGGAAAATAGAGATAATCAGAACTGAGTTAGATTTGTCTAAAGAATTAATGAAACATCTATTTTACCCTTTAAGTGGGGTTTTTTTTCGGTATAATTTGTTCAGTTGTGAAAAGTACAAAGATAAGAATAATGCCACGGAAGAAGTAGAGTGAAAAGATTAACAGGAGAATAGAGATAATCAGAACTGCATTAGATTTGTTTAAAGAATGAATTGAAACATCTCTTTTACCCTTTAAGTGGGGTTATTCAGGCATAATTCGTTAAGTTGTGAAAATTACAAGGATAAGAATAATGCCACGAAAGAAGTAGAGTAAAAAGATTACCGGAGTATAGAGATAATCAGAACTGCATTAGATTTGTTTTAGAATTAATTGAAACATCTCAATTTCCCTTTAAATGGGTTTATTCATACATAATTTGTTCAGTTGTGAAAATTACAAAGATAAGAATAATGCAAAGGAAGAAGGAGAGAGAACAAATTAACCGGAGAATAGAGATAATCAGAACTGCATTAGACTTGTTTTAAATTAATTGAAACATCTCTTTTACCCTTTCAGTGGGGTTATTCAGGCATAATTTGTTCAGTTGTGAAAATTACAAAGATAAGAATAATGCAAAGGAAGAAGTAGAGTGAACAAATTAACCGGAGATAGAGATAATCAGAACTGCATTAGATTTGTTTTAAATTAATTGAAACTTCTCTTTACCCTTTAAGTGGGGTTATTCAGGCATAATTTTTCAGTTGTGAAAATTACAAAGATAAGAATAATGCCACGGAAGAAGTAGAGTGAAAAGATTAACCGGAGAATAGAGATAATCAGAACTGCATTAGATTTGTTTAAGAATTTATTGAAACATCTCTTTTACCCTTTAAGTGGGGTTATTCAGGCATAATTTGTTCAGTTGTGAAAATTACAAAGATAAGAATAATGCAAAGGAAGAAAGAAAGTGAAAAGATTAACGGGAGAATAGAGATAATCAGAACTGCATTAGATTTGTTTAAAGAATTAATTGAAACATCTCTTTTACCCTTTAAGTGGGGTTATTCAGGCATAATTTGTTTAGTTGTGAAAATTACAAAGATAAGAATAATTCCACGGAAGAAGTAGAGTGAAAAGATTAACCGAAGAATAGAGATTATCAGAACTGCATTAGATTTGTTTTAGAATTAATTGAAAAATTTCTTTTACCCTTTAAGTGGGGTTATTCACGCATAATTTCTTCAGTTGTGAAAATTACAAAGATAAGAATAATGCAAAGGAAGAAGTAGAGTGAACAAATTAACCGGAGAATAGAGATTATCAGAACTGCATTAGATTTGGTTTAAATTAATTAAAACATCTCTTTTTTCTTTAAGTGGGGTCATTCAGGCATAATTTGTTCAGTTGTGAAAATTGAAAAGATAAGAATAATGCCACGGAAGATTGGAGTAAAAAGATTAACCGGAGAATAGAGATAATCAGAACTGCATTAGATTTGTTTAAAGAATTAATTGAAACATCTCTTTTACCCTTTCAGTTGGGTTATTCAGGCATAATTTTTTCAGTTGTGAAAATTACAAAGATAAGAATAATGCAAAGGAAGAAGTAGAGTGAAAAGATTAACCGGAGAATAGAGATAATCAGAACTGCATTAGATTTGTTTAAAGAATTAATTGAAACATCTCTTTTACCCTTTCAGTTGGGTTATTCAGGCATAATTTGTTCAGTTGTGAAAATTACAAAGATAAGAATAATGCAAAGGAAGAAGTAGAGTGAAAAGATTAACCGAAGAATAGAGATTATCAGAACTGCATTAGATTTGTTTTAGAATTAATTGAAACATTTCTTTTACCCTTTAAGTGGGGTTATTCACGCATAATTTCTTCAGTTGTGAAAATTACAAAGATAAGAATAATGCAAAGGAAGAAGTAGAGTGAACAAATTAACCGGAGAATAGAGATTATCAGAACTGCATTAGATTTGGTTTAAATTAATTAAAACATCTCTTTTTTCTTTAAGTGGGGTCATTCAGGCATAATTTGTTCAGTTGTGAAAATTGAAAAGATAAGAATAATGCCACGGAAGATTTGAGTAAAAAGATTAACCGGAGAATAGAGATAATCAGAACTGCTTTAGATTTGTTTAAAGAATTAATTGAAACATCTCTTTTACCCTTTCAGTTGGGTTATTCAGGCATAATTTGTTCAGTTGTGAAAATTACAAAGATAAGAATAATGCAAAGGAAGAAGTAGAGTGAAAAGATTAACCGGAGAATAGAGATAATCAGAACTGCATTAGACTTGTTTTAAATTAATTGAAACATCTCTTTTACCCTTTAAGTGAGGTTATTCAGGCATAATTTGTTCAGTTGTGGAAATTACAAAAATAAGAATAATGCAAAGAAAGAAGTAGAGTGAACAAATTTACCGGAGAATAGAGATAATCAGAACTGCATTAGACTTGTTTTAAATTAATTGAAACATCTCTTTTACCCTTTAAGTGGGGTTATTCAGGCATAATTTGTTCAGTTGAGAAAATTACAAAGATAAGAATAATGCCACGGAAGAAGTAGAGTTAAAAGATTAACCGGAGAATAGAGATAATCAGAACTGCATTAGATTTGTCTAAAGAATTAATGAAACATCTATTTTACCCTTTAAGTGGGGTTATTCAGGCATAATTTGTTCAGTTGTGAAAATTACAAAGATAAGAATAATGCAAAGGAAGAAGTAGAGTAAACAAATTAACCGGAGATGGAGATAATCAGAACTGCATTAGACTTGTTTTAAATTAATTGAAACATCTCTTTTACCCTTTGTGGGGTTATTCAGGCATAATTTGTTCTGTTGTGAAAATTACAAAGATAAGAATAATGCAAAGGAAGAAGTAGAGTGAACAAATTAACCGGAGAGAGAGATAATTAGAACTGCATTAGATTTGTTTTAAATTAATTGAAACTTCTCTTTTACCCTTTAAGTGGGGTTATTCAGGCATATTTTTTCAGTTGTGAAAATTACAAAGATAAGAATAATGCCATGGAAGAAGTAGGGTGAAAAGATTAACCAGAGAATAGAGATAATCAGAACTGCATTAGATTTGTTTAAGAATTTATTGAAACATCTCTTTTACCCTTTAAGTGGGGTTATTCAGGCATAATTTGTTCAGTTGTGAAAATTACAGAGATAAGAATAATGCAAAGGAAGAAAGAAAGTGAAAAGATTAACGGGAGAATAGAGATAATCAGAACTGCATTAGATTTGTTTTAAATTAATTAAAACATCTCTTTTTTTTAAGGGGGGGTCATTCAGGCATAATTTGTTTAGTTGTGAAAATTACAAAGATAAGAATAATGCCACGGAAGAAGTAGAGTGAAAAGATTAACAGGAGAATAGAGATTATCAGAACTGCATTAGATTTGTTTTAGAATTAATTGAAACATTCCTTTACACTTTAAGTGGGGTTATTCAGGCATAATTTGTTCAGTTGTGTAAATTACAAAGATAAGAATAATGCAAAGGAAGAAGTAGAGTGAACAAATTAACCGGAGAATAGAGATAATCAGAACTGCATTAGACTTGTTTTAAATTAATTTAAACATCTCTTTTACCCTTTAAGTGGGGTTATTCAGGCATAATTTGTTCAGTTGTGAAAATTACAAAGATAAGAATAATGCCACAGAAGAAGAAGAGTGAAAAGATTAACAGGAGAATAGAGATAATCAGAAGTGCATTAGATTTGTTTAAAGAATTAATTGAAACATCTCTTTTACACTTGAAGTGGGGTTATTCAGGCATAATTCGTTAAGTTGTGAAAATTACAAAAAATAATAATGCCACGAAAGAAGTAGAGTGAAAAGTTCAACCGGAGAATAGAGATAATCAAAACTGCATTAGATTTGTTTTAAATTATTTAAAACATCTCTTTTTTTTAAGGGGGGTCATTCAGGCATAATTTGTTCAGTTGTGAAAATTGAAAAGATAAGAATAATGCCACGGAAGGAGTAGAGTAAAAAGATTAACCGGAGAATAGAGATAATCAGAACTGCATTAGATTTGTTTAAAGAATTAATTGAAACATCTCTTTTACCCTTTCAGTGGGGTTATTCAGGCATAATTTGTTCAGTTGTGAAAATTACAAAGATAAGAATAATGCAAAGGAAGAAGTAGAGTGAACAAATTTCCTGGAGAATAGAGATAATCAGAACTGCATTAGATTTGTTTAAAGAATTAATTGAAACATCTCTTTTACACTTTAAGAGGGGTTATTCAGGCATAATTTGTTCAGTTGTGAAATTTACAAAGATAACAATAATGCAAAGGAAGAAGTAGAGTGAAAAGATTAACCGGAGAATAGAGATAATCAGAACTGCATTAGATTTGTTTTAGAATTAATTGAAACATCTCTTTTACTATTTAGGTGGGGTTATTCAGGCATAATTTGTTCAGTTGTGAAAATTACAAAGATAAGAATAATGCCACGAAAGAAGTAGAGTGAAAAGTTCAACCGGAGAATAGAGATAATCAGAACTGCATTAGATTTGTTTTAAATTAATTAAAACATCTCTTTTTTTTAAGGGGGGTCATTCAGGCATAATTTGTTCTGTTGTGAAAATTGAAAAGATAAGAATAATGCAACGGAAGGAGTAGAGTAAAAAGATTAACCGGAGAATAGAGATAATCAGAACTGCATTAGATTTGTTTAAAGAATTAATTGAAACATCTCTTTTACCCTTTCAGTGGGGTTATTCAGGCATAATTTGTTCAGTTGTGAAAATTACAAAGATAAGAATAATGCAAAGGAAGAAGTAGAGTGAACAAATTAACCGGAGAATAGAGATAATCAGAACTGCATTAGATTTGTTTAAAGAATTAATTGAAACATCTCTGTTACCCTTTAAGTGGGGTTATTCAGGCATAATTTGTTTAGTTGTGAAAATTACAAAGATAACAATAATGCAAAGGAAGAAGTAGAGTGAAAAGATTAACGGAGAATATAGATAATCAAAACTGCATTAGATTTGTTTTAGAATTAATTGAAACATCTCTTTTACTATTTATGTGGGGTTATTCAGGCATAATTTGTTCAGTTGTGAAAATTACAAAGATAAGAATAATGCAAAGGAAGAAGTAGAGTAAAAAGATTAACCAGAGAATAGAGATAATCAGAACTGCATTAGATTTGTTTAAAAAATTAATTGAAACATCTCTTTTACCCTTTAAGTGGGGTTATTCAGGCATAATTTGTTCAGTTGTGAAAATTACAAAGATAAGAATAATGCCACGGAAGAAGTAGAGTTAAAAGATTAACCGGAGAATCGAGATAATAAGAACTGCATTAGATTTGTCTAAAGAATTAATGAAACATCTATTTTACCCTTTAAGTGGGGTTATTCAGGCATAATTTGTTCAGTTGTGAAAATTACAAAGATAAGAATAATGCAAAGGAAGAAAGAAAGTGAAAAGATTAACGGGAGAATAGAGATAATCAGAACTGCATTACATTTGTTTTAAATTAATTAAAACATCTCTTTTTTTTAAGGGGGGGTCATTCAGGCATAATTTGTTTGGTTGTGAAAATTACAAAGATAGGAATAATGCCACGGAAGAAGTAGAGTGAAAAGATTAACAGAAGAATAGAGATAATCAGAACTGCATCAGATTTGTTTTAGAATTAATTGAAACATTTCTTTTACGCTTTAAGTGAAGTTATTCAGGCATAATTTTTTCAGTTGTGTAAATTACAAAGATAAGAATAATGCAAAGGAAAAAGGAGAGTGAACAAATTAACCGGAGAATAGAGATAATCAGAACTGCATTAGACTTGTTTTAAATTAATTGAAACATCTCTTTTACCCTTTAAGTGGGGTTATTCAGGCATAATTTGTTCAGTTGTGAAAATTACAAAGATAAGAATAATGCCACAGAAGAAGTAGAGTGAAAAGATTAACAGGAGAATAGAGATAATCAGAAGTGCATTAGATTTGTTTAAAGAATTAATTGAAACATCTCTTTTACCCTTGAAGTGGGGTTATTCAGGCATAATTCGTTAAGTTGTGAAAATTACAAAAAATAATAATGCCACGAAAGAAGTAGAGTGAAAAGTTCAACCGGAGAATAGAGATAATCAGAACTGCATTAGATTTGTTTTAAATTATTTAAAACATCTCTTTTTTTTAAGGGGGGTCATTCAGGCATAATTTGTTCAGTTGTGAAAATTGAAAAGATAAGAATAATGCCACGGAAGGAGTAGAGTAAAAAGATTAACCGGAGAATAGAGATAATCAGAACTGCATTAGATTTGTTTAAAGAATTAATTGAAACATCTCTTTTACCCTTTAAGAGGGGTTATTCAGGCATAATTTGTTCAGTTGTGAAATTTACAAAGATAACAATAATGCAAAGGAAGAAGTAGAGTGAAAAGATTAACCGGAGAATAGAGATAATCAGAACTGCATTAGATTTGTTTTAGAATTAATTGAAACATCTCTTTTACTATTTAGGTGGGGTTATTCAGGCATAATTTGTTCAGTTGTGAAAATTACAAAGATAAGAATAATGCCACGAAAGAAGTAGAGTGAAAAGTTCAACCGGAGAATAGAGATAATCAGAACTGCATTAGATTTGTTTTAAATTAATTAAAACATCTCTTTTTTTTAAGGGGGGTCATTCAGGCATAATTTGTTCAGTTGTGAAAATTGAAAAGATAAGAATAATGCAACGGAAGGAGTAGAGTAAAAAGATTAACCGGAGAATAGAGATAATCAGAACTGCATTAGATTTGTTTAAAGAATTAATTGAAACATCTCTTTTACCCTTTCAGTGGGGTTATTCAGGCATAATTTGTTCAGTTGTGAAAATTACAAAGATAAGAATAATGCAAAGGAAGAAGTAGAGTGAACAAATTAACCGGAGAATAGAGATAATCAGAACTGCATTAGATTTGTTTAAAGAATTAATTGAAACATCTCTGTTACCCTTTAAGTGGGGTTATTCAGGCATAATTTGTTTAGTTGTGAAAATTACAAAGATAACAATAATGCAACGGAAGAAGTAGAGTGAAAAGATTAACGGAGAATATAGATAATCAAAACTGCATTAGATTTGTTTTAGAATTTATTGAAACATCTCTTTCACTATTTATGTGGGGTTATTCAGGCATAATTTGTTCAGTTGTGAAAATTACAAAGATAAGAATAATGCAAAAGAAGAAGTAGAGTAAAAAGATTAACCAGAGAATAGAGATAATCAGAACTGCATTAGATTTGTTTAAAAAATTAATTGAAACATCTCTTTTACCCTTTAAGTGGGGTTATTCAGGCATAATTTGTTCAGTTGTGAAAATTACAAAGATAAGAATAATGCCACGGAAAAAGTAGAGTTAAAAGATTAACCGGAGAATAGAGATAATCAGAACTGCATTAGATTTGTCTAAAGAATTAATGAAACATCTATTTTACCCTTTAAGTGGGGTTATTTAGGCATAATTTGTTCAGTTGTCAAAATTACAAAGATAAGAATAATGCATAGGAAGAAGTAGAGTGAACAAATTAATCGGAGAATAGAGATAATCAGAACTGCATTAGACTTGTTTTAAATTAATTGAAACATCTCTTTTACCCTTTAAGTGGGGTTATTCACGCATAATTTGTTCAGTTGTGAAAATTACAAAGATAAGAATAATGCCAGGGAAGAAGTAGAGTGAAAAGATTAACAGGAGAATAGAGATAATCAGAACTGCATTAGATTTGTTTAAAAAATTAATTGAAACATCTCTTTTACCCTTTAAGTGAGGTTATTCACGCATAATTCGTTAAGTTGTGAAAATTACAAAGATAAGAATAATGCCACGAAAGAAGTAGAGTAAAAAGATTACCGAAGAATAGAGACAATCAGAACTGCATTAGATTTGTTTTAGAATTAATTGAAACATCTCTTTTACCCTTTAAGTGGGGTTATTCAGGCATAATTTGTTCAGTTGTGAAAATTACAAAGATAAGAATAATGCAAAGGAAGAAGTAGAGTAAACAAATTAACCGGAGATAGAGATAATCAGAACTGCATTAGACTTGTTTTAAATTAATTGAAACATCTCTTTTACCCTTTAAGTGGGGTTATTCAGGCATAATTTGTTCAGTTGTGAAAATTACAAAGATAAGAATAATGCAAAGGAAGAAGTAGAGTGAACAAATTAACCGGAGATAGAGATAATTAGAACTGCATTAGATTTGTTTTAAATTAATTGAAACTTCTCTTTTACCCTTTAAGTGGGGTTATTCAGGCATATTTTTTCAGTTGTGAAAATTACAAAGATAAGAATAATGCCACGGAAGAAGTAGGGTGAATTGATTAACCAGAGAATAGAGATAATCAGAACTGCATTAGATTTGTTTAAGAATTTATTGAAACATCTCTTTTACCCTTTAAGTGGGGTTATTCAGGCATAATTTGTTCAGTTGTGAAAATTACAAAGATAAGAATAATGCAAAGGAAGAAAGAAAGTGAAAAGATTAACGGGAGAATAGAGATAATCAGAACTGCATTACATTTGTTTTAAATTAATTAAAACATCTCTTTTTTTTTAAGGGGGGGTCATTCAGGCATAATTTGTTTAGTTGTGAAAATTACAAAGATAGGAATAATGCCACGGAAGAAGTAGAGTGAAAAGATTAACAGAACAATAGAGATAATCAGAACTGCATTAGATTTGTTTTAGAATTAATTGAAACATTTCTTTTACGCTTTGAGGGAAGTTATTCAGGCATAATTTGTTCAGTTGTGTAAATTACAAAGATAAGAATAATGCAAAGGAAAAAGGAGAGTGAACAAATTAACCGGAGAATAGAGATAATCAGAACTGCATTAGACTTGTTTTAAATTAATTGAAACATCTCTTTTACCCTTTAAGTGGGGTTATTCAGGCATAATTTGTTCAGTTGTGAAAATTACAAAGATAAGAATAATGCCACAGAAGAAGTAGAGTGAAAAGATTAACAGGAGAATAGAGATAATCAGAAGTGCATTAGATTTGTTTAAAGAATTAATTAAAACATCTCTTTTACCCTTGAAGTGGGGTTATTCATGCATAATTCGTTAAGTTGTGAAAATTACAAAAAATAATAATGCCACGAAAGAAGTAGAGTGAAAAGTTCAACCGGAGAATAGAGATAATCAGAACTGCATTAGATTTGTTTTAAATTATTTAAAACATCTCTTTTTTTTAAGGGGGGTCATTCAGGCATAATTTGTTCAGTTGTGAAAATTGAAAAGATAAGAATAATGCCACGGAAGGAGTAGAGTAAAAAGATTAACCGGAGAATAGAGATAATCAGAACTGCATTAGATTTGTTTAAATAATTAATTGAAACATCTCTTTTACCCTTTCAGTGGGGTTATTCAGGTATAATTTGTTCAGTTGTGAAAATTACAAAGATAAGAATAATGCAAAGGAAGAAGTAGAGTGAACAAATTAACCGGAGAATAGAGATAATCAGAACTGCATTGGATTTGTTTAAAGAATTAATTGAAACATCTCTTTTACCATTCAAGAGGAGTTATTCAGGCATAATTTGTTCAGTTGTGAAATTTACAAAGATAACAATAATGCAAAGGAAGAAGTAGAGTGAAAAGATTAACCGGAGAATAGAGATAATCAGAACTGCATTAGATTTGTTTTAGAATTAATTGAAACATCTCTTTTACTATTTAGGTGGGGTTATTCAGGCATAATTTGTTCAGTTGTGAAAATTACAAAGATAAGAATAATGCCACGAAAGAAGTAGAGTGAAAAGTTCAACCGGAGAATAGAGATAATCAGAACTGCATTAGATTTGTTTGAAATTAATTAAAACATCTCTTTTTTTTAAGGGGGGTCATTCAGGCATAATTTGTTCAGTTGTGAAAATTGAAAAGATAAGAATAATGCAACGGAAGGAGTAGAGTAAAAAGATTAACCGGAGAATAGAGATAATCAGAACTGCATTAGATTTGTTTAAAGAATTAATTGAAACATCTCTTTTACCCTTTCAGTGGGGTTATTCAGGTATAATTTGTTCAGTTGTGAAAATTACAAAGATAAGAATAATGCAAAGGAAGAAGTAGAGTGAACAAATTAACCGGAGAATAGAGATAATCAGAACTGCATTGGATTTGTTTAAAGAATTAATTGAAACATCTCTTTTACCATTCAAGAGGAGTTATTCAGGCATAATTTGTTCAGTTGTGAAAATTACAAAGATAACAATAATGCAAAGGAAGAAGTAGAGTGAAAAGATTAACCGGAGAACAGAGATAATCAGAACTGCATTAGATTTGTTTTAGAATTAATTGAAACATCTCTTTTACTATTTAGTTTGGGTTATTCAGGCATAATTTGTTCAGTTGTGAAAATTACAAAGATAAGAATAATGCCACGAAAGAAGTAGAGTAAAAAGATTACCGGAGAATAGAGATAATCAGAACTGCATTAGATTTGTTTTAGAATGAATTGAAACATCTCTTTTACCCTTTAAGTGGGGTTATTCAGGCATAATTTGTTCAGTTGTGAAAATTACAAAGTTAAGAATAATGCAAAGGAAGAAGTAGAGTAAACAAATTAACCGGAGATAGAGATAATCAGAACTGCATTAGACTTGTTTTAAATTAATTGAAACTTTTCTTTTACCCTTTAAGTGGGGTTATTCAGGCATAATTTGTTCAGTTGTGAAAATTACAAAGATAGGAATAATGCCACGGAAGAAGTAGAGTAAAGATTAACCAGAGAATAGAGATAATCAGAACTGCATTAGATTTGTTTGAGAATTAATTAAAACATCTCTTTTACCCTTTAAGTATGGTTATTCAGACATAATTTGTTCAGTTATAAAAATTAAAAAAATATGAATAATGCAAAGGAAGAAGTAGAGTGAAAAGATTAACCGGAGAATAGAGATGATCAGAACTGCATTAGATTTGTTTTAGAATTAATTGAAACATCTCTTTTACCCTTTAAGTGGGGTTATTCAGGCATAATTTGTTCAGTTGTGAAAATTACAAAGATAAGAATAATGCCACGAAAGAAGTAGAGTGAAAAGATTAACCGGAGAATAGAGATAATCAGAACTGCATTAGCTTTGTTTAAAGAATTAATTAAAACCTCTCTTTCACCCTTTAAGTGGGGTTATTCAGGCATAATTTGTGCAGTTGTGAAAATTACAAAGATAAGAATAATGCAAAGGAAGAAGTAGAGTGAAAAGATTAACCGGAGAATATAGATAATCAGAACTGCATTAGATTTGTTTTAGAATTAATTGAAACATCTCTTTTACTATTTAGGTGGGGTTATTCAGGCATAATTTGTTCAGTTGTGAAAATTACAAAGATAAGAATAATGCCACGAAAGAAAGAGAGTGAACAAATTAACCGAAGAATAGAGATAATCAGAACTGCATTAGATTTGTTTTAGAATTAATTGAAACATCTCTTTTACTATTTAGGTGGGGTTATTCAGGCATAATTTGTTCAGTTGTGAAAATTACAAAGATAAGAATAATGCCACGAAAGAAAGAGAGTGAAAAGATTAACGGGAGAATACAGATAATCAGAACTGCATTAGATTTGTTTAAAGAATTAATTGAAACATCTCTTTTACCCTTTAGGTGGGGTTATTCAGGCATAATTTGTTCAGTTGTGAAAATTACAAAGATAAATAATAATGCCACGGAAGTAGTAGAGTGAAAAGATTAACCGGAGAATAGAGATTATCAGAACTGCATTAGATTTGTTTAAAGAATTAATTGAAACATCTCTTTTACCCTTTAAGTGGGGTTATTCAGGCATAATTTGTTCAGTTGTGAAAATTACAAAGATAAGAATAATGCAAAGGAAGAAGTAGAGTAAACAAATTAACCGGAGAATAGAGATAATCAAAACTGCATTATCCTTGTTTTAAATTAATTGAAACTTCTCTTTTACCCTTTAAGTGGGGTTATTCAGGCATAATTTGTTCAGTTATGAAAATTACAAAGATAAGAATAATGCCACGGAAGAAGTAGGGTGAAAAGATTAACCAGAGAATAGAGATAATCAGAACTGCATTAGATTTGTTTAAATAATTAATTAAAACATCTCTTTCACCCTTTAAGTGGGGTTATTCAGGCATAATTTGTTCAGTTGTGAAAATTACAAAAATATCAATAATGCAGAGGAAGAAGTAGAGTGAAAAGATTAACCGGAGAATAGAGATAATCAGAACTGCATTAGATTTGTTTTAAATTAATTCAACATCTCTTTTTCCTTTAAGTGGGGTTATTCAGGCATAATTTGTTCAGTTGTGAAAATTACAAAGATATGAATAATGCCACGAAAGAAGTAGAGTGAACAAATTAACCGGAGAATAGAGATAATCAGAACTGCATTAGATTTGTTTAAAAAATTAATTGAAACATCTCTTTTACCTTTTAAGTGGGGTTATTCAGGCATAATTTGTTCAGTTGTAAAAATTATAAAGATAAGAATAATGCCACGGAAGAAGTAGAGTGAAAAGATTAACCGGAGAATAGAGATAATCAGAACTGCATTAGATTTGTTTTAGAATTAATTGAAACATCTCTTTTACCCTTTAAGTGGGGTTATTCAGGCATAATTTGTTCAGTTGTCAAAATTACAAAGATAAGAATAATGCCACGAAAGATGTAGAGTGAAAAGATTAACCGGTAAATAGAGATAATCAGAACTGCATTAGATTTGGTTAAAGAATTAATTGAAACATCTTTTTTACCCTTGAGTTTGGGTTATTCAGGCATAATTTGTTCAGTTGTGAAAATTACAAAGATAAGAATAATGCAGAGGAAGATGTAGAGTGAACAAATTAACCGGAGAATAGAGATAATCAGAACTGCATTAGATTTGTTTAAAGAATTAATTAAAACATCTCTTTTACCCTTTAAGTGGGGTTATTCAGGCATAATTTGTTCAGTTGTGAAAATTACAAAGATAAGAATAATGTCACGGAAGAAGTAGAGTGAAAAGATTACCTGGAGAATAGAGATAATCAGAACTGCATTAGATTTGTTTAAAGAATTAATTGAAACATCTCTTTTACCCTTTAAGTGGGGTTATTCAGGCATAATTTGTTCATTTGTGAAAATTACAAAGATAAGAATAATGCCACGGAAGAAGTAGAGTGAAAAGATTAACCGGATAAATAGAGATAATCAGAACTGCATTAGATTTGGTTAAAAAATTAATTGAAACATCTCTTTTACACTTTAAGTGGGGTTATTCAGGCATAATTTGTTCAGTTTCGAAAATTACAAAGATAAGAATAATGCCACGGAAGAAAGAGAGTGAAAAGATTAACGGGAGAATACAGATAATCAGAACTGCATTAGATTTGTTTAAAGAATTAATTGAAACATCTCTTTTACCCTTTAAGTGGGGTTATTCAGGCATAATTTGTTCAGTTGTGAAAATTACAAAGATAAATAATAATGCCACGGAAGAAGTAGAGTGAAAAGATTAACCGGAGAATAGAGATTATCAGAACTGCATTAGATTTGTTTAAAGAATTAATTGAAACATTTCTTTTACCCTTTAAGTGGGGTTATTCAGGCATAATTTGTTCAGTTGTGAAAATTACAAAGATAAGAATAATGCAAAGAAAGAAGTAGAGTGAACAAATTAACCGGAGAATAGAGATAATCAGAACTGCATTAGATTTGTTTTAAATTAATTAAAACATCTCTTTTTTCTTTAAGTGGGGTCATTCAGGCATAATTTGTTCAGTTTGGAAAATTGAAAAGATAAGAATAATGCCACGGAAGAAGTAGAGTAAAAAGATTAACCGGAGAATAAAGATAATCAGAACTGCATTAGATTTGTTTAAAGAATAAATTGAAACATCTTTTTTACCCTTTCAGTGGGGTTATTCAGGCATAATTTGTTCAGTTGTGAAAATTACAAAGATAAGAATAATGCCACGGAAGAAGTAGAGTGAAAAGATTAACCGGAAAATAGAGATAATCCTAACTGCATTAGATTTGTTTAAAGAATTAATTGAAACATCACTTTTACCCTTTAAGTGGGGTTATTCAGGCATAATTTGTTCAGTTGTGAAAATTACAAAGATAACAATAATGCAAAGGAAGAAGTAGAGTGAAAAGATTAACCGGAGAATATAGATAATCAAAACTGCATTAGATTTGTTTTAGATTTAATTGAAACATCTCTTTTACTATTTAGGTGGGGTTATTCAGGCATAATTTGTTCAGTTGTGAAAATTACAAAGATAAGAATAATGCAAAGGAAGAAGTAGAGTAAAAAGATTAACCAGAGAATAGAGATAATCAGAACTGCATTAGATTTGTTTAAAGAATTAATTGAAACATCTCTTTTACCCTTTAAGTGGGATTATTCAGGCATAATTTGTTCAGTTGTGAAAATTACAAGGATAAGAATAATGCCCCGGAAGAAGTAGAGTTAAAAAATTAACCGGAGAATAGAGATAATCAGAACTGCA
This sequence comes from Ceratothoa steindachneri, assembly GCA_963969495.1. Classification (NCBI taxonomy): domain Eukaryota; kingdom Metazoa; phylum Arthropoda; class Malacostraca; order Isopoda; family Cymothoidae; genus Ceratothoa; species Ceratothoa steindachneri. The sequence goes on from OZ018319.1 coordinate 39,993,315, forward strand.
TTAGATTTGTCTAAAGAATTAATGAAACATCTATTTTACCCTTTAAGTGGGGTTATGCAGGCATAATTTGTTCAGTTGTCAAAATTACAAAGATAACAATAATGCATAGGAAGAAGTAGAGTGAACAAATTAACCGAAGAATAGAGGTAATCAGAACTGCATAGACTTGTTTTAAATTAATTGAAACATCTCTTTTACCCTTTAATTGGGGTTATTCACGCATAATTTGTTCAGTTGTGAAAATTACAAAGATAAGAATAATGCCACGGAAGAAGTAGAGTGAAAAGATTAACCGGAAAATAGAGATAATCAGAACTGCATTAGATTTGTTTAAAGAATTAATTGAAACATCTCTTTTACCCTTTAAGTGGGGTTATTCAGGCATAATTTGTTCAGTTGTGAAAATTACAAAGATAACAATAATGCAAAGGAAGAAGTAGAGTGAAAAGATTAACCGGAGAATAAAGATAATCAGAACTGCATTAGATTTGTTTTAGAATTAATTGAAACATCTCTTTTACTATTTAGGTTGGGTTATTCAGGCATAATTTGTTCAGTTGTGAAAATTACAAAGATAAGAATAATGCCACGAAAGAAAGAGAGTGAAAAGATTAACGGGAGAATACAGATAATCAGAACTGCATTAGATTTGTTTAAAGAATTAATTGAAACATCTCTTTTACCCTTTAGGTGGGGTTATTCAGGCATAATTTGTTCAGTTGTGAAAATTACAAAGATAAATAATAATGCCACGGAATTAGTAGAGTGAAAAGATTAACCGGAGAATAGAGATTATCAGAACTGCATTAGATTTGTTTAAAGAATTAATTGAAACATCTCTTTTACCCTTTAAGTGGGGTTATTCAGGCATAATTTGTTCAGTTGTGAAAATTACAAAGATAAGAATAATGCAAAGGAAGAAGTAGAGTAAACAAATTAACCGGAGAATAGAGATAATCAAAACTGCATTATCCTTGTTTTAAATTAATTGAAACTTCTCTTTTACCCTTTAAGTGGAGTTATTCAGGCATAATTTGTTCAGTTATGAAAATTACAAAGATAAGAATAATGCCACGGAAGAAGTAGGGTGAAAAGATTAACCAGAGAATAGAGATAATCAGAACTGCATTAGATTTGTTTAAATAATTAATTAAAACATCTCTTTCACCCTTTAAGTGGGGTTATTCAGGCATAATTTGTTCAGTTGTGAAAATTACAAAAATATCAATAATGCAAAGGAAGAAGTAGAGTGAAAAGATTAACCGGAGAATAGAGATAATCAGAACTGCATTAGATTTGTTTTAAATTAATTCAACATCTCTTTTTCCTTTAAGTGGGGTTATTCAGGCATAATTTGTTCAGTTGTGAAAATTACAAAGATAAGAATAATGCAAAGGAAGAAAGAAAGTGAAAAGATTAACGGGAGAATAGAGATAATCAGAACTGCATTAGATTTGTTTTAGAATTAATTGAAACATCTCTTTTACCCTTTAAATGGGGTTATTCAGGAATAATTTGTTCAGTTGTCAAAATTACAAAGATAAGAATAATGCCACGAAAGATGTAGAGTGAAAAGATTAACCGGTAAATAGAGATAATCAGAACTGCATTAGATTTGGTTAAAGAATTAATTAAAACATCTCTTTTACCCTTTAATTATGGTTATTCAGACATAATTTGTTCAGTTGTAAAAATTAAAAAAATATGAATAATGCAAAGGAAGAAGTAGAGTGAAAAGATTAACCGGAGAATAGAGATGATCAGAACTGCATTAGATTTGTTTTAAATTAATTAAAACATCTCTTTTTTCTTTAAGTGGGGTTATTCAGGCATAATTTTTTCAGTTGTGAAAATTACAAAGATATGAATAATGCCACGAAAGAAGTAGATTGAACAAATTAACCGGAGAATAGAGATAATCAGAACTGCATTAGATTTGTTTAAAAAATTAATTGAAACATCTCTTTTACCTTTTAAGTGGGGTTATTCCTGCATAATTTGTTCAGTTGTGAAAATTATAAAGATAAGAATAATGCCCCTGAAGAAGTAGAGTGAAAAGATTAACCGGAGAATAGAGATAATCAGAACTGCATTAGATTTGTTTTAGAATTAATTGAAACATCTCTTTTACCCTTTAAGTGGGGTTATTCAGGCATAATTTGTTCAGTTGTGAAAATTACAAAGATAAGAATAATGCAAAGAAAGAAGTAGAGTGAACAAATTAACGGAGAATAGAGATAATCAGAACTGCATTAGACTTGTTTTAAATTAATTGAAACATCTCATTTACCCTTTAAGTGGGGTTATTCAGGCATAATTTGTTCAGTTGTGAAAATTACAAAGATAAGAATAATGCCACGAAAGAAAGTGAGTGAAAAGATTAACGGGAGAATACAGATAATCAGAACTGCATTAGATTTGTTTAAAGAATTAATTGAAACATCTCTTTTACCCTTTAAGTGGGGTTATTCAGGCATAATTTGTTCATTTGTGAAAATTACAAAGATAAGAATAATGCCACGGAAGAAGTAGAGTGAAAAGATTAACCGGATAAATAGAGATAATCAGAACTGCATTAGATTTGGTTAAAGAATTAATTGAAACATCTGTTTTACACTTTAAGTGGGGTTATTCAGGCATAATTTGTTCAGTTTCGAAAATTACAAAGATAAGAATAATGCCACGGAAGAAGTAGAGTGAAAAGATTAACCGGAGAATAGAGATAATTAGAACTGCATTAGCTTTGTTTAAAGAATTAATTAAAACCTCTCTTTCACCCTTTAAGTGGGGTTATTCAGGCATAATTTGTGCAGTTGTGAAAATTACAAAGATAAGAATAATGCAAAGGAAGAAGTAGAGTGAACAAATATACCGGAGAATAGAGATAATCAGAACTGCATTAGATTTGTTTTAAATTAATTAAAACATCTCTTTTTCCCTTAAGTTTGGGTTATTCAGGCCTTATTTGTTCAGTTGTGAAAATTACAAAGATAAGAATAATGCCACGAAAGAAAGAGAGTGAAAAGATTAACGGGAGAATACAGATAATCAGAACTGCATTAGATTTGTTTAAAGAATTAATTGAAACATCTCTTTTACCCTTTAAGTGGGGTTATTCAGGCATAATTTGTTCAGTTGTGAAAATTACAAAGTTAAGAATAATGCAAAGGAAGGAGTAAAGTAAACAAATTAACCGGAGATAGAGATAATCAGAACTGCATTAGACTTGTTTTAAATTAATTGAAACTTTTCTTTTACCCTTTAAGTGGGGTTATTCAGGCATAATTTGTTCAGTTGTGAAAATTACAAAGATAGGAATAATGCCACGGAAGAAGTAGAGTAAAGATTAATCAGAGAATAGAGATAATCAGAACTGCATTAGATTTGTTTGAGAATTAATTAAAACATCTCTTTTACCCTTTAAGTATGGTTATTCAGACATAATTTGTTCAGTTGTAAAAATTAAAAAAATATGAATAATGCAAAGGAAGAAGTAGAGTGAAAAGATTAACCGGAGAATAGAGATGATCAGAACTGCATTAGATTTGTTTTAAATTAATTAAAACATCTCTTTTTTCTTTAAGTGGGGTTATTCAGGCATAATTTTTTCAGTTGTGAAAATTACAAAGATATGAATAATGCCACGAAAGAAGTAGAGTGAACAAATTAACCGGAGAATAGAGATAATCAGAACTGCATTAGATTTGTTTAAAGAATTAATTGAAACATCTCTTTTACCTTTTAAGTGGGGTTATTCAGGCATAATTTGTTCAGTTGTGAAAATTATAAAGATAAGAATAATGCCACGGAAGAAGTAGAGTGAAAAGATTAACCGGAGAATAGAGATAATCAGGACTGCATTAGATTTGTTTTAGAATTAATTGAAACATCTCTTTTACCCTTTAAGTAGGGGTATTCAGGCATAATTTGTTCAGTTGTGAAAATTACAAAGATAAGAATAATGCCACGAAAGAAGTAGAGTGAACAAATTAACCGGAGAATAGAGATAATCAGAACTGCATTAGATTTGTTTAAAAAATTAATTGAAACATCTCTTTTACCTTTTAAGTGGGGTTATTCAGGCATAATTTGTTCAGTTGTGAAAATTATAAAGATAAGAATAATGCCACGGAAGAAGTAGAGTGAAAAGATTAACCGGAGAATAGAGATAATCAGAACTGCATTAGATTTGTTTTAGAATTAATTGAAACATCTCTTTTACCCTTTAAGTGGGGTTATTCAGGCATAATTTGTTCAGTTGTGAAAATTACAAAGATAAGAATAATGCAAAGAAAGAAGTAGAGTGAACAAATTAACGGAGAATAGAGATAATCAGAACTGCATTAGACTTGTTTTAAATTAATTGAAACATCTCATTTACCCTTTAAGTGGGGTTATTCAGGCATAATTTGTTCAGTTGTGAAAATTACAAAGATAAGAATAATGCCACGAAAGAAAGTGAGTGAAAAGATTAACGGGAGAATACAGATAATCAGAACTGCATTAGATTTGTTTAAAGAATTAATTGAAACATCTCTTTTACCCTTTAAGTGGGGTTATTCAGGCATAATTTGTTCATTTGTGAAAATTACAAAGATAAGAATAATGCCACGGAAGAAGTAGAGTGAAAAGATTAACCGGATAAATAGAGATAATCAGAACTGCATTAGATTTGGTTAAAGAATTAATTGAAACATCTCTTTTACACTTTAAGTGGGGTTATTCAGGCATAATTTGTTCAGTTTCGAAAATTACAAAGATAAGAATAATGCCACGGAAGAAGTAGAGTGAAAAGATTAACCGGAGAATAGAGATAATCAGAACTGCATTAGCTTTGTTTAAAGAATTAATTAAAACCTCTCTTTCACCCTTTAAGTGGGGTTATTCAGGCATAATTTGTGCAGTTGTGAAAATTACAAAGATAAGAATAATGCAAAGGAAGAAGTAGAGTGAACAAATTAACCGGAGAATAGAGATAATCAGAACTGCATTAGATTTGTTTTAAATTAATTAAAACATCTCTTTTTCCCTTAAGTTTGGGTTATTCAGGCCTTATTTGTTCAGTTGTGAAAATTACAAAGATAAGAATAATGCCACGAAAGAAAGAGAGTGAAAAGATTAACGGGAGAATACAGATAATCAGAACTGCATTAGATTTGTTTAAAGAATTAATTGAAACATCTCTTTTACCCTTTAGGTGGGGTTATTCAGGCATAATTTGTTCAGTTGTGAAAATTACAAAGATAAATAATAATGCCACGGAAGAAGTAGAGTGAACAAATTAACCGGAGAATAGAGATAATCAGAACTGCATTAGATTTGTTTTAAATTAATTAAAACATCTCTTTTTCCCTTAAGTTTGGGTTATTCAGGCCTTATTTGTTCAGTTGTGAAAATTACAAAGATAAGAATAATGCCACGAAAGAAAGAGAGTGAAAAGATTAACGGGAGAATACAGATAATCAGAACTGCATTAGATTTGTTTAAAGAATTAATTGAAACATCTCTTTTACCCTTTAAGTGGGGTTATTCAGGCATAATTTGTTCAGTTGTGAAAATTACAAAGTTAAGAATAATGCAAAGGAAGAAGTAGAGTAAACAAATTAACCGAAGATAGAGATAATCAGAACTGCATTAGACTTGTTTTAAATTAATTGAAACTTTTCTTTTACCCTTTAAGTGGGGTTATTCAGGCATAATTTGTTCAGTTGTGAAAATTACAAAGATAGGAATAATGCCACGGAAGAAGTAGAGTAAAGATTAACCAGAGAATAGAGATAATCAGAAATGCATTAAATTTGTTTGAGAATTAATTAAAACATCTCTTTTACCCTTTAAGTATGGTTATTCAGACATAATTTGTTCAGTTGTAAAAATTAAAAAAATATGAATAATGCAAAGGAAGAAGTAGAGTGAAAAGATTAACCGGAGAATAGAGATGATCAGAACTGCATTAGATTTGTTTTAAATTAATTAAAACATCTCTTTTTTCTTTAAGTGGGGTTATTCAGGCATAATTTTTTCAGTTGTGAAAATTACAGAGATATGAATAATGCCACGAAAGAAGTAGAGTGAACAAATTAACCGGAGAATAGAGATAATCAGAACTGCATTAGATTTGTTTAAAGAATTAATTGAAACATCTCTTTTACCTTTTAAGTGGGGTTATTCAGGCATAATTTGTTCAGTTGTGAAAATTATAAAGATAAGAATAATGCCACGGAAGAAGTAGAGTGAAAAGATTAACCGGAGAATAGAGATAATCAGGACTGCATTAGATTTGTTTTAGAATTAATTGAAACATCTCTTTTACCCTTTAAGTGGGGTTATTCAGGCATAATTTGTTCAGTTGTGAAAATTACAAAGATAAGAATAATGCCACGAAAGAAGTAGAGTGAACAAATTAACCGGAGAATAGAGATAATCAGAACTGCATTAGATTTGTTTAAAAAATTAATTGAAACATCTCTTTTACCTTTTAAGTGGGGTTATTCCTGCATAATTGTTCAGTTGTGAAAATTATAAAGATAAGAATAATGCCACGGAAGAAGTAGAGTGAAAAGATTAACCGGAGAATAGAGATAATCAGAACTGCATTAGATTTGTTTTAGAATTAATTGAAACATCTCTTTTACCCTTTAAGTGGGGTTATTCAGGCATAATTTGTTCAGTTGTGAAAATTACAAAGATAAGAATAATGCAAAGTCAGAAGTAGAGTGAACAAATTAACGGACAATAGAGATAATCAGAACTGCATTAGACTTGTTTTAAATTAATTGAAACATCTCATTTACCCTTTAAGTGGGGTTATTCAGGCATAATTTGTTCAGTTGTGAAAATTACAAAGATAAGAATAATGCCACGAAAGAAAGTGGTTGAAAAGATTAACGGGAGAATACAGATAATCAGAACTGCATTAGATTTGTTTAAAGAATTAATTGAAACATCTCTTTTACCCTTTAAGTGGGGTTATTCAGGCATAATTTGTTCATTTGTGAAAATTACAAAGATAAGAATAATGCCACGGAAGAAGTAGAGTGAAAAGATTAACCGGATAAATAGAGATAATCAGAACTGCATTAGATTTGGTTAAAGAATTAATTGAAACATCTCTTTTACACTTTAAGTGGGGTTATTCAGGCATAATTTGTTCAGTTTCGAAAATTACAAAGATAAGAATAATGCCACGGAAGAAGTAGAGTGAAAAGATTAACCGGAGAATAGAGATAATCAGAACTGCATTAGCTTTGTTTAAAGAATTAATTAAAACCTCTCTTTCACCCTTTAAGTGGGGTTATTCAGGCATAATTTGTGCAGTTGTGAAAATTACAAAGATAAGAATAATGCAAAGGAAGAAGTAGAGTGAACAAATTAACCGGAGAATAGAGATAATCAGAACTGCATTAGATTTGTTTTAAATTAATTAAAACATCTCTTTTTCCCTTAAGTTTGGGTTATTCAGGCCTTATTTGTTCAGTTGTGAAAATTACAAAGATAAGAATAATGCCACGAAAGAAAGAGAGTGAAAAGATTAACGGGAGAATACAGATAATCAGAACTGCATTAGATTTGTTTAAAGAATTAATTGAAACATCTCTTTTACCCTTTAGGTGGGGTTATTCAGGCATAATTTGTTCAGTTGTGAAAATTACAAAGATAAATAATAATGCCACGGAAGAAGTAGAGTGAAAAGATTAACCGGAGAATAGAGATTATCAGAACTGCATTAGATTTGTTTAAAGAATTAATTGAAACATCTCTTTTACCCTTTAAGTGGGGTTATTCAGGCATAATTTGTTCAGTTGTGAAAATTACAAAGATAAGAATAATGCAAAGAAAGAAGTAGAGTCAACAAATTAACCTAGAGAATAGAGATAATCAGAACTGCATTAGATTTGTTTTAAATTAATTAAAACATCTCTTTTTTTTTAAGTGGGGTCATTCAGGCATAATTTGTTCAGTTTGGAAAATTGAAAAGATAAGAATAATGCCTCTGAAGAAGTAGAGTAAAAAGATTAACCGGAGAATAGAGATAATCAGAACTGCATTAGATTTGTTAAAAGAATTAATTGAAACATCTCTTTTACCCTTTAAGTGGGGTTATTCAGGCATAATTTGTTCAGTTGTAAAAATTAAAAAGATAACAATAATGCAAAGGAAGAAGTAGAGTGAAAAGATTAACCGGAGAATATAGATAATCAGAACTGCATTAGATTTGTTTTAGAATTAATTGAAACATCTCTTTTACTATTTAGGTGGGGTTATTCAGGCATAATTTGTTCAGTTGTGAAAATTACAAAGATAAGAATAATGCAAAGTAAGAAGTAGATTAAAAAGATTAACCAGAGAATAGAGATAATCAGAACTGCATTAGATTTGTTTAAAGAATTAATTGAAACATCTCTTTTACCCTTTAAGTGGGGTTATTCAGGCATAATTTGTTCAGTTGTGAAAATTACAAGGATAAGAATAATGCCCCGGAAGAAGTTTAGTTAAAAGATTAACCGGAGAATAGAGATAATCAGAACTGCATTAGATTTGTCTAAAGAATTAATGAAACATCTATTTTACCCTTAAGTGGGGTTATTCAGGCATAATTTGTTCAGTTGTCAAAATTACAAAGATAAGAATAATGCATAGGAAGAAGTAGAGTGAACAAATTAACCGAAGAATAGAGATAATCAGAACTGCATTAGACTTGTTTTAAATTAATTGAAACATCTCTTTTACCCTTTAATTGGGGTTATTCACGCATAATTTGTTCAGTTGTGAAAATTACAAAGATAAGAATAATGCCACGGAAGAAGTAGAGTGAAAAGATTAACCGGAAAATAGAGATAATCAGAACTGCATTAGATTTGTTTAAAGAATTAATTGAAACATCTCTTTTACCCTTTAAGTGGGGTTATTCAGGCATAATTTGTTCAGTTTTGAAAATTACAAAGATAAGAATAATGCAAAGAAAGAAGTAGAGTCAACAAATTAACCAGAGAATAGAGATAATCAGAACTGCATTAGATTTGTTTTAAATTAATTAAAACATCTATTTTTTTTTTAAGTGGGGTCATTCAGGCATAATTTGTTCAGTTTGGAAAATTGAAAAGATAAGAATAATGCCACTGAAGAAGTAGAGTAAAAAGATTAACCGGAGAATAGAGATAATCAGAACTGCATTAGATTTGTTTAAAGAATTAATTGAAACATCTCTTTTACCCTTTAAGTGGGGTTATTCAGGCATAATTTGTTCAGTTGTTAAAATTAAAATGATAACAATAATGCAAAGGAAGAAGTAGAGTGAAAAGATTAACCGGAGAATATAGATAATCAGAACTGCATTAGATTTGTTTTAGAATTAATTGAAACATCTCTTTTACTATTTAGGTGGGGTTATTCAGGCATAATTTGTTCAGTTGTGAAAATTACAAAGATAAGAATAATGCAAAGGAAGAAGTAGAGTAAAAAGATTAACCAGAGAATAGAGATAATCAGAACTGCATTAGATTTGTTTAAAGAATTAATTGAAACATCTCTTTTACCCTTTAAGTGGGGTTATTCAGGCATAATTTGTTCAGTTGTGAAAATTACAAAGATTAGAATAATGTCACGAAAGAAGTAGAGTAAAAAGATTACCGGAGAATAGAGACAATCAGAAAAGCATTAGATTTGTTTTAGAATTAATTGAAACATCTCTTTTACCCTTTAAGTGGGGTTATTCAGGCATAATTTTTTCAGTTGTGAAAATTACAAAGATAAGAATAATGCAAAGGAAGAAGTAGAGTAAACAAATTAACCGGAGAATAGAGATAATCAAAACTGCATTATCCTTGTTTTAAATTTATTGAAACTTCTCTTTTACCCTTTAAGTGGGGTTATTCAGGCATAATTTGTTCAGTTATGAAAATTACAAAGATAAGAATAATGCCACGGAAGAAGTAGTGTGAAAAGATTAACCAGAGAATAGAGATAATCAGAACTGCATTAGATTTGTTTAAATAATTAATTAAAACATCTCTTTCACCCTTTAGGTGGGGTTATTCAGGCATAATTTGTTCAGTTGTGAAAATTACAAAAATATCAATAATGCAAAGGAAGAAGTAGAGTGAAAAGATTAACCGGAGAATAGAGATAATCAGAACTGCATTAGATTTGTTTTAAATTAATTAAAACATCTCTTTTTCCTTTAAGTGGGGTTATTCAGGCATAATTTGTTCAGTTGTGAAAATTACAAAGATATGAATAATGCCACGAAAGAAGTAGAGTGAACAAATTACCGGAGAATAGAGATAATCAGAACTGCATTAGATTTGTTTAAAAAATTAATTGAAACATCTCTTTTACCTTTTAAGTGGGGTTATTCAGGCATAATTTGTGTAGTTGTAAAAATTATAAAGATAAGAATAATGCCACGGAAGAAGTAGAGTGAAAAGATTAACCGGAGAATAGAGATAATCCGAACTGCATTAGATTTGTTTTAGAATTAATTGAAACATCTCTTTTACCCTTTAAGTGGGGTTATTCAGGCATAATTTTTTCAGTTGTGAAAATTACAAAGATAAGAATAATGCAAAGAAAGAAGTAGAGTGAACAAATTAACCGGAGAATAGAGATAATCAGAACTGCATTAGACTTGTTTAAAAATTAATTGAAACATCTCATTTACCCTTTAAGTGGGGTTATTCAGGCATAATTTGTTCAGTTGTCAAAATTACAAAGATAAGAATAATGCCACGAAAGATGTAGAGTGAAAAGATTAACCTGATAAATAGAGATATTCAGAACTGCATTAGATTTGGTTAAAGAATTAATTGAAACATCTTTTTTACCCTTGAGTTTGGGTTATTCAGGCATAATTTGTTAAGTTGTGAAAATTACAAAGATAAGAATAATGTAGAGGAAGATGTAGAGTGAACAAATTAACCGGAGAATAGAGATAATCAGAACTGCATTAGATTTGTTTAAAGAATTAATTAAAACATCTCTTTTACCCTTTAAGTGGGGTTATTCAGGCATAATTTGTTCAGTTGTGAAAATTACAAAGATAAGAATAATGTCACGGAAGAAGTAGAGTGAAAAGATTACCTGGAGAATAGAGATAATCAGAACTGCATTAGATTTGTTTAAAGAATTAATTGAAACATCTCTTTTACCCTTTAAGTGGGGTTATTCAGGCATAATTTGTTCATTTGTGAAAATTACAAAGATAAGAATAATGCCACGGAAGGAGTAGAGTGAAAAGATTAACCGGAGAATAGAGATAATCAGAACTGCATTAGATTTGTTTGAAGAATTAATTAAAACCTCTCTTTCACCCTTTAAGTGGGGTTATTCAGGCATAATTTGTGCAGTTGTGAAAATTACAAAGATAAGAATTATGCAAAGGAAGAAGTAGAGTGAACAAATTAACCGGACAATAGAGATAATCAGAACTGCATTAGATTTGTTTCAAATTAATTAAAACATCTCTTTTTCCCTTAAGTTTGGGTTATTCAGGCCTTATTTGTTCAGTTGTGAAAATTACAAAGATAAGAATAATGCCACGAAAGAAAGAGAGTGAAAAGATTAACGGGTAGAATACAGATAATCAGAACTGCATTAGATTTGTTTAAAGAATTAATTGAAACATCTCTTTTACCCTTTAAGTGGGGTTATTCAGGCATAATTTGTTCAGTTGTGAAAATTACAAAGATAAATAATAATGCCACGGAAGAAGTAGAGTGAAAAGATTAACCGGAGAATAGAGATTATCAGAACTGCATTAGATTTGTTTAAAGAATTAATTGAAACATTTCTTTTACCCTTTAAGTGGGGTTATTCAGGCATAATTTGTTCAGTTGTGAAAATTACAAAGATAAGAATAATGCAAAGAAAGAAGTAGAGTGAACAAATTAACCGGAGAATAGAGATAATCAGAACTGCATTAGATTTGTTTTAAATTAATTAAAACATCTCTTTTTTCTTTAAGTGGGGTCATTCAGGCATAATTTGTTCAGTTTGGAAAATTGAAAAGATAAGAATAATGCCACGGAAGAAGTAGAGTAAAAAGATTAACTGGAGAATATAGATAATCAAAACTGCATTAGATTTGTTTTAGAATTAATTGAAACATCTCTTTTACCCTTTAAGTGGGGTTATTCAGGCATAATTTGTTCAGTTGTGAAAATTACAAAGATAAGAATAATGCAAAGAAAGAAGTAGAGTGAACAAATTAACCGGAGAATAGAGATAATCAGAACTGCATTAGACTTGTTTTAAATTAATTGAAACATCTCATTTACCCTTTAAGTGGGGTTATTCAGGCATAATTTGTTCAGTTGTGAAAATTACAAAGATAAGAATAATGCCACGAAAGAAAGTGAGTGAAAAGATTAACGGGAAAATACAGATAATCAGAACTGCATTAGATTTGTTTAAAGAATTAATTGAAACATCTCTTTTACCCTTTAAGTGGGGTTATTCAGGCATAATTTGTTCATTTGTGAAAATTACAAAGATAAGAATAATGCCACGGAAGAAGTAGAGTGAAAAGATTAACCGGATAAATAGAGATAATCAGAACTGCATTAGATTTGGTTAAAGAATTAATTGAAACATCTCTTTTACACTTTAAGTGGGGTTATTCAGGCATAATTTGTTCAGTTTCGAAAATTACAAAGATAAGAATAATGCCACGGAAGAAGTAGAGTGAAAAGATTAACCGGAGAATAGAGATAATCAGAACTGCATTAGCTTTGTTTAAAGAATTAATTAAAACCTCTCTTTCACCCTTTAAGTGGGGTTATTCAGGCATAATTTGTGCAGTTGTGAAAATTACAAAGATAAGAATAATGCAAAGGAAGAAGTAGAGTGAACAAATTAACCGGAGAATAGAGATAATCAGAACTGCATTAGATTTGTTTTAAATTAATTAAAACATCTCTTTTTCCCTTAAGTTTGGGTTATTCAGGCCTTATTTGTTCAGTTGTGAAAATTACAAAGATAAGAATAATGCCACGAAAGAAAGAGAGTGAAAAGATTAACGGGAGAATACAGATAATCAGAACTGCATTAGATTTGTTTAAAGAATTAATTGAAACATCTCTTTTACCCTTTAGGTGGGGTTATTCAGGCATAATTTGTTCAGTTGTGAAAATTACAAAGATAAATAATAATGCCACGGAAGAAGTAGAGTGAACAAATTAACCGGAGAATAGAGATAATCAGAACTGCATTAGATTTGTTTTAAATTAATTAAAACATCTCTTTTTCCCTTAAGTTTGGGTTATTCAGGCCTTATTTGTTCAGTTGTGAAAATTACAAAGATAAGAATAATGCCACGAAAGAAAGAGAGTGAAAAGATTAACGGGAGAATACAGATAATCAGAACTGCATTAGATTTGTTTAAAGAATTAATTGAAACATCTCTTTTACCCTTTAAGTGGGGTTATTCAGGCATAATTTGTTCAGTTGTGAAAATTACAAAGTTAAGAATAATGCAAAGGAAGAAGTAGAGTAAACAAATTAACCGGAGATAGAGATAATCAGAACTGCATTAGACTTGTTTTAAATTAATTGAAACTTTTCTTTTACCCTTTAAGTGGGGTTATTCAGGCATAATTTGTTCAGTTGTGAAAATTACAAAGATAGGAATAATGCCACGGAAGAAGTAGAGTAAAGATTAACCAGAGAATAGAGATAATCAGAAATGCATTAGATTTGTTTGAGAATTAATTAAAACATCTCTTTACCCTTTAAGTATGGTTATTCAGACATAATTTGTTCAGTTGTAAAAATTAAAAAAATATGAATAATGCAAAGGAAGAAGTAGAGTGAAAAGATTAACCGGAGAATAGAGATGATCAGAACTGCATTAGATTTGTTTTAAATTAATTAAAACATCTCTTTTTTCTTTAAGTGGGGTTATTCAGGCATAATTTTTTCAGTTGTGAAAATTACAAAGATATGAATAATGCCACGAAAGAAGTAGAGTGAACAAATTAACCGGAGAATAGAGATAATCAGAACTGCATTAGATTTGTTTAAAGAATTAATTGAAACATCTCTTTTACCTTTTAAGTGGGGTTATTCAGGCATAATTTGTTCAGTTGTGAAAATTATAAAGATAAGAATAATGCCACGGAAGAAGTAGAGTGAAAAGATTAACCGGAGAATAGAGATAATCAGGACTGCATTAGATTTGTTTTAGAATTAATTGAAACATCTCTTTTACCCTTTAAGTGGGGTTATTGAGGCATAATTTGTTCAGTTGTGAAAATTACAAAGATAAGAATAATGCCACGAAAGAAGTAGAGTGAACAAATTAACCGGAGAATAGAGATAATCAGAACTGCATTAGATTTGTTTAAAAAATTAATTGAAACATCTCTTTTACCTTTTAAGTGGGGTTATTCCTGCATAATTTGTTCAGTTGTGAAAATTATAAAGATAAGAATAATGCCACGGAAGAAGTAGAGTGAAAAGATTAACCGGAGAATAGAGATAATCAGAACTGCATTAGATTTGTTTTAGAATTAATTGAAACATCTCTTTTACCCTTTAAGTGGGGTTATTCAGGCATAATTTGTTCAGTTGTGAAAATTACAAAGATAAGAATAATGCAAAGTCAGAAGTAGAGTGAACAAATTAACGGAGAATAGAGATAATCAGAACTGCATTAGACTTGTTTTAAATTAATTTAAACATCTCATTTACCCTTTAAGTGGGGTTATTCAGGCATAATTTGTTCAGTTGTGAAAATTACAAAGATAAGAATAATGCCACGAAAGAAAGTGAGTGAAAAGATTAACGGGAGAATACAGATAATCAGAACTGCATTAGATTTGTTTAAAGAATTAATTGAAACATCTCTTTTACCCTTTAAGTGGGGTTATTCAGGCATAATTTGTTCATTTGTGAAAATTACAAAGATAAGAATAATGCCACGGAAGAAGTAGAGTGAAAAGATTAACCGGATAAATAGAGATAATCAGAACTGCATTAGATTTGGTTAAAGAATTAATTGAAACATCTCTTTTACACTTTAAGTGGGGTTATTCAGGCATAATTTGTTCAGTTTCGAAAATTACAAAGATAAGAATAATGCCACGGAAGAAGTAGAGTGAAAAGATTAACCGGAGAATAGAGATAATCAGAACTGCATTAGCTTTGTTTAAAGAATTAATTAAAACCTCTCTTTCACCCTTTAAGTGGGGTTATTCAGGCATAATTTGTGCAGTTGTGAAAATTACAAAGATAAGAATAATGCAAAGGAAGAAGTAGAGTGAACAAATTAACCGGAGAATAGAGATAATCAGAACTGCATTAGATTTGTTTTAAATTAATTAAAACATCTCTTTTTCCCTTAAGTTTGGGTTATTCAGGCCTTATTTGTTCAGTTGTGAAAATTACAAAGATAAGAATAATGCCACGAAAGAAAGAGAGTGAAAAGATTAACGGGAGAATACAGATAATCAGAACTGCATTAGATTTGTTTAAAGAATTAATTGAAACATCTCTTTTACCCTTTAGGTGGGGTTATTCAGGCATAATTTGTTCAGTTGTGAAAATTACAAAGATAAATAATAATGCCACGGAAGAAGTAGAGTGAAAAGATTAACCGGAGAATAGAGATTATCAGAACTGCATTAGATTTGTTTAAATAATTAATTGAAACATCTCTTTTACCCTTTAAGTGGGGTTATTCAGGCATAATTTGTTCAGTTGTGAAAATTACAAAGATAAGAATAATGCAAAGAAAGAAGTAGAGTCAACAAATTAACCTAGAGAATAGAGATAATCAGAACTGCATTAGATTTGTTTTAAATTAATTAAAACATCTCTTTTTTTTTAAGTGGGGTCATTCAGGCATAATTTGTTCAGTTTGGAAAATTGAAAAGATAAGAATAATGCCACGGAAGAAGTAGAGTGAAAAGATTAACCGGAGAATAGAGATAATCAGAACTGCATTAGATTTGTTTTAGAATTAATTGAAACATCTCTTTTACCTTTTAAGTGGGGTTATTCAGGCATAATTTGTTCAGTTGTAAAAATTATAAAGATAAGAATAATGCCACGGAAGAAGTAGAGTTAAAAGATAACCGGAGAATAGAGATAATCAGAACTGCATTAGATTTGTTTTAGAATTAATTGAAACATCTCTTTTACCCTTTAAGTGGGGTTATTCAGGCATAATTTGTTCAGTTGTGAAAATTACAAAGATAAGAATAATGCAAAGAAAGAAGTAGAGTGAACAAATTAACCGGAGAATAGAGATAATCAGAACTGCATTAGACTTGTTTTAAATTAATTGAAACATCTCATTTACCCTTTAAGTGGGGTTATTCAGGCATAATTTGTTCAGTTGTCAAAATTACAAAGATAAGAATAATGCCACGAAAGATGTAGAGTGAAAAGATTAACCGGATAAATAGAGATAATCAGAACTGCATTAGATTTGGTTAAAGAATTAATTGAAACATCTTTTTTACCCTTGAGTTTGGGTTATTCAGGCATAATTTGTTAAGTTGTGAAAATTACAAAGATAAGAATAATGTAGAGGAAGATGTAGAGTGAACAAATTAACCGGAGAATAGAGATAATCAGAACTGCATTAGATTTGTTTAAAGAATTAATTAAAACATCTCTTTTACCCTTTAAGTGGGGTTATTCAGGCATAATTTGTTCAGTTGTGAAAATTACAAAGATAAGAATAATGTCACGGAAGAAGTAGAGTGAAAAGATTACCTGGAGAATAGAGATAATCAGAACTGCATTAGATTTGTTTAAAGAATTAATTGAAACATCTCTTTTACCCTTTAAGTGGGGTTATTCAGGCATAATTTGTTCATTTGTGAAAATTACAAAGATAAGAATAATGCCACGGAAGGAGTAGAGTGAAAAGATTAACCGGAGAATAGAGATAATCAGAACTGCATTAGATTTGTTTGAAGAATTAATTAAAACCTCTCTTTCACCCTTTAAGTGGGGTTATTCAGGCATAATTTGTGCAGTTGTGAAAATTACAAAGATAAGAATAATGCAAAGGAAGAATAGAGTGAACAAATTAACCGGACAATAGAGATAATCAGAACTGCATTAGATTTGTTTCAAATTAATTAAAACATCTCTTTTTCCCTTAAGTTTGGGTTATTCAGGCCTTATTTGTTCAGTTGTGAAAATTACAAAGATAAGAATAATGCCACGAAAGAAAGAGAGTGAAAAGATTAACGGGTAGAATACAGATAATCAGAACTGCATTAGATTTGTTTAAAGAATTAATTGAAACATCTCTTTTACCCTTTAAGTGGGGTTATTCAGGCATAATTTGTTCAGTTGTGAAAATTACAAAGATAAGAATAATGCCACGGAAGAAGTAGTGTGAAAAGATTAACCAGAGAATAGAGATAATCAGAACTGCATTAGATTTGTTTAAATAATTAATTAAAACATCTCTTTCACCCTTTAGGTGGGGTTATTCAGGCATAATTTGTTCAGTTGTGAAAATTACAAAAATATCAATAATGCAAAGGAAGAAGTAGAGTGAAAAGATTAACCGGAGAATAGAGATAATCAGAACTGCATTAGATTTGTTTTAAATTAATTAAAACATCTCTTTTTCCTTTAAGTGGGGTTATTCAGGCATAATTTGTTCAGTTGTGAAAATTACAAAGATATGAATAATGCCACGAAAGAAGTAGAGTGAACAAATTAACCGGAGAATAGAGATAATCAGAACTGCATTAGATTTGTTTAAAAAATTAATTGAAACATCTCTTTTACCTTTTAAGTGGGGTTATTCAGGCATACTTTGTTCAGTTGTAAAAATTATAAAGATAAGAATAATGCCACGGAAGAAGTAGAGTGAAAAGATTAACCGGAGAATAGAGATAATCAGAACTGCATTAGATTTGTTTTAGAATTAATTGAAACATCTCTTTTACCCTTTAAGTGGGGTTATTCAGGCATAATTTGTTCAGTTGTGAAAATTACAAAGATAAGAATAATGCAAAGAAAGAAGTAGAGTGAACAAATTAACCGGAGAATAGAGATAATCAGAACTGCATTAGACTTGTTTTAAATTAATTGAAACATCTCATTTACCCTTTAAGTGGGGTTATTCAGGCATAATTTGTTCAGTTGTCAAAATTACAAAGATAAGAATAATGCCACGAAAGATGTAGAGTGAAAAGATTAACCGGATAAATAGAGATAATCAGAACTGCATTAGATTTGGTTAAAGAATTAATTGAAACATCTTTTTTACCCTTGAGTTTGGGTTATTCAGGCATAATTTGTTAAGTTGTGAAAATTACAAAGATAAGAATAATGTAGAGGAAGATGTAGAGTGAACAAATTAACCGGAGAATAGAGATAATCAGAACTGCATTAGATTTGTTTAAAGAATTAATTAAAACATCTCTTTTACCCTTTAAGTGGGGTTATTCAGGCATAATTTGTTCAGTTGTGAAAATTACAAAGATAAGAATAATGTCACAGAAGAAGTAGAGTGAAAAGATTACCTGGAGAATAGAGATAATCAGAACTGCATTAGATTTGTTTAAAGAATTAATTGAAACATCTCTTTTACCCTTTAAGTGGGGTTATTCAGGCATAATTTGTTCATTTGTGAAAATTACAAAGATAAGAATAATGCCACGGAAGGAGTAGAGTGAAAAGATTAACCGGAGAATAGAGATAATCAGAACTGCATTAGATTTGTTTGAAGAATTAATTAAAACCTCTCTTTCACCCTTTAAGTGGGGTTATTCAGGCATAATTTGTGCAGTTGTGAAAATTACAAAGATAAGAATAATGCAAAGGAAGAAGTAGAGTGAACAAATTAACCGGACAATAGAGATAATCAGAACTGCATTAGATTTGTTTCAAATTAATTAAAACATCTCTTTTTCCCTTAAGTTTGGGTTATTCAGGCCTTATTTGTTCAGTTGTGAAAATTACAAAGATAAGAATAATGCCACGAAAGAAAGAGAGCGAAAAGATTAACGGGTAGAATACAGATAATCAGAACTGCATTAGTTTTGTTTAAAGAATTAATTGAAACATCTCTTTTACCCTTTAAGTGGGGTTATTCAGGCATAATTTGTTCAGTTGTGAAAATTACAAAGATAAATAATAATGCCACGGAAGAAGTAGAGTGAAAAGATTAACCGGAGAATAGAGATTATCAGAACTGCATTAGATTTGTTTAAAGAATTAATTGAAACATTTCTTTTACCCTTTAAGTGGGGTTATTCAGGCATAATTTGTTCAGTTGTGAAAATTACAAAGATAAGAATAATGCAAAGAAAGAAGTAGAGTGAACAAATTAACCGGAGAATAGAGATAATCAGAACTGCATTAGATTTGTTTTAAATTAATTAAAACATCTCTTTTTTCTTTAAGTGGGGTCATTCAGGCATAATTTGTTCAGTTTGGAAAATTGAAAAGATAAGAATAATGCCACGGAAGAAGTAGAGTAAAAAGATTAACCGGAGAATATAGATAATCAAAACTGCATTAGATTTGTTTTAGAATTAATTGAAACATCTCTTTTACCCTTTAAGTGGGGTTATTCAGGCATAATTTGTTCAGTTGTGAAAATTACAAAGATAAGAATAATGCAAAGAAAGAAGTAGAGTGAACAAATTAACCGGAGAATAGAGATATTCAGAACTGCATTAGACTTGTTTTAAATTAATTGAAACATCTCATTTACCCTTTAAGTGGGGTTATTCAGGCATAATTTGTTCAGTTGTCAAAATTACAAAGATAAGAATAATGCCACGAAAGATGTAGAGTGAAAAGATTAACCGGATAAATAGAGATAATCAGAACTGCATTAGATTTGGTTAAAGAATTAATTGAAACATCTTTTTTACCCTTGAGTTTGGGTTATTCAGGCATAATTTGTTAAGTTGTGAAAATTACAAAGATAAGAATAACTTAGAGGAAGATGTAGAGTGAACAAATTAACCGGAGAATAGAGATAATCAGAACTGCATTAGATTTGTTTAAAGAATTAATTAAAACATCTCTTTTACCCTTTAAGTGGGGTTATTCAGGCATAATTTGTTCAGTTGTGAAAATTACAAAGATAAGAATAATGTCACGGAAGAAGTAGAGTGAAAAGATTACCTGGAGAATAGAGATAATCAGAACTGCATTAGATTTGTTTAAAGAATTAATTGAAACATCTCTTTTACCCTTTAAGTGGGGTTATTCAGGCATAATTTGTTCATTTGTGAAAATTACAAAGATAAGAATAATGCCACGGAAGGAGTAGAGTGAAAAGATTAACCGGAGAATAGAGATAATCAGAACTGCATTAGATTTGTTTGAAGAATTAATTAAAACCTCTCTTTCACCCTTTAAGTGGGGTTATTCAGGCATAATTTGTGCAGTTGTGAAAATTACAAAGATAAGAATAATGCAAAGGAAGAATAGAGTGAACAAATTAACCGGACAATAGAGATAATCAGAACTGCATTAGATTTGTTTCAAATTAATTAAAACATCTCTTTTTCCCTTAAGTTTGGGTTATTCAGGCCTTATTTGTTCAGTTGTGAAAATTACAAAGATAAGAATAATGCCACGAAAGAAAGAGAGTGAAAAGATTAACGGGTAGAATACAGATAATCAGAACTGCATTAGATTTGTTTAAAGAATTAATTGAAACATCTCTTTTACCCTTTAAGTGGGGTTATTCAGGCATAATTTGTTCAGTTGTGAAAATTACAAAGATAAGAATAATGCCACGGAAGAAGTAGTGTGAAAAGATTAACCAGAGAATAGAGATAATCAGAACTGCATTAGATTTGTTTAAATAATTAATTAAAACATCTCTTTCAACCTTTAGGTGGGGTTATTCAGGCATAATTTGTTCAGTTGTGAAAATTACAAAAATATCAATAATGCAAAGGAAGAAGTAGAGTGAAAAGATTAACCGGAGAATAGAGATAATCAGAACTGCATTAGATTTGTTTTAAATTAATTAAAACATCTCTTTTTCCTTTAAGTGGGGTTATTCAGGCATAATTTGTTCAGTTGTGAAAATTACAAAGATATGAATAATGCCACGAAAGAAGTAGAGTGAACAAATTAACCGGAGAATAGAGATAATCAGAACTGCATTAGATTTGTTTAAAAAATTAATTGAAACATCTCTTTTACCTTTTAAGTGGGGTTATTCAGGCATACTTTGTTCAGTTGTAAAAATTATAAAGATAAGAATAAGGCCACGGAAGAAGTAGAGTGAAAAGATTAACCGGAGAATAGAGATAATCAGAACTGCATTAGATTTGTTTTAGAATTAATTGAAACATCTCTTTTACCCTTTAAGTGGGGTTATTCAGGCATAATTTGTTCAGTTGTGAAAATTACAAAGATAAGAATAATGCAAAGAAAGAAGTAGAGTGAACAAATTAACCGGAGAATAGAGATAATCAGAACTGCATTAGACTTGTTTTAAATTAATTGAAACATCTCATTTACCCTTTAAGTGGGGTTATTCAGGCATAATTTGTTCAGTTGTCAAAATTACAAAGATAAGAATAATGCCACGAAAGATGTAGAGTGAAAAGATTAACCGGATAAATAGAGATAATCAGAACTGCATTAGATTTGGTTAAAGAATTAATTGAAACATCTTTTTTACCCTTGAGTTTGGGTTATTCAGGCATAATTTGTTAAGTTGTGAAAATTACAAAGATAAGAATAATGTAGAGGAAGATGTAGAGTGAACAAATTAACCGGAGAATAGAGATAATCAGAACTGCATTAGATTTGTTTAAAGAATTAATTAAAACATCTCTTTTACCCTTTAAGTGGGGTTATTCAGGCATAATTTGTTCAGTTGTGAAAATTACAAAGATAAGAATAATGTCACGGAAGAAGTAGAGTGAAAAGATTACCTGGAGAATAGAGATAATCAGAACTGCATTAGATTTGTTTAAAGAATTAATTGAAACATCTCTTTTACCCTTTAAGTGGGGTTATTCAGGCATAATTTGTTCATTTGTGAAAATTACAAAGATAAGAATAATGCCACGGAAGGAGTAGAGTGAAAAGATTAACCGGAGAATAGAGATAATCAGAACTGCATTAGATTTGTTTGAAGAATTAATTAAAACCTCTCTTTCACCCTTTAAGTGGGGTTATTCAGGCATAATTTGTGCAGTTGTGAAAATTACAAAGATAAGAATAATGCAAAGGAAGAAGTAGAGTGAACAAATTAACCGGACAATAGAGATAATCAGAACTGCATTAGATTTGTTTCAAATTAATTAAAACATCTCTTTTTCCCTTAAGTTTGGGTTATTCAGGCCTTATTTGTTCAGTTGTGAAAATTACAAAGATAAGAATAATGCCACGAAAGAAAGAGAGTGAAAAGATTAACGGGTAGAATACAGATAATCAGAACTGCATTAGATTTGTTTAAAGAATTAATTGAAACATCTCTTTTACCCTTTAAGTGGGGTTATTCAGGCATAATTTGTTCAGTTGTGAAAATTACAAAGATAAATAATAATGCCACGGAAGAAGTAGAGTGAAAAGATTAACCGGAGAATAGAGATTATCAGAACTGCATTAGATTTGTTTAAAGAATTAATTGAAACATTTCTTTTACCCTTTAAGTGGGGTTATTCAGGCATAATTTGTTCAGTTGTGAAAATTACAAAGATAAGAATAATGCAAAGAAAGAAGTAGAGTGAACAAATTAACCGGAGAATAGAGATAATCAGAACTGCATTAGATTTGTTTTAAATTAATTAAAACATCTCTTTTTTCTTTAAGTGGGGTCATTCAGGCATAATTTGTTCAGTTTGGAAAATTGAAAAGATAAGAATAATGCCACGGAAGAAGTAGAGTAAAAAGATTAACCGGAGAATATAGATAATCAAAACTGCATTAGATTTGTTTTAGAATTAATTGAAACATCTCTTTTACCCTTTAAGTGGGGTTATTCAGGCATAATTTGTTCAGTTGTGAAAATTACAAAGATAAGAATAATGCAAAGAAAGAAGTAGAGTGAACAAATTAACCGGAGAATAGAGATATTCAGAACTGCATTAGACTTGTTTTAAATTAATTGAAACATCTCATTTACCCTTTAAGTGGGGTTATTCAGGCATAATTTGTTCAGTTGTCAAAATTACAAAGATAAGAATAATGCCACGAAAGATGTAGAGTGAAAAGATTAACCGGATAAATAGAGATAATCAGAACTGCATTAGATTTGTTTTAGAATTAATTGAAACATCTCTTTTACCCTTTAAATGGGGTTATTCAGGCATAATTTGTTCAGTTGTGAAAATTACAAAGATAAGAATAATGCAGAGGAAGATGTAGGGGGAACAAATTAACCGGAGAATAGAGATAATCAGAACTGCATTAGATTTGTTTAAAGAATTAATTGAAACATCTCTTTTACCCTTTAAGTGGGGTTATTCAGGCATAAATTGTTCAGTTGTGAAAATTACAAAGATAAGAATAATGCAAAGAAAGAAGTAGAGTGAACAAATTAACCGGAGAATAGAGATAATCAGAACTGCATTAGACTTGTTTTAAATTAATTGAAACATCTCATTTACCCTTTAAGTGGGGTTATTCAGGCATAATTTGTGCAGTTGTGAAAATTACAAAGATAAGAATAATGCAAAGGAAGAAGTAGAGTGAACAAATTAACCGGACAATAGAGATAATCAGAACTGCATTAGATTTGGTTAAAAAATTAATTGAAACATCTCTTTTACACTTTAAGTGGGGTTATTCAGGCATAATTTGTTCAGTTTCGAAAATTACAAAGATAAGAATAATGCCACGGAAGAAGTAGAGTGAAAAGATTAACCGGAGAATAGAGATAATCAGAACTGCATTAGATTTGTTTAAAGAATTAATTAAAACCTCTCTTTCACCCTTTAAGTGGGGTTATTCAGGCATAATTTGTGCAGTTGTGAAAATTACAAAGATAAGAATAATGCAAAGGAAGAAGTAGAGTGAACAAATTAACCGGAGAATAGAGATAATCAGAACTGCATTAGATTTGTTTTAAATTAATTAAAACATCTCTTTTTTTTTAAGTGGGGTCATTCAGGCATAATTTGTTCAGTTTGGAAAATTGAAAAGATAAGAATAATGCCACGGAAGAAGTAGAGTAAAAAGATTAACCGGAGAATAAAGATAATCAGAACTGCATTAGATTTGTTTAAAGAATAAATTAAAACATCTTTTTTACCCTTTCAGTGGGGTTATTCAGGCATAATTTGTTCAGTTGTGAAAATTACAAAGATAAGAATAATGCCACGGAAGAAGTAGAGTGAAAAGATTAACCGGAGAATAGAGATAATCAGAACTGCATTAGATTTGTTTAAAGAATTAATTGAAACATCTCTTTTACCCTTTAAGTGGGCTTATTCAGGCATAATTTGTTCTGTTGTGAAAATTACAAAGATAACAATAATGCAAAGGAAGAAGTAGAGTGAAAAGATAACCGGAGAATATAGATAATCAAAACTGCATTAGATTTGTTTCAGAATTAATTGAAACATCTCTTTTACTATTTAGGTGGGGTTATTCAGGCATAATTTGTTCAGTTGTGAAAATTACAAAGATAAGAATAATGCAAAGGAAGAAGTAGAGTAAAAAGATTAACCAGAGAATAGAGATAATCAGATCTGCATTAGATTTGTTTAAAAAATTAATTGAAACATCTCTTTTACATTTTAAGTGGGGTTATTCAGGCATAATTTGTTCAGTTGTGAAAATTACAAAGATAAATAATAATGCCACGGAAGAAGTAGAGTGAAAAGATTAACCGGAGAATAGAGATTATCAGAACTGCATTAGATTTGTTTAAAGAATTAATTGAAACATCTCTTTTACCCTTTAAGTGGGGTTATTCAGGCATAATTTGTTCAGTTGTGAAAATTACAAAGATAAGAATAATGCAAAGAAAGAAGTAGAGTCAACAAATTAACTTAGAGAATAGAGATAATCAGAACTGCATTAGATTTGTTTTAAATTAATTAAAACATCTCTTTTTTTTTAAGTGGGGTCATTCAGGCATAATTTGTTCAGTTTGGAAAATTGAAAAGATAAGAATAATGCCACTGAAGAAGTAGAGTAAAAAGATTAACCGGAGAATAGAGATAATCAGAACTGCATTAGATTTGTTAAAAGAATTAATTGAAACATCTCTTTTACCCTTTAAGTGGGGTTATTCAGGCATAATTTGTTCAGTTGTTAAAATTAAAAAGATAACAATAATGCAAAGGAAGAAGTAGAGTGAAAAGATTAACCGGAGAATATAGATAATCAGAACTGCATTAGATTTGTTTTAGAATTAATTGAAACATCTCTTTTACTATTTAGGTGGGGTTATTCAGGCATAATTTGTTCAGTTGTGAAAATTACAAAGATAAGAATAATGCAAAGTAAGAAGTAGATTAAAAAGATTAACCAGAGAATAGAGATAATCAGAACTGCATTAGATTTGTTTAAAGAATTAATTGAAACATCTCTTTTACCCTTTAAGTGGGGTTATTCAGGCATAATTTGTTCAGTTGTGAAAATTACAAGGATAAGAATAATGCCCCGGAAGAAGTAGAGTTAAAAGATTAACCGGAGAATAGAGATAATCAGAACTGCATTAGATTTGTCTAAAGAATTAATGAAACATCTATTTTACCCTTAAGTGGGGTTATTCAGGCATAATTTGTTCAGTTGTCAAAATTACAAAGATAAGAATAATGCATAGGAAGAAGTAGAGTGAACAAATTAACCGAAGAATAGAGATAATCAGAACTGCATTAGACTTGTTTTAAATTAATTGAAACATCTCTTTTACCCTTTAATTGGGGTTATTCACGCATAATTTGTTCAGTTGTGAAAATTACAAAGATAAGAATAATGCAGAGGTTCATGTAGAGTGAACAAATTAACCGGAGAATAGAGATAATCAGAACTGCATTAGATTTGTTTAAAGAATTAATTGAAACATCTCTTTTACCCTTTAAGTGGGGTTATTCAGGCATAATTTGTTCAGTTGTGAAAATTACAAAGATAAGAATAATGCAAAGAAAGAAGTAGAGTCAACAAATTAACCAGAGAATAGAGATAATCAGAACTGCATTAGATTTGTTTTAAATTAATTAAAACATCTCTTTTTTTTTTAAGTGGGGTCATTCAGGCATAATTTGTTCAGTTTGGAAAATTGAAAAGATAAGAATAATGCCACTGAAGAAGTAGAGTAAAAAGATTAACCGGAGAATAGAGATAATCAGAACTGCATTAGATTTGTTTAAAGAATTAATTGAAACATCTCTTTTACCCTTTAAGTGGGGTTATTCAGGCATAATTTGTTCAGTTGTTAAAATTAAAAAGATAACAATAATGCAAAGGAAGAAGTAGAGTGAAAAGATTAACCGGAGAATATAGATAATCAGAACTGCATTAGATTTGTTTTAGAATTAATTGAAACATCTCTTTTACTATTTAGGTGGGGTTATTCAGGCATAATTTGTTCAGTTGTGAAAATTACAAAGATAAGAATAATGCAAAGGAAGAAGTAGAGTAAAAAGATTAACCAGAGAATAGAGATAATCAGAACTGCATTAGATTTGTTTAAAGAATTAATTGAAACATCTCTTTTACCCTTTAAGTGGGGTTATTCAGGCATAATTTGTTCAGTTGTGAAAATTACAAAGATTAGAATAATGTCACGAAAGAAGTAGAGTAAAAAGATTACCGGAGAATAGAGACAATCAGAAAAGCATTAGATTTGTTTTAGAATTAATTGAAACATCTCTTTTACCCTTTAAGTGGGGTTATTCAGGCATAATTTTTTCAGTTGTGAAAATTACAAAGATAAGAATAATGCAAAGGAAGAAGTAGAGTAAACAAATTAACCGGAGAATAGAGATAATCAAAACTGCATTATCCTTGTTTTAAATTTATTGAAACTTCTCTTTTACCCTTTAAGTGGGGTTATTCAGGCATAATTTGTTCAGTTATGAAAATTACAAAGATAAGAATAATGCCACGGAAGAAGTAGTGTGAAAAGATTAACCAGAGAATAGAGATAATCAGAACTGCATTAGATTTGTTTAAATAATTAATTAAAACATCTCTTTCACCCTTTAGGTGGGGTTATTCAGGCATAATTTGTTCAGTTGTGAAAATTACAAAAATATCAATAATGCAAAGGAAGAAGTAGAGTGAAAAGATTAACCGGAGAATAGAGATAATCAGAACTGCATTAGATTTGTTTTAAATTAATTAAAACATCTCTTTTTCCTTTAAGTGGGGTTATTCAGGCATAATTTGTTCAGTTGTGAAAATTACAAAGATATGAATAATGCCACGAAAGAAGTAGAGTGAACAAATTAACCGGAGAATAGAGATAATCAGAACTGCATTAGATTTGTTTAAAAAATTAATTGAAACATCTCTTTTACCTTTTAAGTGGGGTTATTCAGGCATAATTTGTTCAGTTGTAAAAATTATAAAGATAAGAATAATGCCACGGAAGAAGTAGAGTGAAAAGATTAACCGGAGAATAGAGATAATCAGAACTGCATTAGATTTGTTTTAGAATTAATTGAAACATCTCTTTTACCCTTTAAGTGGGGTTATTCAGGCATAATTTGTTCAGTTGTGAAAATTACAAAGATAAGAATAATGCAAAGAAAGAAGTAGAGTGAACAAATTAACCGGAGAATAGAGATAATCAGAACTGCATTAGACTTGTTTTAAATTAATTGAAACATCTCATTTACCCTTTAAGTGGGGTTATTCAGGCATAATTTGTTCAGTTGTCAAAATTACAAAGATAAGAATAATGCCACGAAAGATGTAGAGTGAAAAGATTAACCGGATAAATAGAGATAATCAGAACTGCATTAGATTTGGTTAAAGAATTAATTGAAACATCTTTTTTACCCTTGAGTTTGGGTTATTCAGGCATAATTTGTTAAGTTGTGAAAATTACAAAGATAAGAATAATGTAGAGGAAGATGTAGAGTGAACAAATTAACCGGAGAATAGAGATAATCAGAACTGCATTAGATTTGTTTAAAGAATTAATTAAAACATCTCTTTTACCCTTTAAGTGGGGTTATTCAGGCATAATTTGTTCAGTTGTGAAAATTACAAAGATAAGAATAATGTCACGGAAGAAGTAGAGTGAAAAGATTACCTGGAGAATAGAGATAATCAGAACTGCATTAGATTTGTTTAAAGAATTAATTGAAACATCTCTTTTACCCTTTAAGTGGGGTTATTCAGGCATAATTTGTTCATTTGTGAAAATTACAAAGATAAGAATAATGCCACGGAAGGAGTAGAGTGAAAAGATTAACCGGAGAATAGAGATAATCAGAACTGCATTAGATTTGTTTGAAGAATTAATTAAAACCTCTCTTTCACCCTTTAAGTGGGGTTATTCAGGCATAATTTGTGCAGTTGTGAAAATTACAAAGATAAGAATAATGCAAAGGAAGAATAGAGTGAACAAATTAACCGGACAATAGAGATAATCAGAACTGCATTAGATTTGTTTCAAATTAATTAAAACATCTCTTTTTCCCTTAAGTTTGGGTTATTCAGGCCTTATTTGTTCAGTTGTGAAAATTACAAAGATAAGAATAATGCCACGAAAGAAAGAGAGTGAAAAGATTAACGGGTAGAATACAGATAATCAGAACTGCATTAGATTTGTTTAAAGAATTAATTGAAACATCTCTTTTACCCTTTAAGTGGGGTTATTCAGGCATAATTTGTTCAGTTGTGAAAATTACAAAGATAAGAATAATGCCACGGAAGAAGTAGTGTGAAAAGATTAACCAGAGAATAGAGATAATCAGAACTGCATTAGATTTGTTTAAATAATTAATTAAAACATCTCTTTCAACCTTTAGGTGGGGTTATTCAGGCATAATTTGTTCAGTTGTGAAAATTACAAAAATATCAATAATGCAAAGGAAGAAGTAGAGTGAAAAGATTAACCGGAGAATAGAGATAATCAGAACTGCATTAGATTTGTTTTAAATTAATTAAAACATCTCTTTTTCCTTTAAGTGGGGTTATTCAGGCATAATTTGTTCAGTTGTGAAAATTACAAAGATATGAATAATGCCACGAAAGAAGTAGAGTGAACAAATTAACCGGAGAATAGAGATAATCAGAACTGCATTAGATTTGTTTAAAAAATTAATTGAAACATCTCTTTTACCTTTTAAGTGGGGTTATTCAGGCATACTTTGTTCAGTTGTAAAAATTATAAAGATAAGAATAAGGCCACGGAAGAAGTAGAGTGAAAAGATTAACCGGAGAATAGAGATAATCAGAACTGCATTAGATTTGTTTTAGAATTAATTGAAACATCTCTTTTACCCTTTAAGTGGGGTTATTCAGGCATAATTTGTTCAGTTGTGAAAATTACAAAGATAAGAATAATGCAAAGAAAGAAGTAGAGTGAACAAATTAACCGGAGAATAGAGATAATCAGAACTGCATTAGACTTGTTTTAAATTAATTGAAACATCTCATTTACCCTTTAAGTGGGGTTATTCAGGCATAATTTGTTCAGTTGTCAAAATTACAAAGATAAGAATAATGCCACGAAAGATGTAGAGTGAAAAGATTAACCGGATAAATAGAGATAATCAGAACTGCATTAGATTTGGTTAAAGAATTAATTGAAACATCTTTTTTACCCTTGAGTTTGGGTTATTCAGGCATAATTTGTTAAGTTGTGAAAATTACAAAGATAAGAATAATGTAGAGGAAGATGTAGAGTGAACAAATTAACCGGAGAATAGAGATAATCAGAACTGCATTAGATTTGTTTAAAGAATTAATTAAAACATCTCTTTTACCCTTTAAGTGGGGTTATTCAGGCATAATTTGTTCAGTTGTGAAAATTACAAAGATAAGAATAATGTCACGGAAGAAGTAGAGTGAAAAGATTACCTGGAGAATAGAGATAATCAGAACTGCATTAGATTTGTTTAAAGAATTAATTGAAACATCTCTTTTACCCTTTAAGTGGGGTTATTCAGGCATAATTTGTTCATTTGTGAAAATTACAAAGATAAGAATAATGCCACGGAAGGAGTAGAGTGAAAAGATTAACCGGAGAATAGAGATAATCAGAACTGCATTAGATTTGTTTGAAGAATTAATTAAAACCTCTCTTTCACCCTTTAAGTGGGGTTATTCAGGCATAATTTGTGCAGTTGTGAAAATTACAAAGATAAGAATAATGCAAAGGAAGAAGTAGAGTGAACAAATTAACCGGACAATAGAGATAATCAGAACTGCATTAGATTTGTTTCAAATTAATTAAAACATCTCTTTTTCCCTTAAGTTTGGGTTATTCAGGCCTTATTTGTTCAGTTGTGAAAATTACAAAGATAAGAATAATGCCACGAAAGAAAGAGAGTGAAAAGATTAACGGGTAGAATACAGATAATCAGAACTGCATTAGATTTGTTTAAAGAATTAATTGAAACATCTCTTTTACCCTTTAAGTGGGGTTATTCAGGCATAATTTGTTCAGTTGTGAAAATTACAAAGATAAATAATAATGCCACGGAAGAAGTAGAGTGAAAAGATTAACCGGAGAATAGAGATTATCAGAACTGCATTAGATTTGTTTAAAGAATTAATTGAAACATTTCTTTTACCCTTTAAGTGGGGTTATTCAGGCATAATTTGTTCAGTTGTGAAAATTACAAAGATAAGAATAATGCAAAGAAAGAAGTAGAGTGAACAAATTAACCGGAGAATAGAGATAATCAGAACTGCATTAGATTTGTTTTAAATTAATTAAAACATCTCTTTTTTCTTTAAGTGGGGTCATTCAGGCATAATTTGTTCAGTTTGGAAAATTGAAAAGATAAGAATAATGCCACGGAAGAAGTAGAGTAAAAAGATTAACCGGAGAATATAGATAATCAAAACTGCATTAGATTTGTTTTAGAATTAATTGAAACATCTCTTTTACCCTTTAAGTGGGGTTATTCAGGCATAATTTGTTCAGTTGTGAAAATTACAAAGATAAGAATAATGCAAAGAAAGAAGTAGAGTGAACAAATTAACCGGAGAATAGAGATATTCAGAACTGCATTAGACTTGTTTTAAATTAATTGAAACATCTCATTTACCCTTTAAGTGGGGTTATTCAGGCATAATTTGTTCAGTTGTCAAAATTACAAAGATAAGAATAATGCCACGAAAGATGTAGAGTGAAAAGATTAACCGGATAAATAGAGATAATCAGAACTGCATTAGATTTGTTTTAGAATTAATTGAAACATCTCTTTTACCCTTTAAATGGGGTTATTCAGGCATAATTTGTTCAGTTGTGAAAATTACAAAGATAAGAATAATGCAGAGGAAGATGTAGGGGGAACAAATTAACCGGAGAATAGAGATAATCAGAACTGCATTAGATTTGTTTAAAGAATTAATTGAAACATCTCTTTTACCCTTTAAGTGGGGTTATTCAGGCATAAATTGTTCAGTTGTGAAAATTACAAAGATAAGAATAATGCAAAGAAAGAAGTAGAGTGAACAAATTAACCGGAGAATAGAGATAATCAGAACTGCATTAGACTTGTTTTAAATTAATTGAAACATCTCATTTACCCTTTAAGTGGGGTTATTCAGGCATAATTTGTGCAGTTGTGAAAATTACAAAGATAAGAATAATGCAAAGGAAGAAGTAGAGTGAACAAATTAACCGGACAATAGAGATAATCAGAACTGCATTAGATTTGGTTAAAAAATTAATTGAAACATCTCTTTTACACTTTAAGTGGGGTTATTCAGGCATAATTTGTTCAGTTTCGAAAATTACAAAGATAAGAATAATGCCACGGAAGAAGTAGAGTGAAAAGATTAACCGGAGAATAGAGATAATCAGAACTGCATTAGATTTGTTTAAAGAATTAATTAAAACCTCTCTTTCACCCTTTAAGTGGGGTTATTCAGGCATAATTTGTGCAGTTGTGAAAATTACAAAGATAAGAATAATGCAAAGGAAGAAGTAGAGTGAACAAATTAACCGGAGAATAGAGATAATCAGAACTGCATTAGATTTGTTTTAAATTAATTAAAACATCTCTTTTTTTTTAAGTGGGGTCATTCAGGCATAATTTGTTCAGTTTGGAAAATTGAAAAGATAAGAATAATGCCACGGAAGAAGTAGAGTAAAAAGATTAACCGGAGAATAAAGATAATCAGAACTGCATTAGATTTGTTTAAAGAATAAATTAAAACATCTTTTTTACCCTTTCAGTGGGGTTATTCAGGCATAATTTGTTCAGTTGTGAAAATTACAAAGATAAGAATAATGCCACGGAAGAAGTAGAGTGAAAAGATTAACCGGAGAATAGAGATAATCAGAACTGCATTAGATTTGTTTAAAGAATTAATTGAAACATCTCTTTTACCCTTTAAGTGGGCTTATTCAGGCATAATTTGTTCTGTTGTGAAAATTACAAAGATAACAATAATGCAAAGGAAGAAGTAGAGTGAAAAGATAACCGGAGAATATAGATAATCAAAACTGCATTAGATTTGTTTCAGAATTAATTGAAACATCTCTTTTACTATTTAGGTGGGGTTATTCAGGCATAATTTGTTCAGTTGTGAAAATTACAAAGATAAGAATAATGCAAAGGAAGAAGTAGAGTAAAAAGATTAACCAGAGAATAGAGATAATCAGATCTGCATTAGATTTGTTTAAAAAATTAATTGAAACATCTCTTTTACATTTTAAGTGGGGTTATTCAGGCATAATTTGTTCAGTTGTGAAAATTACAAAGATAAATAATAATGCCACGGAAGAAGTAGAGTGAAAAGATTAACCGGAGAATAGAGATTATCAGAACTGCATTAGATTTGTTTAAAGAATTAATTGAAACATCTCTTTTACCCTTTAAGTGGGGTTATTCAGGCATAATTTGTTCAGTTGTGAAAATTACAAAGATAAGAATAATGCAAAGAAAGAAGTAGAGTCAACAAATTAACTTAGAGAATAGAGATAATCAGAACTGCATTAGATTTGTTTTAAATTAATTAAAACATCTCTTTTTTTTTAAGTGGGGTCATTCAGGCATAATTTGTTCAGTTTGGAAAATTGAAAAGATAAGAATAATGCCACTGAAGAAGTAGAGTAAAAAGATTAACCGGAGAATAGAGATAATCAGAACTGCATTAGATTTGTTAAAAGAATTAATTGAAACATCTCTTTTACCCTTTAAGTGGGGTTATTCAGGCATAATTTGTTCAGTTGTTAAAATTAAAAAGATAACAATAATGCAAAGGAAGAAGTAGAGTGAAAAGATTAACCGGAGAATATAGATAATCAGAACTGCATTAGATTTGTTTTAGAATTAATTGAAACATCTCTTTTACTATTTAGGTGGGGTTATTCAGGCATAATTTGTTCAGTTGTGAAAATTACAAAGATAAGAATAATGCAAAGTAAGAAGTAGATTAAAAAGATTAACCAGAGAATAGAGATAATCAGAACTGCATTAGATTTGTTTAAAGAATTAATTGAAACATCTCTTTTACCCTTTAAGTGGGGTTATTCAGGCATAATTTGTTCAGTTGTGAAAATTACAAGGATAAGAATAATGCCCCGGAAGAAGTAGAGTTAAAAGATTAACCGGAGAATAGAGATAATCAGAACTGCATTAGATTTGTCTAAAGAATTAATGAAACATCTATTTTACCCTTAAGTGGGGTTATTCAGGCATAATTTGTTCAGTTGTCAAAATTACAAAGATAAGAATAATGCATAGGAAGAAGTAGAGTGAACAAATTAACCGAAGAATAGAGATAATCAGAACTGCATTAGACTTGTTTTAAATTAATTGAAACATCTCTTTTACCCTTTAATTGGGGTTATTCACGCATAATTTGTTCAGTTGTGAAAATTACAAAGATAAGAATAATGCAGAGGTTCATGTAGAGTGAACAAATTAACCGGAGAATAGAGATAATCAGAACTGCATTAGATTTGTTTAAAGAATTAATTGAAACATCTCTTTTACCCTTTAAGTGGGGTTATTCAGGCATAATTTGTTCAGTTGTGAAAATTACAAAGATAAGAATAATGCAAAGAAAGAAGTAGAGTCAACAAATTAACCAGAGAATAGAGATAATCAGAACTGCATTAGATTTGTTTTAAATTAATTAAAACATCTCTTTTTTTTTTAAGTGGGGTCATTCAGGCATAATTTGTTCAGTTTGGAAAATTGAAAAGATAAGAATAATGCCACTGAAGAAGTAGAGTAAAAAGATTAACCGGAGAATAGAGATAATCAGAACTGCATTAGATTTGTTTAAAGAATTAATTGAAACATCTCTTTTACCCTTTAAGTGGGGTTATTCAGGCATAATTTGTTCAGTTGTTAAAATTAAAAAGATAACAATAATGCAAAGGAAGAAGTAGAGTGAAAAGATTAACCGGAGAATATAGATAATCAGAACTGCATTAGATTTGTTTTAGAATTAATTGAAACATCTCTTTTACTATTTAGGTGGGGTTATTCAGGCATAATTTGTTCAGTTGTGAAAATTACAAAGATAAGAATAATGCAAAGGAAGAAGTAGAGTAAAAAGATTAACCAGAGAATAGAGATAATCAGAACTGCATTAGATTTGTTTAAAGAATTAATTGAAACATCTCTTTTACCCTTTAAGTGGGGTTATTCAGGCATAATTTGTTCAGTTGTGAAAATTACAAAGATTAGAATAATGTCACGAAAGAAGTAGAGTAAAAAGATTACCGGAGAATAGAGACAATCAGAAAAGCATTAGATTTGTTTTAGAATTAATTGAAACATCTCTTTTACCCTTTAAGTGGGGTTATTCAGGCATAATTTTTTCAGTTGTGAAAATTACAAAGATAAGAATAATGCAAAGGAAGAAGTAGAGTAAACAAATTAACCGGAGAATAGAGATAATCAAAACTGCATTATCCTTGTTTTAAATTTATTGAAACTTCTCTTTTACCCTTTAAGTGGGGTTATTCAGGCATAATTTGTTCAGTTATGAAAATTACAAAGATAAGAATAATGCCACGGAAGAAGTAGTGTGAAAAGATTAACCAGAGAATAGAGATAATCAGAACTGCATTAGATTTGTTTAAATAATTAATTAAAACATCTCTTTCACCCTTTAGGTGGGGTTATTCAGGCATAATTTGTTCAGTTGTGAAAATTACAAAAATATCAATAATGCAAAGGAAGAAGTAGAGTGAAAAGATTAACCGGAGAATAGAGATAATCAGAACTGCATTAGATTTGTTTTAAATTAATTAAAACATCTCTTTTTCCTTTAAGTGGGGTTATTCAGGCATAATTTGTTCAGTTGTGAAAATTACAAAGATATGAATAATGCCACGAAAGAAGTAGAGTGAACAAATTAACCGGAGAATAGAGATAATCAGAACTGCATTAGATTTGTTTAAAAAATTAATTGAAACATCTCTTTTACCTTTTAAGTGGGGTTATTCAGGCATAATTTGTTCAGTTGTAAAAATTATAAAGATAAGAATAATGCCACGGAAGAAGTAGAGTGAAAAGATTAACCGGAGAATAGAGATAATCAGAACTGCATTAGATTTGTTTTAGAATTAATTGAAACATCTCTTTTACCCTTTAAGTGGGGTTATTCAGGCATAATTTGTTCAGTTGTGAAAATTACAAAGATAAGAATAATGCAAAGAAAGAAGTAGAGTGAACAAATTAACCGGAGAATAGAGATAATCAGAACTGCATTAGACTTGTTTTAAATTAATTGAAACATCTCATTTAACCTTTAAGTGGGGTTATTCAGGCATAATCTGTTCAGTTGTCAAAATTACAAAGATAAGAATAATGCCACGAAAGATGTATAGTGAAAAGATTAACCGGATAAATAGAGATAATCAGAACTGCATTAGATTTGGTTAAAGAATTAATTGAAACATCTTTTTTACCCTTGAGTTTGGGTTATTCAGGCATAATTTGTTAAGTTGTGAAAATTACAAAGATAAGAATAATGTAGAGGAAGATGTAGAGTGAACAAATTAACCGGAGAATAGAGATAATCAGAACTGCATTAGATTTGTTTAAAGAATTAATTAAAACATCTCTTTTACCCTTTAAGTGGGGTTATTCAGGCATAATTTGTTCAGTTGTGAAAATTACAAAGATAAGAATAATGTCACGGAAGAAGTAGAGTGAAAAGATTACCTGGAGAATAGAGATAATCAGAACTGCATTAGATTTGTTTAAAGAATTAATTTAAACATCTCTTTTACCCTTTAAGTGGGGTTATTCAGGCATAATTTGTTCATTTGTGAAAATTACAAAGATAAGAATAATGCCACGGAAGGAGTAGAGTGAAAAGATTAACCGGAAAATAGAGATAATCAGAACTGCATTAGATTTGTTTGAAGAATTAATTAAAACCTCTCTTTCACCCTTTAAGTGGGGTTATTCAGGCATAATTTGTGCAGTTGTGAAAATTACAAAGATAAGAATAATGCAAAGGAAGAAGTAGAGTGAACAAATTAACCGGACAATAGAGATAATCAGAACTGCATTAGATTTGTTTCAAATTAATTAAAACATCTCTTTTTCCCTTAAGTTTGGGTTATTCAGGCCTTATTTGTTCAGTTGTGAAAATTACAAAGATAAGAATAATGCCACGAAAGAAAGAGAGTGAAAAGATTAACGGGTAGAATACAGATAATCAGAACTGCATTAGATTTGTTTAAAGAATTAATTGAAACATCTCTTTTACCTTTTAAGTGGGGTTATTCAGGCATAATTTGTTCAGTTGTGAAAATTACAAAGATAAGAATAATGCCACGGAAGAAGTAGTGTGAAAAGATTAACCAGAGAATAGAGATAATCAGAACTGCATTAGATTTGTTTAAATAATTAATTAAAACATCTCTTTCACCCTTTAGGTGGGGTTATTCAGGCATAATTTGTTCAGTTGTGAAAATTACAAAAATATCAATAATGCAAAGGAAGAAGTAGAGTGAAAAGATTAACCGGAGAATAGAGATAATCAGAACTGCATTAGATTTGTTTTAAATTAATTAAAACATCTCTTTTTCCTTTAAGTGGGGTTATTCAGGCATAATTTGTTCAGTTGTGAAAATTACAAAGATATGAATAATGCCACGAAAGAAGTAGAGTGAACAAATTAACCGGAGAATAGAGATAATCAGAACTGCATTAGATTTGTTTAAAAAATTAATTGAAACATCTCTTTTACCTTTTAAGTGGGGTTATTCAGGCATAATTTGTTCAGTTGTAAAAATTATAAAGATAAGAATAATGCCACGGAAGAAGTAGAGTGAAAAGATTAACCGGAGAATAGAGATAATCAGAACTGCATTAGATTTGTTTTAGAATTAATTGAAACATCTCTTTTACCCTTTAAGTGGGGTTATTCAGGCATAATTTGTTCAGTTGTGAAAATTACAAAGATAAGAATAATGCAAAGAAAGAAGTAGAGTGAACAAATTAACCGGAGAATAGAGATAATCAGAACTGCATTAGACTTGTTTTAAATTAATTGAAACATCTCATTTACCCTTTAAGTGGGGTTATTCAGGCATAATTTGTTCAGTTGTCAAAATTACAAAGATAAGAATAATGCCACGAAAGATGTAGAGTGAAAAGATTAACCGGATAAATAGAGATAATCAGAACTGCATTAGATTTGGTTAAAGAATTAATTGAAACATCTTTTTTACCCTTGAGTTTGGGTTATTCAGGCATAATTTGTTAAGTTGTGAAAATTACAAAGATAAGAATAATGTAGAGGAAGATGTAGAGTGAACAAATTAACCGGAGAATAGAGATAATCAGAACTGCATTAGATTTGTTTAAAGAATTAATTAAAACATCTCTTTTACCCTTTAAGTGGGGTTATTCAGGCATAATTTGTTCAGTTGTGAAAATTACAAAGATAAGAATAATGTCACGGAAGAAGTAGAGTGAAAAGATTACCTGGAGAATAGAGATAATCAGAACTGCATTAGATTTGTTTAAAGAATTAATTGAAACATCTCTTTTACCCTTTAAGTGGGGTTATTCAGGCATAATTTGTTCATTTGTGAAAATTACAAAGATAAGAATAATGCCACGGAAGAAGTAGAGTGAACAAATTAACCGGACAATAGAGATAATCAGAACTGCATTAGATTTGGTTAAAAAATTAATTGAAACATCTCTTTTACACTTTAAGTGGGGTTATTCAGGCATAATTTGTTCAGTTTCGAAAATTACAAAGATAAATAATAATGCCACGGAAGAAGTAGAGTGAAAAGATTAACCGGAGAATAGAGATAATCAGAACTGCATTAGATTTGTTTCAAATTAATTAAAACATCTCTTTTTCCCTTAAGTTTGGGTTATTCAGGCCTTATTTGTTCAGTTGTGAAAATTACAAAGATAAGAATAATGCCACGAAAGAAAGAGAGTGAAAAGATTAACGGGTAGAATACAGATAATCAGAACTGCATTAGATTTGTTTAAAGAATTAATTGAAACATCTCTTTTACCCTTTAAGTGGGGTTATTCAGGCATAATTTGTTCAGTTGTGAAAATTACAAAGATAAATAATAATGCCACGGAAGAAGTAGAGTGAAAAGATTAACCGGAGAATAGAGATTATCAGAACTGCATTAGAT
This sequence comes from Ceratothoa steindachneri, assembly GCA_963969495.1. Lineage (NCBI taxonomy): Eukaryota > Metazoa > Arthropoda > Malacostraca > Isopoda > Cymothoidae > Ceratothoa > Ceratothoa steindachneri. The sequence goes on from OZ018319.1 coordinate 40,032,001, forward strand.
TTGTTTAAAGAATTAATTGAAACATTTCTTTTACCCTTTAAGTGGGGTTATTCAGGCATAATTTGTTCAGTTGTGAAAATTACAAAGATAAGAATAATGCAAAGAAAGAAGTAGAGTGAACAAATTAACCGGAGAATAGAGATAATCAGAACTGCATTAGATTTGTTTTAAATTAATTAAAACATCTCTTTTTTCTTTAAGTGGGGTCATTCAGGCATAATTTGTTCAGTTTGGAAAATTGAAAAGATAAGAATAATGCCACGGAAGAAGTAGAGTAAAGAGATTAACCGGAGAATATAGATAATCAAAACTGCATTAGATTTGTTTTAGAATTAATTGAAACATCTCTTTTACCCTTTAAGTGGGGTTATTCAGGCATAATTTGTTCAGTTGTGAAAATTACAAAGATAAGAATAATGCAAAGAAAGAAGTAGAGTGAACAAATTAACCGGAGAATAGAGATAATCAGAACTGCATTAGATTTGTTTAAAGAATTAATTGAAACATCTCTTTTACCCTTTAAGTGGGGTTATTCAGGCATAATTTGTTCAGTTGTGAAAATTACAAAGATAACAATAATGCAAAGGAAGAAGTAGAGTGAAAAGATAACCGGAGAATATAGATAATCAAAACTGCATTAGATTTGTTTTAGAATTAATTGAAACATCTCTTTTACTATTTAGGTGGGGTTATTCAGGCATAATTTGTTCAGTTGTGAAAATTACAAAGATAAGAATAATGCAAAGGAAGAAGTAGAGTAAAAAGATTAACCAGAGAATAGAGATAATCAGATCTGCATTAGATTTGTTTAAAAAATTAATTGAAACATCTCTTTTACCCTTTAAGTGGGGTTATTCAGGCATAATTTGTTCAGTTGTGAAAATTACAAAGATAAGAATAATGCAAAGAAAGAAGTAGAGTGAACAAATTAACCGGAGAATAGAGATAATCAGAACTGCATTAGACTTGTTTTAAATTAATTGAAACATCTCATTTACCCTTTAAGTGGGGTTATTCAGGCATAATTTGTGCAGTTGTGAAAATTACAAAGATAAGAATAATGCAAAGGAAGAAGTAGAGTGAACAAATTAACCGGACAATAGAGATAATCAGAACTGCATTAGATTTGGTTAAAAAATTAATTGAAACATCTCTTTTACACTTTAAGTGGGGTTATTCAGGCATAATTTGTTCAGTTTCGAAAATTACAAAGATAAGAATAATGCCACGGAAGAAGTAGAGTGAAAAGATTAACCGGAGAATAGAGATAATCAGAACTGCATTAGATTTGTTTAAAGAATTAATTAAAACCTCTCTTTCACCCTTTAAGTGGGGTTATTCAGGCATAATTTGTGCAGTTGTGAAAATTACAAAGATAAGAATAATGCAAAGGAAGAAGTAGAGTGAACAAATTAACCGGAGAATAGAGATAATCAGAACTGCATTAGATTTGTTTTAAATTAATTAAAACATCTCTTTTTTTTTAAGTGGGGTCATTCAGGCATAATTTGTTCAGTTTGGAAAATTGAAAAGATAAGAATAATGCCACGGAAGAAGTAGAGTAAAAAGATTAACCGGAGAATAAAGATAATCAGAACTGCATTAGATTTGTTTAAAGAATAAATTAAAACATCTTTTTTACCCTTTCAGTGGGGTTATTCAGGCATAATTTGTTCAGTTGTGAAAATTACAAAGATAAGAATAATGCCACGGAAGAAGTAGAGTGAAAAGATTAACCGGAGAATAGAGATAATCAGAACTGCATTAGATTTGTTTAAAGAATTAATTGAAACATCTCTTTTACCCTTTAAGTGGGGTTATTCAGGCATAATTTGTTCTGTTGTGAAAATTACAAAGATAACAATAATGCAAAGGAAGAAGTAGAGTGAAAAGATAACCGGAGAATATAGATAATCAAAACTGCATTAGATTTGTTTTAGAATTAATTGAAACATCTCTTTTACTATTTAGGTGGGGTTATTCAGGCATAATTTGTTCAGTTGTGAAAATTACAAAGATAAGAATAATGCAAAGGAAGAAGTAGAGTAAAAAGATTAACCAGAGAATAGAGATAATCAGATCTGCATTAGAATTGTTTTTAAAAATTAATTGAAACATCTCTTTTACATTTTAAGTGGGGTTATTCAGGCATAATTTGTTCAGTTGTGAAAATTACAAAGATAAATAATAATGCCACGGAAGAAGTAGAGTGAAAAGATTAACCGGAGAATAGAGATTATCAGAACTGCATTAGATTTGTTTAAAGAATTAATTGAAACATCTCTTTTACCCTTTAAGTGGGGTTATTCAGGCATAATTTGTTCAGTTGTGAAAATTACAAAGATAAGAATAATGCAAAGAAAGAAGTAGAGTCAACAAATTAACCTAGAGAATAGAGATAATCAGAACTGCATTAGATTTGTTTTAAATTAATTAAAACATCTCTTTTTTTTTAAGTGGGGTCATTCAGGCATAATTTGTTCAGTTTGGAAAATTGAAAAGATAAGAATAATGCCACTGAAGAAGTAGAGTAAAAAGATTAACCGGAGAATAGAGATAATCAGAACTGCATTAGATTTGTTAAAAGAATTAATTGAAACATCTCTTTTACCCTTTAAGTGGGGTTATTCAGGCATAATTTGTTCAGTTGTTAAAATTAAAAAGATAACAATAATGCAAAGGAAGAAGTAGAGTGAAAAGATTAACCGGAGAATATAGATAATCAGAACTGCATTAGATTTGTTTTAGAATTAATTGAAACATCTCTTTTACTATTTAGGTGGGGTTATTCAGGCATAATTTGTTCAGTTGTGAAAATTACAAAGATAAGAATAATGCAAAGTAAGAAGTAGATTAAAAAGATTAACCAGAGAATAGAGATAATCAGAACTGCATTAGATTTGTTTAAAGAATTAATTGAAACATCTCTTTTACCCTTTAAGTGGGGTTATTCAGGCATAATTTGTTCAGTTGTGAAAATTACAAGGATAAGAATAATGCCCCGGAAGAAGTAGAGTTAAAAGATTAACCGGAGAATAGAGATAATCAGAACTGCATTAGATTTGTCTAAAGAATTAATGAAACATCTATTTTACCCTTAAGTGGGGTTATTCAGGCATAATTTGTTCAGTTGTCAAAATTACAAAGATAAGAATAATGCATAGGAAGAAGTAGAGTCAACAAATTAACCGAAGAATAGAGATAATCAGAACTGCATTAGACTTGTTTTAAATTAATTGAAACATCTCTTTTACCCTTTAATTGGGGTTATTCACGCATAATTTGTTCAGTTGTGAAAATTACAAAGATAAGAATAATGCAGAGGTTCATGTAGAGTGAACAAATTAACCGGAGAATAGAGATAATCAGAACTGCATTAGATTTGTTTAAAGAATTAATTGAAACATCTCTTTTACCCTTTAAGTGGGGTTATTCAGGCATAATTTGTTCAGTTGTGAAAATTACAAAGATAAGAATAATGCAAAGAAAGAAGTAGAGTCAACAAATTAACCAGAGAATAGAGATAATCAGAACTGCATTAGATTTGTTTTAAATTAATTAAAACATCTCTTTTTTTTTTAAGTGGGGTCATTCAGGCATAATTTGTTCAGTTTGGAAAATTGAAAAGATAAGAATAATGCCACTGAAGAAGTAGAGTAAAAAGATTAACCGGAGAATAGAGATAATCAGAACTGCATTAGATTTGTTTAAAGAATTAATTGAAACATCTCTTTTACCCTTTAAGTGGGGTTATTCAGGCATAATTTGTTCAGTTGTTAAAATTAAAAAGATAACAATAATGCAAAGGAAGAAGTAGAGTGAAAAGATTAACCGGAGAATATAGATAATCAGAACTGCATTAGATTTGTTTTAGAATTAATTGAAACATCTCTTTTACTATTTAGGTGGGGTTATTCAGGCATAATTTGTTCAGTTGTGAAAATTACAAAGATAAGAATAATGCAAAGGAAGAAGTAGAGTAAAAAGATTAACCAGAGAATAGAGATAATCAGAACTGCATTAGATTTGTTTAAAGAATTAATTGAAACATCTCTTTTACCCTTTAAGTGGGGTTATTCAGGCATAATTTGTTCAGTTGTGAAAATTACAAAGATTAGAATAATGTCACGAAAGAAGTAGAGTAAAAAGATTACCGGAGAATAGAGACAATCAGAAAAGCATTAGATTTGTTTTAGAATTAATTGAAACATCTCTTTTACCCTTTAAGTGGGGTTATTCAGGCATAATTTTTTCAGTTGTGAAAATTACAAAGATAAGAATAATGCAAAGGAAGAAGTAGAGTAAACAAATTAACCGGAGAATAGAGATAATCAAAACTGCATTATCCTTGTTTTAAATTTATTGAAACTTCTCTTTTACCCTTTAAGTGGGGTTATTCAGGCATAATTTGTTCAGTTATGAAAATTACAAAGATAAGAATAATGCCACGGAAGAAGTAGTGTGAAAAGATTAACCAGAGAATAGAGATAATCAGAACTGCATTAGATTTGTTTAAATAATTAATTAAAACATCTCTTTCACCCTTTAGGTGGGGTTATTCAGGCATAATTTGTTCAGTTGTGAAAATTACAAAAATATCAATAATGCAAAGGAAGAAGTAGAGTAAAAAGATTAACCGGAGAATAGAGATAATCAGAACTGCATTAGATTTGTTTTAAATTAATTAAAACATCTCTTTTTCCTTTAAGTGGGGTTATTCAGGCATAATTTGTTCAGTTGTGAAAATTACAAAGATATGAATAATGCCACGAAAGAAGTAGAGTGAACAAATTAACCGGAGAATAGAGATAATCAGAACTGCATTAGATTTGTTTAAAAAATTAATTGAAACATCTCTTTTACCTTTTAAGTGGGGTTATTCAGGCCTAATTTGTTCAGTTGTAAAAATTATAAAGATAAGAATAATGCCACGGAAGAAGTAGAGTGAAAAGATTAACCGGAGAATAGAGATAATCAGAACTGCATTAGATTTGTTTTAGAATTAATTGAAACATCTCTTTTACCCTTTAAGTGGGGTTATTCAGGCATAATTTGTTCAGTTGTGAAAATTACAAAGATAAGAATAATGCAAAGAAAGAAGTAGAGTGAACAAATTAACCGGAGAATAGAGATAATCAGAACTGCATTAGACTTGTTTTAAATTAATTGAAACATCTCATTTACCCTTTAAGTGGGGTTATTCAGGCATAATTTGTTCAGTTGTCAAAATTACAAAGATAAGAATAATGCCACGAAAGATGTAGAGTGAAAAGATTAACCGGATAAATAGAGATAATCAGAACTGCATTAGATTTGGTTAAAGAATTAATTGAAACATCTTTTTTACCCTTGAGTTTGGGTTATTCAGGCATAATTTGTTAAGTTGTGAAAATTACAAAGATAAGAATAATGTAGAGGAAGATGTAGAGTGAACAAATTAACCGGAGAATAGAGATAATCAGAACTGCATTAGATTTGTTTAAAGAATTAATTAAAACATCTCTTTTACCCTTTAAGTGGGGTTATTCAGGCATAATTTGTTCAGTTGTGAAAATTACAAAGATAAGAATAATGTCACGGAAGAAGTAGAGTGAAAAGATTACCTGGAGAATAGAGATAATCAGAACTGAATTAGATTTGTTTAAAGAATTAATTGAAACATCTCTTTTACCCTTTAAGTGGGGTTATTCAGGCATAATTTGTTCATTTGTGAAAATTACAAAGATAAGAATAATGCCACGGAAGGAGTAGAGTGAAAAGATTAACCGGAGAATAGAGATAATCAGAACTGCATTAGATTTGTTTGAAGAATTAATTAAAACCTCTCTTTCACCCTTTAAGTGGGGTTATTCAGGCATAATTTGTGCAGTTGTGAAAATTACAAAGATAAGAATAATGCAAAGGAAGAAGTAGAGTGAACAAATTAACCGGACAATAGAGATAATCAGAACTGCATTAGATTTGTTTCAAATTAATTAAAACATCTCTTTTTCCCTTAAGTTTGGGTTATTCAGGCCTTATTTGTTCAGTTGTGAAAATTACAAAGATAAGAATAATGCCACGAAAGAAAGAGAGTGAAAAGATTAACGGGTAGAATACAGATAATCAGAACTGCATTAGATTTGTTTAAAGAATTAATTGAAACATCTCTTTTACCCTTTAAGTGGGGTTATTCAGGCATAATTTGTTCAGTTGTGAAAATTACAAAGATAAGAATAATGCCACGGAAGAAGTAGTGTGAAAAGATTAACCAGAGAATAGAGATAATCAGAACTGCATTAGATTTGTTTAAATAATTAATTAAAACATCTCTTTCACCCTTTAGGTGGGGTTATTCAGGCATAATTTGTTCAGTTGTGAAAATTACAAAAATATCAATAATGCAAAGGAAGAATTAGAGTGAAAAGATTAACCGGAGAATAGAGATAATCAGAACTGCATTAGATTTGTTTTAAATTAATTAAAACATCTCTTTTTCCTTTAAGTGGGGTTATTCAGGCATAATTTGTTCAGTTGTGAAAATTACAAAGATATGAATAATGCCACGAAAGAAGTAGAGTGAACAAATTAACCGGAGAATAGAGATAATCAGAACTGCATTAGATTTGTTTAAAAAATTAATTGAAACATCTCTTTTACCTTTTAAGTGGGGTTATTCAGGCATAATTTGTTCAGTTGTAAAAATTATAAAGATAAGAATAATGCCACGGAAGAAGTAGAGTGAAAAGATTAACCGGAGAATAGAGATAATCAGAACTGCATTAGATTTGTTTTAGAATTAATTGAAACATCTCTTTTACCCTTTAAGTGGGGTTATTCAGGCATAATTTGTTCAGTTGTGAAAATTACAAAGATAAGAATAATGCAAAGAAAGAAGTAGAGTGAACAAATTAACCGGAGAATAGAGATAATCAGAACTGCATTAGACTTGTTTTAAATTAATTGAAACATCTCATTCACCCTTTAAGTGGGGTTATTCAGGCATAATTTGTTCAGTTGTCAAAATTACAAAGATAAGAATAATGCCACGAAAGATGTAGAGTGAAAAGATTAACCGGATAAATAGAGATAATCAGAACTGCATTAGATTTGGTTAAAGAATTAATTGAAACATCTTTTTTACCCTTGAGTTTGGGTTATTCAGGCATAATTTGTTAAGTTGTGAAAATTACAAAGATAAGAATAATGTAGAGGAAGATGTAGAGTGAACAAATTAACCGGAGAATAGAGATAATCAGAACTGCATTAGATTTGTTTAAAGAATTAATTAAAACATCTCTTTTACCCTTTAAGTGGGGTTATTCAGGCATAATTTGTTCAGTTGTGAAAATTACAAAGATAAGAATAATGTCACGGAAGAAGTAGAATGAAAAGATTACCTGGAGAATAGAGATAATCAGAACTGCATTAGATTTGTTTAAAGAATTAATTGAAACATCTCTTTTACCCTTTAAGTGGGGTTATTCAGGCATAATTTGTTCATTTGTGAAAATTACAAAGATAAGAATAATGCCACGGAAGGAGTAGAGTGAAAAGATTAACCGGAGAATAGAGATAATCAGAACTGCATTAGATTTGTTTGAAGAATTAATTAAAACCTCTCTTTCACCCTTTAAGTGGGGTTATTCAGGCATAATTTGTGCAGTTGTGAAAATTACAAAGATAAGAATAATGCAAAGGAAGAAGTAGAGTGAACAAATTAACCGGACAATAGAGATAATCAGAACTGCATTAGATTTGTTTCAAATTAATTAAAACATCTCTTTTTCCCTTAAGTTTGGGTTATTCAGGCCTTATTTGTTCAGTTGTGAAAATTACAAAGATAAGAATAATGCCACGAAAGAAAGAGAGTGAAAAGATTAACGGGTAGAATACAGATAATCAGAACTGCATTAGATTTGTTTAAAGAATTAATTGAAACATCTCTTTTACCCTTTAAGTGGGGTTATTCAGGCATAATTTGTTCAGTTGTGAAAATTACAAAGATAAATAATAATGCCACGGAAGAAGTAGAGTGAAAAGATTAACCGGAGAATAGAGATTATCAGAACTGCATTAGATTTGTTTAAAGAATTAATTGAAACATTTCTTTTACCCTTTAAGTGGGGTTATTCAGGCATAATTTGTTCAGTTGTGAAAATTACAAAGATAAGAATAATGCAAAGAAAGAAGTAGAGTGAACAAATTAACCGGAGAATAGAGATAATCAGAACTGCATTAGATTTGTTTTAAATTAATTAAAACATCTCTTTTTTCTTTAAGTGGGGTCATTCAGGCATAATTTGTTCAGTTTGGAAAATTGAAAAGATAAGAATAATGCCACGGAAGAAGTAGAGTAAAAAGATTAACCGGAGAATATAGATAATCAAAACTGCATTAGATTTGTTTTAGAATTAATTGAAACATCTCTTTTACCCTTTAAGTGGGGTTATTCAGGCATAATTTGTTCAGTTGTGAAAATTACAAAGATAAGAATAATGCAAAGAAAGAAGTAGAGTGAACAAATTAACCGGAGAATAGAGATATTCAGAACTGCATTAGACTTGTTTTAAATTAATTGAAACATCTCATTTACCCTTTAAGTGGGGTTATTCAGGCATAATTTGTTCAGTTGTCAAAATTACAAAGATAAGAATAATGCCACGAAAGATGTAGAGTGAAAAGATTAACCGGATAAATAGAGATAATCAGAACTGCATTAGATTTGTTTTAGAATTAATTGAAACATCTCTTTTACCCTTTAAATGGGGTTATTCAGGCATAATTTGTTCAGTTGTGAAAATTACAAAGATAAGAATAATGCAGAGGAAGATGTAGAGTGAACAAATTAACCGGAGAATAGAGATAATCAGAACTGCATTAGATTTGTTTAAAGAATTAATTAAAACATCTCTTTTACCCTTTAAGTGGGGTTATTCAGGCATAATTTGTTCAGTTGTGAAAATTACAAAGATAAGAATAATGTCACGGAAGAAGTAGAGTAAAAAGATTACCTGGAGAATAGAGATAATCAGAACTGCATTAGATTTGTTTAAAGAATTAATTGAAACATCTCTTTTACCCTTTAAGTGGGGTTATTCAGGCATAAATTGTTCAGTTGTGAAAATTACAAAGATAAGAATAATGCAAAGAAAGATGTAGAGTGAACAAATTAACCGGAGAATAGAGATAATCAGAACTGCATTAGACTTGTTTTAAATTAATTGAAACATCTCATTTACCCTTTAAGTGGGGTTATTCAGGCATAATTTGTGCAGTTTTGAAAATTACAAAGATAAGAATAATGCAAAGGAAGAAGTAGAGTGAACAAATTAACCGGACAATAGAGATAATCAGAACTGCATTAGATTTGGTTAAAAAATTAATTGAAACATCTCTTTTACACTTTAAGTGGGGTTATTCAGGCATAATTTGTTCAGTTTCGAAAATTACAAAGATAAGAATAATGCCACGGAAGAAGTAGAGTGAAAAGATTAACCGGAGAATAGAGATAATCAGAACTGCATTAGATTTGTTTAAAGAATTAATTAAAACCTCTCTTTCACCCTTTAAGTGGGGTTATTCAGGCATAATTTGTGCAGTTGTGAAAATTACAAAGATAAGAATAATGCAAAGGAAGAAGTAGAGTGAACAAATTAACCGGAGAATAGAGATAATCAGAACTGCATTAGATTTGTTTTAAATTAATTAAAACATCTCTCTTTTTTTAAGTGGGGTCATTCAGGCATAATTTGTTCAGTTTGGAAAATTGAAAAGATAAGAATAATGCCACGGAAGAAGTAGAGTAAAAAGATTAACCGGAGAATAAAGATAATCAGAACTGCATTAGATTTGTTTAAAGAATAAATTAAAACATCTTTTTTACCCTTTCAGTGGGGTTATTCAGGCATAATTTGTTCAGTTGTGAAAATTACAAAGATAAGAATAATGCCACGGAAGAAGTAGAGTGAAAAGATTAACCGGAGAATAGAGATAATCAGAACTGCATTAGATTTGTTTAAAGAATTAATTGAAACATCTCTTTTACCCTTTAAGTGGGGTTATTCAGGCATAATTTGTTCAGTTGTGAAAATTACAAAGATAACAATAATGCAAAGGAAGAAGTAGAGTGAAAAGATAACCGGAGAATATAGATAATCAAAACTGCATTAGATTTGTTTTAGAATTAATTGAAACATCTCTTTTACTATTTAGGTGGGGTTATTCAGGCATAATTTGTTCAGTTGTGAAAATTACAAAGATAAGAATAATGCAAAGGAAGAAGTAGAGTAAAAAGATTAACCAGAGAATAGAGATAATCAGATCTGCATTAGATTTGTTTAAAAAATTAATTGAAACATCTCTTTTACCCTTTAAGTGGGGTTATTCAGGCATAATTTGTTCAGTTGTGAAAATTACAAAGATAAGAATAATGCAAAGAAAGAAGTAGAGTGAACAAATTAACCGGAGAATAGAGATAATCAGAACTGCATTAGACTTGTTTTAAATTAATTGAAACATCTCATTTACCCTTTAAGTGGGGTTATTCAGGCATAATTTGTTCAGTTGTCAAAATTACAAAGATAAGAATAATGCCACGAAAGATGTAGAGTGAAAAGATTAACCGGATAAATAGAGATAATCAGAACTGCATTAGATTTGGTTAAAGAATTAATTGAAACATCTTTTTTACCCTTGAGTTTGTGTTATTCAGGCATAATTTGTTCAGTTGTGAAAATTACAAAGATAAGAATAATGCAGAGGAAGATGTAGGGTGAACAAATTAACCGGAGAATAGAGATAATCAGAACTGCATTAGATTTGTTTCAAATTAATTAAAACATCTCTTTTTCCCTTAAGTTTGGGTTATTCAGGCCTTATTTGTTCAGTTGTGAAAATTACAAAGATAAGAATAATGCCACGAAAGAAAGAGAGTGAAAAGATTAACGGGAGAATACAGATAATCAGAACTGCATTAGATTTGTTTGAAGAATTAATTAAAACCTCTCTTTCACCCTTTAAGTGGGGTTATTCAGGCATAATTTGTGCAGTTGTGAAAATTACAAAGATAAGAATAATGCAAAGGAAGAAGTAGAGTGAACAAATTAACCGGACAATAGAGATAATCAGAACTGCATTAGATTTGTTTCAAATTAATTAAAACATCTCTTTTTCCCTTAAGTTTGGGTTATTCTGGCCTTATTTGTTCAGTTGTGAAAATTACAAAGATAAGAATAATGCCACGAAAGAAAGAGAGTGAAAAGATTAACGGGAGAATACAGATAATCAGAACTGCATTAGATTTGTTTAAAGAATTAATTGAAACATCTCTTTTACCCTTTAATTGGGGTTATTCAGGCATAATTTGTTCAGTTGTGAAAATTATAAAGATAAGAATAATGCCACGGAAGAAGTAGAGAGAAAAGATTAACCGGAGAATAGAGATAATCAGAACTGCATTAGATTTGTTTTAGAATTAATTGAAACATCTCTTTTACCCTTTAAATGGGGTTATTCAGGCATAATTTGTTCAGTTGTGAAAATTACAAAGATAAGAATAATGTAAAGAAAGAAGTAGAGTGAACAAATTAACCGGAGAATAGAGATAGTCAGAACTGCATTAGACTTGTTTTAAATTAATTGAAACATCTCTTTTACCCTTTAAGTGGGGTTATTCAGGCATAATTTGTTCAGTTGTGAAAATTACAAAGATAAGAATAATGCCACGGAAGAAGTAGAGTGAAAAGATTAACCGGATAAATAGAGATTTTCAGAACTGCATTAGATTTGGTTAAAGAATTAATTGAAACATCTCTTTTATCCTTTAAGTGGGGTTATTCAGGCATAATTTGTTCAGTTGTGAAAATTACAAAGATAAGAATAATGCCACGGAAGAAGTAGAGTGAAAAGATTAACCGGATAAATAGAGGTTTTTCCAGAACTGCATTAGATTTGTTTAAAGAATTAATTAAAACATCTCTTTTACCCCTTAAGTGAGGTTATTCAGGCATAATTTGTTCAGTTGTGAAAATTACAAAGATAAGAATAATGCCACGGAAGAAGTAGAGTGAAAAGATTAACCGGAGAATACAGATAATCAGAACTGCATTAGATTTGTTTAAAGAATTAATTGAAACATCTCTTTTACCCTTTAAGTGGGGTTATTCAGGCATAATTTGTTCAGTTGTGAAAATTACAAAGATAAGAATAATGCAAAGGAAGAAGTAGAGTGAACAGATTAACCACAAAATAGAAATAATCAGAACTGCATTTACTCAAAGGGGAGGCTTAATCCTTCAGCTTGAGTGTCATATCGGGAAAGTTCCAGAAAGATGTTTCCTACAAAATTGTAGCTTCGCTTAAAAGCAAGAATAGGAATCACATTCGGGGGCAGAAAATTAAAAAATGACTAAATGGAAAATCGATTAGAAAAAAAGGAAGTACCTAGATTAATTGTATATTTTCTGGGAGAGGGAGGGGAATTTCTTATTTAGAGAAATGTGCTATCAAGTTTGTCCCTTGAACTTTATTGAATAATAACTAAGAATTTTGTTAGTATTACTCTAGGTTATGTAGTGTTCGGTATTAGTCATTATTTTAAAAGGAACAAAGAAAGTGCGCGATACCTAATAGGAACTTAGATTTGAAACGCTGGAATTCTGGGATTAAAAATTAATTCATATAGAACGATTTACATAATATTTAATATACTCTGTTGCTAATAAAATTAAAAAGCATAGAGGTACTACTACTACTAGCATTAATGATAATAACAATAGCACTGTTTGCAAACGTATCAGAGAAGAAAGTCAAACGTAAAACTCCGGCGCTATTTTTGTTGGTTTTCAAAGTGGATTTAGTAGAAATAAAAAAGTGATTCGGTTTTCTCTCTTTAGTTAAGACATCAACCAATGCATGACCACTAGTTTAATATGGTAGTTACATTCACTGCTTCGAAACAGGAACTTAGAGGGGACGATGGTCCATGGCGCGTGCTGTGTCTCACAAAAGAAGGGTGGAATTTTAATGAAGGTAAAAATGGTCAACAGAGTTTTGATTATACTTGAAGTCATGGCAACTATATTATAATAAGAAGATTTAAATTGGAAGTGTACACCATCGCAAGATGGCGACAGTGTAATGAAAGAAGAGCGTAACAGTAAACGTGTATGATAGATGAAAATACAGGATTTATAAAGATAAAAATAAAGCATTACAGCGCGAATAGTTAGGTCCACAAAGCAGTGTAAGTTTAATAATTTTAACTCAGGTTGAAATAAGTTCTGTAGTACCATTAAAATTTTCGTTTGCCCCATTGCCCTTCAGGAAGGTGCATTTGCGGCAGACCTGTTAAAACAATCTATCAGTTTTAACGACAAAATAACAGCAGTTATTGGATAGTATTTCTGTGATGGTAGAAAATAAGTATTACGAAGAAAATTATAAATGAAAAAAGCACTGGTCATCATCAGTAATGAAAATAGTATTGGTAGGTAAAACAAGGTAAGACAAGTGAAAATAAGAAATAGGATGGGGGCTAACATTCGTGAAGATGATAAAAGGGGGTGAATGTATGAGAAAAGTGAGTGTACACAAGTGAAATTAAAAATTCTCAAAAGAGAGACTTTGACAAAGAAGACAAAACTTTTGAAGGGAGATGTGTATAGCCGCAATTTTCACTGGGGAGGGACTTATGGCTCATCTGCTCTTTAACTCATCGAACCCAATAATTATTGTTTTAAAATGAGTTCTTTTATATCTGTTTCATATCCTCGATGCTCGATAATTCTAGGGATCTAAGTCCATTACAAATTAGACCATTATATTTTGAATATTTTAACTAATTTTCATAATCCTCTCGCAAGTTTGGTTTCAAATGTTTAAAAATGGATGTATTATTGGAATCCGCAAAGATTGCTGTACTCTTGGAACATCTAATTTTCCTAATATTAACGAGAAAACTTAATTAGTAAATGCTAAAAGAGGTCATCTACTTGATGCTATGTCTGAATATTTGTTCAGAAAAGGGGTTGAAAGTATAACAAAGAGTGGCAATAATCTAAACTTTATATTTTCGTAAGAGGAGAACCTTTTATCATATTTAGGCTTTGACATTCAAATTACTGCCCCACAAAATGTCTAGAAGTACATAGCTCGCCATTTAAAGGTAAACTGACTTATTAGAGCTGCAGAGCGCAATGAGGATATCAATGAGGATATGCAAAACAAATCCTATAGAAGATTTTCTTATTACAATGACCGAAAACAATTACAAAAAGTGATTCTCTGATTACAGTAGAAAGAAGGGCTCTAAGAATTGCCGATCAGGACAGAGATATTATATGTATTAAATAATTCAATTTCACTAATTCAAAACATTCTTAATGAAGTTGTTAAATATATCATAAATTATAGGAAATCAATATAGTGTATACTGTATAAGAGGTTTACTACTGTTTCTAGTATTCTAAAAGAAATAAAACATGAGGTAGTTCCATAATTAAAGGCTATATTCAACAACTCCTTTGTACGGATTTGGCCACCCAAAGATTAGACAAAAGCAAACGTCAAGTCACCGATTGAAGGGGGAAATCGATGTATCCTAATAAATATTTGGCGGTTAATTTAACATTTATTCTCAAGAACCTGGAATATTACATTTATTTTCTCTAAATGAGAATCTTTCTAATCTTATTGACTTTCACTTCTCGCTTTCTCCTGAGTGAAACTTATGGTCTTTGCTGGTTTGTAATTCTGTAAATTCTGAAACTCTGCAAAAGTTTTCCCAGGAAGTTAAAGACTTGATTCGATTTGCAAGATATGAAGGAGAAAGTATTAATATTTATAATGATAATTTAGATAGAATAATACGTTCATTTAAGGTTTATACAATGCTTTTACCTGAACTTACATTTAAAATAATTAAAGAAGTATTTAAAATACTTATGAGGAAAGGAAGATTTCTATTTTTTATGATGAATTATCTACGAAGCCACAATACCTTGAAAGAGATTTCAGCCTCCTAAATCTTTTTGACAACAAATCGCTTAGCAACAAATCCAATGTCCATCACCCTCTGGATAATTAATGAATAAAGTAAATAGCCCCTATATCTAGGAGATGACCCTCAGGACTAACCCTTCCAATAACTCCTCCATCGCCCTCTGCTGGTATTCCTCACAACTATTTGACTTTGTTCGTGGTCATCCTGGCCCCTCCCCTCCGGTTTCACTTTGGGGAGATGATACCCCGTTTCTTTCAGACTTCCTCAGATCTATGTCTTTTATGTAAAGCGAAAACTATCGAGCACATCACCCACACAACAGTCATAAAGAGAGATCTTTACGAAAGTGGCAAAGATGAAGGAAGCGACAATGTGCGGAAGATCTGTAACCGAGGGTCCTCTTGCGACCATTGGATTTAGGAGAGCAAGAAACTGCGAGCGTTGCGGCCAGGATTTCCTTTCGCCCATCTGGTGACTGCCTTCAAGGGTATGAGTCACCAAAATTAAAATTCTTGCCTAGTACTAGGTTATTTAATATTCGAATAAAATACAAGAGAACCTCCCCAAAAAAGAACAAACAAAAAATAACAAAAAACAACAAGAAGAAAGCACACTCCTGCCTGAGCAGAGAACTGCCTCCCCTGACGCAGGAACATGCGACCTACAGCAAAGAGACTAAATAATGGGTTGAGGAATAAGTTCTTGCGGTTTTATCATATTTATTCATTACCATTAACAATTTTAGAAAAAAATCATTTTTAATTGATAACAATATGCAATTTAATCAATAATGTATTCTCCGTTGTTACGTACGACTTCTTCCCAACGTTCAACTAGTTTTTCTCGATGCTTCTGAAAAAAAAATTCTCTAGATTTTTTCTCGAAGAATTCTTCTAAACAGGTTTTTAATTCGACATCAGTATTGAACGAAACGCCGCACAAATTTTTGGAGAGCGATCGGAACATTTGGAAATCCGATGGAGACCATCCTGGCGAAAAAGAAGGATGTGGCAGGATTTCCTAATTAAGCGTTTGGATGGTGTCTTTTGTCATATTGGCAATGTGAGGACAAGCATTGTCGTGTTGCAGAAGGACTCCATAACGTCGATGAGGTCGCTTTTCACGAATAGCTTCGGCGAGTCGATATATTTGTTAAACGTAGAGTTCTGCATTGACAATCTCGTTGTTCGCAAGGAGCTAATAAAGAATGATGCCTTCACAATCCCACCACACACACAGCATCGTCTTTCGTGGATGAAGTCCTTGCTTTAATTGCGGAAGTGGCTTTTTATTGGGGCTAAGCCATTGTTTTCAATGGTTCATCTTTACATTAACACACTAATTTCGTCGCCAGTGATGATGCGGTGAAGAAATCTGTCATTATATCCACGAGTAGCCTTGTGACGAGCAAGCAAACCTGCGGAAATCGTGCAGCGTGGAAGTTTGTTGCTTTCGTTCACAGCGTGCGGAACCCATGCACCTAGTTTTGAACTTTCCCCATCGAATGAAGGTGATTCACTACAGTTTTCTGATCACACGCCAATTGTACAGCCAATTCTCTAGTCAATTGACAAGGTCTTTCATGAAGAAAGTCGTTCAATCGATCTTCATCCAACTTAATGGGGCGATCAGAACGTTCTTCGTCATTAAGATTGAAATGACCGTTTTTGAAACGTGAAAACCACCATTGAGCTGTCCTTTCTGATAAAGCATTTTCTCCGTACACAGCACAAATATCGCGACGAGCTTTAGCTGCGTTTGCATTGATCCCGTCTTGATTGAAAATGAATAACAACGAGTGTCGAAAATGCGCCTTTCTTTTAACTTGACATTCCATTTTGAGGGTGCAGAACAAAAATTAAATTAACACAACTTTTAAATAAACTGCAATGACTTATTACTCAACTTCAAAACGTAGCCTAAGCAAAAGCCTAATGGTCTAAGCTGTTAAGAGGCGTAGCCTAACCTTTGCCAATTTTGCTCTCATTATTTAATATTGTTTCTTAATATGTGCAAAAATCACGTCAACAAAACTTAAATCAATACAACAAAAAAAAAAACGAAAGAACTTATTCCTCAACCTAATAAAATGGAGTATTCCAACATCCTACTAAAATTCAGATAATCAAGAAGTCTGTGTACACGAAACCGTCTCGAGTATTTGAAAAAAGAGGTAGTGACCCCACTCATCACAGTACCTGGTGATAAAGTGCGCTAAAATCACCCAGACTGCGACATTCGACAAAAAATGTACCGAAAAGTCTGGTGACAACGCATTCATCGCAAAAAGTTGCAGGTGAGAGCTCCATCAAATACCGCTGAATCCCGCGAGTGTGCCCAATTCGGAGTGGTCAAAAGGCGACCTCAAGTCATCACGGCATTGGGGGATTCGTCTATGATAAAAATCGCGGTGCATTGGCACGTAACCTTAAGTTCTCCTCGGCCATCTCCCATCTACTTAGCTAAGCAGTCTAGGTTCATGCCATTTAGTCGGTGTGAAGAAAATCCAAAAACCTGCCTGGTGGCTCAGGCCTAGCGCTAATTCCATGCTATTCCAACATATCCAGGAACCCAACAAAGGATAATCTGGACATCCATGCGCGTCGGGGAACCCTGCCTTCACAGAAACCGAAAACCAGGAACTGTGGAGTTTTCAATGTCACGAGAGTACTCAGGATGCTTTGTGAGTTGCTAAAGATCACAACCCGTTATCCGAACTGGGCACGACGCTTTATCTCCCGTACCGAGCCGTGTATTGCTGCTAGCTGGGCAGTGAAGACAAATGCAGTGCCTGGTAGAGCACAGCTGACTTTAAATAGAGGGGATACTGGCTCCCCTTCCATTGTATTCGAAGCAATACATATACACTGGCAGGCATGGATCCAGCGTGAAACGAAGTGTAGTCCAAAAAGGACGAACACAATAACCACGCTGCTGTAGAAGCTTTGGGAGCAGAGGCTTGGCAAAAAAAAAGTCAGAGGTTGTGCCCTGCAGGGTAGTGACTTGGGCAAGACCAGAAGCCCAAGAGCTACACAGATCTCTTGAAAGAGTTTCCTAGTACTAAATCCAAAAGACTTAGGGTGATACTAGCACCTCTCGGTGACATAGACACCTTCAGGTTTTGCTGTGGAAGCAGTGTAAGCCGTTGGCGTTTGAGTGAGACAAGGGCTTGCGGATAAAGGCGTATAATGCACTGTTTACGAGCTGCGCGAGTGTTAGATTAGCAGCTTCTAAAATAGGCTTTCAATAGGGGACATGTGGAATGCACCGGTCTCCAAAGGAAGACATGTGTAGTGGATTGAGTCCTTTTTCGCCAAAACACGCTTCGCTGCGGATGCATAAATCTCGCCATCCGTTATCAAACGTCGGACGAAAAAAGGATTGATATAAATGAAAAACAGTAGCCTTATACTCAACCCAGAGGCTAAAGGTCACGAAACGAAGAATCTTCTTTTCGCGGATACAAGAGACAGAGAAAACTAACCTGCAGGACACACTCTTCCTGCAACATTCTGCCAATAGGGTCTACTCCCACCCGTATGTCGAATCCCTGATCTTGCCTAAACTCGAAAATAAAGATGCTGAGGTGTCATTTTTCCTCTTCCTGTGGAGAGGCGCTGATAACGGATCGCCATGCGTAATCTTCGGTCTTCCCTATTTCGAAAAACAACGTTGCGTAGTACAGTCTATGAAGGAAGGCCTCGCAGACGGCATTGTCTAGTTGCAGCTGATCATCCGAATGGGAGTGGAAGGTGCGGAAGCCGCCCTATGCAGTAAAACAGGTGTCCTCCGCTGTCCAGGAAACAAGGCTAATCAAATATTTACCAATTTCACCATCAAATTCACAGCCACATGGTTAGAGAGAATGGGAGTAAACAAGTGGGTCTAGAGTGATCACTACCCTGTTTACGAAAAGCGAGAACAGTAGCCATTCACCAAGATTCTGGGGCATCCTCTGTCCAGATACTGTTGAAAAAATATAACAAAAGCCATTCCTCGTTTACCTAGCTGTAGAAGCATGGCATACGGGAAATGTCCGGACGAGGGACGGTGTCCGCAAACTAAGTGAGATCAATCTTGACTCACTCAATGTAAACCAGACGTCCAGAGGTTCTTCGACTCCTTAGGTAATGTCTAGTTAGCGGCATTAAGCAACATCGCGAGGTGCATTGAATGCTGGTGGAGCCGCAACCCGACTAGAGAAAAGGGAAAAGGGAGAAGGGCTCACGAAGTACTCTACTACGGACACGGAGTTCTTTGGACTCGCTTCCACACCTCTGCTAGAGAGGTCTTTCCGTTAACTGAAAGACATGCATGCCGGTTAGGAAAAGCGGCGGTCATGCTTCGCAACATAAGAAAACCTAGCCTTAGCTCGACGAGATTTGGCGACAGTGAAATCATTCGGTTGGGACGTATTTTGTGTGTAGGCATAACGCTTCGTTTGAGGGCCATCTCACACTTGGCTGTCCACCACGCAAGCGGTTGGAGTGTAAAACGGCCTGTCGTTCTAGGAATAGTAGTTAGGCAAAACAGCGATGATGTTGCCACTGAAGAACTAAATCGCCCCATCCACTTACCTAAACCCTTTGACTGGGACAGAGAATTCAGTCATTTCCTGAAATTCTAACCACCACGCCCACGCCAAGATCCAACAGGGATCTCTTGGGTGGCAGCATTAGAGTAAATGATATATAAATTTTAAACTGGTCACTATCCCGGGGATGATCAACCACCTTCCACCCAAAATCAGGCTATGGATCCTGAGAGCACCAGGATAGATCAAATGAGGAAAATTAGAATGGGAATCAAACCTCACTTGCTCATCCACCGTGATATTAATTCTAACTCTCTACAATTTTCTATTTACCATACACACTCATTCAAATGCATATATTTATTTTTAATCCGTCCATAACGATCAAATAAAGAAATCAATTGTTTCTACCATGTTTCTTTGTGTGTAGAGAGTATTTACTCTAAAATTTATTAATTGTAAAATCTATACCATTAAGAACAGCTTTGATCGTCTCTCACATCAAATATTTTTCGCTGACTAAGCACATTTGCAAGTCAAAAACAAAATTTATCACAATTTTAAAAATAATAACACTAATCCACCTAACAAGAGCAAGAATGAAACTAACCCCACGTCCATTTCCCCTTCCTACAAACCATCCTTTAAACGGATTAACGGTCATTTCACAAATTCTAATCTCATAGCTTTAGCTTTCCCGACTCCGTCCAAAATGAACAAATCTAGAATAGACCCCCCTCCCTTAATAAAGTACGCTATATATAATTCCCTGTAAAAATTCAGATGAAATGTACAAAGAACAAACAGGACGTTGCATATATCAAATAATTTATAAGCACAAATATTCTGTCTGCACGGGCAATGTGTTCAATTTAAACTTTCAACACAATTGCGCAACTAACCACAATATCGTTTTGAAACAAATGCCACCTACTTTTTAATTCTATCCTAAGGGCTCTGAAGGGGATTGCTTATAGCATCGTTATGATGAATTAACCTTTGCGCTAATAACCGGAAACTTTCATTTCTCTGTTGCAAATATTGACGGTTTGACAAGTCTAAGAAAGCAACCCCTGTCATGGATGTACCTCAGAATCAGAGATTCGTCATTAAATTCCTCCATGTGAAGTTAAACCAATCGAAATTTATCAATGCTTGGTGAACGTTTATGGAGCAGAGGCAGTTGATGTCAGCACGGTTAGAAGATGGGTTCGTCAATTCAAGAGTGGCGACAGAGATGTGAGTGACAAACTGCGCTCCGGACGCCTATGCACAGCCGCCACTACGGAAAATGAAGCGCGCCTCAATCAGCTCATGCGCGCTAATCAGCGGATAACGCTGAATGAATTGCATGGGTGTCGGTGCAATGGAAACGATGCTGTCATCCTTGGGATATAGCAAATTGTGTCTCAGGTGGATTCCACGGATGTTCACGCAGGAGCAAAATGACCATCAGCTGGTTGTCAGTCAGCAGTTATTGGACCGGTACGAGGCAGGAGGTGACGCATTTTTGAATCGCATTGTCAATGGCAACGAGTCGTGTTGTCATCATTAGGAGCCGAAGTCCAAACTACAGTGGATTTCCGGAATGGAACTACTTAAACTCCCTAATCAAGAAGAAGTTAAAGACCAAGACATCAGCATGCAAATTTATGTGCACCAGCTTCTGGGACAGAAAGGGCACAACTGTCAACTCTGAATGATACGTTGAAACTCTGGTCAAGCTGAAGGCACGGAGTGCTCGTAAAAGGCCAGAGAAGAAAGAAACATTTTGTTTGCAACACGATAACGCCAGACCAGACACGAGTTCAAAGACCACGGTATATGTGGCGAAGTTCGGCTGGACGGTGCTGCCGCACCTATCGTATCGCCCCAATTTTGCCGCATTGACTTCCACTTGTTCCGGCCTCATTATGACGGATTACGCGGACAGCATTTTCCAGACAACGACGCCGTGAAGAAATAGACCAGCTCGGCAGGCACGTACTTTTCCCAGCGCTGCATTCAGGCCCTTGCTCATCACTGGCGGAATTAAAAATTGTGGTGACTACTTGGAAAAATATATTCTGATGCAAAAATATCTGCTCATTTCAATAGTGCCACTCCAGTCTTTGTAACTCTTCAAAAAATGAATTAAGAAATACGTGGGATTATGTTACGAACGCCCCTCGCACATCGCATGACTGGGGTAAACGACAGGGGGTAGAATCCGCACTAATTTATTCCCTCCCAGAGAATTTTTAATTTAATACCTTGGTTAGTTTTCTTATCGCCTACCAGTTAGGTATCCCCTGACCACTTGAGGGGTAAGAAAAAGCTGTATCCTTATAAGTATTGCTTCCAAAATGTATTTTATGTGTGTCCCTTCTTCTCTTATTTGACGTTATTTTCTTTTTTCTCTCATGGGGAAAAGGGGGAATGTGTTATGGTAATATTTTCCTAGTCACTATACAGCTGAAAGATGGCACACAATGCTCTGAGACTAGTCCTGTACTTGTTAATAAACAAGTCATTCTTTTTCAAAGCGTTTTTTTTATTTATTAGGGGTTATATTACAATTTTCCATAAATATGGGAGTCAAATGGTTAATGGGATTTGAGTGGACAAAAACCACCATAACAGTTCAACGCTAATTCCGTGCAGAATTTTTCCAAAATCCATCCTGCAAAGGACAACATTATTAATTGTTACGTGTAATTTTGCAAGTTACCACTGTACAAAATGTGCACAGGAAGGAGACAAGGAATTTTCGACAGAAAAAAATTTGTTGTAAGCTATTTGATTACCATCTACAAACTTCAACGAGACAGGCCACCCAACAAATCGGAGCCTTTTTAAGGAACATTAATGCTATCCGTATTAAGTTTATATTGCTCTGAATAATTATAAAGAATATAGGTCCCATCGTGTGTAAGTTGCCATTAGTAACATCGCTAAATTTAAAGCAAATCTAGACTTTCTTTAGTTAGGTTGTGTTCTGATGAGCCTAACTCGTTCTTGAATGAGAATGTTATCGCCCATACTCATAGATATTTTATTACAAATTGTCCAAATTTCCTATATATTATAATTAACCGTCAACTTTATAAATGTAATTAAATTTATAGTCAAAGTGACAATGTTGTGCCCAAATCTAATTTGGTTTCTTCAGTTAAAAGGCACACCCATGATTTGCTACTCTTATCCTGTAGGATAAGGAAATGGAGTAGGAGTAGGAAATGGGGCAAAGAAAAATAAAGAAAGAAAAGTAGCGAAACGAGTTTTGAACGCGCTTCAGGCATCGCTGAACAGCCATTAACCAGAGTTTTAAACCAGTCGGCAATCCTGAGTCCCCAAAAACCTTATTCAACCAAAGCATTTAAGTCGCTCGGCTGAACTTCCCGCACGCTACACAGGCCTCCTCCTAGAAGTGGAGCGTATTTTGAGGAATTGTGGAGAACGGCATCAGGAAATGTTATTCGAGGACTAATGTTCTCCCTCCCTGGTCCCCCGGGTCTTGGGCACCATTGTAGATAGCTTTGTGTAGCAAAATGGGGCAAAGAAAAATAAAGAAAGAGAAGTAGAGAAACGAGTTTCAGACGTGCTTCCTGCGTCGCTGAACAGCCTAACGTTAGTGAGAGCCTTAAACTACTCGGCCATCCTGAGTCCCAAAAGACTCATTCAAGCAAAGCATTTAAGCCGCGCGCCTGAACTTCTTGCACGCTACAATCCTTTCTAAATGCATTTGTTCCGCTACTTCGTGTTATGCCTAGATTTCCCTCGTATGAACTCCCTTTTTCCCTTAGGTGAAGGGCCAGGTCAAGGCGTCGCTTTTTTTCAAAAAGAGTAAAGGTCAGTTGTACCCATTTAGAGATATGAACTGACCCGTATCGCCGTGAGACATACGGTTATTCACCCTGGAGATTTCAAGACCGCCATCGGATTTGGCGTTGGGTGGAACCATATAGTGGCAAAAGCATCATTTAGCCATTCAAAGGCACTTGTAAGTGATTAAAACCATGGGCAAAAATTTATCATCTCATCACAAAACGCCGCAAGTCATTGGAGACACTTTTCCTCTTGTTCAGTAATTCAAAACTCTTGGATCCAATTATTTATATTGTATATGATCGGGGATAGTAAAGTGGGCTAAATTTGAAAATGAGGATTAAAGGTAAATGTAAATAAAGAAAAATCCAAAAGGAGACCACGAAAAAATATAGAATAATAATAATGGTGTAGTGAAGGAGGCTCAAATTTAATATAACTATAAAACGACTTGACATAAAGACAATAGTCATTATGTGTCTTTCTCCTCTTCTTCTCTTTCTATCTCTCTCTTTTTCTTTCTCTCTCAGTATTGTTATTGCAAGATCACATCAAATAGATATGTAAAGTCATAATTCATATTTTCTTCTATCGCCATCTATCAACATTCATTCACTTTGCTTAGATATTCATTCAGGCTAAGTTCTCACATGAAACTCTGTCTAATAACGCATATATAAGTGTTGCTAATAGAGGGTGCAAAGTATATACTGTATGAGGTTATGGAAGCGATAAGAATTAACGAGATTTTTAGTTCTTGTGGAGGTCTGAAAATCGAAGAGACACTAGAATATGCGACATAGCGGCTTAAAAGTGGTGCTGATTGTTTTATGGAATTGTGTTTTGGGTTATGCTTTCATGCATTTTAAAGTGTAGTGCCTGAGGGTTTGAAGAAGGTTGTGATAGTACTGTTGTGAAAAGGTTAAAGGGTTAACGTGAATGCAAGAACTACAGAACATGTCTTTTGTGCTGTTGACAAGATGCATGGAAAATTCTGATTCCGTGTGAGAAGTTAAATAAATATTAAGAAGAGCTGAGAAGGGTAAGTTTAGAATGGGTATTGGGTGTGTGGATCAGTTTAAAAAATTAAGGAATAATAGATGTAATATGTAAGTTTTATTCAGGGACCTGCAGGAAGGATAGGGTTTGAATGGGAAAAGGGAAGGCAAGCTACATTAGAGTAAGTTAGTGTCAACGGTGTTATATAAGAGTGAGACAAAAGAGGGAAGCTTCTAGATAAGAAACACTTCAAATGGACAATTGCGATGGATATTGAGTTTGCGAAGGGTAAATATATCGAGGACGGACTGAATAAGATGTATTGATGGAGGGAAGTTGGATGCAATCGAGATGTATGTGTATGTTTTCAAGTGGTATGTGCATGTACGAAGAATAGATAGAAATTGACTTGGACAGAATATATCAGAGTGAGATTGTGTAGAGGGTTTAAAACACTGCATTCAACTATGAGATATTATGTGGATGAGTGTTTGAGAGAGAGAGAGAGAGAGGGATGCCTGAGAAGTGTGAATTTTCAGGGATAAACCCTTACCTGGTAAGACGTTTCACCACATAAAAGTTTCTCGATAAGAAGGACCAATTGGTGTAAAAACAGTATTGAAGGTTTTGTACTTGTTAGAAAATGAAGGGTTAGAGAAGATGAGTAGTGTTTAGACAAGTGATGCTAGACCATACAACTTCGTAAGAAAGAGATTGATAATGAATAATTCCATCCAAGGATAATGCATAAATAGGGCAAATATTGGTAGAGAAACTTGAGAAATTGATGCGCATGCAACTATGCATCAAAGAAAGTGGTTTGACATCTAAATATATATTCCAGTTCTAAATTGGCTTCCTTTCAAGGTTTTTATATTCACAAATATCCCATTAGTTTAGTTCAAAGAGCAGATGAAGTAACAGGAACTCTGCTTATGATATCTATTCTCCTTTGATAAGAGGGAGGAGGGGCGAAATCATTAGTGAATAGGTGATTAATTTGCAGAGGCAATGAGTTACAGGAAATAAAAGGGCTTCATCGCTAATAATAGAGAAAATAAGAAATCCATAATAAAAGACCTTGAATGATGCCGAATAGCAGTCCGTACCCCTTCTCAACCTGTGATTACGATGATTAGGGAGGAATCATGTGGGGAAAAATTGAGTGGTTTCTAGTATTGGATTTCTTTGACAATTTTAGCTAAGATGGGTATAAAATTGGTATTTGCCCAGATTAAGAAAGGAAAATAATGAAATAAATAAACGCAGAAAAAAGAGACAAGAAACAACGGGCGAAAACTGGTTATGAGCATAATTATAGGATGAAATGAGGTGATGAATGTGTGGGTTGAGTAATTTAAATTCTGTAAACATTTGATTACTTGCTTTCCCGTAAGAAAGCGATCGAATATGCGAGAGCGAAGGGCCACCGCTTAAATGTATGGGCAATTAGTTGTGTGGTACTTGATCATTTTCCTGTGGTGGCATCTTGCTAGCAGGAGGTATGTTGTATGCGCACGCCATGTTTTCATGGTTCCAAACACAAAAGGTGAAGTTAAAGGTTTTTTAACTTACCCCAAAGCAAAACACAACAATGGCATCTCCCGCACAATTTTCCCTAAAGACATCAATTCAATGTTTAAAATGGTAGAAGTGAAAATGCGTGGAAGATATAGAGCCACAGAACTGGCCGCATGTATTGGAGCTGGGTAAGGAGCGCAAAATTTTCCAGTTTTAAATAAGGCGTGAAGGTCTATCTGACCCTACCACTCCACGTTACGCACTGGGGCAGGGAGGGAGTTGTATTTCTCTAGGTTTTGCGTGCCGAAGAGGCGTGCTTTTTTTGTAATGGACACGATATTAGAAAATTCACGGGGTGGAAAGTGAATTTTCCAAGTTTGCCCAGAGGCACCAATTCTGAAGGGATCAAGATCTTGAGGATGAGAGATTAAAAATTTCGAATTGTTTCACTGGACTACAAATTTACAGTTTTGAATGGAATTGAAGGCAGAAATGCAAGAAACATGATATCATGCAAAAATGAGCAAAGTCACAGGATGCTCTACCTTAACTCGGCCAGTGCACCCACTGTTCTGTTTTCTGATATCGTCAGGGAGATGATAAAATGCCCTTAGCAGCAAAAGATTCAAACCAGTGAAGTGCTATATGTAAAGAACCTCGCGACTGAATAATTACATTGTGTAACATGATTTTGTCTTTTGGTAGCTCCTGTAATTTTCTATTTGTTTGGGTCTAGAATACAGGAAAAAACACTGTTATTTATTTCAAACTTTCCTTTTGTGTCCAGGATAATGATATTTATTTGAAATTCACCTATTGCCTCTGGAAGGAAGTGGGAATTTGAACTTTCATTTGCATAAAGTAGAAACAAAACGACATGATATAAAAGTAGCATTTATTTATTCTAGAATTACATGAAACATTTATAATATTAGAAATGGATAGTTTTTCGTGATTCACGCTTATATTGTAAAGTAATTTCACAAATCAGCCCCCAAATATAGTCTCCCATCAGATTTTCACTCTACGATCCTTGATAGCGGCGTTCAGAGTCCAGTAGATCTTGGTGAAAGCGCTCGCCATGCTTCTCAGTGTACGCTCTCATGTTCTCCTTAAATTAATCAAGATGAGCGTCAAGAATATCTACTTTCAGCGACATCCTGCAAACGATCTTGCCGCAGTTTCTCACCAAGGTCTCAACAAGTGATACATAGTTTTCGGCTTTGTGATTACCTAGGTAGCCCAGAACAACTGCGAGACAGCTGTCCCACTGTTTTTTCTGTCTGATTTAGCGTGTCGGGAAATTCCTTGCACTCCATAATCTTTTTAATTTGAGAACCGACGAAGACCCCGGCTTCGACCTTTGCCGCAGATAGCTTAGGAAAGAAATCTTGGAGATACTTGAAAGCTGCAGACTCCTCATCTAGGGCTCTGACAAATTGTTTCATAAGGCCCAATTTTAATTGCAGTGGAGAAAACAATACTTTTCGGGAGTCCAACAAAGGCATACATTTGAGGTTGTTTCTCCTTCCAACATTAAAATCAGTTGGTTGTGGACAATAGGGTTGATGGTAGTGTGCCACGATTTCCTTGCTATCTCAAAGGCAAAGATAACAAGAAAACTTGGTAAAGCCGCCTTGGAGATCCATCAAGAAGACCACCATTTTAGAGTCTCCGATATCCTCCCAACCGAACTTTTATATTTCATTACATCTAGCAAGATCTTGATACTGCTGCATTCCTCTTTGAGCCGGCCCGAGTGATCAAGGGGAAGAGATGGATACATGTTCCCGTTATGATGCAACACTGCTTTGAGGCTCATAGACGAGCTGTCAATGAAAATGCCCCGCTCGTTGGAGTTACAGTCGATTCCCGTTGCCTCAAACAGACCGGCCACATTGTGACAAAAGCAAAGCTCATCTTGAGTTGTAATAAAGCTTGAAAAACACTGTTGACGCTTTCTATGACCTAATATTTGTACACTGTCATCCAACAAATCCCCCTGTTTGAGTCTCAAAGTTAAAAGCTCGTCATTGGACTTTTTGAGACCAAGATCTCTGACAAGGTCATTGAGATCTTTTTGTTTGGGGTAGTATGGGTTTCCCTCCTGAGTTGTACCTCTGTTATCTGGATCAATGACTTCATCCTCTTCTAAACTGCTTTTCCTTTCTAAAAACTGCTACTCTCTTTTTAGAGGAGTGGGTACGAGCAGCTCAAAACTGGGTGGAACTGGCGCAATAGATGACTAAAGGTCTGGATACATGATAACATTCGCATTTTTGCCTGCTCGACCTTTGGAAGGGTTTACCATGGAGAAGAAACCATTGCTTCAGTGATTAGTTGGTTCGCTCCAAATACGTGGGATTGCAAAATTCATAGCTCTCTTTTTATCTCTGTATCATCCTGTAAAAAACAAAATGAAAACATAAGTATAAATATACAAATACTTTTCATGTAGTGTTATTAGATATGTTTAAAAAATCCATGATCCAAATAAACAAAACATTACATATACAGGGTGAACACAAAAACACTCTTTAATTTCAAATATATATTATAGCAAAACTTAAATGAATATTCTTACAATTTTCATGCTTTCAGTTGCATAAACAAATAAAGTTTCCTTCCTCATTTGCAGATTCTACTTGATCGGCTAGATAACAGTGTAATCCAAGATGGCGTTCACTCCAGAATAACGTATCTGTTGGAATTTGCCAAAACAAAGTGTTACAACTGTGCAGTGTGCTTTCAGACGCATTCATCATGGGAATCCACCTACTAGCAAGTCCATTCTGAAGTGGTTCAGTTATTTCACTGAGAAAGGATGCATATGTGACCAGATAATAGGACATTTAGGCCGTCCATGGGTGTAGGAGGAAGTTTTAAATAGGGTCAGAGAAACTTTTCTTCGTAGCCCGAAGAAGTCGACCGACAGATGTAGCCGAGATTTACGAGTCCCACAAAGCACAGTCAGCAAGATCTTAGGCAAACGCTTAAGGTTTACCCACAACAAGCTGCATCTGACCCAAAAGTTATACTTGCAAGTAAATGAAATGCACTTTGAATATCGCAGCAATCTCCAGGCGTTAATGAAAAGTGATCCTGATCTGCGGTCAAAGATCATGATCAGTGATTAGGCAACCTTACACTTAAGTGGAAAAGTCAATAGGCACAATGTTACAATATTTAGTGGCTTAGATTCTGATGGTAACAGTCGAAGTTGAACTTAACTCCCCAAAATTAAGGTGTTTTGGACAATAACAGAACGGTCTGTGTAGAGACTGTTTTACTTTGAAGGACCATCCATTACTGGGCAAACCTACCTGGAAATATTAACCAACTAGTTGATTCCAAGCCTAGCTGCTGAAGGTGGTGACTACATTTTTCAGCATGATGGCGCAGCGCCACACTGGACTCTCGCTGTCCGCAGATTTCTCAACTCGAACTTACCAAACAGATAGATTGAGCGTGCTGGCCAACATGACCTGGTGTTTTGCAAATGGCTCCCGAAATCACCGGACCTAACTGTTTGTGACTTTTACATTAAGATGCATATCAAGGACAAAGTTTATGTACCTCTATTACCCTCGACCATAGATGAACGGCAAGAACTCACCACTGAAGCTCTACATGCGATTACGCCGGATCTGCTACAAAGAGTCTGCACCGAGCTTGATTATCGCCTTAATGATTGCCGAGTAACATGGGGACCACACAGCGAGTGTCTATGATATAAACCAGTACCACATAAATCTTTATTAGTTATGCAACTGTAAGCACAAAAATTGGCACGAATATTCATTTAACTTTTGCTATAATATATATTTGAAATTAAGGAGCGTTTTGGTGGTCACCCTGTATATTACCTTCCAGAGTTCTTTTGCAGAGCTCGCAGTTGAAATGAGGTACCCAAGGTTTGCCTAGATCTCCGAATTCGCATGCCGAAATTTGCCTTGTAGGCCGTATACATTTTAGCAAATCTCTTTACAGAATACTTTTTTTCTCTTGTCTTATCAAATTCGGCGCAGACATAGCTTACAACCTCTTGATGCCATGTTTGACGTATGTTTCTAAATGGCGGGTGACAATATCTGCGTTGTGATAGCTAGAGCAAAACTGATTTGTTGAGTAGATATTCTTTGCATTTATACAGTCATCTACGTTGCCAAAATGTTCCAGAAATTCTTTAAACATATAAAAATTCTCGAGAGCTTTAGAAAGCTCTACAGTTTATTTTTCACCAAATTAGTGCTTAATCTATATGGAATGTAAGAGAACTGCCATTGCTGTTCAGTTCGCAAAAAATAACATGAATAATAGCTATTACTACCGTATTACTGTTTCTAAAAATTTTTAAATATAGTATATTATGTTTAGACGATAACTGAAAAAACACATAAACCTTGAAACTTTTTATATATTTTTACTATTTGCATCAAAATAATGTTATTTACCATAAATGGGCTAATTGAAAGATTCAATGGCCAAGCCACAAAAGGAAAGTTGGGGAATTAAAATTGACATTTATTTAATAGAGACACAAACAATTTGGAAAAATACTTTTAATCCAAGGACAAGCAAGAAGTGAAATTTTGTTACACTGTTATTTGTCCCAATTATGGGAGATATGGGGCTGATTATGATGAGGAAAAAGGAGGGAGGTTAGGATGAGGTTCGATCATTAGGACAACAGCTATTTTCATGGAGGGGGAAGAGCTAACTCACAAGAAACCACTCTACCACCCATCACGTATTTGAATTGAATCTTTTCTCTTTTCTGCCCAACCAAAATACCCGTTTTATACAGTCTGGACTGGGTATATGTTGTCAATATTTAGGACTCGATGAGTTTTGTCTCGCGATTAATGCCAGCATTACGATGTTCTGATATAAAATAAGAAAAGGGGGACCTAAAGTTTAAATAGGTCCCCAACTCTCCCAACCAAACGTCCAGATTTATAGAAATTTAGGTGATAAATTGTTGATAGAATCAAGCCAGGTGCAACAGTTCTTGTTAACTATGAACCACTGGCTTAGAAGCCGGTGACGCTAACCCTTTCGCAGACGTTTCATAAACGGTTGTCAAATCTTGTTTTCATTTGCCAAAAATAAATATGAAAATGGATTTTTTTTAAACCAATTATTTATTAAAATTTAACTAATAGTTTCAGCAGATGCTGATGAATGAAATATGCAACGGATTTTCTCCTAACTAACATTTAGTAATAAAATTCGAAAGATACTAAAGGTTTATTGAAATGAATATGAAATAAAGTTGGAAGATAGGTTAGGAGCACTTTTGTTTAATTAATGCCATACGTGTGCGGCAAGACCTTGGCCAGCAAAGTCAATAGGACGAAGATCGCCACTGATCTCCATGATATAATGACTAAGAGAAACAAAATTTTGATTGGTCAACAGGGTCGAAGAAGTAAAATGTAAGAAAATACTCCTGGTAGAAGCGATTTGAAGTAGTCTTAAACCATGAATTGGTTTCCTATTTTTTTGTCATCTCTTTAATAACAAGGGTTTGTTTTTTTACAAATGAATTGGGATGGAGGTAGCTGTGTTATTTCACTTTTATTGATTTGATTAGTCATATGATATTTAGGACAATCTGGGAGGGCGAGAGGTTCAGCTAATGTAGCTGCATTAATCTACATCTGTGCTTTGATAATGTACCCAAACTATCTCACTCTGTTCTACAGTCGTCCTCTTTGTATAATTTCCTTTGCTTATGCAAAGCGGTTTCATTACACACTTTTGTTTTTCGGAGGTCATTGTACCAATTTTATGCTTGGGGCTCATGATACCCTGTTGTGTTATCGTAAGTGTATACCTTAGCAGCTGTGAAGGTAATTATACTCAGGTGGCAGGCGGCCGAAAAATGACCGGCTCTGCTAAGCTAATGAAGTGGGATAGTAATCTTCCCTGGGTTCGGGGGAGTTTAAAGCTATTAAATCTAGGCAAGCGCTTAATTGTTGGCCGGGAAGTACTTTAAATGCCAGAGTTCATTCAAGATTATTGAAAGATTAAAACGCCAAATAAATTTTGATTTACAACAAAAACACGAAAAATATGGAAATATATACATAGGGATAAATTGAGAAATAATGTCAGGCTCAAAGGAAATAATAACTCAATGACTAAAGAGACAATCAGGGGATAAATGCTTGACTCGGTCTAAAGGAAAATAATAACAAATGAGGATAATCCGGACGAAGTATAAAAGTTGAAAATGCTTTTACCTTGTAGACTTAAGCCTTGGGTGAGGTGGTTTGTGAAACCAAAGCTAGGTTTTTTACGGGGTGAGATAATCTTGCTGCACAGGCGAAGTAATTTTAACGGCGGGATTGGATTACCTCTGGCAGAAGTGAGGTAATCTTGAATACTGGGAGAATTACTCTTGAAAAGTGAAGCAAGATTTTCTTGAACTCGGGGCGAGATGCTCTTGGATGCGGAATAAGTAATCTAGAACTAAAGGGGGGAAGTAATCTTGAAAACGAGATGAGAAGAATACCGCTTCGCGAATCTGCCTTTTGACTGTGGCCAAAGTTCACGGCAATCAGTCTAGAGGACGAAACCTTCTAACTCCGAGGTTCGACAAGAGACAACGGGTGTGTATCCTCGCAAAGAGAAAGTCTCAAGTGACCAAAGAGAAACATCCTCACCTAGAAAATTCCGCTCCCTAACCCTTGAATCGTTTGTTGAAAACCCGCACCAAAGTGATCTTACAACTAATGGGTGAACAAGGAGGTTTCTACTACTTAATGGTCCATATATCTCTTTTGCACTACACTCTCAAAAAGATTCTTCTTCGGGTCTATTCCACCTTACTATCATCGCTAGAGCTTTATCGATATCAGCCATTATAGATCAAAAAGCGATGTATTATAGCATCACATTAATGTATATCCATCCAAAGAAGATAACTTTACTTTCAGTCACTTACATCATTCGCTCTTTTTCCATTAATGTTATCAGTTAATCTTATCTGATATTTGCACCCAACCTGATAAAAATATAAAAATAATAGAATTTCAAATGAGAAGAATCCAATACCTTAAAATATCAAAACAAAGAAACTTCGTGGTATTTGGTATGAAGTTCAGACTTCAATACATTTTCTTTTATATTTCTTGCAATTTCTCATTCCTTTACTTTATAAAATTATTTAACTACCAAAGTGAACGTACAGGGGGTGGTTAATAAGTTTTGCAATTGGGATATAAGGGAACGAGATATGAGGAAAAGTGTTTTATTATTTTTCAATATAACAACTTTCAACTTCAATGCACTTGCGCAACTTATGCCTGGGGCTTTGAATTCCCGAAGACCAGAAATCTACCGACTGCTGTTCAATCCACTCCTGGACGGCGAGCTGATCATTTTCATCGTCCTCAAACCGGCGTCCACGCAGTGCAGCCTTGAGCTGGCGGAATAAAAAGTAGTCGCTAGGGGCCAGATCTGGACTGTACGGGAGATGTTTGAGCTCCTCGAATCTGCACTCGCGCAGGGCAGCTTGTGCAACTCTTGCCTTATGGACAGGGCATTGGCGTCGAGAAGCAAGACGCCGCATGTTAACTTGCCGCGCCGCTTCTGACGGATTCACTTCTTCAACCTAGCCAGTTCCTCGGCGTAATATTGGCCTGTATGGTCCTTCCACGAGGCGCATAGTCCACCATCAACACTCCCTCAGAATCTCAGAAGATGGTGGCCATGATCTTCCCGGTTGAGGGTTGGGTCCAGGACTTGATGGGAGTTGGAGAGCTCCTGTGCTTCCAGGCCATGCTTTCGAGCTTGGTCTCGGGATCCCAGTGGTGGACCCACGTTTCATCACCTGTCACTATGCGTGACTCGAATCCCGCTGGGTCTTGGTTGTACAGGAGCGGCAGCTCCTCCGTACTTTGACGACGTTAAAGTCGATCGTGGGGTGGGAGGTTTCTAGGGACCCAATGGTCAGAGACCTTGGTCATGGTCAAATTGTCGTGGATGATGTTGATAACACTTCCATGTGATATTCCAAGTTCTCGCTCGATTTCTTCGACCTTCACCCGTCGATTTTAGAGGATCATCCTCTGCACCCCGGCCACATTGAGCTCGTTGGTCACGTCTGACGGGCGTCATCTTCAAGGGACTCACGACCATGGCGGAACTCACTATTCCAGCGAGCAATGGTTGCATAGGAAGGGGCGGTGTCGATGTTCACTGCAACCATGCGTTCATAGATCTCTTTTGCATTCATGCCTTCCTTAGTAAAAAAATTGATCAATGGGCGGTGATCAACATTCTATATTGTTGAAAAATTTGTGACGAACGATCTATGATCATCTACTGCTTCTTAAATAGACGAGGCAGGAGCGTACGGCTGC
This sequence comes from Ceratothoa steindachneri, assembly GCA_963969495.1. NCBI lineage: Eukaryota > Metazoa > Arthropoda > Malacostraca > Isopoda > Cymothoidae > Ceratothoa > Ceratothoa steindachneri. The sequence goes on from OZ018319.1 coordinate 40,066,217, forward strand.
AGGTCTTGACTTGTCATAACTTTCCCTAACACTGCCACAAACAGCCATGCCTCTTCCCCTGTTTTGCCCTACTGATTTGCAAAACTTATTGACCGCCCCTCGTAGAAAACTTTACTTTTATTTCGAATTTCCTCTATCTGTTAGCTAACCGAGACCACCATTTTATTAGTTAGTGAGCCACTTTTCGAAGTTATTGTGTGAATAACTTAGCTTTTAAAACTTGATGTTGCTCATTTGTGGAAACTTGTTATGGTTCTTAACAATATAATTTTTCAAGAAATTCTTTACATTTCTTTCTGTCAATCTATGGTCTCATATGCCTATTTTATGCCAGATTGTCTGTCTCTTTCCCAATTCTGTTTTATGATAAAATTTGCCCATAATGGAAGCAACCTTACTCGTCACTCAGCGTTTATATAACTACTCTGTTCGTTGCGTTTCACTAGCCTGCATACAACTTATATTCACAAGATTTAGCTACAAAAAATTCGGCTTTGCCCTGATCAAATTTTTTATTGTGCTGAAACATGTTTAAGCGTGTCTTTGTGGTATATAGAAGGTTGCAATGATTTTTTCTCATTCATTTACTCGTTTGTGTCAAAAGAAGAGAGTTCATATAAAGGTAATTTCTTAAGCTATGTAACATAATAGAATCTTTGATTTAATGGGATTCTAAACCACATAGGCATGATTTTGAGTTATAGGAAAAGATTCGATAAAGGGGAGAGAAAATCTGAATGAGAATTATAGAGAAAGAAGACCATCAAAGACAATAAAAAATACAATCGAAGCACCTAATTTCAAAGGGCTTAGGCGGCCAATCAAATTCCATGCAAAGAAATCAGCAAAGATTGTGATGGCGACGGTTTATTAAGAAGCCGATGGATTAATCTTGAATAACTTTCTTGAATGACGACGAAAGCTGGGTGAAGATTATTATGAAGGGCTAATTAAAAATATTTAAGACTGTATTGGCGAAAATAGACAAAAAAATTGTATTGTCATTTGTTTCAATCATGGCAATGTTCCGGTGGAATCTTCAAGTGTAAAAGAGAGATATCGCAAGAATTCTGAGCAAATGATACACATCGCACCTTTCAGTCATGATCATTTTCCCTTGAGTTTTCTTTTGTCTTCTAAATTTAAAGAAGAGTTGAAAGGAACAAGATGTCATTACACCACTCACAAAATTGTGTAAGTGTATGTGCTTGTGTGAAAGGGGCAAAGCATCTCTGGTATAGATAAAACGAAATGAGAGTGAAAGGAGAAGGTAGGTGTGAAGGAACCCCACGTGGATTCTCTTGAGCAGAACGGAACTTCCATGCGCTGCCGAAGGCCCGGTTAGGCCTAAATTGGTAAGCCTCCCCCCCCCTCCCCCTTCCACAAGCGGTAGCCTCGAACCGTGTCCACCACGATTCACTTTTACATTGGCAGAATAGCCTCTGCAAGAAGATTCGAGGCCATTCGAGAGTAGAGCTGTTTCCTGCTTACCGCCCCCCAACCCCAAGCAGAGCCTTAGATGTAAATTGCGCACGACTCCCATGAAGACAGACAGAGTTGAGAAGTTTCGCCCGGACCCCAGAAGATTCCCCATAGTTCCAAGTCAGGTGCTAACAACAAAGCCAAGTGACAGCTGAACTATTTTGTGTATTTGGAATTAGCCCCAGTCAGTGAGGTGATTTCACTTAACGATCGCCACCGAGTGATTTTCCGGACTTCTCTCATTAACTCCTGTCGAAGCGCTCCTTCGTTGGCCTCTTATTTCGGGTGACCTCCTCCTGTAAAACCTTAAGTTCTAATTTCATAGTCTGATTTATAACTATAATTCCCCCCTTTGTTTACTGATGTGATTTTATCTATTAATTCTCTGAGATAATATTACCCTTTGATTCTCTCGTTATTTTTGTGTAAATAAAATTATATTTTTTTTGTACAAGCCTCTTTAAATAACCTTGAGCTTTGCCATAGTCCATAATTTACCTGACCTCGTTGCACTCTCTCACGCTACTCAGCCCGTCTAAATTAAATTAGTGGTGTTCCGTACCTTCGTTGGTTCACTTGTAAGTTATCGGTCTCTTCCCCATAGATATAATATGATATTGATGTAATATAATGTCATACCACCACAGTAGTTTATGAGAGTCCCAAAGAGATACAAGGCGCCTTGTGATCAGGCTTATCGCTTTCCTCGTTTTGCTGTTCGTGTATATATTTTTTTGTTGTTCTTATTTTAGGCTGCGTTCAAGACTTCGGTCTTAAAAATTTACTGTTTGTTGTACATGTTATTAGCATTTCTTGTCGCTTTATGGTATAATTGCTATATAACTATTGTAAAACTTAATATTTTGTATTGAATTTATTTTGTGGTGAATGTTGTTTTTGTGGGTTTTCGTCGTTTTCTCTAGTCTTGGAATAAAATCAGTCATGGTTATATAAGCGATGAACGCTTCATGACACAGGTTCGAACCAACTTCTTTACTTATTTTCATATAACGATTAAAATAGTTTGTCCTATCTTTCCGTTCTCTACATCTCTCATTTTCCTTCTAAAACTTTTATTGGTTCATGTAATATTCTCCTTAGTGTTTCTCGGGGTTGTGTTACCAATTTTCATTTCCTTGGTCCTTAAATATATCTATAGATCACGTGTCATGTGATTTTTAATTATTATATAAATATATATATTGATATTTATTGGAACAGCTGTGTATTAATAAGTAAAATAATGCTTGAATTTGTGTCTTACTTTCAGTATTCACTTCAAATGAGTTGTTATTTTTTCAGTTTTTACCTTAGGATTTCCCAGATTGAACTAGTTTCAGTGGAAAAAAGGTTTGTGACGATTTATATGTAAAGGATGTTTGGGTGGATTTTTAACCTAACGACACCTCTTGTGATTATTTCTTTGAAATTGTAAACGTCACACCATGACTAATTTCAATTGTAAATTTCAACTTTACCTACATTTTTATTTTGACATAATTGACTAAAAAATTACTATCATAGAAGGATGTATTCGGAAAAGCAAACTAATCGGTCTTGGACCTATGTATATTATATTTGAGCTTCCTGGAATACCAAAATAAAACCCTGAACTTACAAAGGATATTCAACTAGAAATATTAGCGTATTTTTTTTCCATTCATCTCACTAAGGTCTAGTTTCAATACCAAGTTTCCCTTAACTCTAGTCTCTGTACCAGCACGTTTCTTTCCAAATTATAGTTCACTTTAAAACGCGCATCTGCGCCACTCTATTCATTTATAATTAGTGTTAGCATCGACTTGAACTTTTTACCACTATAAAATTTATCTTGTAGACCATGGTCCATCAAAAATAGGGCAACCTCTTTGGTTAATTACCATCCTTGGTACACCATTCTATGCTAGCTAATTAATGAACTTAATTTATGGTTATTAATCAGGTCCTTAAATAAAATCTCAATGACATTTGACGGTTTTGTGTGCCCTACCGTTTCGTCTTTTAATTTATTTATAATTAACTAAGAAATTAGTCATTCATTCCCTCTTAAAGTTGAATTTAGTATGAAAAATGTTGCCAGAAGGCCTGATTTATTAATGTAACACACAAGAGTCTTTCATTGAGTGGTTTTTTACACAAATTGATGTACTTAGGTAATAAATACGCGAACCTTTGGAAAAGTAAGTACTAAAAAGAATTAAGCCATAAAAGTGGAATTGGTTAAACGAGTGATATATTTTGAAGTGAAATTTCGATCATAATAAGTTCGTTGCGATGTGACCATGTGGTATACGGGTAGTTTACAATCAATAATGAAGCACCCCACCAAGGTAAATGCCCATCAGAAATGTAACAACAATGACCATCTATTTTGGTGTGATGCCATAGAGAGGGATTCAGCCCATTTGAGTAATTGTGTTTTATACTTTAGAGTCACTGCTATTTTCATTTGACCTTGGACAAAAATAATAATTCTAACCTTTATCACCATTTCTCTTCCTTGTATAATATTCATCTCGTTTTCTTTATCTGTTTGCCTTCTTCCTATTTTCCTCATTGGATTCAAAACCTTCATAGTGAGTTACGGTAGTTGCCTTTTTCCGCCAAGTAAAAATATAAGGAAACTTTTTTCCCTTTTTATACTGCACATGATCTTTAAATTCATTTTAATTATGTTTTAAATGTTGATTTCAAAGCTAAAATCGTGTTTTGTCTGTGTGTTATAGTTTTCATGCCACTCGAAATTTATTATTTTCTCAAATGAACGCTATTAATATTTTGTTCATAGATGATCCCAATGCATTCCTTTAACATCTGTGGCTGCAACATATTTGTTCTTCAAAGGCGTAATATAACAAGGTTTATGTGCCGTGCCTATAACGCACAGTTTGACGTTTCCCTTGGTTTAGTGCTGACAAGAAAAACCACCACTTTATCTCTTATTCCACTATTCCCTCTGCAATTCGACCTACTTATCATTCTGAGGAAGCTCTTGTTCCAATTTCTAATGGTTATGTCTCCTCTAACGGAGAAGAAAGCAGTCAAACTTATCAGGAGCTTCAAGAAATGGCCTAAAATTTAGAAAACTCCTCATTAACCCTTCAACGTTTTATTCAGGCGGAGATCAATGAAAACTAAGCATGTGAGTTGTCACTCTCCAAGAAAGCAACGGAGCTATTAGCCTCCAGGCTAAATATTATCCCATGATATCCCAGAACTCAAATTTGTTTGATATAGTTAGGAGGGAAGACTTAAGTGCATTCTCTTGCTTCATGGCAACATTTTTATTGTAGTCTCAGTTGGCCACTAGCTGCATTTGCGTGAGACTCATGAGGACATAAATATGGTCATTGACTTACTTCAATATCCAAAGAAAAACTGAATTATTTGTGTGCAACTAAAAATGCTCAGCTTTCTCATTGACCAGAAAAAGGTTTCACTAAGTTTTCATGCTATATTTGCATGTGGAACAGTCAAACTCGAACAAACACTGGAAACTGACATGCCAAACATTGTGAAGGACCCGATCGCCAGACAAGGGAAAATCATTTGCAGCCAACTCCCTCTCAAGCTTTCCCCTCTTTTTCGTTTGAGAAAATCAAAACAAGTGTACTTGATAGACCTAAAATTCGTGCCTTTGTAGATGATGTGGAATTTGCCGGAAAGATTAATGACAAGGAGAGGATAGCTTGACTGTCATTCGTTTTGGTTATACAAAAATATATTGTTAACAAAAAGGCTGATAACTATGAGGATTTGGTTGCTAGAAAACTGTTGGATTTTCATGATCTTTGGTAAAAGATTAGTGTTAAACTTAATTTCCTAAATAGTTAACTTCGCCTTTTAACAAATAACCTTGGAACTGTGAGCGATAAACAGAAAGATCCTTAGCAACAGGACTTCATGATGAGTGAAGAGCGATATTTTGCTGGAGTATGGAAGGAGATGACCCTGAAACTATTTTCAACGCAATAGATACAAGAGAAAAATCTTGCCACAATAGTAACCATTTGAGCATTTTTATTTAATTTCTTTTTTAATCAAATCAGTCAATGGTTTGATTTGGATGTAATCGATACAGAGTTCATATTTGAATCGTAGTGTTACATATTCTTATGTTACATATTTGATTTATTTTGCTTTTATTTCAAATTCTAGTACACATTTTCTTTTTTCTTTTCTTTAAATATTGAGCTGACTACCTCTATGGAAAATTCCAAAGACTATAAAACCATGGGACCACAGATGGAGATCAGCCTGCAAATAGAATACGATAGAGACAAAAGAAGAGTAAAGATTAAATATGAGGGAAAAAAACAAAACAGCGAAAATCAGGTGATGTCAGCAGATAATAAGAATGAGGTAGCTCACCTTTGAAATGTATGGAAATCAGTAGAATCCACCACAGCACTAGCTAAACCATTCCAAATCATGGTTGCAACCACAATAAAACTCCTGGCAAACTGGTTAGTACTATACCTGATACTAGAAAATGTTATACTATTAGCAGTGGCTTCCTGCCTTGTATTACGAGGAAAAACAGCTAGATCAGATAAGGACAAATGCAAAGGATCTTTATCACTGTAGTACATATTATGCAACAAGCATAAAGAACTCACGTTACGCCTATGCCACAGATCAACATTAATACTTGTAAAATAAACTTGACCGATCACATAACACTATCCAGCAGTTTAAGAGAGAATCTGCACCTGAGGACTACACAGGAGAGCAGTAGTCCAAACAAGGAAGAAGGAAGGAATTAAAACACTTAGTTATATTAGCTTCGTCTTCAAAGATTCTAATACATCTCCGCAAGATACCAACTTTCTGGGAAACATAGGATGCAATATCACGTATGTGCCTCACAAAAGTTAAGTTCTTGTCAGAAGTAACGCCCAAAACCTTAAAATAGTTACTGGTATTTAATACTGTTCCATCGATATATAGATCAGGATGCATAGGAAAAAGTGTTCTGGACCGACTAACTATCATATTCCGAGTTTTATAAAGATTAAGCTTCATGCTCCAAAGCTTACACCACTCATAGATACGTGCTAGGTCATTATTCATGGTATCTGCAACTGCATTCCTCCGGCGGAGAGAAGGAACAACAGCCAAAAGAGTTGTATCACCAGCAAATGTAATCAGTTTGTTTTCCAAACCAAGACACATGTCACTTGTATTAATAATTATTTATACAAGTGACATGTGCTATTTATCATGATAAATAGCAAGGAGCCAAGAATGCTACCCTGAATGAATATAAACGCTGTTCAGAAAAAATACAGATTCTTTGCTTTAATGGTTGTTTTAAGCGTAATTTTAACATAGTATGAGAATAAATTGATTAGAGAGAAGATAACATTATGCAAAAGTGTCAAAATTTAGATTAAAAGGAAATAGTTAAAATGCAAATTATCTAGAGATTATAAAGAAAATCTAAGTTAAGATTTTAATTTAGCACACCCAAATTATGTAAGAATTGTCAGTATATATTCAATAAAATGTTTGTTTTCTAGTGTAATCTATTTAACACCATAGCATAAGAGTAAAGGGGAAGATGTCGATACTTACTTGTATCAGGGGGGCACTAGTAAATTTATTATAGGCAATTCAGAAAGTAAGGACGAGAAAAGCGGCAGATCAAAAGGTGAGGATCAAGGCTGAAAAGGAGACATGTTGCAGAATACAATTTCTAAAATAAAGCGAATATTGCCTAAAATCAAGAGAAAAATACAGGCTCATTGCATATCAAGGCTAAAAAAACGGGTCTATTGCAGAAGATCGTGAATAAAAGAATGGGCATCTTACATATTGGGGATAAAATAAAGGGCCTGTTGCATAGCATCAAGACTAAAAGAACGCAACTGTACAGCATGTCAATGCTAAAAGAATGGGCCCTTTACAGATTACCAAGGCTAAAATAAACGTGCATATAATAGAAAATCGACGCTAACAGAACGAGAATAGGACATGAGACTAAAGTTAGAAACTAATCCCTCGACTAGCGGCCTTGACTCTAACTAGAGGAACTCTAAATTACTGATTCGACTGCTTTTGTAAGGACAACGATGAGAGGTCAATTAAAAAGTTTTAGGTTGTTCCTCACGAGGCAACGCTGTTCCTTCGTGCTTTACAAAAGTATGTTTGTCTTCAAAACTAAATTTCGAATTGCTTTCGCAAATTTCTTGAGACAAAATTTGTTCTTTTTTATTTGAGTCAGACTACCTCTCGTAGTAAAGATGAACTCATCCTAAGCACCTATTATTCCGTGTTGTTTGTAGTCGTCTGTAAATACATATAAGTGTTATAACTCGAATGCACGAGGTATTGTCAGAATTCGCTTATATCTTGAAGCATGCCGATTCCTAAGAGATTAACCCTCTCTCCCAACTCAATTGTCTCTTGTATTTTATGCTCACAACTCCTTAAGAATTTATGCTTCCATTCCGAGAATCTCATTTTCTTGGTTTCCACAAGGAAATTCGTATTCGTTTTTCCCATAAAGACTAACAAGCAAAAAGATTCTGCAAATAAAGGGCCCATGTTTATTGTATTTTCTTATTCATTCCTGTGCCCATCTCAAACTTTTTTCTAACATTTTCGCCGTAACGCTTTGTAAATTGCATCTTTGCTGTACTCCCAACCTCCAGAATAAAGGTTCTTTTGCCTCCGCTTTGGACAGCGTTATCAATAAAAGGAGTGATTTACTTCGGGTTCTCTCGTGTTGGTATTGTTATGCAAAGGAGATTGAATTATATTCACTCTGAACGGCTAAACGTCAACGAGATGACCCGAACAACAGTTGTCAACAGATAGACTATCGCAAAGGAGGCGAAGGCGCAGAGTGGAGATGAGGTATGGTCTTGTCACATTGGCTGTTATGAATATTTGACCCTACGATGCAGTTTCTTGAGATTAGAGATAAAGGTATGCGCACTGAAGATCGATAGTGAAAAACAAAGTGATGGGTCGACAGAAAAACGGAATTAATTTGTTTGATAAAACTAAATTAAAAAGTTGATTGCCTCGTCCAATAATAAAAAGGAAGAGGTCGAAGGAAACCTAAATACGAGCAATATCTAGTAGACCACTCAATATAATGTAAAGGAGAGGAACAAGAATTTGGATTAAAATAAACTTTCAACAATGGGGAAGAAAAAGCAGCAACAAAAACGTATCATAATTATTGTTGTGAGAACCGGCTCAATTGAACCATATATCTACTAATTGCCGTCAATTAACTCGAAAAAGAGACAAGAAGCAAACAATCACCATTAGGCATCAGGAGGTAATTTTTTTTAAGAATATAAGTATTTTTAAGAAAGGAGCCAAAATAAGGATCAGATATTTTAATCTATTAAAACATATATTTGCTATAAAATTATTTTTTGTTGTCAAAAAATATATATATGAACGAAAGTATTATACTCTCAAAAGCACATATACAGACTATTCAAATATGTATGGGTATAATGAAATAGGTGGAGATTTTTTATTCTAAGTCAAGCATGAATGGTTTCAAAAGCACTAACATTAGTGTCCAATATTCAGAAGTGTATCACTGCATTTTAGGGATTTGCCATAGGCTTCAAATTTGGAACAAAGAAATGAATGAAATAAAGCAGAAAGAAGAAAGAAAAGAATATCCTCAAAAATGGGAGACAGGGAAGGATAAATGAATTTTAGATCAATGTCTTTTGTGGTTCTCATCGCCAGCTATGAGTTTTAAGTGATGGTATTTAACATGTAAATTATTTTAGGTAGTTAGAATATTTAGCTATTTCGATATATTGAAATATAAGGAGGGTTGTCGTTTACACCATAATTAGGTTACTTTAGAATAATTAGGTCTTTACGCCTATTGTGATTTTTAAACTTTACTCTTTTACATGTCAAATAATTTAAGCTAAAGTTTATAGACTTCATAAATATTTTCGAGAATAGAGGCTTCTGCGACCCGTTAAAACCACGAGGTCAGGCTCGGGGTCAGTATACGTGAGCGAGGACCGTGATAACAGTCAGAATATCGAACTGCTCTCCGAGACAAGCGAGGGATTGGAATCTCAAACGCACGCTTCTCTCGTCTCCCAGGGTGTTATCAAGAAAACTTCGCGGGAGTGTCTCTCATTCCTTAAGCGCCCTGTTGGTTCATAAAGAGATTCCCACACGCCCGCCCCCCTTGACGCAGGCACTAACTAATCTGGCTGTTCCCTATATATTGTTTGTCCCAATTGGTCATCGACAGTATAGGCCTGCCATTTAAAACGAAACACGTCATTCTCGACCGCGCTCCCTTTTCTCGACAAGAGGAAAGCTAGAATTATACCGAAGGATCTGAGCCCCAGTCAATTGGTCCATCTTCCTTGGTTTCGGTACATTTCGTTTTGTACGAATGCTCCATCCAGTTAGTGTAACTACTAGAGGTTAAACTCCGCGTGGTTAAAACCCCTTGAATAATCCTCCGACTACCCCTGTTTCATCTCTTGAAGCCTCGAACCCAAGCCAGGCTGAGACGAATCATCTCTGGCTATTTCGGCCCAGACATCCCAGTGTGTGTATGTACAGAGGCTCCTATCGTTAATACGTTCAGTCCTTGGATACATAGAGTATATATTGCCATTAATTAATTGAATCTATTTATTGTGTATAACTGTGTATATATTAAAGTTTATGTATATATATATATATATACATAAAATGAATGCTAGCTCCCGCAGGAAAAATGAAATGATGCTTCCAAGTACTTTCGAACTTTATTCAGTTGATTCTCAAGGATAACTACAAGAGAAAATAATGTAATAAGGGTATATATAAGCTAGTCAAAGTTATAACGATCACTTGTACTGTTATTTTCATTATGCATCTATGAATCGGAGACGAAAACAGCACTGTGTTCATTGACTCACTGCAAGCATCTACATTAAGGCACTGCGCTTGAAGAATATCAGTTTATTCACCAGTCTTCCTATTTGTGCCAAGGTTAGTTCCTTTTGTATGGCAATTATAGGCACGATGTTGATCGCCAAAGATTGAATAAACTTCTGTCACCCAAGTTCCTCACCAACACCTCCTACCTGTTCTTCTTAGTTTATCTAAATTGGTAGAGGGTTGACCTGTGAGAGTGGATGATGCAATGGGCTTCTTGAAGAGCTTAATTACTTCAGTCCTTTAAAGCTGGTAATTTGGGGTAGATATGATGGCCGAAGGAAGACGGTCGACTGTATTGGAAAGAAGTGCAGCCAATAAATGAAAAAATTTAGTTTCCTCCTTCTTCACTCCACAGATATGAAACTGGGACTCCACAATGTGGAACCAACCTGCAAGTACTGTCTCATTGAAGGTGGGTGGCGTGATGGTGATAGAATTCACGAACTTCGTCTCTCTTTGTACGGCCTGTCGATGGCTTGATGCGCGAAATTCTTCCTCACCTTCACTGTCGGCCGAAATAAGGTCTCCATTTCATGGAAGGAGTGAAATGATAATTTAGGTAAGGAGCGCCGTACGTTCTTGTGGTAGGCTTCGGTGCAGAGGAGAATTCGTTTGACTACGGCTTGAGATTCGATAGGTTGGATTTACCTAAGGTGTCTTCGTGATCGGGGTAAGTAAAGGACTTCAAAACCTGGCAAAAGAAAACAACTTTATTCTTAAATTGGCCTACTAAAAGAGACAAGCAGAAACGTCTCGAGTTCCTTGCGTTCGGTGTGTAGGCATCTATTTTAAGCGAATTTTTGTGTCTAGAGGCGGCAGGATAAGGTCGAGTTAACGAGTATTGGAACGCTTTGACTTAATGATCGAATGAATTAACTGCCAAATATTGACGGTCTGAATACTTCCTGATCCTGCCTTTCTCTCTCTCTCTCTCTCTCTCTCTCTCTCTCTCTCTATATATATATATATATATATATATATATATATATATATATATATATATATATATTGTGTTTCGACTCCAAGGAGGGTGACATGGACTTGTCCTTGGGAAGAATGACCCAGTGATCTAATTTGTTCGTTACCTCCAACCATTGGGAGAAGTTTCGTGATATATGTGTACTTGTTGCACCTACATATTTCCCATGTCTAAGTTTTATCATAATTATAAGAAATCAATGGTCTCTTACAGTTCATTGTGAAATTCATCTGGTTAAAGCTGTATTTGTTCAGCTTGCCTGTTGTGACCTTTTGCTGATAATTATTCTTAGTCTGCGTATTTTTTGTGAGCGCAAGTCTCGTATTTCTTCAGATGCTGACCTTTTAAAGCTGTGCGTGTGTACATGTTTTTCCGCGCAACTTCTGACGACCACTTTCCTCAAATTTATTGTACAATTTGACATATATTTTGTTTCCTTTTCTAATTATCTTAGGTTCTTTTTTTATTACACTTGGCATATTATTTGCTTAATTTACTCAAATAGCAATTTTTAAGATTTGATAATTCAAACGAGCGTCCATTTGTGCAGTTCCTTACTGGGCCTATTAAATCCTGCACATTTAGTGCCACAAGCCTACCTATTTTATACCATGAGCCCAACATGTAATTTAAGATTCGAGTCTAAATATTAGAAACTAAATGAATAAAGGAGATTCTAGTTATCCCCATTATTCAATAAATAAAACAATTTGTCTTACTGATTTTTGCAATAGATGGTCTATTGGGTAATTTCTCTTTTGGAATGAAACAATTATGTGAGAGTGCTCTTACAGGGGTAAACTATATACGTTTGTTTAATGAATGCCATATAGAAGAAAAGCTGTATGTACTTATGTGTTCTCTCTTAGATGTATGAATTAGTCAGTACTTGCGTGCAGTGGAGATCTATCAGCGGTCTTCCAGAATGATCATCTAAGGGACGACTAGTGTCCGTTCATGGAAATGCTTTGAACCGGATTGTGCTCGATTTAACAGTAATAACTATGGTCTTTATAAGAGAGAATGATCGTGTTTTCTTCGTGATATTCTGTGTACAGGGTTTGCCTACATTTCTCTCAGGAGTATATATTTGCGCCTTGGAAGGCGCAGAGACTGGCTGATTAAGTGGTAATCACAATATATAAAGTACAGTGGTGTCATGATTTAACAAATGATAGGAAAAAATATGATATATCAAGCTTCGAGAGAATCATAGCTTTAGGTTTGAACATAAATACTTGTGTGATTTAAAAATTAACCCATGCGGTGGAACTATATTTAGTGCCTGAAAAATATAAGCCAATTTTTCGCTGAACGTAAATATATATGCTAGCTAAAAAAATCTAGTTACAGTATTGAGGCAAGGAATATATTTAGTTTTATTAAAAACAACTATTTTGCACTCCAGATAAACTCAAAGGGAAAATACCAGTGCAACATTTGCAATATTTCACTCCACTTTGTATAGTTTCCTGCTCTCAGGTATACGACACTCAAGAAAATCTTCAATAGATAAACGAAAATTTTGAGGAAGGGATGGAGCGGTGGGTGGGTGGGAGCTGAACATGTATTCAGTTCGAAAATCCTGAAAATATAAGAATAAATATACAAAGATATAATGTCAAATTTTATTCATATTATACCAAGATTTATAGATCAAAATTTGTAAAATAAAAATGTTTATGCATATAGGTGAGCGACTCCTATTATTAGTAAGTCATCGCGCAGTTTTTCTTGGTAATATCCGGATATATATATATATATATATATATATATATATATATATATATATATATATATATATATATATATATATATTTATAGATATATATATATATATATATATATATATATATATATATATATATATATATATATATATATATATATATATATATATATATTATATTTATCTAGTGTCAGGTATAGTTGGGTACTTTTTGTAGTGAAAAAACCCAGATTTCAATCATTATCCTTATCTTTATCTGGTGGCAGATGAAGTTGCTTATTCTTTGTTTGAAAGAACCCTTTTTCTTTTCAAGTTACCCCCCAGTCCCCAAGTTAAATTGCTCAGTAACCAGTTTGCCAAGTTCGTTCAAGGATATCCAAAGAAAGTGGAAGAAATTATTATTTTAATTGATCATTTTATAGTGGTGACCGTTTTTTCCCAATTGTATTTTCATTGTGCCTTTTGTTTTTCTAAGGCCATGTCCCCTAAAAACCCTCTACTAATACCCATTCATGATGAAAGGCCTATAATTATTGGTCACATGAAGATCAAGTTTTGAGTAATTTTTTTATTTTCTTTATTGTGTACAATCTTGGTGTAACAAAATCTTCGTTAGGATTTTGATACGATCCTCAGAGCTTCATAATTTTTCCGTAAGTTCTTTGGACGCGCCAAGTAGCCAGATGCGCATTTACACCAGCAAGATGTCCTCATTTGAGCGTTTTCGTCAATGAGAAGAGATCCTTAAATTGTCAGGCAAGGATCTGGTTGCATACGTTCAGGAAGAAGAAAGAAATAAGAGGGTAGACAAAAAGAGCAAAGAGAAGTTGAAAAAGAGCAAAGAGAAGCTGAACAAGAACAGAAAGAAGGTGAAGAGAGCGAAAGAATTCGTCAGAATAAGCGTGAGCTTAACATGAATCATTTGGAGACCCTTTATGTTAGCTCGCGAAATCAAAACCCCCTAAACCCTTTCGGTAAAGTTACCAGAGTTTAAGGACGGCGAGGATCTTAGCGCCTACGTAACTCACTTTGAGAACATTTTCGAAATGAACCACTGGGATATTGAAGCCGATGGAGACGCTTGACTACTTTCTCTACTTAACACTAACCTCAGAGTAATCTTCATTTCACTCCCGGCCGAGGCTATTCCTGACTACTCCTTTCTCAAGTCGGAATTATTATCGGCCATTAATATGAATACTATAGGTCAAAGTTCGGCCAGGCGAGAATAGATCTCACCCAGACTTAGCGTCAATTTGGATTCGCCTTCCAGAGAATTTTACAGTTTTGCGTTTACTCATCTCAAGTCAACCGCGACTACGAGTCTCTAATTAATTTCATTTTACCGGAATAATTGATGGATACACTACCCTCTGAAATCCGCGCATTTGTGAAAGACAGACGCTTGTCTTCTTTCAAGAAATGAATAAAAGAAGCGGATGTGCAAGCATTGAGCCACCATCTTTCCTCGAAAAACCTCAAGAAGCATCATCTTCCATCCTCCAAATGGCCTTCACGAAATACTTCATTAACCCCAGCTTGATATTAAGAGGTTGAAGAAGCACCTTGTTCATGTCTACCAGAGGATGTTCTTTAACAGTGTGTTCACCAGGCACGAAAGCGCCCCTACACCTCCAGTGCTTCTGCTTATAGTGCTTGGACACAGCCCGACTCTCACAGAGACAGAAAAAGCAACAGTACTTTGTAAAGCCCGCTTGCATATCCATAAAGAGGGGCATGCAGAGACTACACTGGTACTGGTTGTACTTGACTGTTTCCAAAGTGAGCTCCATATTGTCAGACGACTCCTTCAGATGGACTGAGTGGGCAATTGGAATGCTGGCGTATTTATTTCCATTGTGCAGGAGTACAGCTTTTATACTTCCTTGGAAGAGTCTATGAAAAGACGCCAATCTGAACGATTGTGTAGGAAACCAAGAAAAGTCAACAAGCCAGAGATGTTTTGCAGTAGAACCACCTGTTTTCCAGGTCAAAGAATGAAGTGATGTCCTTGTTCCGTGTCCTGAAACTGGTGATCCTCACCTCTGCATTGACCAGGTTGCACTGCTGAAACCGTGATGTTAGGAGCTCCGCCTGCTGCTTAGATCGATACAAATCACAAGCAAGGTCATTTATGTCTTCCTGCGTGACCCAGTTGGGCTCATTGCTACTTGCTTCTGAATTAACAGAGACATTGTATTCAGAAGAGATCGAATTTGCAGAATATTCCACTGAAGGCATTTCTTCATCTGATGAAGGAAGATTTTTATTTGCTGTGAGTGTGGGGACGGGAAGATCATCCGAGTCGGGAGCCGGTCTCATAGCTGAGGGAAGGTTAGGATATTTTATCTTTTTTACTTGAAGAAGCATTGAAATCAGTTATATTTGTCAGACAAAAATAACAATCATCTGCATGACTTTTTGGCACTCTCAGGACCATCGGGACAGCAAAGTTGAAGGCTTTTTTCTTGCCATTAAACAAGGTTTACAACAGATGTGTTGGGACCAGGATTTATCCTGTTCTCCAATTTTACATTCAACATAATGAAAGTAGGTACTTCTCAGGAGGGAAGTAATTGTTGGGCGCTGTCCAACTGTTTCGAAATCTTCACACACGTAACGGAATGAATTTGCCTTGTTAATGCATCCTGGCTGGTTTGAAGTGCCTGCAGCCATTGTAGATATATGTGTTAACTCACAAAAATATGGAAAACAAAATAAACATTAATCATATATATGGTTACAATGTACATATGGTTGCAAACACATATTATATACATGTGTCCAACACATAAAATGGTTGTGTAACAAGATTGTCAACCAACCCTAACCTCACAATCTCAGAATAGGACATTTACCTTTTTTAACCCTTTAACTCATAGAATATTTTTTATTCTTGATAATGTTACTAAAGGTTTTAAAACATTAAAGTTTAGTTAAAGGGGGGTCGAAATTTTGGGCCGCCCGTTTGCTTGAATATACCCATATAGATATATTGAGTAGAAAGCATAAACATAGTTAGTGTAAGATATATATTTTATGATATATATAATATATATATTTTCTAATCTAGATAATAACTAATTAAAAAAGTTAGTTCTCAAAGAACTAATAAAACAAATACTAACCTATCAGCGAGTGTTCACTTCACTTGTTATCAAAAACAACTAAGGAGGTGTTGAAAATTGCCAGATATTCAATAATATGCTAATACATTAGAAATGCCATTGGGA
Organism: Ceratothoa steindachneri; assembly: GCA_963969495.1. Classification (NCBI taxonomy): domain Eukaryota; kingdom Metazoa; phylum Arthropoda; class Malacostraca; order Isopoda; family Cymothoidae; genus Ceratothoa; species Ceratothoa steindachneri. The sequence continues at coordinate 40,082,574 of OZ018319.1, forward strand.
TAAAAATATACACTAATTTAAGCTGACGTAAGCCCACTGGTAATTTTAATGAACGCAATTCATAAAATATCTAATACATGTATGCATGTATACCTCAAAAACTAGAGGTGATGAGTAAAAGCTGGTTTCGTATCTAAAATCAGCACCCTAAAATTAGGCTAGAACAACTACTTTTGTGCTTGCCTCAATTTTTTTGTAAACCAGTGTAATTAGTAATAATAATAAATAATTGTCAGAAAAGACGGATAAACCCACCTGGTATGCCCTGGAACTGGTGCACTTGCGGCGCAGATAACAAAGTGTTCGAAGCAGGGGTAGTTCAAAACAAATCGGAAACTCCGCCCGACCGTGAGAATCCACGCAGGCCGCGCCCCGTCTAATAAGACCAGCTCCCTTCCTTCGCCTCGGACGATGCCCTTCTGCTGAGGCCGCATAAATGCTCAGACAAGGGCCACCATAATGCAGTACAGTTGTCAGTACAGTCGCGAGTAAAGTTGCGGATAGCAGTACCGTGCCGACCCTGTGCGTAGCACTTGCCATCCCGTGACCGCCAGCCCCGTGAAGTGACGAGCCTCTCTCGTCTCTGTCTCGCTCGCAGCCGAATACAAGGGTTCTTGCCAGATAGACGATAGTCAATAAACAAACTTCTATCAACTCCGGCTCAGCTTTGTTCTCACCAGCGTACTCCTTCGTTGATCTTCTGCTATGATAAAAAAAGTGTTTGCACTTAGATATTGCAAGCCCCTGTCGTTTCCATGCCCCAGCCTATCCGATTTACGAGAGTCTCCCTATGAACTTAGTCTACCTGTTTTCCCTCAAGAGTTCGTTCGACCGTCCAGAAAACGTGCCTTATCGAAGCCCGTTATACGCCGAGTCTGCGTGCATTGATTTTGTATTTCCCTATCCCTGTCCTTTAATTACGTGTTGTTTATCGATTGTAGAATTACTTATATTCCTTATTTTGCTATATAATAAACTTTTTTCTATAACCAGTTTCTCTCAACCCAGAACCCCTAAGAGTTGTTTAACTTAGGCCAACTATCGCACTCAGTTTGTTATTGTTTGTCTCATCCACTCCGATTTTCCTCATTCTTTTGACTTCTCCCCTTGTGCCGTCTGAGGAGGTTGAGTACAAGGTCACTAAACGACCTTGACTCTACGACAATGATTAATAATAATTATCTATCATATTTCAGGAAATACCAGAAACAGATTATAATCTAGAAAACTATCTACAAGTTACTTCACAATGACATTAATCAAGGAGTTGAGGGAGCTCCGTTTTTGCACAGTTGAATCAAGGAATCTCCATGTCCTCCATATGCAGATTTTAACTGGGCCATCAAATGACTAAAGGAAAAGAAGAACAGTCAAAAAATAACCAGAAAAAGTTCTAAGAACCGAATGCGCAAAAATGGCTAAGTTGCTATCATTGTTCTTGGAAGAACGCTTTCTAGAGTCATTACTGAAGTTGGCCATACGGCATTCATCAGGTGAGATGGATGGCCAAATTCTATACTCCATGAAAATGCTAATATTTCCAGATCAACTTAAGTACGATGAAAACATTGTATCAAAGCTGGAAAGACTCAACCCATTCCTTGTACTGTTCTATACTTTCCTATGTATGATAGCAAGTCTGCTGCGGATGCTCTTGTAAATGATCTCAGGTCTAATCCCGGACATATTGAGGTACAAGAAACTGACCCAGAGCTTGCTGATATAGTACTTAATCGGATGGAAAACTACAAATGGTACTTGACGCAGGAAGTGGTGCCATTTGCCCTGTCAGGCATCATATTGACTGGCACATTTCCTAACCACATTGCTGCAAGTTAGATACCACTGAAAGTCCAGGGAGATTAAGAACAGGAAAACATCTATTCCAAAGAGTTACAGCTATGACCAGCCTGATTGATCTCATTCGCCCCAAATTTAATTTACTTATGGACACGGTGCATAATGTATAAGAATGGCTTATGAAAACTCTCATGACTTGGCTACAGAATGAAGCAAACAGGAAAGCGTTGTACTGTGTTATGAATCTGAAACAGGCGAATGAGATTGCTGAAGGTTCTGTCCAGATGATAAGCGACTTTGCAAATATTATAATATCAGATGCCAAGCAAAGAGAATATTTCCTTCAAGTTGTGATGTTCAATATTCGTATCTTTGGCATCTTTGACAGGCTTTAGAAACAAGCTCTCAACTAATGACTTTGTAAATATCATTATGAAATTTATCATCGTGTAAAAAGTTAATCTCAAATTTGTATCATTAGCAATGTGCCTTGTCTGCCTTCTTTGTGAGAATACGAATTTTGTGATATTTTTGTAAACAGTGTATGTATGAATGTGCCATTTATTTTATCAAGACTATCATAATTGTATAATTTAGATAGAAAATTTAAAACTCTTTAATTGGGTCCTTATTTTTTTTGTTTGACTTGTATATCTAAAAATTATAAAACAAAACCTTATTCAACGGATGATTTTGGTTGGTTTCAGGGTCAAAGGAGTTTTGATTTTCGGCTTTTTTAAATCAAATAGCATATGAAAATCTACATAAAACCTCATAAGTTACTTATAATTCTATTCGTTACGCATCGCGAAGATTACTACTGTAAGGAGAAGACCCAAGTACAATTGCTCGAAGTTAAAGGCATTAGGAGGAAATATACAAACCATTGAAATCTTGCCTAGCCAAAAGGAAAGGCCAGCCAGTCCAACTCAGACACGGTCCCAAGCCTGAATAAATAGGGAGGGCTGGAGTCAGAAAGGGCATCCGTCCGTAAAGTCTCTGCCAAAACCTTAATGGATGGATCTGATACTCAGAAACAACTCACCAAGTACGGCGACCTCGGGTAGAGAAAACCAGAGGAGAAGAAGAAGGTAATGATTTGTCTAATCATATTGGTTGGTAAGCCTCATGGGTCATTTAAAAAATCTAACAAAATGAAAATTAAAATACGCTTCCTTGAGAAACGCTTACAACAAACCTGCTCCACTTCAATCACAAGAACAAAATATACGGCCAATGTCAGACGAAAGCTGACATTGTCTAACAAAATTTCACTTTTTATCGACTACAAAGATTAGAATAATATTTTTTAGGTAGTTTTATGTATAGGTTTAAAAAATCGAAGTCCTTTTTATCGAAATGACTCCAGTTTTGTGTAAGTTGCCAATTACTATTTTTGTCCAATTTTCAAGATTTTAACAAATTTCATTCTTTTATTTCTTATTTTCAGGTTATTTAACTTGATAAAATTTTAAATTAAAGCGAAAATTATAATTAAAATGTCAAGAGGAAAGTGTAAAAATAGCCCAGATAAATTCTGCTTCATATGTGGTTAAGTAACATTTAAAAAAATCAAAGAAAATTGTATTTTGGATGTAAAATTGGCGACCAAGATTAACCATGTGCACAATATATCTGTTACATGTCATGCTTTAATTATTTATCAAAATGGTCTACAGGAAAAATACAAAACCTTCAATTTAGTGTTGCAATTGTATGGCGAGGGCCCCAAGAGAATGCCACTGACAGCTATTTCTGTATGGTAGACATAAAAAGTAATTAATTTTGTATTGCCCACTGTAACTATATTTTGAATAAGTATACTGTAATATTATTTTTTTGAAAGATAAAATTAATTAAGTTTAGAACCACTTTATTTTAATCACACTGACAGCTATTTCTGTTTGGTAGACATAAAAAGTAATTAATTTTGTATTGCCCACTGTAACTACATATATTTTGAATTAGTATGCTGTAATATTATTTTTTTGAAAGATAAAATTAATTAAGTTTAGAACCACTTTATTTTAATAACACATAAGTACATAACTTTAAATTTTATGCATATAATTTCCATACTTTTTGGTAAAACAACGAAGTCCACTTCAGCTGTGGTATATCTTAACCCTAGATTTGCTATTCAGCCTATACCTTATTCAAAAGATATTCCAGTACCTGAACCACCTGCAGAAATTGTTTTGTCTAACTCAGATGAATCAGATATGGAATTACGATTATGTGGACCAGAAACTAAAATTTAAGTTCCTGAAACTGTTAATACTACTCAAAAACCTTTATCACAACTTGATTTAGATGATCTTGAAAGAGATCTAAACTTAACAAAGCAACAGAGTGAATTACCGGCCTCGAAACTGAAAGAAAGAAATTTTGTAGCAGAAGATGTTCGAATTACTAAGTTTTGCATTCGGTCAAACAAAGTACAAGACAAGTTTTCATTTGATAACAATTTATGCTACTGTAATAATATTCCACGTCTCTTAGAAGAATTAGATATACATTATGAACCCAGTTAATGGAGACTTTTCATTGACACTTCTTTATATAGTAGTAAAGCCGTGCTTCTGCATAATGGAAACAAACTACCATCGATACCAGTAGCTCACTCCTTCGTTTTGAAAGAAATTTATGAGAATTTAGATTTCATTTTAAAAGCATTAAATACAGTGAACATAAATGGTTGATTAATACTGACCTTAAGGTAGTAACTATTTTGATTGGCTTGCAAATTTCATGTTATTTTTGTGCCAGTGCGATAGTAGAGCTCGGGGAGAACATTACATACGCTCGGAATGGCCTTTAGGAGAAAAGACAAAAGTAGGTTGTCATAATGTCATAGATGAACCATTGGTTCCTAAGGAAAACATAATTTTGCCATCACTTCACATAAAATTAGGTTTAATGAAACAATTCGTAAAAGCCTTCTTATATTTAAATTACAAAATTTCCTAAGATTAGTGATGCTAAAATTAAAGGAGGAATCTTTGTTGGGCCTCAAATTCGACAACTTATAATAGATAGTGAGTTTGAGGCAAAATTGGGCAAGACAGAATTTGAGACGTGGCACAAATCAGAAAATTACCACATTCTTGTTCAGAATTTGATGTCACTCAAGGTGCATATTTTGCATTCCCATCTGTCTTTCTTTCCAGAGAATCCAACAGACATCACCGATGAGCATGATGAAAGATACTATCAAGATATTGCTACTGTAGAAAATTGTTATAAAGGAAAATGGAGTCCTGCAATGCTTGCTGACCTCTGCTGGATCCTCAACAGAGACACACAAGATGTTGTACATACAAAAAAGCCTAAAAATTCGAAAAATATATGATTAATTTCAGCAATTTAAAAAAATCTTAAATCATTATTTTTTAAATATATTTTTATAATACCACACTATGAAATGTATTAATAGGACTTATTAATTTCTTCTGATGAATAAGCTTTTTGTTTCCACTTATCTTTGTACTTTTTGTCAAATAAAATAAAAATAATAACAAATATTTCATACCTCTGTATACTCAATAATCTAATATTAATCAAAAATTAAATGTGCAGATAACAAAAAACTGAAGTCATTTCCTGAAAAATAAAGGTCATTTTTGTAATCTGTAAAAAAAAAATACAATAGAAAACTACTTTCTCATTTCTGTAGCAAAATCATTGTGGGACAGTATAATTATTGCCATGAATGTCATAATCTAATCAGCATTAACTTTTTCATTTTTTTCTAAGATGATTTAATTCATAACATAATTATTAGTTCAAACCTAATTGTTTTTCTAGTCAACCTAAAAAAATCTATATTTTGAATAAAATGTAAACAAAATTATTTTCTTTCATAGGAAAGGTTCCTAAATTTTTGCAAAGAATTTCATTTTTCCTTCCTTTTTATTAATACTCGTAAATACAGAGAGAGTAGTTTGATTATTATACCACCATCTAGATTTTTCGTTATTTATTTAATTTAAACCAAGCATATAAAATAATTCGACAGAGGCTACCGTTGAAAACCTAACTTGGATTTGCTAATCATGTGATTCTTTTTTGAATGGAGTGGTTCTCAAAGAAAATTTAATATCATACGCATTTTATGAGGTGCGACTCGACGATATGAGTCGGGCCGTAGCTGACCAGTTTTAGCCCCTCGGAAAACATTACCTTCATTTATATATGTATGACGTGGCACTCAATTGTGTTTATTTTGATATTTTTGTTTATGAACTTTATTATTTTTGATGTTTGTGAGAGGAGGCAGATTAGCCCAGTTTTTTAATTTCTGGATCTGTTTTCCAAATGTGCAAAACTGAGGCCTTAAATCATTCATTTGATCATTTTGGCTAGGTAGTGCATTTTTAACAAATAAGTAAATAATATGTTTCTCTGTAGCCCCATAATGTTTATTGTTATATACACTTGTTAATTCTCATACTGATATAATATATATATATATATATATATATATATATATATATATATATATATATATATATATATATATATATATATATATATATATATATATATCCTTAACTCTATAATTTAACTTGGTGAATTTTTGAAAATGCTTTTTTTTGCTTAGTGGACAAGTAACCTTTCATGTTTGTGAGTTTAGGTTTATTTGAAACTTTTATTTGCATGGCTGTTTTTTGTATGTTTCAAGCTTTCATCAAAGTTCTTTCTAAGAGTTCAGAAAAAAATGTATTAAAATTAGGGCTTTGGCACTTTTTCACTATCATTTTGTATATAAAACAAATTTAGATAAAAAAAGAGATCTGACGAAGGTTTTTCTATATATCAAAGCGGGTGAAATAAATTAAAAAAGGTTTCAGGGTGTCTATGTTGAAAAAAGTGTTTGGAAAATTCACGACTATATATAAATCCTCAATAGATAAAGACAATATAATAAAAGGTGAAATAACTTTAAAAAAATGTTTCGGGGTATATATAAATTTCTTTTTGTAAGAAAAAATACGAAGTATGGTTTGTATATATATATATATATATATATATATATCAGGCAATGGCTTCGCCATGGCCATGATTAAATTTTTATACATTTTCTGAACTTCGCCACGTTGCTAAAATATAGTTTTAGAAGAAGATATATAAAAATAAATTTTCTGAACTTCACCATTTTCTTTTTGGATATTATAAAAGAATTATTAGAAATATCTTTGCTAAAAAAACATAAGCCATAACCAAACTAAGATGAAATTAAATCCCTTTCTTGAATTATAGTTTTCGGGATGATTACATCGGGATAAATGTATATATATATATATATATATATATATATATATATATATATATATATATATATATATATATATATTATAACAGTATGAAAATTTACGAAGTAAATTAACAAGTGGATATAACAATGGACATTATGGGGCTATAGTAAAAAATATTATTTACCTATTTGTTAAAAATGCACTACTTAGCCAAAATGATCAAATGAATGATTTAAGGCTTCAGTTTTGCACATTTTGAAAACAGATATAAAAATTAAAAAACTGGGCTAATCTGCCTACTCTCACAAACATCAAAAACAATAAAGTTCATAAACAAAAATGGTATATATATATATATATATATATATATATATATATATATATATATATATATATATATATATATATATATATATTAACTCGGGAAATTTGTATGTATTATTTATCGCTTACAAAAAGTGTATATACAAATTTGGTAAATTTTTGACATTAATTTAACTTAAAAGTATTTTAACAAAAAAATTTTAAAATAAAAACATTACAAATGGTAAAGTTCAGTAAAGAATGAATATACCAAGCAATAGTTTCGCCACTCCACCCTACAGGGGAGCTTGCCCGTGGTTGCGCTCGTTATCAGCCATTCGGGATGTTTGACTCTGGGCTATTTTGGCTTTGAAACCGCTTTTTTCAACCCCAGATCAGTACGCTTTTCTTACTCTTTGTTTTAACGCCAAATGAATTTTTTTAAAGGAAAAGTAAGCCAAAAAAATAAATTGAATAAATACTTTTTTTTTAATTATTAACCCACACCCTACAAAAATTAATTCATTTTGAATTTCTGTCTTTAAATGGCTTCTTTATTTTAACAAGCTAGAATTCTTCAATTTTACTCCTTCTTTCCTTCTTCTTTTTCTCTTTCTTAATTATAATTTTTATTATTATTATTATTATTATCATGTCCATCTTATTTTTCTCTTTCTTTTTATTTCCTTTTTACTTTTTTCTTCTTCCTCTTGCCTTCTTTTTTGCTTTTTATTTTTATCCATCTCATGTTCTTTTCCTTCTTAATCCCCCTCTTTCTTATTCTCATCCTTCCTTTTGATTTTCCTTCTCTTCAATCTTTTCTTCTCTTCCCCCTATTTATTCTATGCTTTCCCCTGAACTTTTCCCTTTCCTCCATTCTCCTCCACTACTTCTTTTTTCTTCTTATTCTCATAATCTTTTGCTTTTTCTTTAAATCCTCATTCTTTACTTAAACTTCTACCTTTAATCCTTTTTTTCTTCATTTTCATTTCTTTTCTCTCTTCCCCTTCTTTTTTCCTCATTCTCTATCCTATCCTTATCTTTACCTTCCTTTTCTTCTTATTCTCCGACTTTTATTTTTCTTCTCCTCTTCATCTATTTCTTTATACATTGTGGGTTTTTTACATTTCCTACATTTGAAGTTTAATAAAATCAAGAATAATTTTGTGATCACACTGAAACTTTTAGAGTTTGTTGGTAATAGTAACAAACTCTAATAGCCTTTTAGATCTTTTTCTAAAAGGCTAATTGATTTATTAATTTTTTTAGAAGTTATGCCAGTTTTATTAAATCAGCCATTTTTTCTAAAAACGTAATAAGAAAGAAGTTTTCTTTAAAAGGTGATTTTTCGAATGCCCAATTCTTACCAAAATCTTCACGAAAATTCTGAAGTTAGAAATTTACTAGCATCATATTCATTCATAGACTATAAAAGGAGTAAATATTTTTAGAAAAAAACATTATTAAGAAATTTTTCAAACTGAAAACATGAAAGTTCCTGGAAATGATTCGATGACAAAAGAATTGTTGAAACCTTCTTCAGATGCAACTGTTCAGTGGTTTCAACACAACGACGGATGAGACGTGAAGGAGCTCAAGACGTGCATCACATTGAGCGCTATGCAGACTAATTAAAAAATTTCGAGACACCCCTAGTATACAAGATGGACGAAAAGGGGGTGTTGGCAGAAAAGGCGTGGAACAGCATAAAATTGAAGAGTTGCGTCAAAACGTCGAACGGTCTCCGCAGAAATCATTGAAAAGAAGATCAGGATAAGTGGGATTGTCAAACGTGCAACATACAATGTAATGAAGAAAGAACTGAAACTTAAGCTATACAAGATTCAGGCTGTGCAAAAATACAAGCTAACGATTTCGGGAAAAGATAATCGTATGCAGAAGAATTTAGACGAAATTTGGGAAAGTTGATGTACCGCCCGTGATAATGCCTGACGAAGCGCACTTTCATCTCTGCGAATACAATAATAAGCAGAAAAAATAGATTATGGTCGGATCACAACCCAAAAGCTATAAACCATTATGAGCTGCATCCTGCAAAATCCAGTACATGGTGCGCGATAACACCTCAGAAAATCATTAGGCCGTATTTTTATGAGAATGAAAATTGAAATTCAGTCACTGAATGGCGAAAGATACCGACACATCCTTGAAGAATATTTTTTACTCAACTTTCGGAGGCTTTGAAATAGACGACAACTGTTTTTTCCAGCCAGATGGTGCAACATCACATACATCGAATGAAACAATGCAGTTGTTAAGACGAAAATTCAGAGAAAAAATAATTTCTCGAAACAGTGAATTTAAGTGTCCCCCAAGATTTCCCAATCTAACACCTTTGGATTTTACCGTAATAATCTTAGAAGTAACCAACAACTAAAAAATAATATCGCTGAAGAAATTAATAACATCGATGAAGAACTTTTGAAAAAAATGATGAGACCAAATTCGTCATGAGTAAATGACGTTTATGAGAAGAATGTTCAGCATTTCAAAAGAAGATTATTAGTCTTAGTTTTTATTAATTTTAAGCAGATAAAATTAGTTAAAATAAAATTGATTTTAATACTCTATCATTATTGAAAATTCAGCGAAAATTTGTTAAAAATCAATGCTTCATTAAAACTGGCATAAATTCTACAAAAATAATTCAATCATTTAGCCATTTTAGGACTAGAAGCAAACAACTATTACCAACAACTTTTGAAAGTTTCTTTATGATCACAAATTTTTTTTGATTTTTTTAAACTTTAAATGTAGAACGTGATAACGCCCCATCGCCGTTTTTAACCCATCCCAAATTTCTCGTTCTTAAAATATATTGTTAGAAAGAAAAGGAGCAGCTTCCCCACTCCACATTTAGCTCTAGTCGTTTATAGGTGCAAGTAACTATTTCCTCCTGATAAAGATAAAAATTTATAATCTATTTTAAAAATAGTTCGATTAAACTTTAGAATATCCAAAATATAAAATAAAAAAGCAGCCATGGTTAAATTTTTCTAAATTTTTTGAGCTTCACCAATAATAATAACCAGGCAATGGCTTTGCCACTGCCATCTACGGGGAAAACTTGCCCTTCGCTACTAAGATTAAAATTCAAAATCTAAAAAAAAGCAGCCATGGTTAACGTTTTATAAATTTTCTGAACTTCGCCAATTATAATAAATTTAAAAAGGAACTCTAAACTAAATTTCCCCCCTTTCAGAATATCACGTTGCTAAAATTTAGAGTTATAGAAGAATAGAAGATATATAAAAATAAATTTTCTGAACTTCACCATTTGTAATTCTTTGGGATTTAAAAAATTCCCAAAATTTCGATACTTATATTTATTTCTGAAATTCACCATTTTGTTTTTTGATATTATAAGAAAGGTAAACATGTAGACGAGCGGCCCGGCCGGAAAAAAATATTTTTGTGTAAATATTATCGTTCACCCGTGTTTGAATATTCATGCGCGTTTGAGTTTTCTTCGAATGATAGCAGCCGCCATTTTTTGTATTAAAAAAAATGCCCGAAAGTAAACAAACTGAAAACGTTTACGTAGGCCATTTTTTTACAAAATTGCCCGAAAAAAACAAACGAAACACGCTGTTTCCGTACTAATTGACTAATTGCAGTGGTTATACTTCCAAAATAGCGAAGAAGAAAGCCTATTTATTTTGCGTGCTGCGTCCTATTCGAAATCTAACTGACTTAAATAACGTTTAATTTTTGAGCATCTAAATTCAAAGTTAGGGTTCACATCTAATGCTCGGCCACAAATGTCCCATTCGCTTTGAATTCGCACTAAATTATGAACATCCAAAAAGGTGTTTAATTTATCTATCAGAAACTAGGGTTAATAATTCCGTAATAGACGACGGACAAAGTTCAAAATTCGATACTATTTTCACGTCTGATTGATCATTTTCCAACTGCGTCAAAAGGGGAATGTTTGACACCCAAACTGCTAAATAACAAGTAGTTCCTTGGAATGATCTAGCTAATTACATTTAAATGTATAAAAGAAGGTAATAAAAATAGTAAAATGGGAAAAATATATTGACAAATAAAAATGACTCCGAATGAGGATAATAAAAAGCTATTAAGTGGGGAAAAAGTTTAAATCAAGCATTTCTGACGTCATAACCCCCCCCCCCCCCCCTCCTAACCCATATTATAATTCACAAAACGATTAAAGACGCTGACATGATGTAGTTAAAACATTGACCTCTGTAAACGTCAGAAGCATTATAACAATTAGGATTATATACTGGGGGGGTGTGCCCCCCTAGACCCCCCCCCAATTTAATGAAACTCAGAATATTCATAGTTTGGTCTCCACACGAGCTGTCCCCTTAAATTTAGTCTAAAAACGTATAACATTTTGGAACACAGACGAAAATAGTACGTTTTATCGGCCGGGCCGCTCATCTACATATTTACCAGGAGAAATTATTAGAAATAAGAATAATTAGAAGTAACTTTCATAAAAAAACATAAGTCATAACCAAACTAAAATGAAATTATTATTCAAATACTCGAAAAATCCCCTTTTTAAATTAGAGAGTTAATGATGATGATTTTGATGATAATAATATGATCTTTACTTTAGAAAACGGCAAAATAAGCCAAAAATATTTTTTGCGATTTTTTCTGTTTTTTCCATAACCCGTTCTAAAAATAGAGTTATGGAGGATTATTGAATTTTTTTATTAAGTTTTTTTAAAATCTAAAGAATTACAAAGGGTGAAGTTTAGAAAATTGATTAAATTTAAACATAGCTGTTTTTTTTTATATATTACATTATATTTTAACTCAGGTATTTTTCTAGCTTTTTTTTGTTAATAAAAACACTTTTTATGTAGAAATTGACCAAGGGCAAATTTAACTTTATTGAAATAGCTCTGGGCAAATGATTTTACATATTGATAGGATAAGATTTTTTTAAGTAATGCAATTACAAAAAAGTAGATTTTACATTAATTACGCAATTAATTACAAAATACATAATCAATGGCAAAATATATAGATAGTTAATAGTGTAGAAGAGTGAAATTGTGTGGAGAATAGAAAGCTATGAGTCGAAGTAGTTACAAGGAGTTACAAGGAAAGGAAGTACCCTAGGAGACCTTACGGTCCATTCAGAGAGGATACCTTTGGACTAGCAATCGAGCGGGCACATTACTGCTCAATTGTTATGCGTCCCTAATAGGAGTATTCTAGCTTCGAGGAGACAGTGGAAATCAGCTCTTTAGATATTATATGATAGTAATTCTAATATATGCATATTTAAAGTTGAAATTAACAGTTTTACATTCTGCAATGATTGTAAAAAAATAAAATATTCATTTAAGTTTCGGTATCTTTACATTTTTGTTGTTTAGTATTTAATCTTCCTGTTTAATTCGAATAAATTCTGCCTTTACACTTTTAAACACTATGACCTTTTTAAAATACTTTTAATTTACTATTTTTGTCGTAGAATTCCCCCCCTTTTGTTCTATTCTAAGAGTGCTAAGAGTGTCTAATTTCTATAGATATTTTGATATCTTAAAGAACAGAGCCGTTCTGAAACACGTAAGGATATATAAGAGAAACGCAAAATAATCCCAAAATAAACTTATATTTTACCTTTATCAATTGAATACATAACATTTATACATTAACTACAGCAATACTCTAAATATTATTATAAACAAGAATTAATTAAATTAGTTTACCCACAAAAATTGGTTAATTTCTCTACACACAACAATAATATAAGAATTAGGCTTACGGACTCATCTGGAGTTTTAAAGGCCTCAAGAATGTTATTGACTCTCGACGCGTGCCGCCGGCCAGATTTAGATGAGCGAGATCACACGGTTGTTTTGGCGAGGGTGGCAGCTGGGGGGTCCACACATTGTTCCGGGGGAAGGGGGGTTCTTCAAGGACGAGAACCAATACGGTGCTTTATGTAACACCTAGGCAGTGGTGGTCTCTCTAGCGAGAGTGAGTCGAACTTGGTTCTTAAATCAAGTTAACTTGGAGTGCGGTGTGACCACCGAGTAACGAGCTCGAGGGGGAGCTTTTCTCTTTCGTTACTTATTTCCTTATGGACGAGGACTCAATTCAGGGAGGGTCTTCTTCAAGGGCGAGGATAACGGAGGGGGGTTTCTCTGGCGAGAATAATTTGAACTTGGTTCCTTACCAAGTTAACTTAGGAGTTCGGTGTGGCTACCGAGTAACAAGCTCGAGGGGGAGCCTTTTCCTTCTTCTTTTCTTAATTTCTCAAGGACGAGGAATACCCCTGGTGTTTAAGGTGCACCAGGATATAAGGAGTCTCTCTGGCGAGAGTAAGTTGAACTTACCAAAGTTAACTTATCGTTTGGTTTGATAACCAGGGACTTAGCTCGAGGATGAGCTTCTTCTTAGCCCCTTAAGGTAGGTAGCCCTGCCTCTCTTGCAGGGTACTTCTTAGTCTGGCGAGCCAAGTAAACTTTCTCTCCAGTCTCGGTAGTTCGGTTTGATCCAAAGACTTCGTCACCTAGAGACTGACGTATACTACCAATCCAGTCTAGGTAGCTCGGTTTTAATTGAGGACTTCGTCACCTGGCCTGACGTATACTACCACCATTTTCCTTAGAGTTCCTCATTTATACCTCGTCACCCCACTGGGGGAGTGGTAATGGGGGGAGGGGCTTGAGGATGGCCCCAGGAGAGTTCTTTTGGCCAACGGTTTTTCCCATGAAGTCAAAAATCGGCTCCTCGTTAGCCTTCGAGATTGGGAGAAACACGTCTCCAATTTCTTATTTGACGTGAAACTGGATCTCACTCTCCTGGGGGAGATCTTTCATTTTGACCTTTAAGGTCTTTCATGACACCAAAATAGGCGACGGTGCGGTTACGCAATGGACCCGCCGATGCCTGGGGCGGATGTCTTTGCGGTAACCGCTTTGAAACTGCCCTGCGATTGAACGAGGGGGGGGGAGTGACTATTCCCCTACAATCTTGAAAACAAAATAGCAAGTTCAGAAAAAATAAATATCATTTATGGGTTTTTTTCTTATGTATATTTGAAGGGTTATGAAATTAATTTCTTAAATAGATTTTCAATTTTCATCATAAGGAGGTGGAATTAGCTACTTTCCCCCTAAAGCGAGTATAGCAAAGAGAAATTATTAGAGCAAATATATATGAAGGAAGATTATTTATTCCGTATTTCAAAAGCAGTCAGATTTTACTTACCTCTAGTCATAGAAATAGGCAGCAGGGTGAAAAAAGCTACAAGGAGTAAATTGTTAGGAGGAGCATTTGCTTGACAAGCATACATTTGGCTATGGTCTACAGCCTATCTAATTTAAGTAACAGGAAGGCGAATTTTAATACACTAACAAGTACAAAAATCAGATATATTTCGACACCTGTATTAATTTGGATTACATAACTTTCGTGAAATATGACTTAAAAGTTACTTATATGCAATATTTCTACCTGCCCTTGGAATATGAGATGCAAGGAATGATCTCGATGATTATCGCTTATCTCCACGAGGGTTAAGTATGGATATTAATAGTAGGGCATACGTTCATGGAGTTGTTGCACGTTAGTACGCGTTTGTTTTACATTTATCAATTTGTATAACGCTCTGGAGAGTTACGTGTTTTTTTCCTGCTCTTATTTCTGCCGTTATTGTAGTTATTGTACAAATGAGGTTATTCTCTACAAAAGAAAGCCGTATGACTTAAATTAGATGTCAATTCAGAGCACCAAATTATAGTGATTCCTGGAACCGTAACTGGTACGTGCGTGCTAATATTATACCTAGTCGGTGGATGGGTATTGCCGGGAACATTACTATTTATACATAACTAATATTAATTGATTTAGAAAACCATCTTAGAGAACCATATGTATCGTAATGATTGGTGTTTTGGGGAGGTTGCCGTTCTGTTTCCTCATCTGAATTGAGATATGTTAAACCCAAGATTAAGTTTTAGTGAGAGGCTTTATTCAGTTAAAGCTATTATAAATATTAACTTTTTATCAAAGTTTATTTAATCCAATATATGTACTTAATGATATAAACATAAAAAGATGTGTATTTTTCTATTTACAATGAAACATTAGTATTTAAAAGCGATAAAAAATGATATGGGGATGGCCATTGATGATATGAAGACACGTAATGACATAGGATTGGTTCTGGGTCAGGAGTTAAGGGAAATTATTGGTATGCTGGGTCTAAGAGGGCAAACGTTGGTGGCTTAGCCTGGGAGGTGCTGTTAGATTTCTCTTAAGAAGAAATAGACTACTGGAACTAATAGACACATGATTCTTCAAATGTATTCTATGCGAAAAGGGTGAGAAATAACTATAAACTTTCTATTTTGTTTTTCAGTTTCTCGCGTTGTTTCTGCGCGTTTAAGGCTATTTTATTTTATTTTTCTTTGCTCCTTTGATTCGTTAATCTCTAATGTCACTTTTACATTATTTGCTTATGTGTGTTATGATCTTTAATTCAATCTTATTTGCGGGCTTTTTTCTACATTCTCCGATATAATCGTTAGATTTGGGTATCTACTACTTTGTATATACTCGTACATCCCAAAATGTACCGAATGCATTTTATCCCTCCTGAATAGGGGTGTAATGTAATATACTAACACATAAACACCTCATTACAACCTCTACGATTAATCTCTCTCTCTTATCTCTACTCTGCACTCTTTACAAGCGAAATTGTATGTGTACATGTGTGTGTATATCTATATGCGTGAAATGTGTGTGTTATCCCTTGAAAATGCTATAGCAAGCTGTGCACGGAATAATCTCGTTGGTTATCATTATTTAGCAGACGGGTGTGGGAGGCAGTGTGGAAGGAAAGAGGCATGATGGAAGAAGGATAGATATATGCTTCAATCTTGTATTTTACCTGCCAAATACGTTTGTGACCGAATTTTAGTAATTTCAGTACATTTTATCTCTCTCTCTCTTTCTCCTGTCTCTCTCTCTCTATTCCTTTCTTTATAATTTTACACCCTTCCCTTTTTGCGTGCATAACTGTGCGTTATATATCTGTATGCATTTATTATTATTAATTTGGTATGTGTTCTTATAGAGATTGAAATAATTGGAAATAGAGAATATCATTCAAGGAGTCTAAGCCATTAACTTTCTTTATAGTTTTTTTTGGTATAACGGAGAAGTTCTGAGGTTAGTAGGGCTCATAAGTTTGATGCTTGCCTGTACCTGCTTTTTTTCCTCCTATCTATTAGGTTGGAAGCAAAGTTTCTGCACAACCTTTGTTAAAAAGATATTTTATTTATAGATTTATACAGCGTGTACGACTAGTTATTGGGTAATGGACTAGTTTTCCTAGTGCTCGCTTGAAATTCCAGTGACCTAGAACCTAGCTAGACTAGGTCACTATGCACTTTCAACCAAGGCCTAGGAAAGCCTAGACTACCACACACTAATTAGTCGGACAACGTATATAATATCAAACATTTCAAAAATTCATATAAGAATGACTTATTCTCGTGAACGGCAAGACGTTGCCCAATCGCAACGTCTTATCAACGAAGCACTTGGATAAGACACACTACCGCGTCGCACAGCCAATGATTCGTTTAATAAGTTTCATTCTGGTCAATATGATATAGAGAAGGTGGTCAACCCTCGCTTATTTACAATGACCGCTTGTGCCCCTCTTTCAAAGCTGATCTAGTTTTGAAATCATTTAGCTATTTCATATCATTTAGAGAAAATGGGCAATGTCAGCAAACTGGATGTATGGATTATACCTAAACTGACCGATTTCAACCGTCAGCGCCGCATGGACGCCTTTGTGACACTATTGTCCAAGAAACGTCGTTTTGATTGGCTGAACAAAGTGGTTACTGCAGATTCGAAATGGTGTCTACACTCTAATATGGCACGCAAAAGAAGCTGGAGAGACAAAGGTACACCTGCACAACTTCAAGCAAAGGCCGAGCGACATCAAAAGAAGCTTATGGTTTATGTTTATCGTCGCTTAGCTATAGTATCGTGAACTGCAACAGGTTGCAGATGCAATTACGCAGAAACGACCAAAATTGACGGATGTTATGTTTCTTCATAATAACGTCCAACCTCTGGATCTGGGGTGGGAATTTTGCCCTCGCACACCTTACTCGTAACCTCTGGCGCCAAAAGCCTATCATTTATACCGGGCACTGCATAATTTTTTGAATGGCAAAACATGGGAAAATAAGGAACTGAAAACAACTGCAATTGGACAATTGTTTGATATCAAACCAGTTGAATTTGACAACAAAGGCATCCATGATCTATATTGCCGTTGTAAGCATGTTCTTGAAAATAACGGCGATTATTTTGTTCATAGCCATGTTTCTTTTGTTGCATTATTTTGTTCTAAATCATTGTCAATAAGAATTGTGCGAGAATTTGTTCCTACCTATTTTTGTGCAATCTTCTAGTGCCATATATTTATTTAAGTTCTGTCTATACGGGTGGATGTGGCATGCGGGTTATCTATCGTTTACCTCAAATATAGTATATAGTATAGATGGTCTTTTGAGGAATACGAGTAACGTGGAGAATTAATCATCTCATTGTGTATAGCTCTTCTGTACGATAGATAATTGCTGGTATTAGCAAAGCACGGATACATGCGATTGTTGTAAGTCTGTACGTTATTGTTTTTAATTATCTTTTTGAAACACTCTTAAAGTGTCATTAAAACGTCTTTTCCACTGTTTGCAGTTCGGAAGAGATAGAATTCAGGAGAATCAAAATATCTGCTTTCCTGCGCGCGGGTGCAAAAGCCCAGAAGCGCCACTCGCCTCATTTTTAGCAAGATGACCCTTCAAAGTGTCGTGGATGGGTTTACAAAGGGGTAAGACCTCAAAGATTGA
The DNA here is from genome assembly GCA_963969495.1 of Ceratothoa steindachneri. NCBI lineage: Eukaryota > Metazoa > Arthropoda > Malacostraca > Isopoda > Cymothoidae > Ceratothoa > Ceratothoa steindachneri. The sequence continues at coordinate 40,100,836 of OZ018319.1, forward strand.
CCTCGCTTAGGCAAAACTGGAGTGTTCAATCGTTTGGCTGTGAGACAGGCCTTCGAACTGCTCTGAAACTTAAAATATTGTGCTCGCAAATAGGTTGAGGTTAATTAATGTCATGGAGTCTGCTCACTGAACGTATGCAAGAACAGACTCAGCTGCGCTCTCGTTGCTTTCTCGACGACTTGAATTGTCTTGGCAATCATATTCTCGTATTTTCTCATAAATATTCTTCACAGTTGATCCGGTTATTATATTGGAAGAGAAACAGGCAGTAAGCTCCGGCCAGGACCTCTCCAAGGTCAGCTACTTGCCCAGGACCAAACAACCGGCCTCTGTGAAGAAGCTCGATGTCGTAGCTTCATATGGGAAGAAAATGCCGACTGTCTGGTTCGCAACAAGTGAGATGTTCACTGAAGCCAATTGAAGGGAAATCTTGGCCACGAAAGTCCTACCATGAGTGGGAAAGATCACGAAGAAGGCCGAGTACGTGTTTCTGCGGGACTGTGGCCCACCCAACACGGCCAAGACCGTGCAGAAGTGGTTGGAATCAAACATGAACTTCTGGTCGAAGCACATTTGGCCGCCGCAATCACCCGATCTCACTCCCTCGACTACCTAGTGTGGGCGCATGTCAAGGGAAAGTTGTGCAAGGCTCGCCACAACAACATCGTTGAGCCGAAGTCTGCCGTCAACTGCGTGTGTGCCAGACTGAGAAATCACTCGCGCGCATGTCTTGTGACAACCGCTGAAGGCGGCCACGTTGATTGCTATTACAATTTAAACACATATTTATGCATATGATAAAACAATAAAAACCTTTACAATTGCATCGAAACTATTATTTTGTCCTTTGTTGAGAGCGTCGTAACGAGGGTAACGGAATTTTGCAACGCCAGATATATCGATTTAATCAGCTAATTTATATCATTTCGTGGAATTTCTTGGCAGTTCTTTGTGTGGAATAAGGGGTACAAGGAATGCCTTCTTCGGTCATCGCTTTTCCATATAACGAATAATGCTGAGATTAGTAAAGATAAAGTTAGAAATTTCCGTGTACCGTTTATTTTCTCTGTTCTGCCTAGGATGTAAAATTTGCGTAAATACATGATAGTTTCTGTGCTAAATTGAAAATTGTTTATATAATTCAGTTGACAAAAAATTCATCAAATCATCTACTGCCACTTTGGTGAAAAGAGAAGAAAATCAAAACTAACATGAATATAATTATTTAAAGTATGTAAGCAATTCTTAAGTTTTACAATTAGTTGAACGTTTTTATTTAGGTGCTAAAATAAGATTGTGACTACTAATGATGAGAGGAGTTGTACTGAATATTTATAAAAAGTATATCTTATAGAGCCAACCGAGCTAATGATGGGTCTCGTGCGATTTTCCTGTTTTACACTTTTACCAATTGCTTATGTATTGAAGTGTCAGGCTAATTGAAGCACACTGAGTAAAAAGTTCTTTGTTAATGCGAAGGAGATGGTAATGTTTATGTCTAAATGATTATATCACTTTCTAAAGGATCTTTCACGAGATTTAGTTCAGTATGATTATCTTGTAAAGGGATATTAATTTTGATTATATGCATATCGGTTTTTATCGAGGATAACAATAGAATTAGATTTATCTTTATTTAAGCATTTATATTGATTTAATGAAAGAGAGGTGACATGATGGGACACTTTTGAAGTGATAAGTCATAAAACCATGTCTTTAGAAAAAGCTAAGATAATACTACGAATATTACCATATTTCACAAGAGATTTTTAAGTATATTTAATTAATTGAGCGCAAGGGAGAGTAGAAAAAGTTAAAGGGTAGTCATAATCCAGAGCCGCAACTTAGGTATCTATTTATTTAGAAGATATCTATTTCTTTTTAATTTGTTATTACTCTATGTAAGATATTTCTATCAATTTGAGTCTCTTTCAATAACTTTTTCTTTCTCTTTTCGGGTTCAAATATTATGTCTTTTTAAAATCCACTTTTCAAACTTACCAAAAGGTTTAAAATCCATGTTTCGTTGTCTTTCTAGCCGTAATGGTTTCGGAAGTATTCATTCTCTTAGGCATCTTCGATCAAAATTCAGGCGAGTGAGACTGAAGAAGCAGATTCTTGAAGTATCAGCATCAACGAGTTAGTGCCGGAAAAAGTGAAAACAACGAGGAAAAGTCACGCATGTATTCATTCTGCAACACATTTACTCTTTGTTATACGTAAAAGCGTAAAACAAAAGGTTAAACCAATGGAGATGAAAAAAAAACAAAGAGATCCTCGGTTGATAGTGAGGGGTATTTTGCATAATGTACGAAAACTGGCTAGTCGTGTATTTAAATAAATTAAATGTAAATAAATAAATAGTCTCTTTGTGACAGAAAAATGAGTAAGTAGCCGTATGATTGACAATAATAACTATAAAATCATAATATAATTATAAAATGTATGCAAATAAATGTTCAGATATCCATATTGAGCTTGAAGGAGAGATGGTCCAAGAAGGGCAAATAAACATAAATATTATGCTTTGAGACTGATGTTATGCATTGTCTGTGATTAAATATATTGTTGAGAAATTTAAAGATTAGTTTATTAAAGGTATTATTAGGACAAAAAATATAGGTTAAAAAGTCTTTTAGATTATGAATTTCTGTATGTAATCCCAGGTCTGCTACAAGTAACAAATGGTTCTCTTGATCTCGATTCTGGCAGTTATTTTTTGTAATTTAAAATGAGTCATCTTATAGCCCCAAAAGATGAATTAACAAAAATATCTTCTTGGCACAAATATAAAGATTTAAACTTCATTGCCCAGTATTCAATTTTAAAGACCTAAAGATTCCTCCTAACCACGAAAATATTTGAGATCACTTTTGATTCGCCGAGAAGGGTAAGGGAGTTGTCATCTTGGATAAATCTGAATATAAGTAAAAAATGTATAATTTATTTGTTGCGATTATATGAAATTTACTAAGCTCCTCATTGATCCTTACAAGCAAACACATCTTAGAAGTTGAGGATATAATTACTAACTTCTGCGATCACTTCAAAATCGCAATATTTTGTAAACTTACTATAATCAACTTTGTGGTTGTGGTACCAGAGTTGTAATTCTATATTGTCTCACCAAAATGCACAAACAATCAGTTACTCTTTAACCCAGCCTCCCTACTAGTAAGACACTAAGTTTTAATGTGCTTGAATTTATGGTCCATCATTGACTCGTTTGCCAAAAAATGTATTCCCATTAAGTGATCTCTTTGGATTTATCCATTATGTTTCTAAATCGAAATTAACTAACTGCTTCATGAAATTATTTGACAATGAATTCTTATGTGCAAACGTAGCTGAATCTGAAACATCTAATGTCATTATTACTCTTACTATTTTATTTTGCTTCTACTCTCCTTGGATTCAATAAACTTTTGTTGTCCAATCTTTCAAATTTAACTGCCAAGTTTGGGTAAATTTTCCCTTCAACATGATTGTCCTTCTTTTTCCCATTTCAGCCATCTTACATCTAAGAGTTTGGCTTCCAAAATATTGTTGTAATTTAAAAAAAACCTCTCTTTAAAAATATATGTCGGTAATAGCTTCTGGATTTTTAAAGACAAAGATCATTTGTCTTTATTTTTAAATAACAATAAAACAGAATTCTATAAGAAAATGATCTGTGTTAGTTGAATAAAAGAAAAAATTTCCCTTTTAGGTGTTTGGTTAAATATATTGGGTTGAGGAATAAGTTCTTGCGGTTTTATCAAATTTATTCATTACCATTAACAATTTTAGAAAAAATTCATTTTTAATTGCTAAAAAAAGCAAATTAAACAATAATATATTCTCCGTTGTTATTTACGACTTCTTCCCAACGTTCAACTAGATTTTCGATCCCTCTGCAATAAAAATCTCTCGATTTTGACTCGAAGAATTCGTCTAACAAGGTTTTTAATTCGATATCAGTATTGAACGAAACGCCGCGCAAATTGTTGGAGAGCGATTGGAACAGATAATGCGGCAGGATTTCCCAATTAAGCGTTTGGATGGCATCTTTTGTCATATTGCCAATATTGTCATATTGGGAGGACGAGCATTGTCGTGTTGCAGAAGGACTCCATAACGTCGATGAGGTCGCTTTTCACGAATAGCTTCGGCGAGTCGATACATTTGTTGAACGAAGAGTTTTGAATTGGCAATCTCGTTGTTCACAAGGAGCTCATAAAGAATGATGCCTTTACAATCTCACCACACACACACAGCATCGTCTTTCGTGGATAAAGTCCTTGCTTTAATCGCGGATGTGTTTTATGGGGGGGGGGGCTAAGCTATTGTTTTCGATGGTTCATGTTTACATAAACACACCACTTTTCGTCGCCAGTGATGATGCGGTGAAGAAATCTGTCCTTATATCCACGAGTAGCCTTGTTAGGAGCAAGCAAATCTGTGGCAATCGTGGAGCGTTGAAGTTTTTTGCTTTCGCTCGAAGCGTGAGGAACCCATGCACCAAGGTTTTGAACTCTTCCAATCGAATGAAGGTGATTCACTACAGTTTTCTGATCACACGCCAATTGTACAGTCAATTCTCTAGTCGATTGACAAAGATTTTCATGAAGAAGGTCGTTCAATCGATCTTCATCAAACTTAATGGGGCGACCAGAACGTTCTTCGTCATTAAGATTGAAATGAGCGTTTTTGAAACGTGAAAACCACCATTCAGCTGTCCTTTCTGATAAAGCATTTTCTCCGTACGCCGCACAAATATCGCGACGAGCTTTAGCCGCGTTTGCATTGTTCCTGTCTCGATTGAAAATGAATAACAACAAGTTCTAATTAAACCTTTTAATGCTGAGGGCAATGTAAGCAATATCTTTGTTCCCGCCATTAAGCACGATTCATTTTCTCCTTCTGCATTGTCTCGTTAGGAAGAAAGACAAATAATTTAAGGTTTTGTTCTCTCTGCCAATTGTGTTCAGTTAATTCATTATTGTTTTCATTCTTAGTCCTGAATTGATCGACTGATTGACTCTTATTTCTTTGTTCGGCCACATTATTATTGAAGTCTCTCATTCTATTCTTAAAGCAATAATTTTCGATTTATTTGGTTTATATCTTCTGGCTAGAAATTTTCTTCTATCCTTTTATTCGGAAGAGAGACTTTAAAGCCAAAGTGTTAGTACTAGCTATTGTAGACGGTCATATTTAAATAAAAATAAAAGCTCTTTTAACAAGAACGACATTTCATTGGTCCCATTACAAAACTAGTTTCGGAGCATCCCACTTTATTTTTCAGCTATACAACGAAACTATTCCTCTACTTGTACTAATATAATTATTTTCTATTCAAGAGAGAGTTTATTTGCATTTGGAAACATAGACTTGGATTTATTTGAGAGTAATAGTATTTGATAACCTAATTACAATGCTGTTCTTTAATAAATATTTTCATTTATACCATCGAGTTATTAAAATTTTACTTAAACTATATGAATAATTCATTAGATCTGGGAGTATTTTTCCACCTTCTTATTTTATCATCATTTTTTCCTGCTTCGTTGAAGCCACTGATGTTCAATTTGGTTCTCCAAAATGGTGCTTGGAAGTTTTATCCCCGGATGTTTCGTCGCGCGACCAGTGGTGTTTGCCTTTTCGTCGTCGTACATCTCATCCCCTAAGATTTTATTTTGGAATAAAATGCATTTGCTTAAAAGTATTTATTAAAATTTTTGTAAAACTATTTTTTTAGTTTTTTTAATTATCGGAACAAAAGAACTTATAAATGTTTCCCCTATAACATTAAAAATTATGGGCAATGCCTTTTATCCCTTGCAAGCCATCTATTTGGGAATAGTATTCAAAGAGTTTTTTATTCCTTTATTTAGAATTACATGTTTTAATCTCTCGACGCACAATACCAGCTAAAGACTTTAGTGTTGATGGTTCCTAATCATTTTTTCCTTTGTAATTAGGAGAGCTAAGTTTGCATTTAAATTATTGATAGACGTTAATGAAATGCGTGGTAACAACCTTCAACAAGAATTATTTGTGCGATGGATTCTGGCTATGGTCTTTTCTCTGACATTCCACATCGATGTATCAAATAGCGGGTATCTTCGCGTTTCCCTTTGCACAGCGCCTAGCCAAGTATTCCCCAAGTATATGATAAGGTCATTTAAGAAGTTCCTCGACGAGATGTCCCTCGACTAATTGGCCGACGACCAAACAATCGTGTAACAAAACACCCGGCGACCAAAAGTCTGGCAATGAAACGTGCGGCGACTAAACGTCTGGTAACGTCTAAAATTTATACAAAGAGAAACCTGTGATAGTTAGTTATTTTTTGATTGACATAACTGGAATTGATTTATGTAAATATATTCATAAGGCTTAGTTATTAATGAAAATTTTGAAGTGTCGCTTAATTTATATCTCAGTATTTGACCGGATTTCTTTGAAACCATGGATCAACCGAACCATAATTTCCCTTCAGCGAACTGTTCATGCTGTTTTAATCAAGAAGCTTTCTTCTATTTATCTTAAGGTAAAGAATTGGCGGGGCGGTATAACATACAGTGAAGCACCCGAAGTTATGGGATAGTTTTATATACCACGTATTGCAAAAGTCCTGTTACACTCGTTACTACACGCTCAAAAAAGGGACAAAACTATAGTTTTATTGCAACTAAACATGTTTTTATTGTTTAAACATATCAATATGGGTTTAAATTTTAATATTGAGCAATATGGCTACCCTCGCCGGCGAGCACACGCTCCAGGCAAGAACTGAAGGCCGCGTGCACGTTGCGCACGGAATACTTCATAATGATGTCCCCACGCGGTTTTAGGGGGAATACAGCTCATCAAGGTTGCTCTGGCGGACCTTGTGAGTCTTTAACTTGACATGCTCCCACAGGCTGTGGTCGGGGGGATTGAGTTCCAGTGACTGCGGCGGCCAAACCTCCTTCGAACGGAAGTTTATGTTCGCCTCCAACCACTCCTGAACTGTCTTGGCCGTGTGGGCCGGGGTACTGTCCTTCTCAAAGACGTAGTTCACCTTATTAGTGCTCTTTCTCACCCAAGGCAGGAACTTCGTAGCTAAGTTGACCCTGTAATCGGTTGTGGTAAGTCTGTAACTCTCTTCAAACCATACAGGCGGTATCCTTTTGCCTTTTGAAGCCACGAATCTAAGTATGATTGCGGAGGCCAGGTGCTTGATCGTGAACATGTAGCAGAACTCGAAAACATCCTGGCCGAAGCTTATCATGCGGTCGCTCTGCTTGTTGATGACCCGATCGACCATGAAGGTTTTTGAATAGAAAAATGGTAATTCAATTGCAATGACTCTTCGAGTCGTTGAGAAGGCGGCAACAGCGCTTCTGACCATGTTGTAGCATACGATGGTGAGCAGAAGCCTTAAGAAGCGAATCAATCTCTTGTCGCTGTCCTATTTGACAGCCCTAGATACAGTGGTCAGCTAGATGTTCTTCCTCTTCGCAACGAAGTGAATTCAATTTTTGAATCGCTTTGTAATCCCTTTCTCACAGCAAAACGGTTGATAAGTTGATGTCTGCCCTAACTAGGTTGATCTATAAGGTATTTCCCTTTCTAGAGCCTCTCCTCGACTCTGTTGGCGGTCATCTGGCCAACGTAGAGTCATCCGGCGATGTATGACTTGTGGCGCACGTGGAGAAGAGCAGAGACCTTAATTCTTTACACTTTCATGTTGACACACCTGCACACAATGCAAAACATATTTTAATGATACTCGCCTGAAAAGTAAAACTTTAATTTTCTTTGATGGAACTTTTTCTATCACACATGAAACTCTAAAGATAACAAAACTAGTGTAACGGAACTTTTGCGAAACCAGGTAGAGATAATGGAATGCGGTGGCACCTTACCATGACGGTGGGGAGATTCTGATAGCAGTAATAATTGCGATAAGACATCTGTGGCTTAGTTTTAACACTGGATAGGCGGCTCGTCTAAAGGTGCCGTGTATTGTTAGAGTTTTAACGGAGTATTATAGTGGGTGCTAGAAGAATGGAACATTCTATTTCCAAATATATGTAGACATTTAACATACCTCAGGGAAGGCATTACCACCCAGCATGGAAAGCGAAATCTCAACCACTGGTCGTAACCACCGGCCTCTGTCTAGTATTTTCCATGAAAACAAAGCAGCAACATTAGTTAAAACTGCATCAATATTAAATTCAAAAGGGTACTTCGCTAATTGTACCCTTGAGAACTGGCAACATGTGGCGTTGGGGTGGGGCGAATGTGAGTGTGTGTAAAAGGGCCATTCTCCCACCCCTTTTCTCAGTATCCTCTCCCTCCCTCTGTAAGAATGTGTGTGAATGGGAATGGGTTTGTTTTTTTTGTTTATTTTATGTATAAAAATGATTACCATGTTTTTTTTCTTTCTTTCCAGGCCTCATATTCTGGAAAGATAGGACTTAGTTTCGTATATCCTTATATTACAAACAAAGCGTTATATCCTGGAAAGCTATATTATCATTAATAAATAAAGGCCATTAGTATAGCTTAATGAAGGAGGGCTTATAATAGCCACGTAAGCTTTTTTTTAAAGTCATTATCTTCCATCAAGCGCAGAGGCGCCACACTTGTAAGTCCTAGGCATTTTGCTCGCTCGAGTGGCAGGTGGCTGGACATCTTCCCATCCTCTTTGTATAAAGTGAGGCCTTGATTGTTGTGTATATATTGACTGTTGTAGTCAGGATTTTTTTTTGGGTTGTTTGATTTTTTATGTTTATTAGGATAGATTAAATAGTATTTATATATATAGGATTTTCTTTTTGTATTTTTGGCCAAAAAGTAAGATCTCCAATATAATCGCCCCCTCTCTATTGTAGATATTTTGTAAATTTTTTTGTAAGTAAAGGGACTGTATATACAATCCGTTTCATTCTCCTTCGATTTCTCACGTCCGGATAGTGTAGGAAGCGGGTTGGATCGATTGGGGGTTAGTTTAGATTTTCGGCCCGCTACATTTGGCGCCCGAATAGGGACGTGAGACTTCGAAACTGAGAGCGTGACTGGATTGGATTGCAGTCCATACCCAATTAGTGTGACAAGTAGTTTGATTGATTTTTCCCTTCTCCTATCTTTTTTACTAACTTGGGAACAATGGCTGTAGCAGAAACGTTGAATGAAGAAGTAGTGCGATTGAGACTGGAGTTGAGAAAGAAAGAAGAGGAGTGTGAAATGTTACGGGGAATGATGGAGGGAATGGAGAATAAAATAAAAGGGATGAATGAAAAGACTGATAGGATGAAGAAGGAAATGGGAGACCGACAGGATCAGACGGACCGACGGATGCAGGACCTGTATGACATGATGAAGGGGTCAGGACCGGCCCTAGGACCCTCGACCTTGACCCCTGCTCCGACTGAAGGGAATAAGACTAATGGGATCAATGGGAGTGTGTGCGAGTCTAGAGAGGATAGGGTGATTATGAGTGATAGGAAGGACGGAGAATGGAAGAGAGTTGAATGCAAGAGAAGAAGGAAGAGTGGTGCAAAGGGGAAGGATAGGAAGGTAAGAGGCAAGAGTGTGGACTCATTGTACTCGGATGAAGGAGAGAGTGATGGTATGATTGATATGAGTGAGAGTGAAGGCAGCTCAAGTGAGAGTGAAGTGAATGTAGGAAAGGGTATTTTGATAAGGGAAGTGCCAAAGATAGATAGATTTAGGTTACATGGTGGGAAAAGTGTGGAAGAATTCTTCGGGGAATTTGAGCGATATTGTAAGCTCAAGTACCCGGAGAATAAGGGATACTGGATGAATGTTTTGGGGGAATGTTTAGAGGGAAAAGTATTGGAGTTTTTCCGCGTGATTACAAGTGTGGGCGAACCAAGGTACGATGTGGTGAAGAAGCGGATGATTGGACAGGTGAAACGAATGAAAGAGAGTGTGAAGTATAAAAGGGTAAATGAATTTGAGAAGGCTCGAATGAGGAAGAGTAAAAGTGTGAATATGTATGCACATAGGCTTGAGAGTATGGCAAGAATGAGGTATGATGATGATGATGTAAATGAATGTAAACCACTCATGAGGAAGTTTTTGGACACGATCCCACGAAAGGTGAGTGAATGGCTGGGTGGAAAGAGAAAGGAGAGAGTGAGACTGACAGGTGAACGGTTGATGTGGGAGGATGTGTTGGAACTGTTAGAAGATGGACGATTTGATGATGAAAGCGATCTAGAAGAGGATGGATGGTACAGTGTGAATGTTGGGGGTAAGAAGCCCAGGAGCTTTCATCCACCCCGGCAGTTTGTCAGCTACAGGGATGCCCTGAAGGCTGCACCAGCTGGAGTGATGTCAAACTTCCTGGGCCGGCAGAATGGATGGGCAAATGGAGGGTGGTCGAATGGAAGGGGGCAGATGAATTTCAAGCGTGGGAACGGATATATGAGAGAGAAACCGAGGTATGTCCCAGCAAATGAGAGACCGAATGGTGTGAGAAAGATTGTGGAATGTCGTCGGTGTGGAAGGAAAGGTCATATGTTGGCAGAATGTAGGTGGACATCTGGTGCGTGTTTTGGGTGTGGTAAGAAAGGGCATATGATAAAGGATTGCCAGGAAAGTGTGAAAGAGTGCTTCGAGTGTAAAGAAATAGGCCATTTGAAGAAAGATTGTCCGAGGTTGAATGGTGGAGCAACTGCTGGGGAAAGTATGAAATATGCATGTGGTAATTGTGGAAAGGCTGGTCATTATGCAAGGATGTGTCGTGACCAGAGGAATGTATGTAGCTATTGTGCGATGGAAGGACATTCAAGTGAAAAGTGTTGGATTAGACTGAGAGCGCAAGGTGTGAATGGAAAGTCTGAAACGGGAAACTGAATGGTAAGAGGGTACCTGCTGAAGTATCCTCTGGGTGCATGAGTGTGAGTAATGTGTTGGTAAGTCTGTCTAGTGTGAAAGTGCTGTCTGGTAGGAAGTATGAGTGTCTGAGTGTGAAGGTGGAGTTGAATGGAATTGAGTGTTTGGCTTTAATAGATTCTGGATGCAAGGCGAGCTTGGTGTATAAAGATGTGTATGACAAGTTTAGCGAGAAAGCCCTCCTGTCTGAGTGCAAGGGTAGTTTAGTAGGTATTGGTAATAGGAGAGTGCCTGTGATTGGAATGATAAGGTCACCTGTTCGAATGCATGGTATGATGATGAATGAATGTGAATTTTCTGTGATTGATAAGGTGAGTAGTGAGTATGGTGTGATTTTAAGCTATGATTTTATGAAAATGAATCGTATGGTTGTGCATCCTGCGAGTGATCAGATTGAGAGAAAGATTGGTAAAAATGGGGTGTATAAGTTGTATGTAGGGAAAGATGGTAGCGTTTTGAGGAGTGTGTTTACTGGTATTGAGGTGACTGCTATGGAGAGTGTAAGGCTTGTGAAGGGTGAAAGGGTGTCTGTTAGAGTGAGTCGGAGTAAGGATGTTAGTTTGAATGTGAGTGAGAACACTGTGATATTGGATGGAAAGGATTCGTGTTATAAGGTAAGGCGTGTTGCTTGTGTGTTTGATGGCTTGATGAGAATGAATGATCCTTTTGTATGTGTGCAGGCAGACCCCAGTGTGAAAGGGCAGGTGAGGGGAATCCAAGTCGGAGATGTACTGGGCCACCTCTCCACTGTCAATGAGGTAGGTATGGATGATAGTACGGATATCAGGGTGAATGTTGCGAATGAAAAGACATGTGAATGGATGTATAATGAGGTGAAGGACATGGTGAAATTGGATGGATGTTTGACTGAGTATGAAAGGGAGGATGTGTATCGAATGATATTTGAGCGAAAGGGAGCCCTCAGTAAGGGTGATCTGGATTTCGGGGTTGCAAAGCTCCCGGAATTCAAGATTGTCCTGAAGGAGGACTCCCCAATCTATCAGCGGCCGAGGCATTTCCCACGTCCGGTTGCTGAAGAGATTGAGGAGCAGTGTTTGGAATTGGAGCAATTGGGGGTGATTGAGGAGAGTGAGAGTGCATGGAATAGTCCAATTGTACCTGTACGTAAGCCGGATGGAAGATTGCGTCTGTGTGTGGATTATCGAAAGGTGAATGAAAGGACTGTAAAAGAAAGGTTTCCGATGTGTGTGGTATCTGAGTGTGTATATAGTATGCATGGGATGGAGTGGTTTACGAAGCTGGATCTGGTACGGGGGTATTACCAGATGCCCATTGCTGAGGAGAGCCGGCCAGTAACTGCCTTCTCTTCCTCAAAGAGGCATTACCAGTTCCGGAACCTCAGCTTTGGGTTGGCTAATGCTCCCGGAGCCTTCCAGCGGGCAATGAATGTTGTGTTGAGTAAGTTTGCGAGTAAGAATGTGATTGCGTTTATAGATGATATTTTGATTATGACTGAGACTTTTGAGGAGCATATGAGATTGGTGAATGATGTGTTGAGAACGTTGGAGAGTGTTGGTGTGAAGGTGAAAGTGGCGAAGTGTGAATGGTTTGCGAAAGAAGTGGAATTCCTTGGGCATATGGTGAGTGAGAATGGGTTGCGTAAATCATCGAAGTATGTTGAGAAGGCACGAATGTTTCCTAAACCGGTGACTGTGAAGCAACTGAAGTCATTTTTGGGTTTGATTGAGTTCCAGCGAAAGTTTATACGTGATTGTTCTGGTGTGAGTAAGCCTCTGACTGAGTGGATGGGCAAGAAAGGTAGTACGGTTGTCAAGTGGAATGATAAGATGAATGAGGCGTATGAGAGACTGAAGGAGGCAGCGGCTGAAGATGTTGAATTAGCTTACCCAGATTATAGTGTAAATGCTAAAATGCTTGAATTGTATACAGATGCGAGTGGGTATTGTATGGGAGGTTTTCTGATGCAAGAGCAGCGTTTGAATGGAGAGAATGTCAGGCGAATAATTGGGTATGTATCCAAGGCTATGAATGTTGCAGAACGAAAGTATTCGACTGTGGAACGAGAGCTGGCTGCGATAAGATATTGTTTGAAAGTGTTGCGTCCATTTTTGTATGGTGTGAGGTTTGTGATAAAAACCGATCATCAACCTCTTGTGTATCTGCAGCGTATGAAGTGGGCTGATAGTAGGATTGCAAGGACTTTGGAAGATTTGAGTGACTTTGACTATGTGATTGAGTATGTGCTTGGTGAACGGAATGGAGTGGCTGATTTGATGTCAAGGTATCCTGGTACGAATGATGAAAATGTGTGTGGAGTGAGTGATCCTGAGTATTTGCCGAAAGGAATTATGAATGGAAAAGAGAGTAAGGGTGGTGGTGATTCCTTGTTTGAGAGTGTATGGAATGGTTTGCAAGATTTGAAGAGTGATGGAGTAGATGTGAGAGTGCCCGATAGTGTAGATGATTTAAGGAAGGAGGTAATGAATGAAGTGTGCAGGAAGCCTGAAAGCATTGGTATGGCAAAGGTGCGGAACTTCATGAAAGAATTGAGAGCGATGTGTATGCAAGGGGTCCCGCCATTTCAGGAAGTGTTGATTGTAGTGAGTCGTTTGTATGGAGTGATTGTATATGTGCACTTTGGTGGTGAGAGGCCGATTGTGTACAAGGATGAAAAGATGAAGGGTTTGAATCCTAATGTGGTACATCTGCAATGTTTGAGCGGTGTGCACTACAATTGGGTAATTGAAAAGTGTTCATATATAAGAGAGAAGAATGATTGTCTGGATGAAGATGAGTGTGTGTTGAGTGATGATATGGGAGTTGATGACAGTGTGGATATCAGTGCTGATGTTGGTGTGCTTGTTCCTTCTGTGTATTGCGAACATGGTGGACCTGATATGATGGAAGCGAGAGTGAAAGTTAGTGAAAGGTTGTTCTGTGGTTTGATTGATACTGGAGCGCAAGTGTCTTTAGTGAATGAGAATATTCTGAGTAAGTATGAAGAGTTTAGATGTTGCGAGCATAAACCTGTGAAGTTACGGATAAGTGGATTAGGGAATGGCATGATAGTGGCATGGGAACAGGTTAGTCTGAAAGTGAGTTTGGGTAATGGTGTGAATGTGAAGCATGACTTTGTGATTCTGAAAGGTGAGCAAATGCCTTGTTGTTTCTTGCTTGGTGTAGACTTTATGAGATTAAATGATTTGTCTTTGGATGCTGATAAGGATTGTCTTATGAAAGGTGAATGTGAGGTGATGAGGTTGAATGAGTGTGCAAAGAATGTTGTCAAGTTTTGCGGTATGATTGAGTTGGTCATGGATGATGAGAATGAGATTTTAAGTGATGATGATATTCTAGAGATGCAAGAGATGTGTCCTTTTGTAAGTGAGTTGAAGAGGTGTGTAATGATGCGTGTTGATTTGAATGAATGGCCAGAGTGTTTAAGTGATTTTAAAAGGTATGCTAAGGATTTTGTTGTTTGTATGGATGTTGTATATTTTGTGAGGCATGTGAAGGGTGGTGATGATATGTATGTACCTGTGATGTCCTTAGTTGGTATGATTGGTCTGGTGAAGGTTTTGCATGATAATTATGGGCATATGGGTAAGTTTAAGCTGTGGGAGTGTATGAAGGAGCGTGTGTTCCATCCGTTTCTGAGAACTGTTGTGAATGATGTTGCAACTACGTGTGAAAGGTGTCAGAAGCGAAAGGTGCAAGGTGTGCAAGTGAAACCACCGATGTTGAAAGTTGATGCGAAAGAACCGTTTGAATTGGTAGTGATTGATTGTGTGTCTTTGCCGCGTACGAGTGCTGAGAATGTTGGTATGGTTGTGATGGTTGACCATAAAAGTAAGTTTGTGTATGCAGCGCCTGTGAGAGATAAAAAGAGTGTGACTGTTGCGCGTGTGGTTGAGCAGTTGTTTTTTCCTATGTGTGTATGGAAGCCTAGAAGATGTCTGAGTGATAATGGGCCTGAATTTGTAGGGGAAGTGTTTGAACAAATGTTGAGAGAGAATGGTGTGGAGCATGTGAGAACAACTCCGTATGTACCGTCTTCAAATGGATTGGCTGAACGGACTATAAGAACCTTGTGTGAGATGTTGAGAATGATGAGTACGACAGTGAATGACTGGGATGTGTGTCTGGGGAGAGTGTTGTGGGCGTATAATTCAACTGTGCATAGTGCAACTGGAATGTCCCCATGTCAGTTTGTGATGAATTTTGAAAGGCGAGTGAAAGATAGGTTTCGTTTGAGTGAAAGTGAGCAGAGTGTATGGCGTGAGGCGCATGAAAGGTTCCGTTCATTTGAATTAGGTACAAAAGTATTGAAGGTGAAAGAAGTGAAGGGTAGGTTGAATGTATCAAAGATGAGTGAGAAGTTTGATGGACCTTATAGAGTTGTGAGAGTTTGGGAAAATGGGGTAACGTATGTTTTGGAGAGTTTGAATGACGGCATGACTGAGAGAGTGCGGGCTCATTAGAGTCAGTTAAGGAGATGGAGAGAACCTCCTGACTACCTGGTGAGCCATCCAGTGTATGGACTGTGTAGAGAGAGAGGTAAAGTGCATGATGATGAGATTGAATGTGATAGTATGGATCTGTCTGGGAAAGAGCTAGTCTTAGTCTCGAGGAGTAGAAAGCGTACAAAGAAGGGTGAAAGGAAGAATGCAAGTACGAATGAAAGTAAGTCTGAGCAGAGTGTTTCTGGTATGGGGGATCTTGAAAGGGAGATTGAGTTTTTGCGTAAACAGGTGAGTGATTTGGCTGGTATAAGTAGACGAGTGAGTGAGCTGCCTGTGCCTGATTTTTCTGGTTTTGGGAACAGTATGAATGATAGTGTGTTTGGGCAGAATGAACCTAGTGTGGCTGATTTTTCGGGTTTTATGAATGGTAATAGTAGGGGTGAGTTTGATGTAGTGAATGATGAAGTGGCTGATTTTTCAGGTTTCTGGTGGGAACCAGTCGAAGGGGTTTCTGGTATGCCTGTTGAGAATACAGGGGATGTGAATGACCTGTCTGTTTCGCAAGAATGTACCTTGAGTTGGATGAGAGCTGTGAGTGAGGAGCTGATGAATGGGGGTATAAGAGTGAGGGTTCTGAACGGAAGAGTATGAAAGAATTCTGTCGTGAGATGGGAGAACTGGTAATGAGGGCTAAGAGTATGGTTGATGAGATGATAAATAGTGACGATGAGACTGACAGGACGACTGACGAACAACCCCGACTAATTGCTACGCGTAGCCAGGGACCAGTAGACGAGTGTGAATGGGTGCAGAAGGGTGCGATTGAGCACAAGTGGTACCGTGAAGAGTGATTGAAAGGGTTTAGTGAGTGGCTGGTCGAATGGCTTAAGGAAGGAGGGGTGTGGTGGGGCGAATGTGAGTGTGTGTAAAAGGGCCATTCTCCCACCCCTTTTCTCAGTACCCTCTCCCTCCCTCTGTAAGAATGTGTGTGAATGGGAATGGGTTTGTTTTTTTTGTTTATTTTATGTATAAAAATGATTACCATGTTTTTTTTCTTTCTTTCCAGGCCTCATATTCTGGAAAGATAGGACTTAGTTTCGTATATCCTTATATTACAAACAAAGCGTTATATCCTGGAAAGCTATATTATCATTAATAAATAAAGGCCATTAGTATAGCTTAATGAAGGAGGGCTTATAATAGCCACGTAAGCTTTTTTTTAAAGTCATTATCTTCCATCAAGCGCAGAGGCGCCACACTTGTAAGTCCTAGGCATTTTGCTCGCTCGAGTGGCAGGTGGCTGGACATCTTCCCATCCTCTTTGTATAAAGTGAGGCCTTGATTGTTGTGTATATATTGACTGTTGTAGTTAGGATTTTTTTTGGGGGTTGTTTGATTTTTTATGTTTATTAGGATAGATTAAATAGTATTTATATATATAGGATTTTCTTTTTGTATTTTTGGCCAAAGTGTAAGATCTCCAATATAATCGCCCCCTCTCTATTGTAGATATTTTGTAAATTTTTTTTGTAAGTAAAGGGACTGTATATACAATCCGTTTCATTCTCCTTCGATTTCTCACGTCCGGATAGTGTAGGAAGCGGGTTGGATCGATTGGGGGTTAGTTTAGATTTTCGGCCCGCTACAGCGTGATCGGAAGAATCAAGATTCCAGTTGTTTATGGGGTTTGAGTTCGGGTGTGGTGCCGACTACTTGCGGCCAATTGCTCCATTTGTCACCAAGGCATCGGGCAGACTGGTGATTCTTCCACAATTGAGTGATGTGTTCTAGTGACATGGGTTGGATCCCCTAGTCTGCCTCAACACGTCATTGAGCGGTAGCTGATCCATTGCAATTCACTATCACAACAAAAATGAGATATTCCAGCATAATAGTGCAGCATGCTATCAGACTCAAGTTACCCAAAATTAGATCTAAGAGATCATTATTGAGAGTCTCTATGAATGAGATGGCGACCATCAGATATTACTCAATCGTGCAATTATGGCACGTAGTGGCCAACTTCATTGACATCCAAGATCAGCCGATTGAAAATATCCTGGGTATGTGAGAAGCTATCGAAATGACATGGATCAACATCTCTCGAGATATCTTCTTTCCTACAGTTGAATCAATGCTACCAAAAATTTCTGCCCTTTTCTGAGCTAGAGACAGTTCTACATGATTTTTAGTACGTTTCTCATAACATTTGGCTCTCCAGTCTATTTCTAAAATTTATTTTCCAAGAAAATGTCTGAGGCTATATTATTTGAGTAATTAGTTGATCGAAAGATTATATCACTATCGAATTTATAATGACACTTAACTTTGTTTGACATGCTAAATGTCTTCTCAATAAATTAGTCATTTTAGTTAGAAAAGATACTTAATATGTGAGTATATATATATATATATATATATATATATATATATATATATATATGTATATATATATATATATATAATAGTGTTAGAGTGACCTTTTTTATATGAGTGATCTATGCCCCCGGGATATTAAGACCAGAAGATATATTTCGTGGGCTGCTCAATTTTTTAAGCGAAATTATCCTCTATAAATTGGTCTAAAACCCACCTCAACACATCAATTGGAACAATCAGTAGGAGATGGAACAGACTAAGATAACTAAAGAACACACTTATGATTACTTCCAGGAGACGTTTATATAATGTGTGCTATAGGCGCAAGATATCCTTGCGTTGGATAATAATCTTTCTTTGAGCTCCTTATTTATTCTACGATGAATGCGTATCTGTACAGAAACGATTGCTCCCTAAACACTCGTTCGATGTTTTTCAGTAGTAAAAATTTAGTTATTAGTATTTAACTTGCAACCATTACAGATATGCCATCGTGATTCTGTGTATAATTCTTAATTGGGGGGAGGGGGTAATAGGTAATGCCATGGTAACTGTTTTGCTCTTTAGTCACGTAAGTGTCTGTGAGAAGAACGATGGCAATGTTATATTTTGTTTGCATGAAACCTGAAGTGGTAATTCTCTCGCCCCTGGACACTTAAGAAGAAGATATAAGCAAAGAGGTTTATAACAGAATACCGAGAGAGCCCATTTGCTACAAGTATTTCAAATTTTGCTAAATTTTAGGCTGTGATGGTTATAAGTATATTGCGAACCTTTGAAGTGTTTTGATGGATGTATATTTGGAAGATTTCTAATTATTAAGGCATCAAATCAGTCTTACCTTTCTTACTCAGATGCTATAGGAATAATGGCTTATGGATAACAATCTGTTTAGAAGCTATCGAGTTATGCTTACACTATGTTACCTGTACATATTTTTTTCGACTTAATTTTAAAGTAATTGTTTGTTTGTCCACAAAGTTCTATGTTGTACACTTTTGATTCCTGCTACAGTCACAGTTTAAATGCTGCTATGGGAAAACTCAATCATTGATTGATCATAGAGATTAATCCAGAGCGCTAAGTTATAGTTGCCTTTTACAGGAAATGGTTAGAAAAATTGGTCGATATTACTAAGTTCTGTTTCTACGTTCTTGTTTTAAGGAAAATAGGGAAGAATGAACTAACCCAGAGAGGCTGATGAAAACAAAAGAGCGGTAATTTCCTGATGTCTCGCAAAGAGTTATTTCATTTAAACATTTATCTGATAGAAAAAGTTTTTAAAGTCTTTTTATTATTTCTCAAATCCAGATAACCTTATTTAAGTGGTGTTGATGGCAGAAATATTTATTTTTTATGGTTTTAACTTACAGAAGATTGTGCATGATGTATGCGCACAAAAATTACATACTTTTATGAGAAGGACGCCCTCATAATAAACCTAGAAGACGGTATCGCTTCTAGCAATCTGTCTTTATAGATATTCTTAGGATTCGTGTACAATACAATTCAACTCGCCTAAAACGAAGATTCACATGAATAAATTATATAATTTTAAGTACACAACAGGATAAGGATGGTAAATGCTAGGAATATCCAAAATATCCATATAAAATCAAAATAATATTCAAATAATCTGTAAAATATATTATTTGCTCTTGTGCTTCGGGTGCTGGAAATTTCTTTGGATTAATATTTACTTTTATTATGTTTAAAAATATTCTTTTTTCTTAATTTTTCTACTTTGAGATCTTTTTATTATTTCATATCAACCCTTGCATTAAATTGTTTCAACAAATTGATTCCTTTTGATATATATATATATATATATATATATATATATATATATTTATATATATATATATATATATATATATATATATATATATATATATATATATATATTGTATATCTGTCATGAACGCGAGAGAATGATGAAATAAATCCAACACAATGCAAGAAGGAGAGAACGGAACCATTTTTCTTGGGAAATAGTTATTTCCTACTTCCGAGTTTGGGTGTATAGCCGAGTGTCTAAGTGGCGGTTTAATTGAGATCAGATAGGTTGCTTACTGCTTCAGTGTGCACGGTTCGAATCCCACCCCAACTCGGATTTTTTCGAACTAGGAAATAATTATTTCCTAAGAAAAATTATTCCGTTTTCTCTTTGTGGCAGTGTGTTGAATTTATATATATATATATATATATATATATATATATATATATATATATATATATATATATATTTACCCTTATTAAAAAAACATTAAAAGTAGAAGTTACAAAATAAAAAGATATCTAATTAACAAAAATATAATTGCCCTACTACTTTAACTACTATATCGTGCCATCAAACTGCTAAAATCCATTCCAGTTTTGATTTTCCCATTTTTTCAGTGAATATAAATGTTATACTTTAATGCCAGGATACAAAAAAACCCAACTTAAATAAAGCTGATAACTGAATAGGTAAACGTTTCCCTTACCTTTATTTATTAGTCTATTTAAAGGGGTATAATAATCTTCATTTTCAACTTATTGGGCTCCACCTTGTTTATTAAGTTTGCGGAATGTACCGTACCGTCTAAAACAAAAGGAATGTCGCTTAAAATCTGAATTGATCTTATTTTTCCCTTCGAAATGTTAAACAATTTCAAAGAATAAATCTACGCCTTAAAAGAGATTTTTAAACTTGGGTGGTTTAAGATTTAACTAGGAATTATGGAACTGTTTTAAACCTGATTGCAAAATCAGACGATCATCCAAGCTACTCTGAGAGAAATGGAGAAATTTATTATTTTTAAATCCCCTTCTACTTACCACAGCCACCAAAAAAGGTTTCAGAAAAAGCATCACATTCACAAAAATGTACCGTATGGGTAGCAATTCCATCAAACCGTTTAATCGGGGCCGTTTTTGAAGAGAAGGGACGAATGGGACCACCCCTGCAGAACAAGACGTTGATATTCTTGACACAATTTGGAAAGAGTTAATTCACTTTATCCATTTCTTTGGCAAAATTGTTGTTCTCAAAAGTTACTGTGTCTCGGCATACATCATTTATGGCGAGAGAACGGCTGTTCACATACTTCTAGAAACGGGAAAGTAGTCACAAATATGAAGTCGTGTAGTCTCCTTACAGTTCTAATTCAAATTTTCCTTATTAATTACATTCCCTACTTTTACTTCCATCTTTTTTTTTTCTATAACATTCTTAGATTTGGTTGGATTTTTGTTTCAAAATTTTTTTCTGATAGTATTCTGACTATCATCTTTTAACATTGAATGTGCTTGCAACGACCTCGCCGGGTGAAAGCACCGCTTTCGAAATGAGCAAATTAGAGCTGCATCAGGTCTGGTTAGGTGCTGGATAGAGTAATCCAATTTAAACCGACTTTATGGCGACTGTGGTGACAGGAAGTTTGGGTCCCATGTTAAACTGTAAGAAACCATCGGAAAATAAAATGCTTAAGAATATGTGTAGATTGGTAGTAATAACCCTTTATTACTATGACTAAATTGATAGATCGAACAATGGTTCGACACGCTTTATTTCAATGGTTCTATACGCCTTACTTCAATGGTTCTATACGCCTTACTTCAATGTTCTATACGCCATATTTCATTCTCGTGTTGAATTTGGCATTTATTTATTAGGTCTCTTTTAACCTTGCCTGTCGCAGTCTGTGATGACTGTATGTTGAAATAACTGAAAACGGAAATGACAGTTCTTTGGTAAATTCCCCGCTTGAAAAAAGGTAATTACTATTATTTGTTTTTCTATTTAATGTCACTCTACAGGGTGAAAGGGGCATTTGAGGACGTTATGAAATGTTAATATAACAAATTTATTTCAACAAAATAAATATATTTAGATGAACATTTGGGCAATTAGTCTTCAATGGGTGACCGAAACCGCTGACATGCTGACACAATATTGTACTTATTCATTTCGGACATCACTAGCACAATGGCGGCCTTGAGGAAGCTATGGTATCAGTTCCTAAAAGTTTGCTCTGCATCACATTGGGTACTTCAGAAGGATTTGCACAAAACCACATCATTTATTTCGTTAGGCTTTTGATCCTTGTCAAAAAAATTTTCGTCAGACTAAAACCAATGCATACTAAATCACTACGCTTTGCATGCATAGCAACTATGACTACCAATATTTTCTTTTCTTGAATTATCGTGCAATTTGAAAAGATTTTATGTAAAATAAATGATATTTTAATTAATTTGAAGTTGTAATAAACTGAAAATGAAACTTTCTCAAATAAGCCTCGCACTCTGTATATTTTGTTTTATTTCGAAAGAAAGAAAGAAAATTGAGATCTTGTTTTTTTTTTCCTCATACAGACATTGAGGCATTCCGGAACTTGCAAGATTTCATATGTTCAAAGACGTGCAGTCATCCTCGGGTAACAGGTGAAGAGATAGAGTCCAGCAAATTTTGTTAATCTTTCATAATTATTTTATGGCAGAAAGGTGAACTTACATTCTCAGAATTTGCTTCAGAAATTGATATTTAGTATCTCAACGTAAGTTTCAGGACTCATGAACACTGTAAATAATCACTTTGTTAATATAATATATTTTAGGTGCAGATAAATTTGGAAATTGAATGTTACTTTTTGATTTATGATAATTTATATCTGAACGAGCAATTCTCAGGAAACAGAAAAATATATATTTTCACCCAAACTTTTAACCTTAATTGCAAAACCTTAATCTTTTGTCCCAAAATAAAAGCAGATCATTGAAGCAATAATAAAGAAGAGAAGAAAAACAATGATATAAAAGATTTATAATTGTCAAAAAGCAAACGACTGACAAAAAATCTAGTATGAAATATAAAAATATTTATCTTGTCGTTTGGAAGGTATCGTTAAATACCTTTTCCTTGCAGTAAGCTCTTTTTCCTCCTCCCCGTCTTTTCTTTAGGCTATACCATTTTCTACTCTTCATTAAATTAATCAGCGGAAAGACTCATGGAATACCATGTAATAAATAATTTGACAAAAATTTATGTAATATTTCTGAGTGTCATTATCAGTCACAGTCAGCCGTACTTTGCAGCAATCCAAATGGATAGCGATCAGTTGATCGTAACATCGGTGCACACCTTCAAATATGAAGAGGAAGAGGCCCATTTCGAGATGTTTCATGTCAATATTTCTACATAAGTATTTGTATCCATTTTCTGATGTCTTCAGATGGCTCGTTTAGACACGATTCTCTTCGTTTGTCTAATGTTTGATATGCCTTTTTTAAAGCTTTTTCAATTGTTCTTAATTTAAAACATAGGTACTTGGCTCTATTTCGTTGATACGTACGCTGATGATAATCCTAATGAAAATTACTTTTCGTTTACGATGTAGAAACTTGTTCACGCATGCGAGACTTCAAGAACACATGTTTTGGTTGCATAAACTAGGAACTGCAGTGAACCCATACCAAGTCCATACGATATACAATACGATACCGAAAAGGATTAAAATAGAGTCCTCTATATGGAGAGTACGGAAAATAATAGTTATCAAAGATATATACATTTAGTGGAGTTCTAAATCAATATATGCTATTTTACTAATATAATTAACTCATTTTAATGATTAGAGTGTGTTAATTTGAATGTTTTACGTTTTGAAATCAAACTTTACTATATGTCGGAGCTCCTTAAAACTGAATAGGAAAACAGATTATAAATATCTTACACGAGTTGAAACGAGGTCACGATGCTTCTCAAATTACTTTCAAAATTAGCCACCATGGTGCGTAGCACCCTCGCAGAAACCACCGATTAGCTAGCACCTCCTTTGAGAGAAGGCAACATTGAAACCTACCTCAAGAGCCAGTGTAAGGTACCAAAACCAGTCAATGTCTCACATAATTCCATTAGTGGCAGCCGTAAAAAAAGGAACAAACATTCTTTTTCACTCTCCAATCACCATCTCTCGCCAAACCTTCAACAATTAATTTTGAATAAACTTTCTAGGGAAGGTGTTACTTTAACTATCCTGACACCATTGGTTCGGGAGAAGGAACCATTTCTGATGGCAGCTTGCGGCGGTGGTTTCATTTATTTCTGAATGAAAATTTAAGCTTGAAGATCGAAATTAGAGGCAGTAATTCTGCAATTCATAGTGAAGAAGAACCGAAGATATCAAATAAACAAAACCCAAACCGTTTTTTGAAAGTCTAGAGATATAGTATTTGTTTTACATACAAATAGTTTTGCTCACAAATGCTTTAAGTATACAGTATGAACTAGACTATCTGAAACTAATGAAAAGGAAAATAGCTACAGAGGAGGGGAGAAAATAGCTACTAACATTAATTTTAAGCTTCTCTTGTCTCCAAAGTTTGAAGAGGGAATTAAATTCCCCATCAGCAATTTTCAGATGAAATCTAGCACAAGGATTTTCTAGGTGTTTTGTTCAATTCCAAGCCTAGAGGACTTTGGGGTTCTTTTTTCACTGTTCAGATATTGGCCCCAGAACAAGGAGTGGCATATTCTTGTTTTAGAGAAATCTATTACTCTTCTTCTTGATTCAAATTTCTATTTACCTCCTTTTCTTTCTGCGATTTAAGAGAAAACTCATTTCATCTTTACCCTTGCTTTTATCTTTCTATTTTTTTATTAAGGTTAGTTTTGCATTTAGGAATGTGATTGAGATGAAAGTACTGTATTTGAACAGGCAGAGGAGAAAAGGTTCTGATAGCACACTTCGAGAACGACTAGTTTATTCCCAAAACTTCTAGGAACCGTCCGCAGCTGAAGTTAAAGCTTGTTCGTATTCAATTCAAGCATGACCTTTTCTTACTCTGTATCATACACTTATCGTGTATAGCTTGGTTTTGAGAGCGTTAAAGGAATGGCAGAGCTTCCAACGTGGAAATACATGGCAACATCCTTTTATTGCATTTTATCAGCCTCCTTTCAAGCACTTGGTCCTCTCTTACCAAATGTGCTTCTCGAATTGTAATGAAGTACAGGATTGCTATTTGGCGCAATAACAGGAATTCACTTTTGGTTGTGAGACATGTTCTGTTTGCTAAACAATGCCATCACACGCTGTATGTCTATAGGTCTGTTTGTAAATAAAATATCTCAAAATGCTATTGACGGATTTCGATTAAATTTTGTGTTGGGGGTAACTTGAGTTAAGATTTTGGATCACTTATTCACAATTTTTAACAAAGTGAGAGAGAAAATTTTCTGACATTTATATGTTTGCAAGTTTATTAGAAAAACTAATAAATTATTTCAGCCCAATGAATTTCAAGACGACAAAAAACAAAACAACAGCATAGCTTCGAGCATATAAAAATAGAATCAAATTATTTCGTTTTCTTGCAATTTATGTCAGATGAAGTTGAAACGTTTCAAAGGACGTCTCAGCTCTAAATATGTTCAAATTAACGTGCAATTTAACGTACAATAGCCATATGAATTTCCAGATGCATAGCTGCATTAAGATCACTGTTGAACCGAACGCTAAAGTTCATGATCGGATTCATTCCCTGATACTATTTATTGACGGATGCACTAAGATGCTGGTTGATGTCTAAATGAGTTTGATGGCTGCGCTTGTCGCTTTGATTGCTCTCCTACATACTCGTTTCGCGGTACAGTCAAATTTATTGGAAATTTTATCTGAATCTTCGAATCGAATGAGGTGTTTTGTTTTGGTTGACCGCAGTGTTGTGTGTGAGCGGAAATATTATCAGTGGTTATATGTTCGAAAGTGATTATTTTCTCCTTGACTGACCTCATTGGAGGCTAGTTTATGGAGAGGAAGTGAGCCCTTCTTCGCTGCCTGAGTTTTTTCACTTTGCCTACATAATTTTTCCTTTTTCATAACAGATCCCTAAACACACAGTCTCACTCACAAATACAGAAGGCCAGAAACTCAATTCTCCCAATTCCCTTCCTAATTACACCCTTGGGTGATATGCAGGAGTGATAAAGAAGACCAGGAACAAAACCTTGAAAACCTTAGCTGACCGTCCAAAACCGGACAAGTGTAAGGTTTTCGAAAAGATTTACGCTAAGCTAATTATTGCTCTCGTACGTCTCAGCGACATCCTCAATGGATATTTGGCTATATGTGTAAGGGAAGTGGACACTGAAGACCTCACTTACCCGCGTGCCATGGAAACTTTACTCAAAATTAACCTCAAACCACAAACACTACCACAAATATGCTCCAAGCAGATTGAACAGCAGGAATTTGTTGACCTGCAAATGTGGTTCTGGTACTACAGGTATAATGAGCACACCACTGCCACTTGCCCTAACTCTGACATTGTAATCTGCTCTGTGCGCGCCTAACATGGCCATTCCTGGCGTGATTCCAACAATACAATCCAGAAATGCCTTAATTGTGGTGGCCCATATAAAACTATGGCTATGGAGTGCCCCGTGAAAAAAGAACAAATCAAAGCAGCAAATGAAAAGGGCAAAAAAGAGGAAAAGAGGAAAGTTAACGACAGCCTACTATACTGCAAATCAAGAACGAAAAATCTACCAAAATAATGTGTTTTATTTACTATGCACACATTACCAACCTAGCAAGGCCTGGTACCTTTGCGAAAGAGTTGAACACCATGTTCGTAAAAAAGGCATAGAGAAAATGTGGTTTCCTGAAAACCCACTGTCCACTGAAGTCTTTAGAGTAAATCTCCATTTGCTGAACGAGAAAAGCGGCCAAAAAGCCCAGGGTTCAAGTAATGCCATTGAACGAGATCCTCGAGTCTAGGCTATGGCTGCCCGGAAGAATACTCCAAACAAACAGACGGACACACACACACGGCAGAGAAATCTCAAACACTTTCACGAGTCGAGCGGGAGAAAGCACAGGATGTAAGGCCCAAGGAGTTGGAGCATACGCCTCGCCCTCAAAAGGCCTCACAGTCATATCGACCGAGTAGGTCCTCGTCATCGAGAACTCGGGAACCCAAGTACATGTACTATTCGATGATGATTAACCTCAGGGTATATGCTGCCAAAGGGAGCCAGTTTCCGGAGAAGGCGGGCCCAGATGATATTGTTGATGGCCTAAGGGCCGAACAGTATGAATGGAACTACACGGCCGACTTACCAGAAGAACTAGTTAAATTGGTTCTTTTCCGAGGACTCATAAGATTCTCAACAGACACTTATGTACATTGTTCTCTCGGACTCCGAGTATCGAAAGAAAAGATCCGGCAAGGGAAGAATCCCACCAAGTTTCCCTCCTGGAGCTAAATTTGAGAGAGAATAAAACACGCACCTACCAAATACAACTAGGCTACAGTCCGAGCGTAGTATCTAAAGCCAGCCGTAAAGCGAAGAAAATCTTACTGATACTGAAACATGACCTTAACCCATATTGAAATAACGAACCCAAAAATAACAACCTGAAATACGCCAAAAAACCCTAAAGTTTACTAACAGTAGTGACGGCTCACGCCCAACCATCACAAAGGCTTGAATGCCAACGAACTTTGACATCAAAAAATCCTAAGTATACATTTTTAAAATGCCCGTGATACCTTATGACCAGGGATCTTAACAACTAACTTTTATGCTACTCTATACGCTATAACTATTTTTGCTAGAGATACCCTTTCACCAGGAAACGAAATCTTTCAAACTTATACTAAACTTATCTTTACTATCATTTTCAAAACCCTTTCACCAATATACCCTCCCATCTTTCTCTTACTAATTTATATTTTTCTGTCTTATTTTGTCCAATGTCCATTATCCAATTCAAAGCACTTTGATGCCGGATAATTCGGATGCACTTTGATTCTGGTTGATATCGGTTGCACTTTGATGCTGGTTGATGTTGGATGTACTTCGATTATGGTTGATGTAAGAAGCACTTTGATGCTAATTGATGTTGGATCCAATTTGAAGCTGGTTAAAGTCGGTTGTACTCTGATGCTGTTTGATGCCGTATGAAATTTTATGCTGGTTCATCTAGGATTTTATCAAATGTTAGCAATTAAAATGATCCTTATTTTCTGAACGACCAATTAATTAAATAAAGAACTAATAATAATTGTAGTCATTGAGCTCAAAGAACTTTTGAATGGGCTTTTTGAAAACTTTTTTCTTTGAACCTATTAAAATAAATCAGGCAATGAAATCCATGTACTAAAGTTGGCGAGATATTTCTTTCATTATTCTTCCTTCAATTTTTCTAGCCCACTCGTCCTTATCGACATTTTATTATTTCTATTTTATCCATTTTTAAATTTTTCATTTGTTCAATTTTGATTGATTTTCTTTGTTTTGCCACATCATTTCATTTCCAATTGCGCTTATCTGACTCCCCCGGAATAGATGGAGCCTTAGCTTTATTTAAAGGGCAGTCTGCAGAAAAGGATACCGGTAGCGTCGGCCATCGTTTTATTTCTACATAGAGCTCTAGGATTAATTGCCTGTTGGGCTATGTTGGAGCTCTTGCCTGTGCGTTTTATGGTGTAAGCATTTGGAGTTTGTTGTAGGTAGGCCCATCCGCCCTGGTCGCTATATGGCTGCTTCCCTGAGACCAGGCCTGGACCATACAATAAAAAAGAGTGACTATGAGAATTAAATCGGGTAACGATACACTTATGTATTTCGAAAATTAACTCTCCTCTTTGGTAACCTAAAAGGGGTTTCTTAATCAATCCGATGCATTGCTTTCATTGAAATACGAGTAAAAAAATGATTCTTTTTTAATCACTGCTCTTATCATTACTAAGAAACATCTAACAGCCCTTCAGCATATCATGATTAGCTTTGTGATTAATCTTTAACATGTAGAGATTGCATGACCTCAACCCAGTCATCATTTAGTTACCAAAGAGAAGAATATCATCTGGAATATATTATATTCACTCGCTAGTTCTTACCTTTCAATCTTTGTCTCCTATGGTAATTTGGATTTATCATCTTTATATTTGTTTCCACACTTCCTGTGTAGAGGATTAACAACAAATCGCAAATCACAGAGAGTCTACTTATTCGATTTCTATATATCTGGCCTGGTTGATTGCATTATAAACAGGGTTCTCCCTTAAATAAGAATCCTGTCCAGGAACAAGATTTAGACAATATTTATTGTCTGTGGGTTTTTTTATGCATAGTAGATGAGGAAATAGATATCCACGAATGGTTATCTTGTACTATCCTCGGCGGGAGCGGGTTCCAAAAAAGTTCTGCATCGTAAGGAGCTGCCTCAAGTTACACTACACATACTGTAGATTAATAGATGCCTGCAGACACCTCCGGGCAAGTACACTCCAAAATGTATATGCAATCACATCCTACTGTCTCTTCCAGTCACCTTTGCATGTGCAGAAAAGACACCATCTTCCCATCTTGGAAACTGCTAAAGGGATTTCTATATCCACACGTCAAGGATGCAGAACTTTCGGCTCTCCATTAGACCATGAATGTATCCATGCTCACTCGTTCGTGGTTTTCTTGTACCTTCTTTATCCAATAAGTAACGGCTTATGGTGCCTTTGAGGGTCTCAGCGATTGTCTTTACGACCGTTATATTAATTTAATTATCTATTCGCCTTTAATTTTTCAGCTGCCGACGATAGAAATTGTATCGCTTCGCAAGGTCAACTTCTTCGATGAGGTTGGGAAGAGGGATTGGGATTGAGATAGCAAAAGTGATGAAGAGGCTGGAGTATAGGATAAGATAGGTAGAAAAGTTGTGTGTAGGTAGAAATGAGTGATGTTGATGATATGGATGCGGATGAGAATTACTTGGATGAGGGTGATGGTGATTTGTTCCAGGCTCCCTGGCAGATGATGTCGTATTTTATTTTGTTTTTACATTATCAATGGTGTTGATATGATTCTAGGCGATATAGGGCTAGAGGTAAGTAAAGACAGGTTTGAGGTACCCAAAGAGACAGACAGACATATTTTCAGGTAGAAAGTTTGATTTATAACGCGCAAGGTTTCACTTTTGCTCTTTGGAATGAATTCAATTTATTGCCGTATTCAGTTGGTTTCATTTTAATTTGATCAAATTCAATAGGAGACAAGAAGAGCGAATGAACTATGCATGATTGGGAGATTACAAGAGGCTTCTCGATTAGAGAAAATGCATCGGAGAAGCATTTGCAACGCTATGAATTCCCTCGAGAGCAAATTTAAAGGAATGGAAAACAATGGTCTTGTTGCACGAGCACCCCCTTATTAAGAATCTAAACCCAGAAGAAAAAATGGCTAATGAATAAATAATATTAGATGAAAGTGAGCGTAAACAACACATGAATAACCCAGGAGGAAGCTAATGGGTGTATTATATTTCTTGTGATCGTAAATGTCGTGACCAAAGTTGCTTTCGAAATCTAGGGTGAGCTCGAAGACAAAGAGGACCTATTAGTTCTGACCACCAGTGAAGACATGGGTGAGATTAGACACCATGAAGAATGTTGTGAAAAGAGTATAGAGGAGAGTGGAATTACTCAACGTCACAAAATAATTCTCATTCGATACAAATGAGTAAGCAAAATAAGTAGTTTGCAAAGTCCAAGAATGCAGCGATAATAATAATAATATTGAGATGGTAAAAACAATGTGTAACAAAATTTCACTTTTGTCTTGTCCTTGGGTTAAAAGTGTTATTTGCCGATTGTTTGTGGCTCTATTAAATAAAAAAGTCCAATTTAATCCCAAACCTTTATCTCTGTGACTAGGACATTGAATATATAAGTTAGTCCATTTATGGTAAATAACATTATTTTGAAGCAAATAATAAAAATATATAAAAAGTTTCAAGGATTATGTTTTTTTTTAGTTATGGTATAAACATGATATATTGTATTTAAAAAGTTAGAAAGAGTAATACAGTAGTAATAGGTATTACTCTCCATATATTTTGTTTTTGACCTGGACAGCAATGGCAGTTATCTTACATTTAACATAGATCCAGCACTAATTTGGTAAAAAAATAATCTGTAGAGCTTTCTAGAACTTTCAATATTTTTTATAAGTTTGAAAAAATTCTTGAACTTCTGGCAACTTAGATGACTGTATAAATATAAAGAGCCTCCCGGCTAGGATAGTAGTTAGCGTGCTTGCCCGGCAATTGCTGGGTCGGTAGTTCGAATCTCGGTCCGGATTCTTTTTAAGCTGACACTATTTACTAAGGGAGGTTACCGCCGTGACTCAACATCACGGTGGGCAGTTGGGAAATGCCCTGGCTGATGTCAATATGAGAAGCTACATACGAGTAGCTCGATATAAGGAATAAAACCAGCTAACTTTAACTTTAATATCTACTCAACCTATCAGTTCAACTCTAGCTGTAACAGCGCAGACATCGTCACTCGTCATTGATAGAAGCAATCATCACACATGGTATCAAAAGGGTTGTAAGCATCCGAAAGCCGCAATTTGCTATTGCCTGCGGCGAATTTATTAAGAGAAGAGCGATAAAATAATCTGTTGAGAGATCTGCTAAAATGAGTGAGGTCTACAAGATATATTTCGGCATGCCAGTCGGAGATTAAGACATGGTAATATATATATATATATATATATATATATATATATATATATACTGTGTTTTTTTAATTTAGATACTGTATTTTTTTAAAATTTCTAATAACACTAAGTAAAAAGTATTTATATATTTATACTTGTTTTCATTTATTTTTTACAGGATGGTACAAAGGAGAAAAGAGCTATACATTTCGCAATTCCACGAATTTGGAGGGAACTAACTGACCACTCAAGCAATTGCTTATTCTGCATGGTGAACTTTTCCAAACTTTGAGCAGGCAAAAATGCGCCTGTTTTTATGTATCCAGACCTTCAGTCATCTATTGCGCCAGTGCCACACAGTTCTGAGTTCTGCGTACCCACTCTTTGAAAAAAAGAGCAACAGTTTTTAGAAAGAAAAATCAGTTCAGAAGAGGATGAAGCCATTGATCCAGATTACAGAGGTGCAATAGAGGAGGGAAACCTATACTACCTCAACTCCCCCAAAATATCAACGACCTTGTCAGAGATCTTGGTCTCACAAAGTTCAATGCCGGGCTTTTAACTTCGAAACTCAAGCAGGGAGATTTGTTCGATGCCAGTGGGCAAATACCAGGTCAGAGAAAGCGTCATCAGTGTTTTTCAAGCTTTTTTACACGTCAAGATGAGCTTTGTTTATGTCACAATGAGACTTGTCTGTTTGAGGCAATCGAAATCGCCTGAAACGACAACGAGTGGCCCCTCTTCATTGAAAGCTCGTCCAGGAACCTCAAAGCACTGCTGCTCCATATGGGGAACTTGTATCCATCTCGTTCCCTTACTCACTCAGTCCAGCTCAAAGAGGAATACAGCAGTGTCAAAATCTTGCTAGGTGCATTGAAATATGAAGAGTACGGTTAGGAGGTTATCGGAAACTTCGAAATGGTGGCCTCCTTGACGCGTCTCTAACGTGGCTTTACCAAGTTTCCTTGTTGTATTTGCCTTTGTGACAGCATGGACACCATGACACACTGCCATCAGCGGAATTGGCCACAACGGACCAAGTTTAGTGTGAAGAGAAACAACGTCAAATGGGAGCCTTTGTTTGACCCCCGAAAAGTACTGATTCCTCCTCTGCACTTAAAATTGGCTCTTATAAAATAATTCGTCAGAGTTCTAGATAAGGAGTCTGCAGCTTTCAAGTAGCTCCAAGATTTCTTTCCTAAGCTATCTGCGGCAAAGGAGGAAGCCGGGGTCTTCGTCTGTTCTCAAATTAAAAAGATTATGGAGTGCAAAGAGTTTCCTGACACGCTCAATAGGATGGAAAAAACAGCGTGGGACAGTTTTATCGCAGTGGTTCTGGGCTTCGTGGGTAATCGCAAGCCGAAAACTATGTAGAGCTAGTTGAGAAACTACAGAAAGATGGGTTTCAGGATGTCACTGAGAGTCCATATTCTTAGCGCTTATCTTGATAAATTTAAAGAGAACATGGGAACTTACTCGGAAGAGCATGGCCAGCGCTTTTACAAGGATCTAATGGACTTAGAAAACCACTATCAAGGATCGTAGAATGAAAATCTGATGGTAGACTATATTTGGGTGGCTGATTCGTGAAGGTAATTTACAGTATAAGCGTAAATTACAGAAAACTATGCATTTCTGATATTTTAATAGTCTCACTATTATAATTCTAGAATAAATAAATGGTATTTTTGTATCACGTCATGTTGTTTTTACTCTATGCAAATGAAAGTTGAAATTTGCCACTTCCTTCCAGAGGGAATAGGTAAATTCCATATAAATATCATTATCCTGGACACAAAAACAAAGTTTAAAATAAATACCAGTGTTTTTTCATGTATTATAGACACAAGTAAATAGAAAATAACAGTTGCTACCCAAAGACAAAAATCGTGTTTCATCTAACAATAAAACTGAAGGGTTATTGGACATATTCGGCATTTGCGCTATCAGCATCATTTAATTTCTGGAAAGAAAGGGAAGTTCCTGCGACCGGGTGGATATTGGAGGCGCGACCACGTAATACTGGGGTGCGCTCCCCAGTGTGAAGAGAGACAAATAAATTTCGGTGCTGTAGGAAATTCAAGTTAATCACGACGAGGCGACAACCCTGCCACATGCGTGCATACATTCTCTTCATCATAAAACATCACGCACATGAACAATTAGCAGCATTGCCCCCTTTCGCTGCCTTCCTTTGTACACACAACACATCACTCTTCCACCTCTAGTAATCCACATAAGATGTTTTTCAATCCAAATTCCACTTAACGTTAAATGGGCGAGTCTCCCTTAAGGCAAAAACTCTTTACAGATATTACTATCGTTCGTCAACCCCTTGCACCCCTAAAAAGGACACCTGCTCCTGGTGACATATTTGCTCTATAAATTCGTTCTGGTGCGAACATTTGGAATATGTGAGGTGGGGCAAAAGAAAATCAACACGTAATTATAAAATAATTAGCAACATATAACGTATAGAAAGAGGAGTTACTTCGTTAAATAATGAAAGTTGAGAAAAAAATAATGGAAAAAATACACAAACGAAAATAATATAAACTTGTCTACCTTTAAATACATTAATAGAATAATCTGCAACCATTTGAGAGTCCTTTTTGAGATTCTGAGTGGATTGTTTATTTAACTCCTCGGTGACAACCTGAAAGAACTCTAAACAGATAAATAAGATTATACTCTGTGAGGGAATTCCACGTGGAATTTCTTGTCCAGCACGGAACTACCTTGCGCTGTAGAAAGTTCTGTTAGGCTTAATTTGGTAAGTCTACCCCCTCCCTCCCCCTTCCACAAACGGTCGCCTTGAACCGCGTCAACCAGGATTCACTTTTACACGGGTTAGAATAGTCTCGGCAAGATGATTCGAGGCCATTCGAGAGTTGAGCTGTTTCCCACTAACCTCCCCCCCCATCTCCTCCCGCGGGAAGAGCCTCAGACATATATATTGCTCGTTTGCCATAAGACAGACACAGAGTTGAGAAGTCTCGCCCGGAACCAAGAAGATTCCCTTTAGTTTCCAGTCAGGTGCTAACAACAAAGCAAAGTGACAGCTCAACTATTTGTGTATTGGAATTAGCCCCGGCCAGTTAGGTAATTCCATTTAACGATCGCTACCAAGTGATTTTTTCGACTTCTCTCATCAACTCCTGTCGAAGCACTCTTCGTTCGCCCCCCCTTTTCGGGTGGCTGAAATACTCTCCCTTGGACTGGACGTTACCGTTCCCCCCCCCCCCACTTTTTTTGGAGAACCGTCATCACTTCAAGTTACCGCTCCGAAGATTTGAGCGCCCTTGCCTCACGTGCAGAAGACATCCATGAACTCTTACCCCATCGTCTCACCCGGAATCTCCCCCTTCAGTAAACCATTTGCGTTAATTCCCCCCATTTGAATAGTCTCCTCCCGTAACACATTAATTTTAACCTCATAGTCTGATTCATAACTACCATTACCCCCCTCGTTCATCTGATGTAATTTTGCCCGTCAATTCTCTCATTATTTTTATGTAAATAAAATTATATTTTTGTACATGCCTCTTTAAATAACCTTGAGCTTTGCCATTGCCCATAATTTACCTGACCTCGTTGCACTCTTTCTCGCTACTCAGCCCGTCTAAACTAGTGGTGTTCCGTCCCTTTTCGGTTCGCCTTTAAGTTATTGGTCCCTCCCCCATAGATATAATATGGTATTGATGTAATAAAATGTCATACTACGACATATATATTTATTAATATACATATTATATAATTTTAGTTTCAAGTGTGTTTGGGGATTTTACGAACAAGTGTCATTTAAATTCCGACATTAGAACTTCTCTTGTTATTCACGTCTACCCATTTTATTTTAATTTTTGTATTGTTGTGGCAGAAGGCAAGTTCAAGTTAATTGAAGAGCAGTGGAACGTAATCTATTTAGATTTGGTGTTGGACCTCAGGTAATTAATTTTTTTTTATTGTGTTTGAATTTTGGAGACTCTCCTGGTTATTAACCCAAAAGAGTTAAGGCCTTTGGTGTCCTAATTCCAGTAGGACCATTGTATTTTTTTCCGCTTAGAAACAGCCAGTATTATTTTTTTTGTGTGAACAAGGCCTTCACGAATATTCAAGTATTCGTTCGCGTGTCAGTGTTCCCTCAGTTAACTGCGTAACAATGTCATCCTTCGAAAAATTTAAGAGTCAGGGTGAAATGTTAGGTCTTTCGGGCAAAGACCTGCTAAATTAGGTACAGGAAGAAGAGAGGAACGAACGGACAGAGCGAAGGGAAATGGAGATGGAGAAGAACAAGATGTAGATGGAAGAGAACAAACTGAAGATCGAAATGGAGGAGAACAAACTAAAGATAGAGATGGAGGAGAACAAACTGAAAACGGAGATGGAGAACAAACTGAAGAGGGAAATGGAGATGGAGAAGAACAAAATGGAGATGGAAGAACGTGAACAAATTAGGCAGCATGAGCTGGAAATGAGCCGAAATCAAATGGATTCTCAGTCCATTGGTTCCCGGGCTGAAATTCCCCAAACTCCTTAAGTCCACCTTCCCGCTTTTAATGATGGAAAGGACTTTGGGTAATTTTTGACCGATTTTGAGAGAATCTTTCAGATCAATAGATGGGATCTCAAAAATAATGGCGTCGCTCGCTTACTCCCCCTCCTAAATGCCAAGTAAGGGATATCTTCGTATCCCTTGTCCCGGAAGCACCTTTGGACTATTTCACGTTAAAGTCCGAATTGCTAGCCGCTGTTTATATGAATTACGAATTCTACCGCTCCCAATTACGCCAGGAAAGGATCCGCCCCGGCCAAACATGTCGACAACACGGGTACATCCTCAAAAGACACCTTCGGCGTTGGCTGGATGCGTGCAAGATTTCCCAGGTCTACGACTCCCTTCTGGTCTTCTTCCCTAGGGATCAGCTTTTAACTGCCGTGGCTCCCGAAATTCGTGCCTTCATTAAGAATAAACGTTGCGCCACTTTCAAGGAGTGCTTGGAAGAGGCCGATGTTTACGCGGGTAGTCACGATTTATACCCTAAGGATGTTAAAAAGGCTCCCCAATCACCCCCCAAAACTAAATTTTATGGCCCTAAGACTCCCCTAAATTGGTTCCAAGATTTACCAAAGTTCCTATTCCCTCAAAGCCAAGAAACTTCCATCCATCTGAACACCGAGACGTTAAGCCCCTAGTTTCTTCGCCCCCAGTTGTGCCGTACCAAAAGAACCCGATCGTCTGCTACACCTGCAGAGTTCCTGGCTATTACCGCACGAACTGTCCTTAAAACTCCTGATTCGCAAACTCTCAGTCTCACCAAGTACACCAAATCTGGGCTGCCCTTGATCCTCCTTAGTCGCCTCAGGAAGCTCCCGATCCTCCCTCGCCTGCCAAAGATCCAGGCCTTCAGGTAAACTTTCTCTTTAATAAGAACAACCCTGGTGGATTGAAGTTCGAGAACGGAACTGTGAACGGTCGCTGAGTATCCACCCTCGTCTGTGACACCGGGTGCACCTGTATTATAGTGTATGAGGACCTACTCCTCCCTGTTGGGCCCGACCACACGAAAATTGCGGTGGTCCACGACTACCTTGGCCGGGTCAGTCGTTTCCCAGTAATTCCTTGTTACATCGCGTGTGACTATATGTCCGGTTGGACCAAAGTGGTAGCGGCCCCAATCCAGTTCTGCTCCGTTTTATTTGGTCAGAAACCCGTAATTCACGACCATCCCGTGGCCAAGCCCGTGATTACCCGTACACAGGCAGCCCTGGAATCCCTTGCACCTGTTCCCATGAAAACCCCAATCGACCCAGAGTTCCAAGCCCTCTGGAGCGATAATTTTTCCAGCGCCCAGGAGTTCGCAACTCTCTTCCCCTTTGGGAGAAAACTAAAGCCCTCGAGCGTGATTCCACCCGAGGTAACAAACGAGTGTCGTATCCCGTGAAGAAGGACTTATTGAGAGGTATAAGACCTAAATGGACCTTAAGTCACGAGAACGAAAATTCAAGCTGGCGCGGAGGTACTGTTGCTACTTCCCACGGAAAGCAACAAACTCCTTAGCCAGTGAAAGGGATCCTACTCAGTCTTCGGGGCTAGAGGACCAGTGGATTACCTTATCCATACTCCGGCGATAGCCAAGGTTTTCCACGTGAATTGTATATATATTATCTCATTAATGTTCCTAATTATGATTTTTGGGGGGTCCACTAAATTGTTTAGTCTTTAGTCCCATATTTATGCCTCCATTTAATTGAGTGTTTTTTTGGTTCCACTGAAATGTGATTTTTTTGTTTAAAATTGTACTAGTTAAATTCTCTAGAATTGAGCTGTTTAAGGCTTATGTATGTAAATTCCCCGCTGAGATCAGATTTACAATTTTTTGTGTGTGTACACCAGTCGTAGCAGGTCAGAATTTCCCTAGACCCTTGATAATTGTAGTTTGACGGGTGGGATGATCCTTTCGTACGCAACGGCTTTGTAAAGCATCATCTTTCAGGTAGGAGATGGGTTAGGGAATTCCACGTGGAATTTATTGTCCAGCACGGAATTTCCTTGCGTTGTAAAAGGTTCTGTTAGGCTTGAATTCGGAAGCGTAACCAAACCTTCCACAAGCGGTAGCCTCGAACCACGTCCACCACGATTCACCTTTACACAAGTTAGAATAGCCTTGGCAAGAAGATTCGAGGCAATTCGAGGGTAGAGCTGTTTCCCACTAAATCCCCCCGCGGGGAGAGCCTCAGACATATATATTGCTCGTTTTCCATGATATAGACACAGAGTTGAGAAGTCTCGCCCGGACCCAAGAACATTCCCCCTAGTTCCCAGTCAGGTGCTAAAAACAAAGCAAAGTGACAGCTGAACTATTTGTGTATTGGAATTAGCCTCAGCCAGTGAGGTAATTCCATTTAACGATCGCTACCGAGTGATTTTTCCGACTTCTCTCATCAACTCCTGTCGAAGCCCTCCTCGTTTGCCCCTCGTTTTCGGGTGGCCGAAATACTCTCCCCTGAGCCAGGCGTTACCCCCCCCCCCCTCCTTTTTTTGGAGAACCGTCATCACTTCAAGTTCCCGCTCCGAGGTTTTGAGCGCCCTCGCCTCACGTGCAGAAGACATTCGTGAAGCCTTACCCCGTCGTCCCACCCAGAATCTTCCGTAAGCCAACCCCTCTCCCCCTTGAGTAACCCATGAAGCGATCAGTGGTTATTGTTATGGGGCCCAAACCATATAATTCAATTCTCTTCAATAGTATTCAAGCGTGTGGCGAATAGCAAGAAACGGGTTAGGTTTTTATACAAATGTGGATCGATTTCCATGTCTTTTCTCGGCCATAAATAGAAAAAGATTATAAATAAATGTGATATTTTTCACTCTTGGACGAATTCCAAGGACAGAGCTAATTTGGACATCTTTTCAGAGGTCACTTCAACAAGATGATTTTGATTAATTCCTCGATTAATTCCTCGGCTTCATTAGTGAGCCGGGCGCTTTTACGAGTCGGAAAATTAAAATGTACATATTTCCATTTGTTTTTCTCTGATTCGCAACAAATTAACTTGGGAGATGAAACATCATTCACGCAATTAAATTTATCCCTCTCCTCCCCCTCCCTCTCTCCCTTTCTCTCCCTATCTCTCTCTCAATTTCATTCTGAAGCGCATCTACAGATGAGATAATTTTAAATTATATTAGAAACAAGCACCCATAATTAGTGCTTTAGGCTTACTTAAATTTGGTTCAGAAAAATATGAAACTAGTCTTAACCGACGAGGGCATCTTCATTTAAATTGGAAAGAATGAGGAGGACAAGAAATGAAGGAAAACAAGGAATATGAATGAAGGTAGAAGGTCTCTGATGACAATAACTGCATTAGTATTGTGATCCCTAAAGGAGTAGTGTATGTATGGCGTCCTATAAGCGAACAGAGAACACATTACTAGGCGCATAAACTAGAAATACGAACTTGCGCTCTTATGTAAGGGAAGCAGTAAGTAGTAGAGAAAAGTGAATCAAAAAAAGGAGAAAAATTCGAGAAAAGCAGAGAAGCGTCAGCTGTAGTTAAAGAGGGTGCGGATGAACATATAGTCATCCAGGAGCAGATGTGCCTAGCGGAAGTGACGGGGCGGGAGTATTTTGTGGTTAGTGGGCCTTCGCTAGGTATTTGTTGAACCCCCCCTCCCACCTCAATCTCTCTTCACCACCACTTTCTTGAACCCTGTTACACAGAGTCGGAATACTCTCGTCATCCGTAAGTATTTCCTGTTGCATATACAACGAGGCGAGGAATGAACAGAGTAATTTCATATTCTATGTACAAAAAAAACAGAGAACCCCTTTGCCCTTCAAGAATAAGACTAATTTCTCAATACTCCTATAAACTATTTACAGCAGACTATATTCTATTTTTAACACTCAAATATACAAATATAGAATGGTTGGGTTTCTATTATGGGGGGGCTCTCTGAAGGTCGTCCCTAATTATGAGGGACGCTTGTAGGTAATCGTGAGAACAACCCAAGAGCCTTGGAAGGGGGGCGCTGGTTGATAGCGCCCCGGTTGTTTAGCGTGCCCTTCCTTAATTCCCACGAGAGTAATTTTGTTGATTGCTATGGGGTGCCCTAAGCCTAGGGGCGGTCAAATAACCCAGAGGATAAGCATAGACCACACCAGGACAGAACACCGGTATTTCGAGAGTTACGTAATCCCGAGGAATTGCGATTGACGAGAAGAATGTGCAGCGGTTGTTTTCCCGATTCATAAGGCCTTGAAGCAGGAAGATTGAGTAAGGTCAGGATATTGAAGTCACCAAAGCAAAAATAGAATTATTATTGAACTAGATCTTATTGCACTTCACAAAAGTTCTTTAATTAAGTTTTAAGTGCTATTTCTGACATAAATTAAGTTCGAGGTCAAGTGTGAGCAAAGTTCAAAGGAGGTCGGACGAATAAAGCCTTTATGAGTTACAGCTTAATGCCTGCGTTATGCACACGACTATATACAAAGATAAATTACACGAATCTGAGAGATCGGACTAAACGATATATAACGCGATATATTGCTTTATAAAACAGTAATCTTATTCCCTCTGTTCTGGCTTCACATAGGTATATATATTCAATTTAAGCCACGCCCTACAAAACTCAATTTTGATTGACTACTGCCGAACATATTGATAAGAAAGGCACTCCGACTATTGGGTAAAATTCTTTGTGTGCGGTATTATGTTGCCATGGCTACAAATTTCTGACCGGCTTCTATTTGTTTAACAGTGATAGCTAACCGATTTTTTCCTGGATTCTGCTTTGATTATTATGTTTAACAAAGAATGCCTCGACGAACTCTAACAGAGATAACTGTGGTCCGTTTACTACCGTGTGCCCTTCTCGTAAGCGGAGCTAACTTTACTTTTCTCCCTCTCTGTACTGTATGTGTGTAGCGACTCTCGCGTGTGTCCTATTTTAACCGTACAGGCCGGTTGCTACACTATCATTTTTGAAGAATTTCTTACTCCCAAGCTCTATAACGGTAATTTTGTATAACCTATCTCTTAGGGACGGGCATAGTAGATCGCTTTGCACTTGTTGTGTAGAAAATTTAATCATCCTGTAATTTACAGTAAGGAAGATCTATCGTAGGTAACATAATTTTGCTGCGGATCGACCAAACCACTTTGCCTTCTCCAAAGCATAACAGACTTTAAGGAAAATATCTCTCTCCTCCCGAAATACTTCACTCGTAGTTTCTAAAATTGCAGGAAGAGATAACTGACCTTTACACGATAATTAAGGCCTATATATCCAACAGTAAGGGGGTGACATCTGGCAACAATATATTAAATTTATCAGGTATATGAGATGGTCGGACTTTACCGAATGAAAGCAGCTTCCAACATGACAGAATTGAGATATGATGTGGATTGTAACTGTAATAGAGCGAATTTGCGTTGAAAGATCTAGTAAAACCTTTATTTTGGAGTTGATATTAAAAATATAGCCCCTTCCTCCATGATCGTTCGTGTGGAGAGGCACTAAATATAAAAACAGCAATGGGATTGGGATATTATTTAAAGTTAGATAACGGGCAAAATATGAAAATAATAATGCATATATTTTACCCTCTTATTACATAGGGGTAAGATAATGGTAAACAACTTGAGGTGCATACTAAATTGGGACACACATAAAATTTATAATTTGTAAAGATTTATTCAAACAGGAAAAATAAATATTGTACTATAAAGATAAAAAATTTAGGGTTAATGAGTTGTTTAAATTTTATGAATAAAATCATTTGAAGAGAAACATTGCACTACTAATTTTCAGATAGCCTCGTGAACATTAGTCCCATGTTATCAAGAAAAGTCGTCAGATTCGATCAAGGCTGATTCAAATGGCCCACATATTTCATTTTATTTGATATTCACGTTGCCAAGTAGACATGCCTGGTTGTACCTAATCATTTGGTAAGGTTGAGGAGGATTTAGAAAATGACCAAAGTATAAAAACACCTATGATGTGAATCATTTAAAGACGTTGATAAAAAACCGTTTATTAATTTTACCGTTTTTTATAGTTGGTATGCTCACCTCTTGCCTCACCTACTATTTTCAAGCGTTTACGATACAACCCAAGAAGTTGTTTCAATAACAGGTTGCATTTGCTGAAGAATAGATTATGTATGATGACCAAAAATATGATGTGAATGTCTGACAGGAGAACGTTCTCGTGGCATTTTTTCTTTACAATCAACACAAGTGTTCAGTTTCATTCAAAGCATGAGAATTCCGTGATCATTACGTGCTATCCAAACCGTTGAGTCCAGAATTTTATAGTTGTTGTGAAGCAATAGCCCGATCTTAGATGGCATCCGCACGAACATTAACAACTTCACATGTATTTATAACATTTTCTTGGTTTGGAATAAATAAAATAACATTCGTCTAACATCACCGTTTGATAAAAGACACTATACCACGAATTCTTATCCTTTTTAATAACTAACGTCATTTTAAAAGTAGTAAAACAAAACAAAAAAATTTAATGAAGTGTGGCTTCTTGCGAAGGTTCTGATAGTATTCAATGTCTTCCATTGAACGTCGCTAATTTTTATATTTTTGAAAAATTGGTTGACGAACAGACCAGACATCAAATTCATCGTTAAGACTGAGGTGCATAAAATCATCTTCAGTCCAGAGATGCAGAAATCGACAAAACACGTTCGATTTCCAATGCCTATTAGTGAGACCTTATCTTTGGGATAACTTGGAACGGTTTTACTCGGGCCGTTTAACGATATTTTTTAATGTTATAACATAGGAGTGTCTTTCTTCGTAACGTAAGATGGTAAGAAAAGCTTAACTGCAACTTCGCATTTCTTCTCAATGCTTTTTATAGATTAAAACCCTGATAATAGAATGAGGCGTTCGGCAGGGATGGGGGGCGTGCAAGTTACTCGAACAGTTTGTGCGGATTGTTTTGGGAATAAGTGTGGATAGAGTAGGTGCGGAATTTATCGGCTGGGCAACGTAGGAGTGAGTAACCAGGGATTTTGGCCAGATAAGAAGTTGCTAGTTCATGCCCTCGAGTGCCACTCCCCTAAGACTCCTCTCTAAATATGTCGAGGGACGAAGGCGTGTGACCCAAAAGTCTCAAAAAGGTACACACGTCTGTAATCCATGCTGCCACTGTCGGCGCTGGGCTCTGGTACAATTGAATTGGGGGATGGTTAATACCTTCCAACTAGATTGCAATATTATTAAGGTTGCTCCTTGAATGAAAATACGTTTTCCGGATTCGTTTCAAGGGTTATTCGAAAGATAAACACCTCTACAAAAATAAACTTT
This sequence comes from Ceratothoa steindachneri, assembly GCA_963969495.1. NCBI lineage: Eukaryota > Metazoa > Arthropoda > Malacostraca > Isopoda > Cymothoidae > Ceratothoa > Ceratothoa steindachneri. The sequence continues at coordinate 40,143,889 of OZ018319.1, forward strand.
AATAGAAATAATAATAAGAACAAGGGCACATATAAATATGAAATCTAAATAATAATTAGTACGACCAAAGAAAATTATGACCGGCAAAAAATTAAGGAAAGTAGGTCCGGGAAAAATATATAAGTGATTTAATAAGTTGGATTAAAGGAAAGACTTAGCAAGTCTATTAGCGTTACACAAAATGGGGCAATTCTTCTTAGGACTGGGAACGAAGAGGTGGGACTTACGAGGAAAGGACTCCTGTATACCTCTGATGGATGAACTGGGGAGGTGGAAGACCAATGTCCAGGTCTTTGTCGATGGGGTTCCGATGCGAAAGCATCTAGAAGGACTCTGAAGGGGGTTGAGATTACCTCAGCACCAGGGACAAGTAATCACAAATCGAGATTCATCTGCGGGACGGCAGGAAGTCTCAACCAAGGTAGTGAGACGAGAGAAACCCAGGAAAATCTTCTGAGGCGTAAAGGAGGTTTCTGTAATCTTCCTCTGATCAGGGCGGATTACGCGAAGTCGATCTGCTAACGAGATCACAAGGGCGTGGGGACCACTTCACGGAGGACAGATACTCGGATCTGGACGGCAAAAAGCTTGGGCTCTCTCTATCTGCTAAGGTTTTGCAGACATCACGTTAAAGAGGAGCCACATCCATGGTCGTCAGAAGGTTGTGTGCAACAAGCTGTTTCAAGGGATATCGGACGCGGCTTAAGCAAACATCGACCTCGATAATTTCGGAGCATCGACGAGGCGAAAGGGAAATAAGCGAGATTCCCTTTTACCCAAAAGGGGGGGAAGATTGACACGCCGACTGAGTGAGCCTCAGAGCGGGAGGGCGTTATCAAACTTTGGGAAGACGGTAATAAAGCACCCAAAATTAAATTCAGCTGCGCTGATCCGTCTTGGGCAGGGAAATTCTGTGAGATAACGGTGTATTAAGTTTCATGCTCCCACACGCTTCCCTTCCTAAGATGAAATTTCACAGACACGTCAGGGATGGGAAATGTCATTCCCCAAAATTGGAGAGAAGGGAATTGGAGAAAACAATTTACCTGGCAGGATAGATGCAAATAGGGAAATCTTAACTTTGTGCCTACATAGCTGCGAAGAAAAATCAATTTATATCAGGTTGTGGAACTTAGGAGTTAACGATAGGTAACAATAATACCAAAACAAACAAACATGGTGACCATTACAATTAATTACAAAAGAAAATAAATAAATAACACTGTCCAACAATGATTTTGTTAAGGAAATGAGAAAGTAAAGGGTCTTTCAATAAGGTCACTCGACTTTTAAATGTAATTAAAACAAGTTGTGTGCAATATATGCAATCAATTTATTTTAAATTTGAAAGCAAATTTTATGGTATTAAGTGTGAAATATGACGTCGTTCAAATGTCCTCCTCGGCTTCGCTTGGTGGAACATATTCAGGAGGCCCAATTTTCAATGACTTTGTCGCATAAATCTGGCTAAATTTGGTGGATGAGGTTCGTTATGTTGACTTTGAAGACATCAACTGTTTGCAGATTATTCGCATAGACCTGCTATTTAAGGTAGCCCCATAGAAAGTAGACTAATGGCGTTAAATCGCATGATCTCGGTGGCAAGTTGACGTCGCCACCGCGCGAGATGTCCCTACCCTGAAATCACTGGGGCAAAATGTCTATCGTGTGGTGCGCAGTGTGGGACGTAGCGCCGTCCTGTTGGAACCACATGTCATCAGTATCCATATCAGGCAAATAATTCAATTAAGCCAACAAGAAGTTGCTTATCATCGATCTGTAGGTGTCGCCGTTGACGGTTATGGCAATCCCATCTTCGTTCTCCAAAAAAGATGGACCGATGATTACGTTAGACGAAAATTCGCACCAAACAGTGACTTTGTTGGGATGCAATTGGTGCTGGTTTATCTTATGTGGATTGTTTACGTCTCAAATCCGACAATTCTGCTTGTTTACAAATCCATTCATCCAAAAATGGGCCTTGTCGCTGAAGATGATAGAAATCGCATAATGCGCGGAAAGTTTGTCGAACGGAGCACTGATTTTGATAATAACATTTGATGATTTGCACACGCTGTTCAACGCTATAACCTTGCATCGGGACTTGCCAAGTACACAGTGAGGTTGCCAGCTGTCGCTTTAACAACATGGCCACTATCGCCTAACAAAGCTCGAGCTTTCTTGTTGGAAGACCCTTTAGTTTTCTAATGTAGTTTTTTGAGTAGATTACAAAAATGACCATTATTTTTTATGAAATGACTTCAGTTTTTGTAACCTGCACATTTAATTTTTTATTAATATTAGATTATTCAGTATATATATATACAATAGCATATATTTTTAGAATATTTAGGCTTCTTTTTATGTACAACATTTTGTCTGTCTCTGTGAACAGTCCAGCAGAAGTCAGCAAGCATTGCAGGACTCCTTTTCCTTTATAATGATTTTCTATAGTAGCAATATCTTAGTGGAATCTTTCACCATGTTCATCGCTGACGTTTGCTGGATTCTCTAGCAAGAAAGACAGATGGGAATGCAAAAGATGCACCTTTAGGAACATACTACATCCCAACTCATTATAAGACCTTATCAAATTCTGAACAAGAATGTGGTAATTTTCTGAATTGTGCCTTCTAAGGAGACCATTACATACACCTTTGAAACTATGCCAGGCCTCAAAGTCTGGCTTGACCAATTTTTCCACAAACTTATAATCTACCATAGTTGTGGAATTGGGTTCAACAAAGATTCCTTCTTTAATTTTAGCATCACTAATCTTAGGAAATTTGTTTTCAAATATAAATAGGATAGATGGTTATGCTTTAAGGCTTTCATAAATTGTTTCATTAAACCTAATTTTATGTAAAATGTTGACGAAATTATGTTTTCTTTAGGAACTAATGGTTCAGGTATGACATTTTGACAGTCTACTTTTCTCTCTTCTCTTTAAGGCCATTCTGAGCGTATGTAATGTGCTGCTTGAGGTCTACTGTTCCACTAGCACAAAAACACGTGAATTTTGTGTAGCCTGACTGCAAACTATTTAAAATCGCTACTACCTTAAGGTCAGCACAAATCAACCATTTATGTTCACTGTATTTAATGCTTTTTAAAATGAAATCTAAATTCTCATAAGTTTCTTTCAAAACAACAGAGTGAGCTACTGGTATCGATGGTAGTTTATTTCCATTATGCAGAAGCACGGCTTTACTACTATATAAAGAAGCGTCAATGAAAAGTCTCTATTGACTGGGTTCATAATGTATATTTAATTCTTCAAAGAGAAGTGGAATATTATTACAGTAGCATACTGGTATCGATGGTAGTTTATTTCCATTATGCAGAAGCACGGCTTTACTACTATATAAAGAAGCGTCAATGAAAAGTCTCCATTGACTGGCTTCATAATGTATATTTAATTCTTCAAAGAGAAGTGGAATATTATTACAGTAGCATAAATTGTTTTCGAATGAAAATTTGTCTTGTACTTTGTTTGACCGAATGCAAAACTTAGTAATTCGAACATCTTCTGCTACAAAATTTCTTTCTTTTAGTCTCGAGGCTAGTAATTCACTATGTTACTTTTTTAAGCTTGGATCTCTTACAAGATAATCTAGATCAAGTTGTGGGAAAGGTTTTGGAGTAGTATCAACAGTTTCAGGAACATAAATTTAAGTTTCTGGTTCACATGATTCCATATCTGATTCTTTAGAGTTAGACACAACAATTTCTGCAGTTTGTACATGTACATGAATGTCTTTTGAGTGATGTATAGGCCGAAGAGCAGATTCAAGGTTGTGATGTACCACATCTGAAGCGTACTTCGTTGTTTTACCTAAAGTATGGAAATTATATCCATAAAATTTAAAGTTATGTACATATGTGTTATAAAAATAAAATGGTTCTAAACTTAATTAATTTTCTATTTAAAATAAAATTATATTACTGTATCGCACATTAAAATATAGGTATACTGGTCAATAAAAAATTACTTACTTTGTATGTCTACCAATCAGAAATAACAGTCAGTGTCATGATCTTGGGGCTCTCGCCTTGCCATTGCAACAGAAAATTGAAGCAATTTTTATTTTTCCTTTCAACCATTGTGATAAAGAATTAAAGCATGTCGAGGAACAGATATGTGGTGCCCATGGTTTATCTTGGTCACCAAGTATATATCTAAAAGACAAATTATATCATTTTTCACTCGAGAAGAAATTTTTCTGATTTTTTATAAATGTTACTCAACCACATATGTAGCAGAATTTATCTTAGTAATTTTTACACTGTCCTCTTTGAATTCTAATTAAAATTGTTGCTTTTATTTAATATTTAATTTAGTGAAATAACCTGAAAATAAGAAATAAAAGAATGAAATTCGTTGAAATCTTCAAAATTTGGAAAAAATTGGAGTCATTTCGATAAAAATGACTTCCATTTTTGAAATCTATACATTATGATAGACACTGTAATTAAAGGCAATATATACAGAGGGGCAAAGTTTAATAATATATACAATTCCGAATGCACACCCTGGGTGACTCGATTTTACGAGCTAGGGAAAAGCTCCTCTATGGGGTTCTTACTAAGGCAGTCAGCGATACAATTTTCGAAACTTTAATATAAAATACACGAAATTGGTACTTCGTCAACAGTAAACTCCATCGCATGAGTCTACCGTTTTGACTTTTACTGTTTTTTTAAATAGGCTAATGGGTGGTGATCCGTTTTGATCACGAATTTCTTTCCCAATAAATACATTTTAAATTTGTGTACCCCCCAAACTATCGCGAGAACCTACGTTCTATGGTCGCGTAGCTCTTCTCATGCGGCGAGAGCTTCCGGCTCGCGTATGCAATCGGATGGCTACAATCATCGTCGTATCGCAACGCCGCGCATCCTACTTTTTCGTTTAACGCGTCGGTCCTGATTCTGAAAGGGTTGGCCGGATTGGGGAATCTAAGAGTGGGAGCAGAATTGAGCCTATCCTTAAGTTGGTCAAAGTGAGCGGATGCCTTGGAGTTGCACACAAAGGGGTCTGGGAATTGTTTCTTTAACATGGCCATAAGGGAAGGAGCTAAGGGGGAAAAATTGGGGACAAAACGCCGTAGAAAGATTTGGATCCCAAAAAAGAGCGGAGATAAATTATCCCCCTTCAAACAGGTTTAGATTCTGGTCCATGAGCGGGATCGGTTCCGCGTCAAAAACCGTTACAGAATTCAATTTCCGGAAATCTACACTCATTCTGAAAGTTGAATCTGTCTTCCTTACCATTACAGTGGGCTAGCAGAAATCAGAGTTAGAGGGTTCAATGATACCCAGGCAAGGGAGTACGGTTTAGTGCGACTATGCTTCTGTGTTTATAGAGAGATGTCATTTATGAAATGACGTTCACAATCCAGCTAATAACTTTATAAGGTCGCCTATTTTGGGATCGCCAGTTTTATGTTCAGGGTAAGTAGGCCTTTTTTTGGATTGTAAGGCGATCCTATAAGAGTTTGATAAAGTGGATTGCTTACAGGTTTCTTGACGTACGGTCCGAGGGGTATTAACCGATCAAGGTTTGTAAGTAAATGACTTTTTTTGTAAAGGAATTAAACACTTGTATTTTTATACCACTTTGAAATGTTTACACTTAGGGTAAATAATTAATTTGCGCAACAAAATATGGTAAATCGAGTTATAATGGCAAGAACAAAAATAATGGATTCACAGAGTGGTGAATTAAGAGTCTAATAATTGATCAATGAATAACTAAATGAATGAATCAATAATGTGTCAATAATCATTATTTGAATAAAATGGTCTCTTATTTATAACAGGCAGCAATTTGGAGGCGACGCGTAGCTCCGCCTTCCCTGGGTAGCTGCGGCAGGGCTTAGCTACCTATCAGTCTAGCGGAGCCTGTGATTAGTTAAAGCCTAGCCTGTGATTGGCTGAAATTCTCCACTTCTTATCTTAATTTGGAATATCTCTAACCTGCGAGGGTATCACCGAGACGCCGTTTGCTTAAAGCTACAAGGTGAACTTATCAAATTTTACATTAAGGTGAAACATCTTTTGTCGCCGATTCTGTTTCCTATTCCAGATAGCTTTAATTAATCTGTTTGCCTATCTGCTCTCACACTCGGGTGCGATAACTTTAAATTGTGGTCGGGTTTCAATTCAGACGTTCTAATCAGATTGCGTTGGTTCGCAAGCCGTCTCCAAATGACCTTGTTTTATTGCTCCTACCATTACATTTTTGAAACTTCGAGCTGGAAAAATGTGTATTTGTCCTTCTCTCTCTCTCTCTCTCTCTCTCTCTCTCTCTCTCTCTCTTTCTTTCTTTGTATGTGTGCAGTGATTGTGCACTACAACTTTACCAGTTGAGCCTTTTGTGGGGGTTCCAATTGGTGGTTTAAATCGAGTTCCTCGACGGGTTCTTCACTGAAACCGTGGAGTTCAGGTAGGAGGTGCTCCTTATCTGACTCGACGCAAACTGTCTGTATCAAATTGAGAGGCTTGGGGGAAAGGGGGTAAGCGGCTTCCATTACCGCCTCTTCGTCAAGCGCGACTATGTTATTAATACACGCACGGTGGTCGTATGGCTTAAGCATGCATTTGTCCTTCTCTATATCTCTCTCTCTTTCTTTGTGTGTGCAGTGATTGTACACTACAACTTTACCAGTTGAGCCCTTAGCGATGGTTCCAATTGAGGGTTTAAATCGAGTTCCTGGGCGTTTCCTTCACATGAATCAAGGATTGCAGGTAGGGGGTGCTCCTTATCTGACTCAACGCAAACTGTTTGTATCAGATTGAGAGGCTCGTGGGGGGTGTGGGAGTAAGCGGATTCCATCACCGCCTCTTCATCAAACGCGACTATGTTATCAATACACACGCGGCGCTGATATCGTTTAAGCATGTTTATGTGTTCTAACTTAATACCGGAGGGGGTCTTTATGAGGTAGTCAACTATTTCTCTTGCTTCTAAAACGGGGATCGGGTCTTTCCACTGTGAAAGGAGCTTATTAGATTCAGTAGAGAGGAGGAGCAATACCTCATCCCTAGGTCGGAGGCGTCGATCTTTTGCCTTTACTTCAAAATAAGTCAGGTATTTCTCCAAATTAAGATCCTATATCTTTATTCCGGCATTTCGGGGCATTCCTTTAAGCGGTTCCTCAGTTCTAATACGTACGAATACGAAGTTTACATTTCTTCATCGAGGCGGGGATTTGCCAACAATTCATTGAGAATACTCATACGGCCTCGGACGTTTCGCCTATAAAGGAGTTTGAACGGGGCGAACCCTAAAGTTCTATGAGGCATTTCATAGCATGCAAAGAGAGCGACTGGCAGATACCAATGCCACACTTGAGGCTGAGCGTGGCATAGCTTATTCAGGATGGTCTTCAGAGTCCCGTTTAATTTTTCGCAGATTCCGTTTGCAGCAGGGTGGAAAGGGGTTGTGAAGAGGTTTTATCAGGAGAAGTTCTCTCATGTGTTCCATGAGTTCGGAGGTAAATTGTCTACCTCGGTCAGACAATATCTCTTTAGGGATGCTGACTCGAGAAAAAATAGTTATTACCACTTCCGCGCACGTTAGGCTATCAATTCTTTTAAGGTGGCCTCTTATGAAATTTCAAAAATAATTTGCAAATCTGGAAAGCGCCATAATATAGGAGATACGGTAATTTTGCCGGTAATGGCCATTGTAGTTTAAAGAGAAATGAATCAACTTCCACAGAATAGAATTAATGTAATCCCGCTCAGTAATTCATCATTATAAAAAACAATGCTTTGATGAATTGGCTGTGGATGTTGAAAAACTAATAGTCTCTCAAATTAAAGTATGACAGTTTGCCATTTAACTTGACAAATCTAAAGTGGGCTTGTGGTAACTAGTTTGGGGAAGGGGTACGTCACCAGATTTTGAGATTACAGTAAATCACCAGCCTATTGAAGGAGCTACTAGTTGTAATTTTGAGGTGAAGGATGACTTTACGGCGAATTATTTATCTGACTCCAAATATAATTGTTTTAATGGTGTTCTTCTTGGCTGGGCTTGTCAAAGGTTCAAGGTAAAGATGGCCTAGCAAAATAAACTCTGTATTCTAACGAAGGAATATTATGATTGCACTCGGCGAGAGAGACGGAGAGTATTAAGCAAGAGACTAGTAGTCTATATATTATTCGACGTGAGTAAGAGTTAAGGGAGAGACAAGATTTGCGGTTTTCAGTGGGAGCGTGAATGCGGACGTATTTCTTATTATTCTCTCTGATTCTTTCTGAGTAACTACTCATTAACTGATTGTGTTCTTACTATTTATATTTGTGCTCTAAATAAAGAGGGCATGACCTAGACATGGAACGGCTACCGTCAGGCGGCCTACTTCCATTTCTTCTACGCTGACATGATAAATCCTTATTTGTCTTTTGATTCAACTTTCGCTGCACAATCTCATATAGTCAGCAGCTGCGTTTACTCGGGCTTTTCCTGAAATAAATATCCGTCTTTGATTACTCTATCTCTAGAAACAACTTAGGCAGCTTTATCAAACGCAGGCGTTCAACCATTTCTTTTTTGTCTATTGTCTCTCACGCTTCTTACCCCATATGTGCCTTTACAAAATTGATACATTTAATAGGGCATGCTTGGATTTAATAGGACCGATTCGCGCACATTTGTGGAGGTATATTTCTGGCCTATTGAATCTTAAAATTTGGGGGGGCCGGAAGCCGACCTATGCGAAATCCTCTGCGATCAGCGTCTTGGTCATATAAGTGATGAGCACTTAACCCTGGAACCACATCGTGGAGAGATTTTCACCCGAGCGCATGGTATGGTCACGTGATTCATAGCCATGGAAGCGTGGGAGCAGGCTCCGCCACTCAATTCCTTCAGTGCTTTGTGTGACGTTTTGAAGGGTGAGTGTGCGCTCTCACTCGGTGTTTGGAATTTTCCATCACGGAGGAAAGTTTATGATTTGAAATTCACCCAACGTTATGGTGACTGTGAGAATTTTATCAGGGTGATATATTCCCTACGTTGTGATGACCGTACTATTTTGTGAAATCTTACGTGTGTTTCTTTTCAGGTATTAAGTTTTTTATTTCAGGAATAACAAAATTATGGCAGGTCGAGGCAAGTGGCTCAGTAAATAAGGTCTTTCGGACATAATAAACAGATCAGTCCTATCATTACAAGATAGTAGTGATAGTGAAGGTGTTAATAACGTTGAGTCACATGTTGATAATGAAAGTGAATTCAGTGACAACCTAGAAATAGATGAACTATACGATATTTTTTTTTTTTTTTTTTTTAATTAAGGGGCTATCTGGCGACTGCCGACTAAGGCATAAGTTGCCGTAAACAAACAGCCTAATTTAGGCTACTTTAAAAAATTAAACAGAAAACAATAAAAAGGAATAACAATAACAATAACAAAGCAATAACAAAACAATTACAAAAACAACAACAACAATTAAATCGCGTTAAATAAAAGGGAGAAGGCCGGCCTCCCCCAAAAAGTCAATAAGTCCACCAGTCAAAGTACACGCACTCATCCCGAGAACAAGGGACAGGCGGTAGCGACCCCGCCCATCCCGGTACCGGGACAGGTGTCGTGCGCGAAGATCACCCAGACTGGGACATTCGACAAGAATGTGCCGAACAGTCTGGGGGACGACGCAGTCGTTGCAATAGGGCGCAGGCGAGCGCTCCATCAGATAGCGATGCGTCACACGAGTGTGTCCGATTCGGAGACGACAGAAAGCAACCTGAAGCCGCCGCGGCATTGGGGGATAGGTCCATGGGAACAGTCTTGGCGCAATGGCACGCAACTTTAAGTTCCCTTCGACCGTCTCCCATCTTCTTTGCCAAGCAGTCCGAAGAGCTGCCCGTATTCCTGCCATGTAGTCGGTGTGAGGAAGAGCGAAACGCTGGTCCGGTCGCAGAGTCCTCGCGGACTCTTTGGCGCCCTCATCGGCGCGCTCATTCCCCGCAATTCCTACATGTCCAGGAACCCAGCAGAAGATAATCTCGACATCTGCCCGGCTCGCCAAAACCGTGGCGTCACGGATATCGCGAACCAGGGGATGCGGAGATTCCAATGCCCCGAGAGCACTCAGGGCGCTTTGTGAGTCGCTATAGATCACAATCCGGTCTCCGAACCGGGCACGTCGCGTAATCTCCCGTACCGAGTGGTGTATTGCCACCAGCTCGGCCGTGAAGACAGACGCAGCGCCTGGTAGAGCCCCGCTGACTTCAAACAGAGGGGATACGGCGTGGAAGCCGACCCCCTCTTGGGACTTGGAGCCATCCGTATACACTGGCACGGTACCAGCGTGACACGATGTGTGCTCCAAAAAGGTCGAACGCAATACTCCCGGCGCAGTACAAGCTTTGGGAGCAGAGGCGTGGCGACAAATAGCCAAATGTGGTACCCTCCAGGGTGGCGTCCTGGGCAGAACCAGGGGCGCCACCGGCCCGAGAGCTATATCTACCTCTCGAAGGAGTTTCCTGGCCCTAAACCCAAAGGGCTTAGGGTATGACTGGCGTCTCTCGGCGGCATAGGCACCATCGAGATCAGCTGCGGATGCAGTGAGAGCTGTTGGCGACTGAGGGAGGCGTCGGGCTCGCGCGTACAGGCGAGTGATGCACTGCACGCGGCGCAGAGCGAGTGGCATCTCCCCAGCATCGACCAACAGGCTCTCAATGGGGGAAGTGCGGAAGGCACCGGTCGCAAGGCGAAGGCCGGTGTGGTGGATCGAATCCACCTTCCGCAATAAACGCTCGGCTGCGGATGCATAAAACTCGCATCCGTAGTCGAGCTTCGAGCGAACAAAGGATCGATAAAAAAGTAAGGCGGTAGCCCTATCAGCGCCCCAAGCGCTGAACGTCACGGAACGAAGAATGTCCATGGCGCGGGTACAAGAGACCCTAAGGCTGCGAATATGAGCTTCCCAGGTGAGGCGTCGGTCGAATACAAGACCAAGGAAACGGTGCGACTCAACCACATCCAGGCGCACCCCATTAAGAAACAAATCTGGGTCGGGGTGAAGCCGTGGATGGCGGCAGAAGTGCACCACCTTAGTCTTGGCCAAAGAAAACCGAAACCTGTGCGCTTCGGCATAGTGAGAGACGCGGTTAAATGCCTGTTGGAGTCGACGCTCCAGAGTTGGCATCTGGGCCGCGCCAAAAGAGATCGAAAGGTCGTCCACGTAGAGCGTAGCGAGAACATCTTCCGGCAGCACCAAGGTGATGCCGTTGATGCTCAGGGCAAAGAGTGTGACACTGAGGACACTTCCCTGCGGGACACCCTCTTCCTGCTCCTTTGGGCCGGAGAGGGCTCCCCCCACCCGTACGCGGAATCGACGATCTCGCAAAAATTCAGATATAAAAATTGGGAGGCGTCCCCTCGCCCCCATCGTGTGGAGAGTCTCCATGATACCGTATCGCCATGCGGTATCATAGGCCTTCTCCAGATCAAAAAACACCGTGGCGTAGTGCTGTCTACGAAGGAAAGCCTCGCACACGGCACTTTCCAGTCGGAGCAGAGCATCCGACGTGGAGTGGAACTTACGGAAGCCGCACTGTGCAGAAGAGAGATGGCCTCCGCTGTCCAGGAAATAGGCTAATCTAACATTTACCAATTTCTCCATCAACTTGCACACGCAAGAGGTTAGAGAGATTGGGCGGAAACCGGTCGGAGTAGAGTGATCTCTCCCCGGCTTGCGAAAGGCGAGCACAGTAGCGATTCGCCAGGAGTCTGGGAGAACACCTTCCACCCAGATCCTGTTGAACAAATCTAACAGAAAGGCCATGCCTCGCTCACCCATGTGTCGAAGCATGGCGTACGGGACATCGTCCGGACCATGGGCGGTGTCCGCGCACGAAGCGAGAGCGGAACGCAACTCACTCACAGTAAACTTGTCGTTGAAGGGTTCTCCGCCTCTGGAGGTAAAGTCCAGCCGGCGGCCTTCCGCGACATCACGACGTGCATTGAATGCTGGCGGAGCAGCATCACGGCTAGAGAATGCGGAAAAAGCGGTCGCTAAGGATTCCGCCACGGACGCGGGGTCCGAGATTGCGGTCCCATTCTCCTGGAGAACGGGAGGGGGGTCCTGCGAGAACTTGCCCCGAATCCTTTTGACTCGCTTCCACACCTCAGCTAAAGGGGTCTTCCCGTTAAGTGAAGACACGTATGCCCGCCAAGAAGAGCGGCGGGCGTGCTTCGAAATATACCGGAACCTAGCCCTAGCCCGACGAAATTCAGCGACAGTGAAATCGTTCGGGCGGCGCTTATAGCGCATGTAGGCATAACGCTTCTGTTTGAGGGCCGTCTCACACTCGGCCGACCACCATGGGAGTGGTCGGCGTGCAAAACGGCCAGACGTCCTAGGAATAGTAGTCAGGCCTACGGCGATGAGGTTGCCGGAGAAGAACTCAACGGCCTCATCTACCGACCTAAACTCCTCGACTGAGATAGAGAATTCAGTCATTTCCTGAAATGCAGGCCACCGCGCCCGCGCCAAGCACCACCGAGGTGGTCTCTCAGGCGGCAGTTGCCCTGAAAATGATATTTGAATGGGAAAGTGATCACTACCATGGAGGTCATCGACCACTCCCCAATCAAAATCAGGCTGTGCATCCGAAGAGCACAAAGATAGGTCAAGGCAAGAAAATGAAGCGGTTCTCGGACAGTGATGCGTAAACTCATCCACGTTTAGGACACCCATCTCAAGCTCTTCGATCAGATCGGCAAGGACTTGTCCCCTGGGATTTATGGAGTAATCTCCCCAGAGAGGATGCCTGCCGTTCAGATCTCCAAGCAAGAGATAGGGCCTCGGCAACCGTGCCACGACGCGGCGGAAGTCCCCCACGTCGAAGTCAGCTGACGGTGGAATGTACGCAGAAATGATAGTATACCTCCTATCCAGGTGCAGCTGCACAGCCACTGCCTGAAAGGAGGTATCTAAAGAGAAAGGAAGAACGGAGACATCATGCCGGGTGTAAACCGCGCATCCCCCAGCCCGGCCATCCCGCGGTGGTGGGGTCGCAAGACCCTTATACCCCGGGAGGGCAGGCAGCGGGCACGCGCCTAGCATGGTCTCCTGCAAAAAAATAGCTAACGGGGAACGGGACGAGACGAGCCTCCGCAGCTCCTCCCAGTTGGCCCGGAGTCCACGGCAATTCCATTGAAGGAATATGCCCTCCAGGCCTAGCTCGGAGGAGACGCGGGGGCCCTCCTCGAATTGAAGACCCTCACGGGAATGGCCGTACGCTTCCCGGGGGCAGAACCCCGGGCGCTGTTGGCCGGACAAAGCGCTGAAGGCGCTGTCGCCTTCGAGGACTTATTGGGGGAGGTTGGGCTCGCCATGCGAGTCTTTTCCTCCCTCCGCCTCGAAACCTTAGGCGGGCGTTGTGGCTTCGGAGGCGGGGGGCCCTCTTTTCGAGGAACCACCGTCTCCGAGCCACTCGCTCCACCTCGGGGCGTGGGCGAAGGGGCCGAAGCTCCTTTGTTGCTGTCCTCCTTTCGGGGAACAGCTTTAGGAACCCCGGAAGATGGCCTAGCGACCATCTTCAGGGGTGTTGCCTCCTGTGAGTCTAACGACTCTGTGGAGGCGCGTGGCCGTTTCGCCTTACGGGAAACGGTCACGCTGGGGGAAGAGGGGGGAGCCCTGGTATTAGCCGGGGCTGGGTGTGAACCCTTTTTGCCGCCAGCTCTACCAGGGGAGCGCCCGGGTGTAGTAGAGCCCGCAGAAGGGCTCCGAATGGGCGCGGAAACAACCGTGCTCGTTGGCCTGGATGGGCCAGGAGCAGAGGGTGCTTTTGTAACTATTGAGGCATATGACGTCCCAGGCAGAGCCGGGCGCGCCAGGACCAAGTCCTTAGCCTCGCGGAATGAGAGTCGATCCTGGGCCTGAATGGCCAGGATTTCTTTCTCAAGGAGATATGCACCACATTGCTTCGAAGAAGCAGGGTGCGGCTCTCCGCAATTGACACACTTGGCCACACACGATTTGGACTTATCGTGTGCGACCTTGGAGCAATTTACACAGACTTCGGGTGACCCCGATTTTGCACGTCTACATGATCGATTCGTGTGGCCGAAGCGGTGACAGTAATAGCACCGCCGCGGCAGTGGCACGAATGCCTTTACGCGGTAGCGGTACCAACCGGCACGCACCGACTCAGGGAGCTTGTCACAGTCGAACGTGACGAAGAGTGTAGGGGTGGGTCTCGAGGCCCCTCCCTGTTTTCTCATCACACGTTCGACCTTGACCGCCCCATGGTCGGCCAGCTCTAGGGTGATGTCTTCTATGGAGTAGTCAACGAGTTCCCTCGCATAAACTACTCCTTTTACAAAGTTCATGGTAGAGTGCGGCGTCACACTCACCGGGGTGCCATGAAGTGTCCGAAGAGCACTTATCTTGGCCGCCTCGGCGGGATTCGCCGCATTCGCCAGAAGGCTCCCGTCCGAGAAACGGGTTACCTTCGGCTCTCTACCAATTGCACTAGCTAATCCTCTCCGCTGATGGATCATGTTGCCCTTGGACAACATGGTGCCATCAGTGGAGCGAATAACGAGGAAGCGTTTGAAGCCAGCGGGCTCGAAAACGCCAGGTAACCTCTGAATGAGGGGCCCCGATGTCATCGAGGCTCCGCCCTGTGCACTCTTGGTCTTAGTCAGGGGCTCCGCACACGAGGGGGTAGAGGGGCCGGATGTGCCGATCTTGGCTTGGTCGCTTACCAAAGTGGCAGCAGACCCATCCGTCCCCGCAGCCCCCGCAGATGGAGAGGAGCCCCGAGTCTTTTTCGTCTTTCTTGTCTTTTTCTTCTTTTTAGGAGAGGAGGGCGGGGAATGAACGCGCTTTTCACCCCCGCCGGTAGAAGCCCCCAGGCCAGATGGACCGGCCTCAGCCAGGTCCTTCTCTGAAATGGAGAAGGTCCCGGTGGGCGCAGGGGATTCATCCGGAGGAGATCCCTCCCTCCTTGTCCTGCCTGAGGATCCACAGCCGTTTGATGAGGACCTTGCATAGGGGCGGATTCGGGTTCGGTGCTTGGCGCCAAGCCCGGATTCCCCCCCATGGAAGGCCCTACCTTCTGAGGCTGGTTTTCCTCAAGGACCATGTCTATCACAGGAGGGGCCTCCAGTTGGCCATCCCCTCCCAGGACATCGCAGGTCCCCTTGGCAGCGTCATAAGTCTTTAGTGGGGAGGCACAGGCCTTGACCCCGGCAAGGTTTAATATTTTTGCCAGCAGGTCTTTTGAGGGAAGCGACCGAAGGGGCCTGGCTTCCCTCTCCCCCCTAAGGGGGTTTGCCCTACCGAGCCGCTTGTACGAGGGGCGGTCGGCAATGGGCTGCCTGCTGGCTTTCTTGGCAGTCCCCTTAGAAAGCATAGGAGGGACTGCCGCTGGAGATAGGGAGATGCCCGAAAGCACCTCCAGAGAAGGGGGTGAGGGGGAGTCCCCTACACCCGTAGGCGTAGGAGAGGAGTAAGCCTCCTCTCCGGTTAAAGAGGTATGGAGGGTCCCCTGCGCAAGCACAGGGGGGGGGGACCTCCATCTTTTCTGTGGAGCTGCACGAGGGCGGCTCCGTTGTTGTTATAGGGGGAATTAAGGGGAGATGTTGTTTTTTTTCATCATTGGGCATGGTGACCCTCTTTGTTTTACGGGACGCTATCGCTCACCACCTCTTGCAGTAGCCCGCACTGCAAGAGGTGCTTACAGGCCCGGCAGAGCCAGGCGCCGCCATTTGGGACCACCCCTCCCGCCTGGTGGCCTGGCAGTCCTTCGGCATGGCGGCTCCACCTTGAACACGGCGTAAAACGGATAGATTTTGAAGACGAGAGGAAAAGGGATGTGAGGAAGGTATGGGTGGGGATGAAGCAGGTTGTTAAAAGCCAACCACCCCAGACCGGAGCTCAGGGGTTAGGGGACATTGTCCCCTCCCCCCTCAGCCCCGATCCGGGACGATTGGCTGAGAAGAAGGTCAGCTTCTACCCTGTGAAATTAGAGGCTGACCAGAGAAAGTTGTGGGAGAGGTTGTATGAAAAGCGACGAGGTAGGATAGGAATACAGGCTATCTGAAGGAAGGAAGAGAGGCTAAGCTGGGGCCGGACGGGGCGCTGGATCCCGTCAGCACGGCGGCCAGGATGGCAAATCGCCGCGCCCCTTACGGGGTGAACTATACGATAGTGACGATGACGAAGAGTATGTGCCCGTGATTAAACCAGGAAGTAGTGATGAGTTTGAGGGGGATGATGCTCCTCCAAAGAAAAGAAAAAGGACGATTTTCACTTTCACACCAAGAAAAAGTCCTCCCCTGCCAGTACCTCTGATACTGCCCTTGCTAGTACCTCTGCTACTGCCCCTGCCAGTGGTGGACGGAGAGAAAAGGGCCACCTGGGTGTAGATGCTCCACCCTTTGTGGACTTCAAAAAAACATCAATTTCCACCCGAAGTAATTTCAGGTGGAGCTGTCAGGCCCAGCACGTTGAAACAACGAGGAGGTTGTCAAGGAACGTCTGAGCAAGACACACTCTAGGGCCAAATCAGAAAGGCAAGGGATATAATTGCTCCTGAAGAGGCAATCAAGCTCTTTATTACTCATTCCATTGTTCAGGAAATAGTCACTTGGGCAAACAAATGTATAGAGCATGTGGAGGAAAGTATGGCAAATCAAAGTGCCACATACGGTGCTACGGAGCCTAAGGAGATATTAGCACTCCTGGCAGTGCTCATAGTGGCAGGGTAACAGAGGGTTAACCATCTCTCCCTCATTGAGATGTAGAGCACTGTAAGTGGGTGTCCCCTGTATCAGGCAGAAATGTCCAAGGGGAGGTTTGAGTTTCTCTTATCCTGCTTGAGGCTTGACAACCTCAAAACCTGTTGCAAGAGGCAGAAACATAATAAATTTGGCCATGTGAGGAAGTTGTGGGACGAGTTCATCGAGAACTGTGGCCGGCTCTATGTCTCACACTAAAACCTCACAGTGGACGAACAACTGTTGGGGTTAAGAGGGAATTTCCCCTTCCGGATGTATATCCCCAACAAACCTGCTAAATATGGCATCAAGCTTGTCCTGATCTGCGATTCAGAGACTAAATACATGCTTGGTGCCATACCCTACCTTGGCAAGGAGGGGCCAAAGCCAAGGGATGGGGTGAAACTCGGGCATTACTTCACCAAGAAACTCACCAGGCCATACCACGGAACAAACAGAAATTTTACCACGGACAACTGGTTCACATCAGTCCCTCTAATCTCCGACCTCCGGAACAACTGAGTAATGACCCTTGTTGGCCCAGTTCGAGCAAACAAGGCTGAAATTCCACAGGAGATGAAGGAAAAGGAAACACAACTGCACGGTTCAAGTGCCTTCCTCTTCACCAAAGAGATGACGGTTGTGTCGTAAGTGGCACAGACATCCCGCAAAAATAAGAAAATGGTTCTGCTCATGTAAGCCCAGCACACCCAGCCTACCATTGCACCAAGTGGCAAGTCAGATATCAAACAATTTTACAATGCCATAAAAGGAGGGGTCGACACATTCAACCAAATGTGTGCAACGTTGAGGTTCTAAGGTTAATGATACAGGTTCAAATCCATCTTCTTTATTTATTTTCATATAATGGTTAAAAGAGTTTGACCTATATCTCTCCCATCTTTCTTCTTAGGCTTTGATTGGTTAACGTTATATTCTCCTAAGTGTTTTTCCGGGTTGTGTCTCCAATTTTCATTTCCTTGGGCCTTTAAAAATACATCTATAAAAAATCATGCGTCATGTGATTTTCAATTCATATATATATATATATATATATATATATATATATATATATATATATATAGAGAGAGAGAGAGAGAGAGAAAGAGAGATGGTGACAGATGGAGAGGATATTATTTATGAAGCATGTGCCAAAAATTTTTTGTAAAAATATAATCTTGTGGGAGCTATATGGATTAATCGTATAGTATCTGGTGTTATTTTTTCTCCAAAATACAAAATATCTTGGCCGGTGCTTTGTCTTGGAGAAAGATCTTTCCGTCGTAACAACCAGTCTGGATCAAAATCAAGATCCTTGTCGAGCTGCAGGCAAGAAAACGCTAGTCGACGACCAGATGGTCGTTATATTTTTCTTTTTTTGTGGCTGATACTCTCTGATGGATTACAGCTTAGTGCAATCGCCTTCTAAAGGTCGTTTTGGATGCATGCAATACCAACGTTCGACATATTTCAACAGAAATAGTGAACCAGCTTCCATTTACTGTGTTTTTAATCGGTCGCGTTGAAATGCTGTTGGACCAATAAAAAATGACTAGGGAAGTCTAGTTAGCGACCCAGGAAGGAGTGCTGAGGCATTTACGCAGGTAAACATGTCACATTACTGTTTCTGCCGATGTAATTTACTTACATGAAGAAAACAAATTTCCAAAGCTTAAATAAGTGCAAACAAATCGAACTATGAAATTATTGAGAAAAAGTTATAATTTAAAAATCTCTGTATCCGATATATTTCATCTAAACATATTAAAGGGGTGGAAAAACGGTATTGCCTCTCTAGAATAACAACAATTTTATAAATGAGAAAAAATAAGCCCACAAGTTATAGACTAATTAACTTAAGATCCGCTGTAAGTAAACATTTGGAGTGAATTTTTAGAGACAGAATATTTGATTACACGAATAAACAACTTAATTTGAGAGAGCCAACACGGATTTAGAAGACGTCACTTGTGTTTAACGAATTAGTTAAAATAGAT
This sequence comes from Ceratothoa steindachneri, assembly GCA_963969495.1. Taxonomy (NCBI): domain Eukaryota; kingdom Metazoa; phylum Arthropoda; class Malacostraca; order Isopoda; family Cymothoidae; genus Ceratothoa; species Ceratothoa steindachneri. The sequence goes on from OZ018319.1 coordinate 40,162,637, forward strand.
TCCCCTTATGACACAAAAATATGGTCTAAATAAAATGTTAGTTTTGCAAATGTCACTACTGCTGTGACTCAGGGGAAATTATCGGGTCCTGTACTCTTTGTTATCTTCGTTTGTCTAGGATTCAGGACTACAAGGAAGAGTGTCAAGTTAGTGAATGATATTATTGGTAATTGAATTTTGATCTTGAAGAGACCAAATTAATAAGAATTCTCTATCCCTTCAATTCTTCCCCTTACATAAAATATTAAGCTATTCCCTCTCTTGAAACACACTTAAATTTTGATACCTTTCTATCATCATGAAAACTTTTCCTTCCTCCCAAAAGAGCCAAATCTCCCTGTTAATTACTGAATTGAGAGATTTTATTTTTAATGAAGAGACAAAATGGAAATGAACAAAGATTAGTTACTTTTCGAAATGTATAGTTATATATAATATTCAATTTAGGGTGGTGTTATGTATCAAATACTTTATTTTTTTTCGAACTGTATGTTAAACTATGAGAGGGTAGTTACTTAGACATTACAGCCAACTTATTGTAATGCACAGTACAGGGAACCTGTTAATACGCCACAGAATCTTACTCTACAGATAGCGAGAATCACCAGCATTAAGAATTCATGCTCTTGATACACCATTGGCCATAAGTATAAAGCAGCCCAGGAGACTTATTTATTTAACCAATTTATTCAAACCTTTTATAATATATCATATCATTCATAAATATGTATGATAACAATGTGTATTTTGCTAATATATTTAAATATTCTTTAATAAGTTTGAATTACTTTAGTATTTTACTAAATGGTGTGTAATTAACAAAATACTTATGTTTTCTAAAATCAGAATTTAGCCAATATTTCTTCTCTTTTTATAAAATTTATAACTATTGTGTATTAAAATACGTTATAAATATGTACAAACTCGCAGAGAGCAAAAACCTGACTTTCCCATCGCTAAGGGATATAACAAGTAGAATGGCTTACAAAATAAAATGTAAGATATGCTGCCAAACTACTAGAAATCGATATTAATGTACCAAAAACTAGGTAACAAGGAAAAGTAGTGCCAAAAATCTAAGTCTGATTAGCGTTTATCCGGTTATCCGATTAAATTATTTTTTTCAATGCGATTCGATATTTTTAAAAGCCAATTTTAATGTTTCTAAAGAGAATTTAATGCTTTTTTACCCTAAATAAGCCATTTCTAACTAATCCAGAGAAACCAAACTCTTAAGATAAAAAATAAACATTTTACTCTTATTAAAATATAATATAACAAATATTAAACTATACAGTACATATTACACAAAATACACACAGTTATACTAATATATTCTCTCAGAAAAAAGATAAGGTCAACTAACAAATTTGTTCCATATATACATCATAATATTTAGTTTCCCACTCTACTCTACTCTAAGCCCGCCAGCTTAGTCCACGTCTTCTTCCTCCACCTCGTGGGCCTTCTTGTGAGGAAGTGGAGGTTACCCTTCATGAAGACGAGGGCCTCGAAGTTTGTGGCAGCGAGGGCCGCCCTCTTAGGCCAGAGGATGTCCGACTCATAGATGAACACTCGCTCGACCGAAGCGGAGCTCGGGAGCAGCGTGTTATACTTGAGGAAGAGATTGGGCGAGAGCAGCGGGTTACCCTTCAGCCGCTTCCTCGACCATTTGTTGACCTCTTCCCTAACATTTTCCTCGAGGCTCTACCCTTGCTGCCTATCCTCCATGGCGAACAGGTAGTTCGTGCTGCTGGAGCCTAGCTGAGGTCCCTGCTGGGGTCCCTGCTGGGGGGCAAGGTCCAGGTGCTCGTCAGGCCGGACGAGGGCAAGAAAGTCTCTGATGAGCTTGTCCCTCACCAGGTCGCAATAGACCTCATTGTCCGGTCTCCTGCGGATGTCCCTGACCTTTTTTAAAAAAAAAATCAAATATATCAGATTTATCAATTAAAAAAATAAATTTCATTACACTGATTTTAGTTCATTTCAAATGATTCATTTGACTAGCAAGGATTATAATAATTTAATAATAATATAATATAAGAAAAACACACTTATTAAGTTATAACTCACTGCAGGAAAATATAATAATCAATAATAATATCATAATATGACTAACTTGCAATCAAAGCCCTTTGTTCCAGGCTGGTGGAGGAGGTCGTCACACGACAGCGCCTCCAGTGAATCTTTGGGCACCTGAAAATGGGGGAGAAGGCACCCCTGTATGCATTCTCCTCGCTCTGGAGTACGTCTAGGCAGGAGGCGAGGGGGGCGTCACCTTGACGTACTCCGACCAGATCTGTACGTCGTCCTGCGTGATGTGCGGCAGGGGGTGGGGGTGCTGCCGCTGACAGATCTGGTTTAGCGTGTTCCTCTGTTCCAAGTCAAACATCTCGGTCAGCAGGCATTTTAGGCGTCTTGGCTAGAATTCCACCTAGTGGCGCCAGGGGTAACAAGCTTCTTGCCCAGAGCGGATTTAATGTCATTGGCAGTCACTGTCTTTCTGTTCTGGGCATCCCACACGCTTTTGGCCTCGGCGACCGGCTTGTTGAAGGCAGGCCTAGGCTGGGTGGTCTAGCTGGGCACGTTCTCGACATCACTGGAGGATAGCAGATTCACTGTGTTCACCTCTTCCTGCTGGTTCACCTCCTCCAGGGCGTCTGCCACCTGGATGATGCTGGTGTGCACCACCTCTAGGTCCACCACGTCTCTTCCTTGCTGCTCGGCATCCCGCTCGATGCTGCGGTTAAAGGCGCTGATGTAGTTTGCGCCATTGTCAGTGGTGATGCTAACAATTTGAAAAGAAAAATAATGTTTTAAAACAAAGTTTAATTCCCTTTTTCAGTTTGAAATTAAAGTATGATTCGAAATTCAATGCGATAAGTCATCACTTCGTTATTTTAATACTCCATCAGCTCTCTTCAATGTATTAAGAACAAACATACATAACATATTTCATCCAGACTACAACATCAAATTCATACAGTCGTACAAAGTTAAAATGTAGATTTTTGCTGGATACTTGGATAAATACAGAGATAAATATGCAAAATTCTTACAGTTTACACATCTCTCTTTTGATGCCGAATTCGTCGTGCAGCTCGGAGATCGCCTCTGCCAAAGAGGTCCCCGCCTGACTCACGGTGATCTCCTTGATCCCTAGGACGTCGGAGTGCCTCTTGAAGGTGACCTTGTCCAGGCATGTCACCGTTATCCCCAGGAAGGCCCTGTTGCTTGCCGACCATCTGTCGGCTATTGTGGCGACGAACACTTGTTTGACGAGGAGGTCCATCAGGTCGACCTTGGCCTGATTCCCCATTGGCATTATGTCGCTGGCGAGCTTGCGCCTGGAGGGGACCTTAAAATGTGGGCAGGTGTATGCCCACAGGGCCTTATTGTGTTCACTGTCTGTCTCTGAGGCAGGCTTAATGCAGCCAATGAAGGCCTTGAAGCAAAATTATAAGTTATAGAATAAATTTAAATTACAAGAATTTTTTATTCATCATATCATTTTTTATATTGAGTGTATGAGACATAAGTTGTTAAAACATGTTTAAGAAGTATAAACAGAAACTGTTAACAGTTTAAACCATCTATATTCAATTTAATGAATTTATTAATATTATTCAATCATTCAGTGTATAAACCGAGTTTCACAGTTTTAAAATTAAAACACTTAAAAATAAAAATAGAGATACTTTAACTTGAAAAATGAAAATTACTCACCTATAGTACAGGTCGAGGCAATTCTTCTGGAAGAACTTCTCTTTGAAGCTCTCCTCGATGCTGCCCTGCCTCCTGGCCGCGGCGGCGTCCTGGGATGACTTGTGGCAGCGGCGTTTTATGCCTAACTTTTATCCTGTTTAGTCTTTGTCAAATAATTATGAATCCTGCTAAAAAAGTTTTGAATATTATTAAATGTAATCAATTTAAAGTCACCATAAGGTTTGAAGTTGTTCTCTACTGAATTTCGAGTTTCTTTGAGTACTTGGTGCAGGTAGCCTTGTTGTTGTCCACGACCTTGAAGAACAGGGCGATGTGCCTCAAACTATTCTCCTGGCTGAGACTGGAGCTGTCTGTCTCCCTTGTTGCTTTGCTCTCAGCTTCGTCATGCTCTCGCTGTGCGAGAGCATGGGTGTCTTCCACGCCCCCCCCCATGATGTTGTCGTTGACAGCCGCTGCCTCGTCGCTGTGCTGGGATCCCAAGAACTTCTGGTTTGCACCGATGGCGTTCCTGTTCCTAGGATGGGGAGTCACAAATCTCTCCATACTAGATGTAACAAACGCGTCTTCGTCCGCTATCAAAGGTGTGAATAAAACTACGAGTACGTTTTTGACAGCGCTACTTCTTTTGTACGCGCTAAATTTTGTACAAAAATTGAGTATTTAGAAACAAAATTACGAAACACAAATAAATTCTAAGTTTAATGTACAAATAAATGTTAACTAGCAACAAGCAAGTGCGCACAAGTAAGAAGGCAGTGCGCACGAATACATGATGAAACTTGTATGAAGTAGCTAATTCACAAACGTAAGCTTGATTTATCGTTACTTTATGAAACTAATAGTCTAAATATGTTCACATGAATACCATTAGAACGAAATAGAAATACTAAATGCAAATATTAATGGTGCAACTTAATAACAGCCGTTGGTGTCTACAATAGCAGGAAAATGAAATCACAAGGATTACTTCGAAGCGTTCACAAGTGGTGGCAAGGGAGCAGTGCATTAGCAGCTTGCTCTCACGACAAGTATCTCTAAACTGGTGCGGTGCGTCACTTAACCGATATGAGACACCTACTAAAAAACAAGACTAAACACGAATTATACCTACTGTCGAGGAATATTTCAAATCCCCAGACAATACGTCTATATATACATATATGTATCTATTGGTTGAGAGAAAAAAAAAGATCATTGAGAGGGTGTTCCAGATGAGACGAGAGGAATCTCAGCCAGTCCTTCGGGGATGAAGCGATGATTCGAGGTTTGCTCTGAACAGAGTAAGCCTTGACAAACTAGATGGATCTGCCTGATGAGATCTAACCTCAATGGTATACGCGAATACTAGGGACTTGGGGAAACAGGCACACGATCTGAGCCAAAGGCGACGAGATCTCAAACTCAATCTTACGATCTTGGAAGACCCCAGGGTATTTATATGACGGCCATTTTTATGCTGCTCGATTGTTGGAAGGTACATACGTCTGTGAGAAAGCTTTTAGCGCCTAGAGTGATTATTTTTTGTCGCCCGACACCGGTCCTAATCGTCTCCAACGATGTGTGCGGGAACTTTCGGCTATCATTTTCCCGACTACGAAGATTAACATTTCTTCGGCGAGGTGAAAGCTTTTAACGCCTAGCTTAAGTACACCGGTGAGGCGCTGACCTATATTCAAATTCTCTCTTTTTTTATTTTTCTTCTTGGATACAGAGCTTACTCCACGTGGAGTTATACTTAGGAGACATAGGGCGGGAAGGAATTCAAGAAACAAATGAAGGGGGTATTCATCTTGGCGTCCCTTTCCCTTACACTTACTTTATACTTGTAAAATATAACCTTTTTATTATATATGCTTTAATATTTAATCATGATATTTTACGCATTATATTATAGAAAAAATATGAAAGTGTGAATAGAATAGAATAAAACGAAAAAATATTTACTTGATAAAAATTATAGAAAAATTTACTAACAAACTGCTATTGCGAAAAAACAAAGACGACGTCGACCTGGATTAATCGCAAATCTCTTTAAATTTTCGGGAGTCCGATTGCAATTATCCGATTCGTTTGGCAGGGATTAGTCCGATTCGATATTCCGATTCGAAAATGCCAGTCCGATTAATCGAATAATCGGACCGCCCACCTCTGAAAGCATCGAGGAAGTTTTCTCATAAAATTTAACCGTCTTCATTAGGGCTAGGAGGGATATTTTTAAGTGAGAGAAGAATTAACTCCATAACGTTTACAACCAGGTTGTTACAAAGTTTAAAGCCATTTATCCAGAAATTGCATTGACTACCGCTAAGCAATTAAGGACTCTGCCCAACGCCATACATTCTACGACACTAAGAATTGGTTTTGAGAAATAGCGATCGTCGCTATGCAGTGGCCACTAGCGAGCCTAGAATTAAATCCAAAAGAACACTTGTGGGGAGTGCTTGGAAAAAAATAAGATGCTCCAAAAGTACAAATAAGCAAAATGTATGATATTTTTATATATGTCTATAGTTCTGTAATCGCGTAAACTACTTATGATCATAAGGAAAAAGGTCAAGAAATTGTGGAAATGAAATAAAATTTCCTAATCTAGCTCCATGAGATATTTAGTAATTCGAGCTATTAGAGGACGGGCATTATCGTCAGGAATTAATATTAATTTTTAAAGCTAACAGTTCGCAATGGACAATTCCTTAAATATCTCACTGCGAGGGAATGAACCTTAAGGTCTACCATGAGCATATCCCCCCCCCCCTTCAAGCAGAGACAACGTTGGCCTAAGCTAGATCTCTAAATGCAAGGATAGAGAACTATTCTCGCGTGAGAAAACTTCAAAGTGGGCGGAGGCTAGGATCGACCCAAGAAGAAGCTTCCTCGGTCATCTTATCTCGTCTGGGCCTACAAGGCCCGGCGCCAATGGTTACTCCCAAGAGGCTGCCATGCCTGGAGGATTTCTAGCGAAGAAGCCAGTATGGTACTCGTATTTAACCTAAGATCAACCATTACTCCTTATAGAGTACCTCCCTCCCTTTTGCGAAGATACAGCCCCTCGTCTCAAGTCAAACCTCTAAGTTAGGTCTCATCGGCTAGACAGATTGTCAGGAGTTAGGCCACAGCTGATCGGAAAATTCGTGAAACGACTTTTTCTTTGGAGAATTGCGTGAACTACTCTTCTCATCTCGTCAAGGAAACTTCGATTCCTCGTCTGACATTACTTATCACAATTCGAAAGTGTCTCACCCAGCCTGGAAATTACCTTACTCGTGCTCCAGTTAATGCCGACCCCTCCGTCATTAATACAACACACCTTGAGCCGCAAGAGTAGCTTGCCTTGTAAGAATCACTCCTCTCACCAAGAGTCCAGCCGACAAGGTAAAACCCTTTTACTCCTTTTCGAAGATAATCCGCCATTTTGTCCTTTCAACGTGATATCTTCCTTCCGAACCTTTAATTGGACTCACTAGTGTTTACCAACATTTTTCCTATCTGATCAATTCCCATATTTTGATCCCGTTAAAATGATTAGTATTTGATTTATTTTTTTATTGGGAGTGACTTTATTCTCACATTCATTTGCCTTTGTTATCATTTCCATAATTAGCATTATTAGTGTAATTAAACTTTAATTGAGTTTATAATCTTTTAATAACCTTGAATGAAACTTGGTATTTAAATCTTCCCTTTGGCCACCCCTTAATCTCCTCACGCACTCATCTCTTATTAGCCCTGTGAAGCTGGTCTATCCATCTGGCCGCAAGCAACGTAAGTAGACTGCATTCCCTGCAGAGAAGGTATCCGCTCCTGAATATCTCGACACCCACCAATTATAGGCTAAGCTGGAGTCTATGCTAGTCTTAAGAAACCCTAAATGTGTACTGACAGTTAAGTAACACTGATAAGTTACATTAATTGCTTAAATCAGAGTTCAACTTATATATATCACAGCCTAGTATTGGTAAGGCTAAACAAAGAATATAAAAAATTAATATATTAAGGTTATAAATGAATATATGGAATCATGAATCTCATATTTACAGTTTATACAATACGTACAAATAAAAAATTCTTAATAGTACTTATTACACGTGAGAGAGAGGTCTAAGGTACATAGGCGCCAAACTTAACAACTATAAGAGACTTACGTTGCAGTAGTAGTGCACTGAATAATCACACAAAACAATAGAGCACATTAATTGAATAGTTACACAAAATCTAGAGCAAATTAATTCCAGTAGGAGCACGTTAAGTGGTTGGAGGTGAACTGCCTAAAATTGGGGAACTTTAAACTTAAATAAGTATCGGTAGCAAGTTAGTTTGTTGTGTGGGAGGAGGTTAGTTGGTTGCACTACGGGCAATTAATAAAGGAGTTGGAGATTGTTGCTCCGATATTACACAAATATACATTACAAATATATTACAAATAAATATATTAAACATTACAAATACACATTGCAAATACATTACAAATAGTTATATTAAACATTACAAATATATACACAATTACATAAATTTACATAACTAGTAGTATATATAACAAATTCTATTTCCTTGACTGATCTACGAACGCCTGCTTTTAACATTATGATGAAGAATCTCCTTCTCATGACCAGTAAGATGCCTTCCCCAAAATGGTACGATAAGGTGTCGTGCAATCAATGACTCACAGCAAGCAACACGCTGTTGCAGATTCGCCGTGGACAGCTCGTACAGTACCTTTCAAATCCTTTACCTTTTGGTAGGACACTAGCATGGGTTAAGTTATATTGTTTTGCAAGTTCCCTTAAAGTTCATCATGATTTGTTGTGACTACAGCTTCCAACACTTCTGCTTAAGTTCTTTAGGACGACCTTTTTTAGGTCCGTCTCTCAGACTATATTCTCCACTTTGGAAAGGAGAATATCATCATCTCCATATGCAAGTGTTCTGAATGGATTATGCCGCTTCATTTGCACTAAAAATTTTATACAACCCATAGAGTAAAACATGTTTTAATCTTATTTATAGATGGACGGACATAGGAGTAAATACCGATCAAGATTATGAACAATATTTTTATAATCTGAAAGGAAATGTATAAATTATTCATTGTAGTAATCATAAACTATAACAACAGGCACTACTCCAATAAAATGACCTAAATATTTACACTAGAAAATCAGGCATTATTTTCGTTCCTACCTGATACACTAATGTAGAAAAATAGCAATAAAACAAGCAATGCTCAAAACACAAAAATTGTTTTCAAAATTATTTGATTAAACAAAGTACATGAAATATAAATTGAAATAAAATGTTAATAAAAAATGAAAAACTAGCTTGTGACTTTAAATTTAAACTGCCATTTTACAAAGTAGTTAAGCGTAAATTCATGCTGCATTTTGAACACATGGCCAATAAAATTAAGGAACTAGCTAAAAAATTAATATAAAAGTTCATAATTGAACCTGACGACCGAGAACTACTGAAAAGACTAGCAAACGGAAAGTATATAATAGCCGAGAAGCCTGATAAGGACTAAGGTTGGATTCTTATTGGAGAGGAATATATACAGCAGAACAATAATATACCAAATGGTTGTACGAAATGCAGACATAACATTGAGCTACCCGAAACCATTGTCTTATTACTGGAAGATCAAATTAATAGTTTTATTTACAAAACTAATACAGGCATTTATCATTACTAAATATAGATTTAGTGAATTATTTGCATCTTTTATCTATTTAGCATCTATGTACTCTCACCGAAAATACATAAGGAAGGTGTTCCAATGATATCCATACTTGTCTTCGATTCTTTACAATCATACCGTCTACCAAGAATTAGTTTCCATATAAAACTGAGAGGTTTAAAGAAAACTTACTGACCAAGGTTAATGTTAGTACATGGTCAGTTAAGATGTTGAATCTTTATTCACCAACATTCCTCTCAATCAGCTAATCAATATAATTTTAATTAAGGTATCCAATTTCCAACTGTGTCACAATCATGGTTTACCTTTAGGCATTTGTGCTATTGCCAGAGTGATATCGTCGCAATGGAACCGCTAATGCTATCCCTGGTGGAAGACATTTCCATGATACATCTCGAAGAGAAAATGTTTTCTTATAATTTAGATTACAAGTCCAACTCTTTTCGGCGTTTATATGGATGACTCCTTTCTAATTTTTTAAAACCCTAAGAATACCAAACCTTTTCAAAATTATTTAAACTCGTTGTATCTTAAAATCAAATTCACCATGAAATTACAATCTTTTACTCACTAGAGATAATGAACAGATGAAATTGCCGAAATAAGACTTTCGTAGGGCTGGGCTTAAATTACTTTAGTTTTTTGTGATTCGAAGTATAAAATATCTATAATAAAATCATTATTACATAGAAGTTTCACTCACACTTTAACTTACTTCTCAATGCACAATTAATTTTTTTCTCAAAAAATATTTTAAAAGAATTTATTTCCCTATGACTAGTAAACTAATCTTAAAATCTTTTCTTGATAAACCTATTGACCCCCCTAAACAGTACAAAAATGTTCCCAAGATCCCCCATGTCAGAGAGAAAAAATTATTCCCCCGCCCCTCCTTAGAAACCAACGTCTACCAGTGGCGCCTGAGAAACATGCATCTGCAAGGCCAGAGAGCCGCAAGGGAGCGTCGAGACTTCGCGCGGTCAGCTGACCCGGGTTGGGTTCTCTTTATCTTCCCGTCTCATCGTCTGACTTCGCCGGCCTCACGGCGCCAAGGACCTTTGCGCAAAGCTGTGAGGCCTCCAAGAGTATCACCTCCCCCTCTGGCGCGTCAAGTCTAATGAGATCCCCGTCCCCCTTTTCGGGGCCCCGGTGACCCGCTTCCGCCGAAGCAGTATAAATACTTCGAGAAAAGCTTTGAGAAAGCAATACAATACAGCTCCGTCTTGGTTAACAGACACGTACAGTCTCGTACACCCTGCTTCACCTCCCATCGTCTTCCAGCTACGAACGTGACGCGTGATCTCTACCCGGTCTTGCTCGTACCCAATTCCAGATTTCTAGCCGACAGACGATATACACGGACAGACATCTCTTACTAGGTTATCAACTTCGTTCAACGAATGGATTACTCCCTCGCTCATTTCTCAGTGAGGTAAAAGAAGAAGGTCTCTTGCAAGTCGAACTTTGTAGCACCCTGTTTACTTGCCGTATTCAAGTCTCCAGTTAATTAGGCTTTGCCTGAGTGTCCTCGATAATTGCACTCTCCCATTTTCTCTTGAAACAATCTCCGTACATCCTCTCTCTGACTCTCGTACCCGTAGAGTCATTTGTATCGCCCACACCCCGTTTGGTGACCCGGGCCTCATTTTATTTATTGTCATTTATTTACTTGTGTTATTAATATTTTATTTGTATATAGTAGGATATATATTTTTCTACCATTAGTTTCTCTAATCCCAGGAAATCTAAGAATTGATTATTTAGGCCAACCGCACTCGTCTTTGTTTATTTATTCCTCGCACTGGGATCTGTATCCCGACCCTCTAGCGTGCTCACTTCGCCTTTACCCTACGACACCCCTTTTGGGAGGATTTATAAAAGATTGTTTTAAAAGAAAACTCATTTATTCAGAAAAGATTCTTCTCCAAATTAACCCACAAATAGGTTTTTTAAATAAATTACCGATACTAAGTTTCTTCACCATTAAAGCCCTTTATTCTTGGAGCACCGCAGTGATGCTGTTTACCTATTTAAAAGTGTCAGTTATACTGGTGCCTCTTCCCTCTGCAGCCCTGTTAGGTCTTTTGGAACGATGTTCTCTGCTCATATTGAAATTACTTGGCGCACAGGTAAAATATTGGTTAGGAAGGAGATGTCTTCAGTTATTGAACAAGCCATTAATTGGAAAACTGATGATTCTATTGTTAATTTTAAAGTATTAGCTTTTAACAACAACCTTCAATGCCTAAAAACTAGAAATATTATACATACAATACTACAAACCTGTTTTCATTGAGGATTTAAGTGCAGCGCATTTTAAATTGCATAAATTTATTTAGTGGACTCACCCCTCTTTCTCTCTTTCGCAAATTTTGCATATTTGGAATCAATAAATACCAGCCATTAGTTTAAATCCATCATTCTTTCTCCAAGGTTCTTCCCTTTAGTAATTGATACCAATATCCTTTCTTAACTTGTTTCATAAGTACATTTATTTTGTAACAACGATTTTGTGCGGATATTAATTCTTTTAAAAATCTAAATATTTTTTAGAAATTTATTAGATTTTCCTAGTCAACTTATGAACTATTATTTTCATTTCGCATAAACATTTTATCTAAATAATATTTTCTAATCTTAAAACATTTTTTTGTACGTTTGACCATTGCTGCTTTTATCGGAATTTTTCTATACCCGTGGACTAATTTTGTCAAAGAGTATTTTTAACCGGAAGATGAAAACTTGTATTTATCGAAACGTGAAACTTTGTTTGGAAAGAAGAAAAGAAAAATATATGATGTGCTGCATCCGTTTCTGTGGTTCTGGAATTTCTCCTCCACACTATCTAGCTATCTATCTATTTATATATATATATATATATATATATATATATATATATATATATATAGAGAGAGAGAGAGAGAGAGAGAGAGAGAGAGAGAGTGTTAAAAAATAAAATAAAAATGAATCCGATTTATTCACGAAAAGGATCAACCAAGAACAGAATGGAATCAACCACCTTATTCGCAATTTCAATCAGACCAAATATCCCATTTTTTCATTACCAAATGCAATTGTAATGGCAGAAATAACTTTTATTCTATTTCCACACCACAAAAGGAAAACTTTAATATATGTATAATCTTACCATAGGCTCCAGCTCTACAGACCTACGTACCGACGTGCCACATCTACCTGGACTTCGGTAATCATAGGGCGCCACCTGAACTTGTCTCTTGTTAGCTGCAACAACTCTGCCAGCTTAAAATCTCCTCCTGCCACTCTCGTCACACCGTAAATAAATTTCTCTCTCTGGGGTCCACTTACCCTTCATCCCTCCATCATTCCAGTCAATATCACGGCCTCCATCTCATTCTTCCTCACATGTCCGATAATTCTTATTTGTGGTCTTCCTATTGTCATTATTTCCCTCTACACTCCAATCTGCCTTAGCCCGTCCACATTAGTTCGCCTTGCTGTCCATGGTATCTTCTGAATTCCCCTCCATAACCACATTTTAACTGCATCCAACTTGTCTGGCATCTCCCTGCTCACCTTTTAAGTCTCACGCCCATACAACAATGTTGACCACACAAAAGTTTTTGCTGCCCGCTTTCTAATTCCACTAGACAACTTTCTAGTTAACATCTACGCCTTCTTTGTTGTATATGGACTCTTTGCAATGCAAAATCTGTTCAAATTTCATATTCACATCTGCTGGCTTCTGTTATCTACTCTGTAGATATGAAAATGTTTCAACCTGTTCTATTCTTCTTCCTCTTGCCTATATTCTTAAATTGAGTGTATGCGTCTTAGATGTCATCAACACTTTGGTCTTGTCCATATTCACCTTCAACCCTTTCTCCTCGCTCTCTCTCACTGTCACATCCAATAAACGTTGCAACTTCTCTGCGGAGTCCACTACCAACACAGTGTCATCTGCGTACGAATATGGTTAATATTATAACCTCTTATCTTTACTCCTTAAAGCCCTTGCAGCTCCCCTAATATTATCTCTCCTCATCTGTTAAACCGATAAGGGGACATAACAGATCCCTGACCTGCACTTTGAATACAGGGTTTTTATTCCAATCTAAATTTCTTATTACTCTCATTTCTCTCCTATCGATACCAGCCTTTCCAGCATAGCTACGACAACTTATTTAGAAAAATAGAAAACGAGCAAATAAAGACATGGAACTACAATGTTGTACCACAAATCATTCAGGAAGGAGACACAACGGAGCTACAATAGCCATCAACCAACTATTGCAGTTAAAAGCATAACAAGGAAGGGCAAATGCCTAGTAAGCTATAGAGCTTCAAATATAATTTAGCAACATCATTATCACAACATGATACCAGCCACCCAGGCGCCCCTAATTACTGGTGCAAAACGTTACCAACCTATTTAACTAAGGAACGCCACTCAACTTAATTGGCGATTTAAAAGACCATTGCGGGGCATCTGAAAAGAACTTAATCCACTAATCAACAGACAGATACTGTAAAGACTTGCACCAAAATTCCTTACATACCTACACGGAAAATTTGCTACAACCTAAACATCTGCCCTGTTAACTTCAAGTTGCACTTTAACTATTTTATGAAACCATTTAAGGCCCGTTGCAGTGACCATATTGCAACTCTAATGTATATAAAAGGTACCCTTACAAATCCCTTCGAGGAAATACAAGGCATATCACAGAGCGGATTGGGATAAGTACAAAGAATTACTTCCGAACTACATCCCGACCCGCTGGGGAGACCACTCTAGGGGAAATCGATGAGGCGTTTTATATGATTAGAACAGAAATTATAAAGGGAAGAAAAGGGGGCTATCCCCATTGACTCGTTCCAACCCATCAAACAACTCAGAATCACAACAAAAATGGTGCATTGAGTGCGGAGATCAGCCTAGGGGCAGAAAATATGAGAAGATTCAGTCTATCAAGGGACTCATACAAAGCACTCGGAATATAGAAAATACCCCCGACGATGCTGAGCAAGAATCAATACGGGATATTTGCAGAAAAACCTAAAGAATTAGGGTTTTTCTGTTGCCATTGACTGAGGAGATTAGCCTGGGTGCAGAAAATATGAGAAGATCCGGTCCATCAAGGACCATACATACAAAGAAATGGGATCAACAAGTCCAGAAAATAGATGTAGAATCATCCAAAACGGGAATTTTGAAATATATTAAGATATTAAAGTTAGGGACAGTAAGTGATAGAATGAAAATTAAGGACGAGAAAATAACAATTAAGAAGACGAGGCAGAATAAAGAAATTGTTTAGAAGGTACTGGAAAAATGTATTGGAAATCATCGAAGAAGAGAACGAGGAACTATGACATTAAATTCAAACATCAAATCGTGAACGAATTAAATGTAGAAGTCGAAAGAACATACCCCTTTCACTTTGTGGTGGAAGGAAGAAACAACAACGATGCGGTCATTACATCAGATTAAATAAAATATACGATAAAGGGCTTCCGACAAAGAGCCCCAGGTAGATCGGGACTAACCAGGTTCACTTACCTTGAGGTTTTCCCGAACATACTGAGGGAGTAATAAATATCTTCAATGCGTGCATGAACACGGGATACTTTGCTGACGAAGTGAAAGTAGCAAGGAGGATATTTATTTTCAAGGGAAAATACCCAGATCAAGTGGATAACTACCACTTCGTGTCGTGTGGCAGAGTTGCGATTCTGGCCTTCGCAGTAAACGTGTTAAGTATTAAAAAAATAACCAATACCACACTGTCTAAATACCTCCATGATAACGCCCGAAGTAACAGCTGCCAATTTCACTTAAGAAAAACAGAAGAACGGAGATGGCCCTAGGAGTCATCTTTGATAAGATTGCGAAACCAGAGAAAACGAAAATGAGCCTGAAAACTGGGGGTCGAACGTGTCCAGGGCATTCGACAAAGTTTAGCAGAAGGGTATGTAATTCAAGATACTCAGAAATAGTAAGGAAAAATAAGATCGAAAGTATTTTGCGATTAATTAATGGAGAGACGTACGTATTTGGAAATAGGACGCCATCGGCTTTCTCTGTAATCTACAACGAGTGCTGCCCTTATAAAAACAGAATCATTTAAGCTAGAATGACGGCAAAAGAGAGAAGCATCAATAGATACGAAGAAAAAACGAAAAATAAAGCAAAGGAGATAAATGTAAGATGATACCCGTATACAGGAGGAGCCTGTCATATGTCCATATATGTAGAAGATCTGCGCTACCAATATAATCAAAGAGTATAAGTCGTTTGGGCTAACCATTACATCATGTTACAAAAAAAACTTACTGAGAGGGTAAATCGGCGAAAGTTTGAACTGGTATTACTGTAAAGTAAAAAACCTCAGGTTGACAAAAAAGTGGAAGATTTACCAAGCCAAAATACAGTCTTTGATAATTTATCCTCCCAAAGCGATGCACACGTTCTCGAGAACTACACAACTTACTATGACTCCAAAGAGTACAGAACAAAGCTCTGTATATAATAGCAAACAAAAGAAGAGGGAAACTAAAAAGACAACGAGACCTTCCCAGTGAGGCAAAGATAAACCTACTTAACAGAATAATAGCAAAAAGAGCCAAGAAAGTTATAAAAAGGAGACATAACGAAATAGATATCAATTTCAGTAACTAAAATGCAAAGGATGGAAAACACACGAGCAGAGAGATGTTCGGTATAATTGGTAGATCCGTGAAGGAAATATAAGTGACGCCAATTGTGAACCAGAGACCTATATAAGAGGTATCAAAAACCAACGAAGGCATTTCTATCTTAAAGTATGAAAGGTGAAGTCCGTAAAGGGAGTGGGGGAAATAAGTGAAGTGAAAGTGTGTGTGTAAGAATAACTCCCTACATCGTTTGAACACTTCAACTTGATCACCTTTACAATCTACCTTGTTATTACAATAATAAAAGAAACTAAATTAGCATCAAATGCTATGCCAAATACCTGCTGTAAGAAGAGTAAATATATGAATTAATATTCCATGATTTTCTAATTAAAAATTTAATCCTATTCTAAATATGTAATTATTTTTATCAATGGCATTACGAGCCTTTTTGCTTTTAATGATATATTAATACCCCAGCAGCCCTCCCCCGGCCATCCCACAGGCCCGTCATGGGTAGGAGGACCTGTTGCTATATCTTTTTCACTATTTTCGATTTAGCTACGTTCACTACTTCTTTACAAATACCTTTTTATTTCTGCGTGATAAAGCCTCGTTGCTATTGCGCTTCAAATTTCGAGGGGAAAAAATCGAAATTGTTGAAACTTCATTTAAAGGTTTTTTCTTGATTTTGTTTTCATTTCTTAATAAAATTATTTGGAAGGAGGAAAAACTATTTAAATTTATATAATAATGGATACATCCGATTTATTCACGAAAAGGATCAACCAAGAACAGAATGGAATCAACCACCTTATTCGCAATTTCAATCAGACCAAATATCCCATTTTTTCATTACCAAATGCAATTGTAATGGCAGAAATAACTTTTATTCTATTTCCACACCACAAAAGGAAAACTTTAATATATGTATAATCTTACCATAGGCTCCAGCTCTACAGACCTACGTACCGACGTGCCACATCTACCTGGACTTCGGTAATCATAGGGCGCCACCTGAACTTGTCTCTTGTTAGCTGCAACAACTCTGCCAGCTTAAAATCTCCTCCTGCCACTCTCGTCACACCGTAAATAAATTTCTCTCTCTGGGGTCCACTTACCCTTCATCCCTCCATCATTCCAGTCAATATCACGGCCTCCATCTCATTCTTCCTCACATGTCCGATAATTCTTATTTGTGGTCTTCCTATTGTCATTATTTCCCTCTACACTCCAATCTGCCTTAGCCCGTCCACATTAGTTCGCCTTGCTGTCCATGGTATCTTCTGAATTCCCCTCCATAACCACATTTTAACTGCATCCAACTTGTCTGGCATCTCCCTGCTCACCTTTTAAGTCTCACGCCCATACAACAATGTTGACCACACAAAAGTTTTTGCTGCCCGCTTTCTAATTCCACTAGACAACTTTCTAGTTAACATCTACGCCTTCTTTGTTGTATATGGACTCTTTGCAATGCAAAATCTGTTCAAATTTCATATTCACATCTGCTGGCTTCTGTTATCTACTCTGTAGATATGAAAATGTTTCAACCTGTTCTATTCTTCTTCCTCTTGCCTATATTCTTAAATTGAGTGTATGCGTCTTAGATGTCATCAACACTTTGGTCTTGTCCATATTCACCTTCAACCCTTTCTCCTCGCTCTCTCTCACTGTCACATCCAATAAACGTTGCAACTTCTCTGCGGAGTCCACTACCAACACAGTGTCATCTGCGTACGAATATGGTTAATATTATAACCTCTTATCTTTACTCCTTAAAGCCCTTGCAGCTCCCCTAATATTATCTCTCCTCATCTGTTAAACCGATAAGGGGACATAACAGATCCCTGACCTGCACTTTGAATACAGGGTTTTTATTCCAATCTAAATTTCTTATTACTCTCATTTCTCTCCTATCGATACCAGCCTTTCCAGCATAGCTACGACAACTTATTTAGAAAAATAGAAAACGAGCAAATAAAGACATGGAACTACAATGTTGTACCACAAATCATTCAGGAAGGAGACACAACGGAGCTACAATAGCCATCAACCAACTATTGCAGTTAAAAGCATAACAAGGAAGGGCAAATGCCTAGTAAGCTATAGAGCTTCAAATATAATTTAGCAACATCATTATCACAACATGATACCAGCCACCCAGGCGCCCCTAATTACTGGTGCAAAACGTTACCAACCTATTTAACTAAGGAACGCCACTCAACTTAATTGGCGATTTAAAAGACCATTGCGGGGCATCTGAAAAGAACTTAATCCACTAATCAACAGACAGATACTGTAAAGACTTGCACCAAAATTCCTTACATACCTACACGGAAAATTTGCTACAACCTAAACATCTGCCCTGTTAACTTCAAGTTGCACTTTAACTATTTTATGAAACCATTTAAGGCCCGTTGCAGTGACCATATTGCAACTCTAATGTATATAAAAGGTACCCTTACAAATCCCTTCGAGGAAATACAAGGCATATCACAGAGCGGATTGGGATAAGTACAAAGAATTACTTCCGAACTACATCCCGACCCGCTGGGGAGACCACTCTAGGGGAAATCGATGAGGCGTTTTATATGATTAGAACAGAAATTATAAAGGGAAGAAAAGGGGGCTATCCCCATTGACTCGTTCCAACCCATCAAACAACTCAGAATCACAACAAAAATGGTGCATTGAGTGCGGAGATCAGCCTAGGGGCAGAAAATATGAGAAGATTCAGTCTATCAAGGGACTCATACAAAGCACTCGGAATATAGAAAATACCCCCGACGATGCTGAGCAAGAATCAATACGGGATATTTGCAGAAAAACCTAAAGAATTAGGGTTTTTCTGTTGCCATTGACTGAGGAGATTAGCCTGGGTGCAGAAAATATGAGAAGATCCGGTCCATCAAGGACCATACATACAAAGAAATGGGATCAACAAGTCCAGAAAATAGATGTAGAATCATCCAAAACGGGAATTTTGAAATATATTAAGATATTAAAGTTAGGGACAGTAAGTGATAGAATGAAAATTAAGGACGAGAAAATAACAATTAAGAAGACGAGGCAGAATAAAGAAATTGTTTAGAAGGTACTGGAAAAATGTATTGGAAATCATCGAAGAAGAGAACGAGGAACTATGACATTAAATTCAAACATCAAATCGTGAACGAATTAAATGTAGAAGTCGAAAGAACATACCCCTTTCACTTTGTGGTGGAAGGAAGAAACAACAACGATGCGGTCATTACATCAGATTAAATAAAATATACGATAAAGGGCTTCCGACAAAGAGCCCCAGGTAGATCGGGACTAACCAGGTTCACTTACCTTGAGGTTTTCCCGAACATACTGAGGGAGTAATAAATATCTTCAATGCGTGCATGAACACGGGATACTTTGCTGACGAAGTGAAAGTAGCAAGGAGGATATTTATTTTCAAGGGAAAATACCCAGATCAAGTGGATAACTACCACTTCGTGTCGTGTGGCAGAGTTGCGATTCTGGCCTTCGCAGTAAACGTGTTAAGTATTAAAAAAATAACCAATACCACACTGTCTAAATACCTCCATGATAACGCCCGAAGTAACAGCTGCCAATTTCACTTAAGAAAAACAGAAGAACGGAGATGGCCCTAGGAGTCATCTTTGATAAGATTGCGAAACCAGAGAAAACGAAAATGAGCCTGAAAACTGGGGGTCGAACGTGTCCAGGGCATTCGACAAAGTTTAGCAGAAGGGTATGTAATTCAAGATACTCAGAAATAGTAAGGAAAAATAAGATCGAAAGTATTTTGCGATTAATTAATGGAGAGACGTACGTATTTGGAAATAGGACGCCATCGGCTTTCTCTGTAATCTACAACGAGTGCTGCCCTTATAAAAACAGAATCATTTAAGCTAGAATGACGGCAAAAGAGAGAAGCATCAATAGATACGAAGAAAAAACGAAAAATAAAGCAAAGGAGATAAATGTAAGATGATACCCGTATACAGGAGGAGCCTGTCATATGTCCATATATGTAGAAGATCTGCGCTACCAATATAATCAAAGAGTATAAGTCGTTTGGGCTAACCATTACATCATGTTACAAAAAAAACTTACTGAGAGGGTAAATCGGCGAAAGTTTGAACTGGTATTACTGTAAAGTAAAAAACCTCAGGTTGACAAAAAAGTGGAAGATTTACCAAGCCAAAATACAGTCTTTGATAATTTATCCTCCCAAAGCGATGCACACGTTCTCGAGAACTACACAACTTACTATGACTCCAAAGAGTACAGAACAAAGCTCTGTATATAATAGCAAACAAAAGAAGAGGGAAACTAAAAAGACAACGAGACCTTCCCAGTGAGGCAAAGATAAACCTACTTAACAGAATAATAGCAAAAAGAGCCAAGAAAGTTATAAAAAGGAGACATAACGAAATAGATATCAATTTCAGTAACTAAAATGCAAAGGATGGAAAACACACGAGCAGAGAGATGTTCGGTATAATTGGTAGATCCGTGAAGGAAATATAAGTGACGCCAATTGTGAACCAGAGACCTATATAAGAGGTATCAAAAACCAACGAAGGCATTTCTATCTTAAAGTATGAAAGGTGAAGTCCGTAAAGGGAGTGGGGGAAATAAGTGAAGTGAAAGTGTGTGTGTAAGAATAACTCCCTACATCGTTTGAACACTTCAACTTGATCACCTTTACAATCTACCTTGTTATTACAATAATAAAAGAAACTAAATTAGCATCAAATGCTATGCCAAATACCTGCTGTAAGAAGAGTAAATATATGAATTAATATTCCATGATTTTCTAATTAAAAATTTAATCCTATTCTAAATATGTAATTATTTTTATCAATGGCATTACGAGCCTTTTTGCTTTTAATGATATATTAATACCCCAGCAGCCCTCCCCCGGCCATCCCACAGGCCCGTCATGGGTAGGAGGACCTGTTGCTATATCTTTTTCACTATTTTCGATTTAGCTACGTTCACTACTTCTTTACAAATACCTTTTTATTTCTGCGTGATAAAGCCTCGTTGCTATTGCGCTTCAAATTTCGAGGGGAAAAAATCGAAATTGTTGAAACTTCATTTAAAGGTTTTTTCTTGATTTTGTTTTCATTTCTTAATAAAATTATTTGGAAGGAGGAAAAACTATTTAAATTTATATAATAATGGATACATTTTTATTCCTATACATAATATCTAAAAAAGTATGTATGCATTTTTGCGAGAAAAATTTAGCTTGTTAAAAAGAAAGAGGTCAAACGACCTATCTTAGTTGCCTTTTGTCGAGGGAAGAAAGTGCGCGCGTCTCCTCAACTTGAGCATTTCATTTTTAATTTGTTTGTTTTTGTTGTTTTTTGTTTAATGTACATGACCCCATAGGACCATAGGCACACATTTCTTTTATAACTTTCCACTTCAAACTCTAAACTTTGATTAGCCTCTGCTCTTCAGACCTCAAATATTAAACGTTTATTTTGTCCTAATAATTTGCCATCTAAATTAAATTGATTTAATTATTCACATTTATAATAGTTGATTAAAAAATAACTTTAATTTCTTAATTATTTTTTAATAACTTAATTCAAAGTACTGCATCATTGTTTTAAAGATTTTAATGGCCAATTTAATTTACACAGATTTACACCAGAAATTTGACCAATTTTTACTAAGTAGAATTTGCGTAAAAGAGCAAATGATTGATTATCAAACATATAACTTATTATTTTTTCAACTCTTTCCACCTTCCATTCCTTCTAGCCTTTAAATTTTGCCTAATACCTATACTATATAACTTGTTTGCCCACCTACACTAATCCCCTCTTTCTCTTTCACGTCTCCGTCAACCTCTAGTGTCATAATTTTCTCTATATTTTCATCTCTTCTTTTTCACCAATTTTCCTTTTCAAATAACTTAACACTTTCATTTTTCATAATAGTAATACTTTTTCCTTTTACCAACAATCTTAAAATTTTGTTTGTCTATCGACTATGTATGTATACCCATTTGTCTTGGGTTGACAGGAAATAAAGTAACTGAATTTCTATTCATAATTCCTTTCTCGACTCCATTCAGTATTCATGAGAGTAATAATGTCGCCGAATGCTTCCTTTGCTTTCACGTTGTTCCAAAAATGGAAGCGAGCGAATCATTATTTCGAAAAATTGTTATTACATATTAGACTTTTGAAATTTATATTTACTTTTTTTTACAATGAATAATGGAAGTAATTTGCGGTCAATAGCACACCAATTACTAAAAGTGTGAATATTTATGGGGTTATTGGGATTGAGAGTGTTAATGGCTGGCCAAAGTTAAGTCCTAACTTTACAATACAGCTGGGCTGGGGAGAGCTTCGAGAGGCATTGTGTCTCTGGATATATATATATATATATATATATATATATATATATATATATATATATATATATATATATATATATATATATATATATATATACACACGAGGGATCTTCAAAAGGTGCAAAGTGAAAGAAATATTTATTAAAAATTAAAAACCACAAATGTCACTAATGTCAATAATATTTCTCAACATAGTTTCCATTTAGTTCAATATACTTCTGAATGTGATGTTTTCACCGGACAATTCCCTCTCTAAAGAACTTCTGGTTTTCGAATTGCACCATGTCTTGACTTCACGTTTTACCTCTTCAAACGATTGAACTCTTTTCCTTTTAAATATTCCTTAAGCTTAAGGAACATAAAAACTTCAGAGTGGCAAGATCAGGGTTATAGGGTGGATGGGGTATAATTTTCTATGGAAATTCTTTCCAAGTTTCTCTAGTTAGCCGTGAAGAATGGACTAGAGCATTATCATGATGGAACATAACTCATTGGGGCAAGCTAATTATGCCGCAACGCTTTCGGCACCCAATGGGCATAAAATATGCTGAGACCAAGATGCTCTGTTAAAATTGCATATGATGTTCCTTAACTATAGATTTCTTTCGCAATAAATTCAAAGCTAATCCGGCAATCTTTATACAAAATTTTGAACGACGGCCACCTTTGCTGCATTGGTTGAGATGGATGGTCTTCCTTCGCTCGCTTTGTCATTAAAGTCTTATCTTCATCCTATGAAACGTTTCATTCACCCTAAAACAGTATTTCTATGTAGTTTAGACTCCCCATAAATATGATTCACAAAATCGACAATAGCAGGGAATTTCCGATCAAGATTTGGTAAAATTATGATAACAGTTTTGATATCAAAAGTTTGCTTTTACATGGAGAAAAAAAGGTTACTTTCTTGTAAGCAGTCGATTGCTACCTGAAATGCGTCAGAGAAATAAACGACGGATTGGCAGGTATCAGTACAAACCAAATATGTGATCAAACATGTTTTGACTTGGAAATTTCCCATAATCTTTTAAATTTACGCCTTCCACCATAAATTTGAAAAAGATCCCTCGTATATATATATATATATATATATATATATATATATATATATATATATATATATATATATAAAAGTGGGAGAAGAAGATGGATATGGACAAGGATATGGGCATGGAAAAATAAAACGAATTTTGCTTAATCGTATTAAAAAAGAGCACATAGCTGTTCTTTACTGTTGCAAATTGTTAAATGACCAAAATGTCTGAAGTCCTGCGAGCAAACATTACAGACCCATAAGAGCAAAACACGTTTCAGTTCCTGAATATATGACAGAACTTATGAAAAAATCTATTTTAGTTAATGGAAATGAAAAACATGGAACATAACAGAGCTTCAAGACATTCATCTGTATTTTATGCTTAAGAATATACAGAGTGCAGCAAAAAAATCTAAGTTTTGACTCCGCCATTGGTTAGGCAGTTTGAGTGGGAAAAAGTTGGCGTGTTGTTTGCTGATACCACATGCCTTACCATTTCAGTTGGTGTCATAACTTGAACGGGTGAACGGTGTGTATTCGGGGTTAAAGCGTTTATTTGAAACAAGGAATCTGCAATCGAGATGCAGAGTTTGTTGTACTCACTTTGAACTCAGTCAAAACGGTGCTTTTTATCAAAATAAAAACAACCTCGAAGATCTTCAGGCTTTTGGAATCCAGAAAATATCCATTCCGTAAGACAAGGTATTTGCAGTCACCGTGACCTTCAGCATTTTACCATGCTTCTGCATTGGCAATTTCAGAGAAACTGTTAGGAGAATTCTGAACGCAGTATTTATATTCAAGCAGTACAAAATCATATTTGTAGAAAAACTGAAGAAATGCTATAGAGAAAACGGTAGGACTTCTTTGAGCTTATCATTCAAAATTTCCCTCAAAAGGTTTTCTGTCAGATGTTCCAAAGTACGCTTTCATTTGTCTAACTGCGTTAACAAGCAAAAGTTTCGTTATTGTGCGGAACAAAATACTTAAAAGCTCTAGGAAAGACCGATTCACAGCCACCGTGTTATTTTGTGATGTGTGTTGCAAATTTATGTGTTTGGGGTGCTTATATTTTGATCAGGCAGGACAAACGGTTACAGTAACTTTTGATTACCATGACGAGATGCTGAGCACTTTGTATAGTTAAAACTCAACGAACGGAGGAACAAGAAAATATAATCAAGACTATCCCCAAAATAGTTAACGAGTGCCTAAACATCAGACACTTGACAAAATAATATTCATCATAAACCAAGCCAGCCACAGTACTCCTTATTGGATACCGACCTAATTGCTTCTGAAGTTCATTGACGAAATCTTCTAAAGGGTCCTAAACAGAAGATTTGTACAATACTCGTATGTAAACGAAAAAATCTAAATAACGAATTCCAATTCGCCTTCAACAAAGGTAGAGACACCACATTGGCAGTTGGCCAACGTGGTGTCTGAGATGCAAAAAAAGCCTTTGACAAAGTCTAGTTCAGGGGCATGCAACACAAAATATTATATGTTCAGATGAAAAGCATCCTGTAAATAATTATATGAGACTATCTTATATATAGAATATCATTTGTCGAGATCAGCGAACTTAAAAGACGTGAGTTCGAAATAGAAGGTGGGCTCCTTTGGGGAATGGCTCAGCCCCAGGCCTAAGTCGATTGAAAAAGCGGACATGCTACCCCATAGAAAGCCTGAATGCCTAAATATCCAATTCTCTGACGAACAAGGCCAACTAGTTCTGATCAATACAGAAATGCAGAATTTCCGCCACGAACGACTGCCAACAAAATAAACAACATTAACCATTTCAAGACAGGTTGGGAGATAAGAACAAACTGATAAAATTCACTATAGTAACAAAGTCAAAGTAAAGTTAGAAGTTATCGAATAGCAGAACAACTCTACCGATACCATCATGCGGGCAAGGTACTGGGCTCATAGATAACTCTGGTATGTTACATAAAACAAGTAGCTGAAAGAATACCAAAAGCCATAACAGTGTTAACCATGTTATATTCCTTAAAAAGTCTTAAACACAGCCAAAAAAATAAGATCTATCTAAAATTAAAAGAGCAGGCACTTATCTACTCTCACGTTAACCTAAACACATTACAAATAACAAAGAAAAGGAACCTCCAAATGAAGACAAAATAAAACTCTTGACCTTATAACCAACAGAAGATAGAGACAAAGCCAAATAACACTACATCCAGGTCCCAAATCCCCCCTCTCAACATAGTTATAATGTGAGTAGAAAAAAGTCTGAAGGAAAATCAACTCACTTTCAATCTTTGCAGAAAGTATCAACATCAGAGAGAACTCTTCTTTCAACTCAGATTCACCAGTGGAAAAGTTCAACATGGAATACAAGAGGTATCATTATACACTTGAGAGAAATAAACAACACAGGATAAAATAAGTGATAAATTGTCAATAAACCCCAACTGATCATGAAAATATCCTGGAATAAGAGACAACTACCTTACTCAAAACCCCAAGTAGGTAAGTCAAACCTAAGATGACTACCCAACCAATTCTCATTAAAGTACACATTCACCTAAATTTGAAATCCATTAGCCCTGCATGGGAGCCTAATTGAAGGGTTTACGTACTAATAATGACAAAAGTAGAATATGGCAATCCATATAAAGTTGATTCATTGTGAGTGAAAAAACTAAAAAAAACAAAGCGAAATTAGTCAACAACGTAAGTCATTTGGAAATAATAATGGATTCATTATGGCTTTCACTCTAAGAGAATTGAAAGGTCTTTATCTTCTTTGGTGAATGCACTCTTGACTTACTAATCCGATGTGAGAGCCAAATGCTCGATCGCAAACCTGGCATCTGACATTCTGGATAGGAGGACCGAAGTTCTGACGTTGTTGCAATCTCTGTTCTCTACGCACCTCAATCAATCTGGTTCACTGATGCTCAAAAGCTGCCACTCCATTACTAGCGAGTGCCAGTTACTTTGATCATGTGCCTCCGTCTCCCAAGTGTCTAGAAGCTTTTGACAGCTCTAAGGTTCAATTTTAGGCTGTATTTAGAACGCTTTTTCGGCGCCCAAACGTTTCGGTAGTCATAGCATAGCTCAGAGTAGAAGATTTATTTTCGGTAGAAGGTTGTTGCCCATTCTCAATACTACTATTCACTACTGCCCATTCTCATTATTCACGATCATAGGTTCTATGCTAGTTCAGCCAGCCCCATGAAAAACGCTCAAGTTTGTTTGAAGATCTTGCAATTTGATTTCCAAAATGGATCTTAAGTTTCTCTGATTAAAGCTTTCCAGTTCTTTGATCTGTTTGCGGTATGTCGTCCGAGACTCCGATGCGTTGAGAATTCTAGTGGTAACAATTGCTCTGTATACCATAAATCTGGTTTCAACTCGAATCATGTTATTCTCAAACACATATTTGCGAATTTTACCTAAGGCAGCCGTCGTCAGTTTGATGCGATATTTTATTTCGCTCTCGATGTTGACGTTTTTAGAAAGATGACTACCGAGATATTCCAATTTTTTTACGCATTCTAAGGCTTCACTTTGGATTTTGATCACTGGCTCGTTTGAGGGATAATGGTTTGGTGAAGGTTTGTAAAGCACTTCTATTTTACGGACAATGACGGTTAAACCTAATTTTCTGTAAGCTTCTGCGAAAGTTGTGAGCGAAATTTGTTGATCCTCTTCGCTTTAGGCCACGGTAACGTTGTTGTCTGCATATTTAAGCTATATGATTGCTGTCAAGCTATTTCTGGAATTAGCTTTTAGGCGATTTAGATTGAACAGGCTGTCTTCTATCTAATATCTTTTTTGGATGCCTGGCGTTGTTGCCTCTTTCGCTAAGTGTAGAGCCGCAGCAAAAAGAGGGAGAAAAGAGTTGGCGTGATCACATACCCTTGTTTTATACCATATCCTATTGAAAAAGGTACGGTTGTGCATCCATTTGCTCTGGCAGTGGCAATCATGTCGTTGTGGAAGAGCTTAACAATTCTAACGATATTTTTATGAACATCCACTCTTAGCTATGATATTTCAAAGAAACTCACGGTTCACCAAGTCAAACGCTTTCATTAAACCAATGAAAGCCATATACATGGGTTGGTTCTCATGTAGTTGATGGGTAGTGAAAATCATGTCTACGGTTTCTCTCCCTGGTTCAAATCTATTTGACAATTTAAGGAGGACCGATTGCCATCGATTGAAAGTAATGTGATACAGCTGTAGTTTACGCAATTCGATTGTCCACCTTTGTTCTTGAAAATCGTGATAATGATTCAGTCCTTCGATTCGCAAGGGAGTACTCTCCCAGCCAGATCTTGAAGACAAGTTCATTTTCAAGTAGTAACAATTTTAGATATCAAACCTTGCCAAAGTTGTGAAAATGACGTTGGATATACAAAGAGACGGAAAGAAGAAACCTTGTCAGAAAGAGAGAGAGCAGGAAATTTTCTAAAACTTCTGTATATTTTAGAATTTCAGTTTTATATTTTGGTCATTTATTATCCGCTGTGTCGTGTCTTCTAAACTTAATTTGCAAAAAGACTTCTGAAAACACCAAACCATAATCAGTCCAGCATTTGTCGTAGCCCACAACTGCTCTGTTTATCAGCACTTCCTTTCGAGCTCGATTTTTGATGATGAAATAGTCCAGTAGATTCCAAAGTTTGAAAAGAGGATGCATCCAGATGGTCTTGTATCTACCCTTTAAACGGGAGATCATGTTGGTAACGACAAAGTTGTGATCCTAGGATTTAAGAGAAATAAGAGCTCATTTGCGCTCGTCTTTCCTGCGCCTTGACGTCCGATAACTCCTTTCTAGAGATTTGCTTTCATGCCAACTATCCCGTTATATTCGCCCAATAGGAAATACTGGTCATAGAATTGGACGTTATAAGAAGCACGTCAACTTCAGCGTATATGGTCTCACTGGTCACTTTGTCTGCATCAAGTTTCTGGGCATATGTGCTAATAAAAGTAGAAAAGCTGTTAGACTCGACTGCGAGCCGCACAACCTTTAGCCTTTCCTTTACTCGGAGCGGTAATTCGGTCAGCTTGATTAAGATGGTATTTTTGATGGCAAGGCAAATACTATGGTATCGGGGCTGTTTGGCTCTTTAGCTTTTCCCCCCCAAAAGGTGTATCCCCTACCCTTTCTGCGTGACTAACCTTGGTCAGACAGTCTGGTTTTAGTGAGCGCTGCAATATCCATCTGATCTTTAACTCTCGGGATACAAAAAGAGTTCTCCGATCATGTCTGTTGAGATCGTTGTCTAGTAGGCTGCAAATGTTTCAAGTTACAATATGTAGAATTTTCTTCATTTTTCGACTACAAACTGGTGAGTCAGGAACACTGTTATACGAACCGGCTAACTATGGGACAGACTATGATTTGGGCACATTTCCTAGCCCATTCCCAATTGGACATGAGCAGAGCAGATCCTAAATAGGGCTGCTCAGTCATGGACTCCACTGCCTAAAGCCTCCTCTGTTCCGATTCAAGAGACTAGAGACTAAATAATTATGCCCTCTGCTGACGTGCCAGCTGAAAATATAAACTTCCTGTTCCCACCGCTCCACACCACTTTCCGCCATACTGATGCATTTGTAAAGTTTCTTAGTAAAGAATTCGCCTGTGGGTGGAGGTGTTTAGCATTGGAACCTATAGCACTCTCGAGGGAACTCACGATCTTCATCAGAACAGCGGTTCTTTCTGTAGCACGAAATATCGAGCCGACTGACCCCTTGATCTGATTAGAGCCCTCGTCCGTTTTTATGACCATTGACAAAATCTAGTAGGCTCGTACACTCACTACGCCGAAGGGCCTGATGTTTGCTTCCCTTTGGCACATCGACGCGTCGAGTACTCGTCTGCGAGACGAACGCTTCCGAAACACACCGGCTGCCATGCCTATCGGAGGTCGTTGTCTGTCGAAAGCAGCTTCACCCTGTGCTGGCGACGACTCTCGATTCATAGTGAATGAAAAAAAGACAAATACAACAGAAGTGAAATTAGTACACAAAGGAGTTAAGTGGAAAGGAGAAAGCCTACAACCAACATTAAATACAAATTTAACCGTGAAAACTACACTGTCAGCACAATAACTGAAACAATAAAGCATACACAACACTATAGAGCTAGGCAATAGTTTAACATAAAAATTCACTTATCGGCTTAAATAATATTAAAATATACATAAAAATAAAATAGGTACAGTTTTTAGGATGACAGAGATTACTCAGATTTCTTACAACTATGAAGAAATTACGATTACATAGCAGTAGGTCAAAAAATAAAGAATAGAATGAAAATGGAAGAAAAAGGTTGTGTCTCGGATTCCATGGTAATTAGTTTGTTCAAATAGAAGGAACTATTCAATTCTCCCCATCTATTCCAAGCTAAAGAATGTCAACTAAGATCAACTTCTCTCCTTTACCATACCTTCATTTTATTCTCAACGCACATCCTCATCTTCTTCCTCCTCTAACCCACCATTCCTTAACTCTCCAGCCCACAAAACATGTTAAGGCCTTGGGAAGGATGGAGGCCGGGGCCTGAGATGGGTCTACCGGAGTCCTCTGCCTTGCTGTTCCACCAGGAGTAGGAGAGATGGGACCTGCGGCGGATTATTCAATGCATACCTACATACATTCTAACCCGGAAATCCAGTTGTGTTGCTTTAACAGAGAATGAATGCTCACATGGCGAGAAATCCAATAGAAATTTGAGATATTTCAAGAGCGCCTGATCTCAGTACAGGAAGGTTTGCCCGATATTCCGTGTTTCTACTTTCCTCACGGGTTACTTGAAAACTGAGATCGACAAACATCGAATAAGAACCAGTGACCATTTGAAAGATGAAATACGTAAAAATTGCTGCAGTGTCGCAAGAAATGACTTACAGAGTTAGGCTGAACTTCAGAAACGGGCAAGAAAAGTGTATCTGGAACGACGACCAACATTAATAAGATATCATTTACATTACTGGATATAAATAAACCGTGTTCTAATACCTTTAGAGATTATACAAACCAAAGTTTAATATCAAGTACCATTAGTTTGCACAAGGACCGGGACAAAACCAGTACGTCTGCCACCATGATCTTTACAGGTAGTGGAAGAAAGAGGGACCCCCCTCCGACCTCCTCTACTAAAAAAGCAAATAAGAACAAGGACAAAAAGACAAAAAAGATCATGTCCAGAAGCAGAAATATGTACGTTTCCCATTGCCGATTCTTTTTTGTAACAGCCTCTAAACAGGGTGAGAGCCGATGCGACTAATATTAGGAGAAAGCTGAGAATGTTCCATCGTGAGATTTAAGACTGGCAGAATTTTAATTCTCGTTAAAGGGTACTCGATTGCCACCAAAGTTAACAGCAGAAAAAAACTAGTGCAAAAAAAAGAAGGTCAGCAAGTAAATGGCGCTGTTTGCATGAAAATTAGTTGTAATGGTAAGGTACTAGATAAGCTGTACACCAAATTTCCGTGTGTTGTGCTGGATAAAAGTAGTGTATTCATTCAGATGCTTCTTGCCGGGCAAAACTCTTATACTCTACTTGGGAGTAGGTATCAATAATTTATTGGTCGTGAGAGGTTTTCTGGTACTACAGAGAGACAGTATTGTCCTTCAAACACTCTTTCGCCTGCTCAAAGCCAAGTGCCAGCCTTCACCGCAATTTCTAAGAAAGCTCTGCATCCACGCCAGCTGTAACCGCCTTGACTTGGGGCAAACAAGAAGAATTATATCCATAGATCTTCCTAAAAGATATGAACTGTGAGTGTGTTTACTTAACGAACCGCTTCATTGCTGATCCAATGAAGCGGTTGCATAATTAATCACACTCTTTGTGTCGTGAGATGTTCATATGTCCCTCGATCGGTGCTTCTTGGAGGCGTCCTAACGTATAATAAATCAGGGTAGTGATTTCAACAGAGGTGCGGTCGGTCAATGTTGTGTACTATTATAAAGGAACCAAAAATATTTTGTTTTTGTTTTTAGAGTGGTTAGATTTGTAACTATCTATTGTTATTTTGTGAAGAATTCTATTAGATAATTAATATTTAAGAAACTTTGAAAATCGACACTTTAAAATTATATATTATGCAAATTAAGAGAATTGAAATATTTAACCTTTATTTGCCCTAAAAAATCTAAAGGTAAAAAAAATATACTTATAAATGGCTTTTTAAAGAATACTAGCAAAAAATTATCTAACAAACATATATTAAGTAAATTATAGGTATATAATAAATTTGACCCTTTGAAAATAGGCTTTTAGGAAAGTACTCGCATGTCGAATACATGACACAATAAATCATTTGGTAGAATTTTAATGATGTCACATTAATTAAATAAGTAATTTATCTGAAGTTCTACATTTTATTCATGTATTTAGTGCTATTGTACCCTAGTATTATGCATTACTGCCAAGAGAAATTTTGGCACACTATTTATTTTAATTAAATCGTAAGTCGATTGAAAATTATTGCAAATTCTGCTTGCAGTTCACTAGATTTCTGGCATTTACATCCCTGTGGCTTTTGATTACTTAGCCCGATGCCGTACACAATCGGTTCGAACAACTTTGAAGACTGGTATTGGTTTCATTGGTCCTCATTTATTCTACATATGAAGAGTCAATACTACTCAACTTAGTCGCCCTCCTTTTTCGATTTTTATCATCTGTGTAATTTTGACTTGAATTCTATTTAGATGGTGAGGTTAATGTGAAGATGCAGCGTCTCTGCCATAAGGAGGTCACATCGAAGTTGTAAATAAATGGTAAAATGTCATGATAAAAATTTTAACACTTAGCATCAAGCAAGTCTCCTCACCCATGAATTTGTTATGTCATGCAACAGTATTTGATAATAGGCCATCAATATAGCATTAATAAATTTGTTATGCCTATGGAAAGTGACATTACGACTTCCATAGTCGCTGCTATATAGGGGCGGGTTGGTGCCCGGAGATGACTCGTTCGCTCTCCATTAGTCTATTGTTAAGACGCGCTCATTGTGTTAACCTTAATTTTCATCTTGTGTTTACAATAAAAGAGGTGCACATGTGTGCACAAAGAAATTAGATTACCTCAAAAGTGCGTCTGCATAGGTTTCTTTTATTTTAAATAATTGTAGGAATTCATTCTGAATCACCTACCCTATGCCGGCTAGGCGCAATAACAAACCAACTACTTCCTGAAGCGAACGACGAGGTTCGAGCACAGAGGAGGTAAGTGGGTCTATCTCTTCTCCAACTAGTCGCACCGGAGTCCACAACGCCCGAGCTGCGGAGGCAGTCCCTAGAATCGATGAATGTTAGTGAAGTGGCCCCCCCACCCCAGGACAATCATTTGTTACTCGTACCCTAGCTGCGGCCCTGGACGACGTCGTGTCGCAGGCCTTGGGATTTCAGCTATCCCAGGACATCCCGCACCGTATCTCTTCCAGTAGAAATACCCACGATTGGGAACTTTTGGTAACGCAGCTCCTGGCCTGGAAAACGGCTCCCTGGAGTTACCTTCGGACCCGAAACATCGAGGAACCTAGGGCATTGTTTACCCTCCACAGGCTTCGTCACCAATTACTTAGACTGAAAGAGGCTCGCCTAAACACCAGACTTAGGTTATATTATCTGCAAAGGCTGGTAAATTGGTCCTACGCTCTCGAGGACGCCAGGTTGCAGGCATCCCAAGTGGCAGGAATTGAAATAAATACAGTGATCTATAACAGGACTGCCCTCATTCGGCAGTATGCCACCAGTACCTCCCGAGGTACCTCAGGGCCGCGGGAGAGGAAGAAGAAGGCAGCGCTCTAGACCACAAAATAAGGAGTGAATGGGAAGAGTAGTGCATGGCAATCGAGGAGATCCTTCACAGACCTCAGGCTCCTCTCCCCCCAACCCCCCCTTCCCCCGTGTATAAACATTCTTTCACCCCAAAGCCACTTCGCCATTCATGTAGAGGTCGGGGCGGCCGACGCCTGCGGTATTGTGGCATCCGGGGACTGGTATGATCCCCCGGAGGACCCACTTCTACTTACAGTTCCGCCCATTAAGTCCCACTTCTCCCCTTTTCTCCCCCCCCCACTTGCAGATGCACAGGTGCCGGGCGAGGATTGGGTTGATTTGGGGGACTTTCAACTGACGGAGCAGGAGAGGTTGTTGGCTTCGGATCCTGGACTCGCTGCGGCGGTTGAGGCCTTAAACATCGTGGCCCCGCCGGAGGAAGAAGAAGACCAGGAACACATCCTACAGGAGGTTCAAGACTACGCGCGACCATCGAGGTCATTGAGGAATTTTGATCGCCTCTCACGCCTGCTGTTGCTCCGCACCTCGATCCTCTCCCTCCGGAGAGGGATCCTGATCAGGATGCATATCTGGGGCCTCAGTTCGAGTCGCGTAAGGACGCGGACTCCGACGTGGATGGTGGCGATGAAAAACAAATCTTGGTGTTTGACCGGCTGGATCGACCGCCCAGGGGTCAGTGTGTTGGTGAGATATGTAATTTTATCCCCGGTCACGTTTTCACCGGGTTACCACTTCCGTCTAAGATTGCGAAGGCTGCGGCAGGCCAGGGAGTATGGGTGTTCCTTGGGAACTACCAAAACTATGAGACTACCGACAGCAGGCTTGCGGGTCCTATCCAAGCACTAGTGGATTCAGATGTCATCGAGCCCTCGGATCAGGTCAGATGCGCACACAGACTCTTCCTCGTGCCACGCAACGAGACGGAGGACAAGGTCGTATATGATATGTCTCCCCTCTTGAGGAACACTAGCTACTCTCCACCATTTTCAAGCTCCAATCGTTGGGAAAGGTGCTCCGAGAGGCCAAGACAGGCTCATTCGTTATAAAAATAAATCTCCGCAATGGATTCTATCCTATCCCCATACATAAAAATGCCTGCAAGTGGTTCGGCATCAAGTGTCAAGGCTCATCCTAAGGTTCACTAAACTCCTCATGGGCTTCTCAGGCAGCCCGGTTATTATGCAAATGTGCATGGCCTCCATTATGTTTGCAGTCGTAACCGAGATGGGTTGTATCTCCTAAACCTATTTGAATGACGCCGTCTTTTTTGGCGCTCCCGCGGACTTGGTTGCCCTCCGGAAAAGGCTAGAGACGACTAGCCTTCACATTGATCTGGGAAAAAGTACCTTGTTAACCACACAACAGCTGACGTACCTGGGGGTACAAATTGACCTCCGTACTAAGTCGTCCTGGCTCCCAGGGAGCATGAAGAAGAGACTCGACTACGACCTAGAATCAGGACCGTGGGTTGCCTTCACTTCCGAATTTTGGGGGAGACTCGGCTGTCTCCTGAATTTCGTCTGAGGGGCCACCTCCCTACGCTTCTTCTGGGCACAGATGGCCTACCGCAGATGTACTAGATTCTCGCTGCTAAGATCTCTACTCTCATCGTCATGGGTCCCCTGGTTGCCTCCGTAGTTCACGTGGGGTCGCATGTACGCAGACGAGTCGGAAGAGGTCCTCGGGTGGGTAACACCTCGAGGGAAATTGTTCAGTTGGATTCACAGAAACCCATGTCCACCATACTCGGGTGAGTTCATGGCCTTACTTAAAGCCATCCTGACGTTCCACTACGCGCGTCCCTTCGGAGACACCACCTTGTCAAACTATTTTATCAATAGAGGCAAAGTTTTAGACTGTTTTTTGTATTATATTCCGGATCAAATTTTGTTTATGTATCATTGCATTTTTTTTTAAAAGGCCACTGGTGAGCTAGGTTCCCTCCGTGTTCAATCCTGCCGATCTTCCTCCTCGACTCAATAGTTGGCTCGCGGGAGTGATGCCACTGACTATGGGAAGTGACGTCACGACTCCTACAGTCGCTGCTATAGAGGGCTTGGTCGAAGAAAGTCGAAGTGAAAACTCCTGCCCCTAAACAGAGACAAAATATCAGCGAAAAGAGGGAAAATGCTGTGACTGATACTAATGGTTCCTCGGAGTCCTCAGATTCATCAGACACCGAAGCCATACAAACAAAGAAGGCTGAGGAGAAGAAACGGAAAAAACAAAAGATTGCTTGCAGATAATATCAATCTTAAAATATACGCATGCGACCAGTTTCCCTTTCCCAAAGAAATGGAACCCAGGGGAATATGCCAGGGAATTAAAGCAAAAGTGTTTAAATGGGGATATGACTTTGAAGTTGACACTGAAACCGTAGAAGAAGCTATGCTCTGCCAGAATGTGATCCTAAATCACAACACCTGCGAACAGATTGTTAACGCCGAGTTCAGGAAGAGAAACGGGAGGAAGAAAAACGTAATCCAGAAACACTAAAGAGACAACATGGAAATAGGATTTAATAGAATGAGGATTCTGACACTCAACGTAAATGGATGGGAGGGGAAAGCAACAGCATATGTCTACATATTCCGGGTGCTTGACCCAGACATCATTATTATAAAGAAGCACGGCAATGACACTACATCTGGTCAAATTAAAATACCAGGCTATAGAGTGGTCATGAAGAATAATTCTCAGGAAAGGTGTGATGGTGCTGAAATAGCTATCAAGGGGAACATCTCGTTCAAACATCTATCAGAACTGGATGAATCCTTTGTGGCGGTGGAACTCCACACATTGGTAGGAGACCTCGTGATAGCTGCAGCATATCAACCCCCTTGTCGACCCTATCTCCCGTTAAATAACTTCTACACACTGTTTGGGCACCGTAGAATGGCAATTTAGGGGGCGACCTCAATGCCAGATGCCGTGCGGTAGGTTATGGTAGTACCAACGGAAGAGGCTGAAATTTGGAACTGATTATTGGAAGAAAAAACATCCAAACAATACGGCCGGATTTTCCGACCTATATCCCTTCCATATCAGCAACCAAACCTGACAAAATCTTAACAAGTGAAGGCTTCCCATTCAACTACTATAGTCAGCCGGACTCAACAGTCCTAAGTGATCACATAGTGATACTGATCAACTGGTCAATTACACGCCAATCGCCCTGCTGGAATTCGTTGCGAAAGTATACGAGAAGCTCCTGGCTGACAGGCTTCAACAACAAGTAGCCGAGCTAGGAGCTCATAATCCTCATCAGCACGTGTTCCGAAGGTGACGTGGAACGGAAACCACCCTCGCCCTCCTAACGAAAAACTCGCATAGAGAAAAGCTGAGAGAAAATATGTAGACGTGGTGCTGCGGGATGTAAAGAAGGCCTTCGATATGGTCTTTCTGAGAGGGCTATAATTCAAGATCCTAAACCTCCACTGAACCCAATCCTGGAAAGTGTCCTTTGTAACTATGTCATAGAGAGGAGAGCCCAAATCGCGATCGAGGGTTAAAAAGGACTCGAATTCGATGTATCTGCAATACGCGGATGACATCGCACAAAACGTACCAAGTCTATTCAGGAACGCTGGAAGTCAAGCAAGGGCGACAGCTGCCGTGATTGATAACATCAATCGATAACATCAATCTTTATGAAAAAAAGTGAAAAATAAAGACTAACCGTCAGAATTTCACTATAATTCCAAAAACCTGCCGGAAATTAAACGACGTCCTCATTGGCAACGAAATATATCCATACTCTAACGAGGGAAAGATCCTGGTTTTACGGCTTTATAAATCAGAATACAAGGCTCACGTAAGAAAACAGAGTCTCCCTAGCCTAAAGAGAGCTGAAGAAACTGAACCGTTTCCGAGGCCTCAACGTGCCAAATAAGATAAAAACTATACATGGCCCTGTTACGCTCCATCCTGGTGTACCCGGCTGTGATCATGCAGATGACAAGCTGTACCTCTCTCAGGACGATGCAAGGGGGAACAGAATAAACCCACACTGCTGATAACTGGCACGAAAAGGATCGACCATATTCGTCAATCGGTTTTACATGATAGAATTGGACTAAAACAGATCAATATGGAGATCCAAAGGCTAGGGAGAAAGTCTTGGACAAAGTAGAGCAAGAAATAGTCCCAACTATTAACAACAATTTAGATATACCGGGACCACAGAATACGCATAGTAGAAAGGACATCTATATTCTCCAGTGAAAGAACCTATGCGAAAGAGAATATAAGACCTATTTACACCTAACTAGATAAAAAAGGAAATAAACTTTAATAAAAAGAGGCGAAGTGCTCAAATTCAAATCAAAATTTAACTAAAGCAAAATAAGAGAAGTAGTGTAAAAAACAATAAACTTTAACAAAAAGAGGCGAAGTGCCCAAATTCAAGTTTAACCGAAACAAAATTAGCCAAATAATATTACGAAAAAAAAGATAGAATACCACAAACAAAAAAAGGCGAATTGCCCAAACTAAGACTTAAACTGAAAATAATAAATGAATAACTAAATACAATAACAAGGTAACTATAATTTAAATAAAAAGAAACAACGAAGTAAGAAATAACCAAGCACGAATTAAAGAACAAAAATACCCATATGAAACAAGAGATAATTAGCAAAACAAAAACTAATTGAAAGGCTTGAAAGCCACAACGGAGGAACTTATTAATGGAATCAAATAGACATATATATAACAATGGAAGAACCCAACCGTCATCGACGGTGGAAAAATATTTTTTAGACGAACAAGAAGAAAGCATGCTAGTGATGACCTAACACCAGGGCAAACTAGTAAACATTTTAACACCTATGAAAGCCTACCGCACATTTCATCCCTTTCATTAACTTTGAACTTTGAACTTTGGAGGGGACTCGTTCGCTCTCCATTAGCCTATTATTAAGACGCGCTAATGCGTGTCCATTGTGTTAACCTTAATTTTCATCTTGTGCTTACAATAAACTAGGTGCACATGTGTGCACAAAATAGTTCGTCAATTAATTTTGGTGCACAAGCCGGATGCTTTCCAATATAACAATCTACTCTTAAATCTAAGGGGACAAAAATTGTACCGCTTACTCCAAATAAAGTCATACAATCACTTTATATAAGTAAAGCATAACGTTTTTCAATTTAATTACAAAATAGCTGGCTATGTATTCAAGAATCCTAATGGACATTTATATCGCTACAGTGTATTGTTTGGAGAATTTGAGATCTTTCGA
Source organism: Ceratothoa steindachneri (assembly GCA_963969495.1). Lineage (NCBI taxonomy): Eukaryota > Metazoa > Arthropoda > Malacostraca > Isopoda > Cymothoidae > Ceratothoa > Ceratothoa steindachneri. The sequence continues at coordinate 40,201,159 of OZ018319.1, forward strand.
GAATAAGAATCTTTTTCTTATTTGATATATTTAAAATAATTTGACATAAATAGAATAATCTATTCTGAAATTATCTTGTCTCATGTGTATCAACCTTATACCTTTCAAAATTGAATTGAATCTGCCATATTTTTAACTATTTTACTACTCAAACAAGCCGTTTTGCAAGTTTTTAGTCGTTAGCCACTTAACTGCGGAGCGCACAAATATGTGCGTTCGTAAATTGACAAGCTATTGCGGAACGCACATATATGTGCGCCTCTGTTTCTTCTTGAGCTACACTGCGGAGCGCACATATTTGTTTTCTGAAGGCTGATTGGCTGATAAGTTGTGCCCAGATACATCATAAATACGCTGATTGATTAAAATAGATACCAATTCATAAATAAATGCCAGTTTGGTGTCCGACGTTAGTAAACTCTAGTTCTGTTTTTTTCTGGCATTTAGGATAGGCCTTGCTATCATGGCCAAGAGAAATATGAATGAAAACGATTGTGAAGATCTATTATTTGATGATAGTGATGAGTCAAGCCTTCATCTTAGTCATTCTGATAGTGATGTGGATATAGAGCAAGTGTTAGATAACGAATCTGAGAATGATTTGTCCGTCAATGACGTGACTGCAAGTGATTCCTGGAGTCCTTTCGGGGCAGCTCGCGATCCATTTGTATTTACGGGTAATGCTGGTTGCAAAATAAATCCAGATATCGAGGGAAGTAATGTTTTACAAATTTTTGAGTCCGTAGTGAATGATAATATTATAAAATCTATTTGTGATGAGACAAACAATTACGCCGCTAAATTAATTTCTGAGGCAAGTAGTGCATTGATAATAAAAAAAAACGAAGTAGGCTTCATGATTGGAAAGATGTTTCATTTGAGGAATTTAGGCTTTTTGAAGGCATTCTTCTTTTGATGGGCATTATACAGAAACCAACGTTGCAATCTTATTTCTCTAGAAGTCCAATAACAAACACACCAATATTTTATGACATGATAAAGAGGGATAGATTTTTGTTGATCTTAAAACTTTTGCATTTTTTTCGATAGTACTGATGCAAACAACAAACTATCAAATAGATGAATTGCTAAGCCTATATAAACAAAGTTTTAAAGCTGTCTACATGCCATCGCGTAATGTTTCTGTCAATGAAAGCCTATTGCTGTGGAAAGGAAGATTGAGTTGGAAGATGTATATTCGTCTTAAACGAGCAAGATTTGAGGTAGAATGTTTCATGCTCTATGAAGCAAAAACAGGTTATATGTATGATTTTATAGTGTATACAGGAAAGGGAACTAATATTCCTATAAATCTAGTTGATGTTGATCGGACGAACCAGAACCACTAAACCAACATAGTCCTATCACTAATGGGAGATTTTTTGGTTAAAGGTTACTTCTTGGGTATAGAAAACTATTATTCAAGTGTATTTTTATTTGATTATTTGGCATCACATGGAACTGATGTCATACGTACTGTGCGGAAAAACAAAAAAAAAGGACTTTCAAAGGAGGTGACTTCAGCAAAGCTAAAGAAAGGAGAAACATCAGTCCGGCCCTAAAATAAATTAATGCTCATGAAATGGAAAGACATAAAAGACATTTTGATCATGAGTACTCTTCATGATGCAACAATGGAAACAATAACAGCAAGAGGTGGCGTACAAAACAGAAACTGAAAGTTTGCATTGACTACAAAGATAATATAGTAGGAGTGGATAGGAGGGATCAATTTTTGTCAGCTACAAACATTGCAAGAACTCACCTGAAGAAATATTATAAGAAAATATATCTACGATTTTTGGATATTGCTGTTAAATTCTCATGTGATTCACAAGAAACTTGGTGGCCGACTTACTTTCCTACAATTTAAATTATAACTGATTACATCTTTATTTACAAATTATGGCAACAGCACTTAGAAATCCAAAACTTCTGGTAGGCCTTCAAAGGTGCCCATCCCAAGTCGCCTAACTGGACATCATTTTGTAGAAGATTCTCTTATAATTGGGACCAAGCGTCAAATGAAACAATGTGTTGTATGTGCATCATGTAAGAAAAGAACCGTAGTTCAATATCACTGTGAACAATGCAATGTCTATCTTTGCCCAACGAAATGCTTCAAAGATTACCATACAAAGGCAGAGCTTTCATAAAAAATCGTGAGTAGGGTAAATAATTTATTTCTTAATTTTTTATATTTTCTATAGTATTTATGAATTTGTTTGGTGATTTAGGTGGTAATACAAATGCACAATGGACAACATAATTATATAAATATAATACAAAAAGTAGGGAAATATGTATAGAAATTACAATGGGCAATTAAAATAAGTAAAATGCAAAACAATGAAAAAAGGGGAAATTTCGGAAAATAACTCCTCACAGTGACGCTGTTAGAATGTAAAAATCCCGCATGTTAAGGGGTTAGGATATTTTGCTCTTGCGTTAAAAGTTTAGTGTCATCAACAAATATAAAAATTTTAAACAAGAAATTCGTATCAAGACAGTTACAATACCTATAAAAAAGTAAATGCCTGAGAACAGATTCATGAAGAATGCCCTTAACGACTGATGCCCACGGTTAACTATTTTTATTGAAAATATCTATCTATTGTTTTTCAGTTAGCTTTTAAACCATTTTAGTAAAGTGTATTTTATTCCTTGCTTGATTTCCTTATTCTGACTTTCGTGGTTATTTTTCTTGTTTTTTTAACAATGCAACTCGTCATTCTTTTCATTTATTTCTATAGTAAGGCAATCAATGAAAATCTGGAGGTAACTATGGCCTTGTCTACATTGGAAGCGAAGTTAAATGAATGAGAATAGTACTATGTATGAGATAATCTAAAAGGTTCGTGGGTTTTCTCATTGTTTTCAGAGATCTTTTCCTAAGGAAGTAGAAGCCTATAGATCCCTCTTGAATATAACTCCTTAGGCATCGAGTGAAAAACTGTTGTCTCTCTTCCAATTCTTATTAAAGAATCTTCAATTGCCAATCTAATTGGCTCAAGACAAAACAGTAAATTATACGCTGCATAACTGCAAAGAGTTTAAGGTGAACTTATGCCAAATGATCCAACGATTGTCGGCCACTTACGATTTGTGTTTCTCTGAAACAATGCAGACCAACACATTGAAGGTGCAGTCAGAGATACGAGTATACTGAATACTTTAGGTTGGGAGCTACTACATGTCTAATACACCATATTCTCTTGACATGTCTCTGTCAGATTATCACTTTCTTGTTTAAACAATCAGGTTCGCATTGAAAGGTTTTTTGATAAGTATACACAAAAAGAGAGAGATTTCGACAGTTTTTGCTACAAAGCCTAACAAGTTTTATTCAAGATGCATAGATAGACTTTTAATTTAAGATATCAAGAGAGTATAACAGATGAGATAGTAGCTCCGAAGATAAACTATTTAGTTTAGTTTACCCTTCTCGTGTGATGTGTGATCATAAATTGTCTTGCAGAAAGAAAAATCATTAGTAGTTTGGCCAACAATGGATAATTTCGCAAGGTTCACCATGAACTCGTGGAAATTGTGTTGTGCATACTTAACTTGTTTGTTTTTACCCACTGAAATCAGGAATGGAGGATTCTTTCATAACAAGGCACTCAAAGATAGACGAACATCCTTTGCTTCAAAACCTGATCTTTTTCAAAGTGGTATATATATTGTTTTATTTTCTTGAGAAAATATCTCTGAAACGTATAATATTTTGTATCAGATAACCAATAAAGTATGTGAAACTTTCGTTTCTCTTTTGATAGTTTAAAAAAACACACGAACATTGTTGGTGACTATATTTGGAAGCACCAAAAACATAAACTGCTGTCAACGTAAGGAGAATGTGTATCAAAGTCCCCTACGCATTGTCGTGTTTAATGAAAAACAGGGAAATATAGTTGTTTTAATTTGGCTGTGTCCGTGATGCCCTGAAAAGGTAAAACTATATACGCGCCTAAGCTAGACTTACCGCCACGCAATGTTTGGCATGAGTTTCCTATAGCACTGAAAATTATTTGTGTCCCTTTTCACTTCGAATCAAACCAATTCTCGAATCCAATCTATAATGCAATAAGCGTCGAAGGTGCGGCTTGTTTGCGCTATATTATTTATTTGCATATTATTTATCAACATCTTCTCCTTGAAATTTAGAAAATGATTTTAAATTTTGTGTTTTTGGATAAAGTTTATTACAATCTAAACCAAAATGTGCATAATTATAATGCTATATTTAAATTAAGACATATCCATTATGTATTCCCTATTTATATTTACTACGTTGCTCAAGAATGTTTAAGTAGCAGAAATTGCCTTGAATCCATCATATATTAATTTTTCCAAACAGATACCGAGTGAAGGATTGACAAAAACGTAAGAAGACATTATTCCAAGGAGCATTTAGCATGAAATCGACATTTAGTTTGGCCAGTCATGCCGACAAAACCTGTTTTGTTTAACAACAGGTGAAATATGCCATATTTCTACCTTAAAAATGTAAATGGAGACGGAGCGTAGGACGGAATTAAAATCACCTAGATTCCAAGAGTTTTAGTTTGCTGCAGCATCGGATCTTTAAGATATTTAGATTTATCCTCCTCTAAACTCAATAAGCGCCTTTGTTTTTCTCAAGAATCTGCCATAACACCCGAGAAATGGTAGATGTTCATGTTAAAAAAAATTTAAATGGAAGATGAGACGACTACAAACAGGAAATCCTGTTATACAACATCTATTTTTTGAGGAAATCTGTTACCTTTGTTTGCATTTTGAAATTTGACGCTTAATTCCCTTTGATTCATAATCGATCTCAACATTTGCATTCAATGCCACATTTAGGAGAGCTAAATCCTACCGTCATTTTTTCAGAGGAAATAAAATGTCCACTTTGGTTATTTCAAAACGTTGTAACTTTTTACTCTCTCTCCGGTATCGAGTTCAAGCTCTTATCCTGAGTTACGGATTGTTTTATACCAATATGTCCCCAAATTCGTATAGTAGACCTTTCTGCACATATAATATTCACTCTTAATGGAATATGTAATCTTCGATACATTAAACATCTTTCGGTACTTCTTCTTTTTTAAATTTTCTCTTCTCAGTGAAATTGCCCTTATGACAGAGAGCAACTTCCTTCCTTTCTTTCTAAAGATATATACCCAAAGTAAATCGGTAATTTGATTGTGCTAGTATATTGCTCCTAGCGGAGATTTGTCTCTTATAAGTTTAATTATATACATGAATTGATTATTTTAACAGTAATAACTATAACTTAAAGAAAAATGAAATGTTTTCTCATGTTATTTATCTGTGGCCAAAAAGTTACTTTACATCTTAATATGACTAATAATAATAATAAGAATAATAATAATAAGTCTTTTGTAATGCGCTCTTCAAGGCTTGAGGGATTCCCAGAGTGCACGTTGTGCTAAGATGAGAATGGAAATTCAATGGAAATTCAAGAGGGGAAGAAGGCAATTCTAAAAAGATGCGTTTTCAAGAGACGCTTAAATGTGGTAAGAGAGGGAGAAGACCTGATTTAAGCAGGAAGAGCATTCCACAACTTAGGGGGCGCAGATTGAGAAGGAGCAGTCCCCCATTGAGCAGAGGGATGAACGAGGAATATTCAAAAGAGGTGCATGTGATGACCAAAGGGCCCGAGGGACATGGCGTGGCGAGAGGGCAGAAGAGAGGTGAGACGGGGCCTTGTTGTTTTGGGCCTCAAATGTGAAGAGAAGTATCTTGAAGTGAGTACGGGATCTGACAAGGAGCCAGTGCAGTTCATGCAGCAGGGGTTTCGAGGGAGAGAAGCGAGGGCGACGGAGAAGAAGCCGGGTGGCATAGTTCTCTACAAGTTGAAGGGGGTGAAGAGAGGAGGATGGCAGATTCACAAGCAGAGAGTTACAGTAGTCAAGGCGTGAGGTGATGAAGGCATGAACAGCAGTCTCAAGACTTTGGCGATCAAAGGGAGAGCGAATGCGAGAGAAGTTACCAAGGAAACATAGAGAGGATTTGATGACATTGCGGATATAAGGCTTAAAGGAGAGATGCTCATCAAAAACAACACCCAGATTCCTAAGGCAGTCAGAGAAAATTATAGTATTACCGCCCAGAGTAAGCGAAGGAAAGAGAGATTTAGATTTTTTGACAATAGCAGGGTTGCCGACGAGGAGGACCTCAGTTTTGGAGCGATTAAGCCTTAGGAAGTTGTAGAGAGCCAGTCAGAAATAGAGGAGTAGGCAGCCAGGAGGTCAGTAATAGAGTAGGCAAGAGACGTGGGAGATGAGGAAACGAAAAATTGAGTGTGATCAGGATATAGGTGGGAGGATAGACCGAGATTACGGAGAAGAGAACTAAGAGGGAGAAGGTAGATACGAAATAGTAGAGAACCACGGACAGAGCCTTGTGGCACTCCAGAGCGAATAGGGGTAAAGTCGGATGAAACGTCGTCAATCACAACGGATTGGATACGAGACGAGAGTTAAGAGTAGAACCAGTCAAGCATGGTGCCTGATATGTCAAGGAAATAGTGGAGACGATCAAGTAGGACGGTATGGTCAATAGTATCAAAGGCAGAGGAGAGGTAGAGTACAAGAGGATGGAGGCACAACCCATGTCCACGGCTCTTCGTAAGCAATCGGACACATTGAGAAGGGCGGTTTCTGTGAAGTGACCTGACTTGAAACCAGATTGATAGGTTTCATCAATGTTACAGGCCACCATGTGACTGTTGATGCGTGAAGCAACTACTCTCACCAGAACCTTAGAGATGAAAGGAAGTTGCGAAATCAGGCGATAATTGGACGGTCATTGGGGTTTAGTTGAGGCTGTTTAAGAATCTGACGGATGTGGGCACGTTTGAAGGAAGAGGGAACAAGACCAGCTGCAAATGAAGTGTTTAACAGGTGAAGAAGCATTAGGAGGATAGCAGGCAGAATTTTACATAACAGTTTAGGCGGAAAAATCTCCTTTGGGGAGCCTGATTTCTTATAACGAGAGAGCAGGGCTGTAAGCTCCAACGCGGTCACAGCGGGGAAAACGATAAGCGGCCGAGGCGGGAAGTCAGAGAGAATGGCAGGAGCCGGGACAGAAGGCTGAGGGAGGGAGGCACGGAGGATAGTGACCTTATCTGCGAAGAAATTCGAGGGAGTAGCAGAGCTAATGGGTGGGGAGACCTGGGCTTGGGAAGTAAGACGGGAGAGCAGGCGTAAGACGGTACGGGGATCATTCCTATTACCAGTAAGCAGATTACGTGAGTAGGCTTCACGAGCAGATTTTAATTTCGGTACGTAGGAAGCTGTCGCAAGCCGGAACAACAGCGAGAGCTAGGTCGTGTCTTGCCCACGGGTTCGAGCCTTCTAATGAATATTTCATTGGCACGCATGGACTGCCTAGCACGGAGGAGTTCCATAGAGTACCAAGTGGCACGGTGACAACGGGAGTTTGAAGGGGTGACAAGGGGAGAGTGGGCATCAAAACAAGTGAGAAGGAGTTGCTCCGAAGAAGAGAGAATCTGGTCAGGAGAGGCAGAAGCATCAATGGGAGGAAGTTTTGAGGCCACAGCATTAGATAAGGAGGGAATATCAATGGAGGCTAGTCGACGGAAAGGCTTAGGATTATGAGACAGCTGGGGAGGTATATGGAATGGGATAGAGAAGTTGAAGTTGATAAGGAAGTGATCAGATATAGAATTGGACAAATTTGTAGTCGTCAGGTTGGAAATAAGACAGTCAGAGATTACAAGGTTTAAAATGTTACAGTGAGAGTGAGTAAGGGAAGAAACGTTTTGGGTGAGGGAGAAGAGATCAAGGATTTCAGAAAAGGCTTTGAAGTTAGGATTGTGGCCAGAAAGGTTAAAATCACCGAGGATTAGCAGAGAACCAGTGGGGAAGAGGCCAGTGAGGAGGTTACTAAATTCATTAAGAAAAAACTCGAACGAGGAGCTGGGGGTGCAGTAGAGGACTAAGATAGTTAGAGAGGGGGTGGAAACAGAGACATTGATGAGCGCCTCAAAAGAAAGGAGAGTGCAGATTATTCAGGGGGAAGGAGGCACTGTGAATGAGAGCAACTCCACCACTGCAAGAGTTACGGGAGGTATGGGAGTGGACGTAACCATCAGGGGTAGCGAGATTTAAACAGCCTGCAGAAGGGTCAAGCCAAGTTTCTGTGAGTCTAAGGAGAGTGACTTGAGTGTTAACGAGCAGGTCATGAATGTAGTCAGCCTTCTTTGAGAGGCTTCTGACATTGATTAAAGACTGTGAGAGAACGGGTAAAGGGGCAGGTGAAGAAGAATCAGGGCTAAGTGGGGGAGGGGGGCTTGATTTAAGTAAAAAAGTTTTGTAAGAGCAGGAGCTAAACGGAAACCACGTTTAGTCTGGCAGCGGGAACGAGAAATTCCCAATGCATTAATGTGAGTAAGGGTGTTTTGAGAAACACTCGTAGCAGTTCCATTGAGGACAAGAATCGTTAACCTATCAATGATAACACAAGTTAGTTAACTATATAAGTATAGTGGCTAAGCGACACAATAATGGGAGAAAAGCAAATTAACTATATAAGTAGAGTGGCTTAAGCAACACAATAATGGGAGAAACAACCATCGAGACAAAATAAAGAGTAATCGAATAGTGTGAACAAATAAAATTACGATAGAAACAAGAAACGAGGGAAAAAATAGTGACGAATCAGAATTAGCGGTGGGTGAGGGGGGGGGGAGGAGGACGTATGGGCGGGAAGACAGCGGAGATAACAACGAGGCGGCTTGAAAAAACAAAAAAACACGTGGGTGCGAAAGAAACAGAGAGAAGAAGAGAGGCGAGGAAAAGGAAAAAAAATGACAAAGAATTACTTACTGATAAGATGAACATGTACAATAGCAGATCAAGCACACACTAAATCAAATTCAGTTTCTTCGCCCACAGAGAATCTGCGAATTGTTGCAAATCTCTCTCATCTAATTTTGTTTTTTTTTACCATTGAGAACTAAGTTCTTGGGTTCTAGTCCAGTTAGAAAGATAATGTTTGTACATTTCCCTTTTGTTTGTTTTTTACATTTTTTACATTTTGGATTGCGTAGACTTTTATCATTAATGCTTTATCGTCAATCATTCTTCCTATTCTAACTTTTTTGACTTTTGATTTCCTCTTGCAGACATTTATCCCAATTAATGAAGGGTAAAATAGGAAAAAGCACCCAATGGAAATAGAGAAAACATGAAATTTCTGAATATATTAGTGGTATTGAGACTAGATAAAGTCAATTTAAGGTTTTGGCAGTTTTACAGTGGACACTATTATGCTTTTACTTCTCTTATGTTATTTATCAAGGTTAAATCTTTAACCTTGATAATTCACAAAGAGGCACACTTGACTCCAGATTCCTCTTACAGATATTCTACCCTGTCTTTCTCTTTATGTGTTCGAGCGAGTTCTGATGGTCACTTATCTCTTCCGCTTGGATTTTCCTTCCCTTTGACTTTCAATTCATGTTCCTTCTGCTTCAAAGCTCCGACCACTGATTCTTATATGCCTCCTACAGAACATTCAAAAATGGTAATATTTATATTAATATTATTTACTCGCTTTATTTCTCACCAAATGCCCAAATGGAAAGAAGGCTCAATTGTTAATATCGGGGTAAAAATCTCTTAAGGGAGAACCAATGCATTCAAACAGCACTTGTTTCGATACTCCATGCCTCATTTTTCAGCTGTGGACCCAACTTTTTCCTCATTATCTAGAATATTATGTGGCTTATTTACATCAACGTGTTATAAGAATCAGACCTCCGAGGACAACACCAACCTGACCATCAGATTAATTAAACTGATAGTTTCCTCTAGTCTATGGCTCTTAAACCAAGCAGCTGTGTTTTTTTGTATCAGTGGTATTACAAGCCCGTATATACCTCCATATATATTTGTGATTGAAAAACAAAACAAAAAACAAAACAGACATTTCGAATAATAATATATTTGGGGTCCTTTTCGCAACAGGCCCACCAGTAAATTTGGCGTTCGAGGCTATTTGAATGTTAAGATTAGGCAAAGGTTTGGTTAGGAGAGCGTCTTTGCAAAAATGGATATAGTATAAAACTTTCATTAGCATCTTTACGTTGCCATTGGCGCTGTAATAAGAGTGAATGAAATATCAGTTTAGGATTGCGAAAGAACTTGGTTAAAAAAATCTAAATTATCTTTTGAGACAATAGTTTATTTCATTCATCTATGGTGCAGAGAGGTTGAAAATTTCATTATTGTGTGTTAAAGCGCTTAAAATGTCAACAGAAGCCATAATTGATTGTAAAAACGTTCTGCAAAAAGTTTGTTCCAATTTCTTGCTTCAAATCCTAACCTCACCTAACGTAACCTAACCGACACTAACCTAACCTTCAGGCTGTACTTACACTATGAGCTTCGAACGCCATAGGCTACTCTTAATCCCGCGAGAGCCTTGAATGCCTAATTCCAAAAAGACCCTACATTTTAATTAATTATTAGTTAAAATATATCCCTTCTGATGATAGATGTGTCCCACTATCCGCTTACAGAGATTGGCACTGGCTCTTCTGCAGTACCAAGATTATGTACATTATTTATGAACATCTTTTGGCTGATCTTATATTATTATAACGAACCGAACAAAATGCAATACCTCTCAATATTATATTAAATAGTTAAGGAAATGGTTTCTCTTTACTGAATTTTTATTCAACAGTACAATAATAAAGATTAAAAGATTCGGTTATATATTTACTGTCAAGAGGATACTGATTTATTATGGAAATACAAATTGATATTATGGGCTTTGCTTAACAATGTTTTCAAGCTAATATTTTTTGCCTTAAGTTTATGGAAATTACATTCACTGATATAATACAACTATGACAAGCCATTCTAACAGTGGGCTAAAAATTTTACTTCCAAGATAACATGAAAATGGTGTTGTTATTGTACTCTCTCTACGGGCATGGTCGTTGTTTTTTGTTTGTCAATCTATCCCAACCTCTCCACCCTGAAGAGCACGTTAGCTGGAGAAGGTTGGAAGTTATTTAAAGGGGGGTTAGTTTTTAAATATTTTGTTAAAAAGGCTCGTGCTTTCCATTTGCATAATTCCATTTACACAGGGTTAAGAACTAACCACTCATTAATTAAAATAACACCTTTTCTCAAAACCCTCCGCTTCTTGAGATAACATGCTGCCTCGGTCGCTTAAATTGTGGCAGTCTCTATATTAGAACATAAAATATATCGGTAGTTCGCTTAATAGAAAATAATAACATGAAATAATTAATATCAAGATATGTACAAACGTAGTGTGCACGCTGGTCAAATGAGTTAATAAAAGCAAAGCGAGAAAAGAATATATTTATTGCCTCTTCTTTCCCTAGACTGTGATTTTAGTGGCAACCAAAGTTATTTGTCCATATATTTCATACATGTAATTTTTTACTAGACAAAAACATAATAGAGCAGATTTATTATAAGATAGAAATTGATACCAATTTGGAAGGGAATCAAGTAAGGAGGATTTAATGGCTTCCTTCTGATCTTAAAATTGTTGAATCTAGATACAAATAAGTTTCGTCCAAATCTACATAACTGATGATTTTATCAAGTAATGTAAATAATATTGCCGTTGAATTTATTGTCAGTGAGATCATAAATCGTAGAGGTGTTCTCTAATTCCTTTACATACGACTCGGCCTGGTTTCCTATTCAAGACTTGTTCTATTTTTGTCTTAAATGTGATATAACTTGTTGATAAATAGGAAAGGCTGGGGTGGGTTTGAATTTGAATTGTAACCCCCTAAAATTATACAAGTCATACGATGGGCTAAGTGGTAGAAAAATGTGCAAGCATAACGAAGGCAATTAGGTTTGTGGGCATAAAGAACGGCCAACGGTCAACATCTACCATTTCACAGTATTGAATTACTGAGCATCAACGCCACTAAAATTACTCACACCCTCCAAACCGTCGAATTAGCATTGATTACAAATGCTTCCAACATTTATTGCGCGCTGATGTGGTGACATGTGCGGTGGCAGACGGCGTCCAACAGCCTTAGATAGTCAATAATTGAAAGATTTAAATGAAGCTCTTGAAGGAAAACGTCCGTTAATACTACACTCAACTGAAGAAAAAAGTGATTGGTTAGGTTGAGTAAGTATTCCTCCTCATCCTTCATACTCAGCGGGCCTTTCACCCTCTGATTGCCATTTATCTTGATCATTGCAACATCCTCTAAATTGTAAAGTTTAATCTGTTATAAAGGAGCTAGCAAAAGAAAATACAATTTCACTTTCATTCAAAATACGCGAATTCGTTAAGAAAGGTATTCACTGCTTAGTTGAAGGATGGTGGAGCATTATGATTTAGAATTATTGAAATTACTTACATGAATAAATGTTTTTATATTAAAAGTGATTTTAATTTTCTTAAAAAACATAATATATCTCTCTTTCCATTCCATAGTTTCAGTTCATATAACAAAGTAGGCACACACATGCTCTCATACTACTTTCTGATACATTCCACCTCTTTAGCATGTATTAATGCTCCGATCGTCCGTAATACCTTCCTAACCTTTCACCCTTTGTGGTTTGCCGTTTATTTGATTTCTACCTCTATCAATCACCATACAGTCTAGATTCTTAATGGATCACAATTGTTTAAGAGTAAGAGCATGTTCTCTTATAAGAACTTCCACTCCATCAGAACACCCAAACACCATCAATTCACACTTTTTTACATTTAAATTTTAGCCCCATCCTCAGATCAAGGATTATTCTTCTACTGTATAATTCCAGAGTGAAACTTTCAAGTTGACTATAATTCGCTCCCAAATCCACGGAGATTTCGAAGAAATGCAAGACACTAGACTGTACACTGAGTGTACAGTCATGGGCAAAGGTTTTGCCACAATATATATTTTTTGTTTTCACTCGTTTTTATAATTTACGTGATATGAATAATTATTCCAATATTTTAATTTTTCTTGGTTTATTAAAAAGTCAGTATTTTAAAAATAATAGGAAAAACTGCATTTCTTTGTTCAATCCAAAATCGCCATCCTATCCTGTTGCTGTTGAGGTGAGTTTCAATCCCTAGAGTTTAATTTTCGATCAAAATGGTAAGATGATGACAAATATGGGTTACATGAATGATGTTTAATTATAATGTATTTTGTATTATCTTTTGGTAAAAATTAAAGTTGTGAACCTTTTTTAATTCAGAAATAGTTCTTTCCAAAGAAAAGTATGCAATTATTGTTGCTCTTCACCAAAGTCGGCTAAAATGCAAGAAGATAGTTGTTAAGTGTATTGCGTCAAGGGGCTCCATCTTTAGGATAATTAATAATTTTTAAAAGACTACTTAAACACTTACAAAGACGTCCTATTGACACCTAACAGCTTCAAATTAACTCCAAGATCACCTACTGGTAAAGGGCCAGCTCAAAGTTCGGGTTGCTTCCAGCGCTTGCTTGTTCACGATTGGACAGAAGCAGCTGAGAACGCTTCAGCGCACGAAGTAAGAAGGAAACTTTTCGACAAAGTTGTAAAGTCGAGAAGGGTTGCAAGAATCTTCATCTTAGCAAGAAGAACCTTCCGCTAATGTGGAGTTTCTGGACGACCCCTCGTTAGAAGGACAAAAGGGAGTGCGATTTCATGAGTCCTCTGTTGTTTCCACGGTGAAACATCCGGACACTCTCCTTCTTTGGAGATGATTTTCATCTAATTGAACTGGAACACTAAAGATATTGCCTAAGAACACTGACATCAACTCAAAATATTACCAAAACTTTCTTCATTAGCAGCTTTTGATAACAGTTCACGTCAAATTTGGGCATGAGAATTGTATTTTTAGCAAAATCATTAACAAAGTTCTCGGCTGAAAATATCATTTGCCAGATTTGAACCCGATAGAGAAATTGTGACCGATAATAAACATGAAATTGATTATAAACGGTTGCCATCGAATTGTGAGTAATTGCGAGTAGTTCGGGAACAAAAGGGAGCAATATTGGTAAAGATATCATAAAACATTTAGTCTTCAGCATGCCAAAACGAATTGAAGCAGACCTGAATAAAAAAGGACATAATTGTAAATATTAACTGGCCATTCAATTGAATATATTTATTAATAAATTAAGTTTAGGCTCTATATTTTTGTATATTACACCTCCAAATTATAATACAGACATACTAAGAGAAATGCAACGTTTAATTAGTTCTGTTAATTTTCTTTCTTGTCTTGATGAGACGGAAAACACATATCCAGATCTCAAATATTTAAGTGAAGCAACTCACTACACTTCTTGGAGTTCCGAGTTTCTTACCTCGTAGTTCTTTCGCATCAAATTATCTCTCTCTTCTCTATTTTTTAACGCTAGAGAAGCAGAAGTTTAGCTGCGTTGCGATTCCTTTTCAGATCTAGCCCAGCCTAAATAGGTCCCTCTTCTAATTACTATAACTATGTAGTATTATTTGTATTTTGCTTTCCACTAACTACACCTTTTTTTACGTAGCTCATTTCGCAACCATTTGTCTGGAGATTCAACATTTTTATATTAGATTCTTTTTTCTCTCATCAGCAAAAAGAAATTAAATTAATGTAAAGCTGTGCTAGCTTGAAATAATCATTTTAAATTAAATATTCGTAGTCTACTATTTATTGAGGGATATTTGCATTGGTTTTATTAATTCTCTCTCCAAACCTGATAATGGAATTGCCCAAATGAAACCATGCACTCGCACATACATACATCCCTCAACCTACACACGCTGAAGATGGCATTGCTGCTTAAGGCATGGGATGTTTCATCGAAGTCCCCAGAGGCCAGATGGATCCTGGTGCTTGTGTGGTATTATCCCGGACTCATATTTTCGAGAAGGACTCTGGTATACTATCAGTTGACTCTTGTCAATGTAACCTGTTTTTACACCATCTGAGGAGTTGCTCTTAAGTATCTGATTGAATAATAATGATGGAATTAGGATATAGTGAGGTGGATGATGTTCTTGATTAGTAAAGGGAAAGGAACCTTCTTAGCATGCTCCTGCTTCACCTTTGGGAGGGAAAGACTTACGAAGACACAAAGTACTAGGACCAAGCAGACATGGGTAAGGATGGAAAAAGTGGTTGGGAAAAATCACGAAGAAAATGGAGAATAATTAAAGAATAATTAAAATGCATAGATGATCACCATCTCGAAATTCAAAGCTAAAACGAACAAGGGTATCTCCCTCAGAGAGTTTGTAAGGAGAATTTTGTTAAGATATTAGTGATGTTAGGGGAAGTGAAATAGCGCAGATCATCCTACATGCATTGAGGCCGGAAGGGCGCACAATCCTCTTGATGTGAATTCTAACATAGAGATGATTGCGATAAAAAGTTTAACAAATTTGTTATCACGAGGAATCTCAGTGGAGAGTAGTAACAGTGACTTGAATGAATCTTGTATGGATCAAACATGCACTAGCTATGACGAAAATCCTCAGAGAAGGCGACAATCAAAGATGCAAGACGTCTGATGACAAAAACCTGGAGAATATGACAATCAAAGGTGCACTACATCTAATGACAAATGCTTGGAGAATGAACAATCCAAGAATCACAGCCTCTGATGAAAATTACTCGGAAAATTGGACAATCAAAAAACCCTTCTCGGATGTTCCTATAACAGGTTTTGCAGTTTGATTTCTCAGGCATAAATACCTACAAATTCGACATATCTCCACTGAGTGCTCCCGCTAAAGGGTTTAGCATTATTACTGCGA
Organism: Ceratothoa steindachneri; assembly: GCA_963969495.1. Classification (NCBI taxonomy): domain Eukaryota; kingdom Metazoa; phylum Arthropoda; class Malacostraca; order Isopoda; family Cymothoidae; genus Ceratothoa; species Ceratothoa steindachneri. The sequence goes on from OZ018319.1 coordinate 40,216,953, forward strand.
TTAAATATTTGTTATACTTCCCACGCTACCCTCTTCCTCTCTCTTGATGCCATCAAGCGTGTTTTTAAGACCCACGTCTTCTCTCTCAGTTTTCTTAAGTTCAGAGAGGACCGCTCTATCAAGATGCATGACGTTGAATAGACTATAAAATTCATATTATTATTAGTATCATTATTATTATCATTTTTATGATTATTTTTATTATTATTATTCCAAACCCATCACCATTATTATTATTATTATTATTATTATTATTATTATAGAGATAAAATGCATAAAGCTGAGATAGAGAATTTTATTAGATTAAGTAATTCTAACTGTAAAGCAGTTTTTTTCCCACCGACGTGAAATTGGAAATGTGGAACTATTCGTAATTACTATCCCATCACAAATAATACTGACAAAAACCAGAGAAACACAAACCAACATCTAAAATATTTCATACTCGAACTCTTCTTGCTTCTGCCATTACCTACCGGAAACAATTTCCTGGATCAATTTAGGGGCCTTCTCCACTTAAGTTCCACCTACCTTGCCTTAGTCGTTTCTCACTTCCGTATCCCACAATATTTTCTAATTTAATAGTTGTAACTCATTTCTCACGGTAATATTCCTTAAATGTTAAAGAACGAAAGTGGACATTGGACATAACAAGTGAGAAATATAGTAGAAGAGGGTTTTAGTAGGAGAAATAGTGGGGAAATAGGGAAAAAAATGATAGGAAAGCGAAAATGAAAGGTAGAATGAAAGACAGATCCCTGGTGAAAGGGTATCACTGGCTTTCTTTGCGCTTTGGTTAAGTTTTTGTTTTTTTGATAGTATATAAATACACCATCTGGTAAATGCACTAAGCATTCAAGCCTTTGTAGTAATATATAATATCTCTACGTGGCTTTTTGGAAGATTTTCACCTTCGATTCTGGGTGTTTCACACCTAGATTTTGATTTTTGGGGTTGTTTTTGTTTTAATTGTTTTTTGGCGATATTTCGCACAAAAATTTGGGGAAGTGTCTTTAGAACCAAATTTAGCAAGTGCTAATTCGGTGGCTAAACTCGTTTGGCTTTGTTCATGTTTTGTTCTGTTATGGATGTGGGTTATTTAGCTTTATAAGTGAACTTTGGGTCGACGTTAATGTCATTCGGTAGTCTACTGCTTTTGAAACTAATTGGTCGTCTTAAGTTAGGTAAATTGTCAAAGTCGATGTGCTCGAGTACAAACTCGGGAGGGAGGTGCCGGTGCACCTTGTCCCAGAAACAAAAGTGGAAATCAAGTTTACCATTTTTGCAGTTTGAATCGATATCAAGAAGCATCTGATTGACAGAAGAGGGCACTTTGGATAATCTTCCTTCCCATCTTCCCTAGAAATAAATCATTCACAACTTTCAATGGAAAACCAAGGTAATTATTAATAGATTATTAATTTATCAGCTTACTTTTTGAGAAAAACTACCCTTGTGCTATTCACTGATTTAGCGAAATAGTCTAAGAGAGGAGTAAGTTTTGAATACATTGTATTTCCTCGGTTTTGAAGTATAGGTGATTCAATAACACGGGTCTGTGATGAAAGAAAATGGAAAATATTTTAGCAGTTTAAAATTAATTTCTGTGTTGAATTTGAAAAACAATACAAATTTCGTAACACAATGAGTTATTTCATGTTAAATTGTTTTGTGAAGTGATTTGGAAAAAAATTATATAATGCGGAATTGAATAACTACCAGCCTATGGCATTTACTTGATACTCAGATTATATAAGCTGGGCACAATGATGATTTATTCAAAGCAAAATTGCAAAGTAATTGTTAACTTATTTTTTTGTATCTGCTATTTTTGTAGTTTAAAATAAAAAGTTCGTTGGATTTTTGGTTCTGCATTAAATCATAACTAAAAGTAGAAGTGTCATTATTACCAACATTATCTGTAAACGCAGATGTCAATAGTGCTCTAATTTAGTAAATTACTCTTGCATAGTTGAATGCTTGATTCACACCTGCTGTTATATTTATATTCATGTAGTACAGTCGTTCTCTTTGACGACATGGGTTGCGTTGCTTTTAAATATGATAATAATATTTCGCTATGGTTCTTCATATTATTATCTAATTTTATAACTAAGAAATACGAGGGGTGGTCAATAAGTTTTTCGAATCGGTAGGGCAAAAGAGAGGAAGGGGGATGGCTGTTTGTTGGGTTGTTGGGTTGTTGGGAAAAGTTATGTCAAGTCAGGACCTGCAGCTGCAGGCTCCTGCCTCGTTTATTTAAGACGCAGTAGCTGATCGCAGATCGTCAGTCACGATTTTTTCAGCAATGGAGAAGGTTGAGCACCGCACAGTGATCAAATTTTTTACCAAGGAAGGCAAGAATGTAAAAGAGATCCAAGAACGACACCGACACCGCCCCTTCCTATGCAACAATTGCTCGCTGGAATAGGGAGTTCCGCTATGGTCGTGAGTCCCTTAAGGGTGACCACCGTTCAGGACGCTCGTCAGACGTGACCAACGAGGACAATGTGCCCGTGTGGAGAGGATAATCCTCGAAATCGATGGGTGAAGGTCGAAGAAATCGAGCCAGAACTTGAAATATCACATGGAAGTGTTATTAACATTATCCATGACAATTTTGCTATGACCATGGTCTCTGCCCGTTGGGTCCCTAGAAACCTCACGCCCTATGATCGACTTCAACGTCGTCAAAGTTTGGAGAAGCTGCTGCTCCTGTACAATTAAGACCCGGCGGGATTCGAGTCACGCATAGTGGCAGGTGATGAAACGTGGGTCCATCACTGGGATCCCGAGACCAAGTTCGAAAGCATGGCCTGGAATCACAGGGGCTCTCCGGCCCCCATCAAGTTCCAGGCCTAACCCTTAGCCGGTAAGATTACGGCCACTATCTTCTGGGATTCTGAGGGAGTGTTGATGGTGGAATATGCGCCTCGAGGAAGGACCATCACAGGCCAATATTACGCCGAGGAAGTGGCTGGGTTAAAGAAATGCATCCGTCAGAAGCGGCGCGGCAAGTTAACACGCGGTGTTCTGCTCCTCCACGAGAATACCCCTATCCAAAGGGCTAGAGTTGCACAAGGTGCCATGCGCGAGTGCGAATTCGAGGAGCTCAACCATCCCCCCCAGAGTCCAGATCTGGCCCCAACCGACTACTTTTTATTCCGCCAACTCAAGGCAGCACTGCTTGGACGTCGGTTTGGGGACGATGAAGATGTCCAGCTCGCCGTCCAGGAGTGGATTGAACAGCAGTCGGGAGATTTCTGGTTGTCGGGAATTCGAAGCCTCAGGGACAAGTGGCGCAAGTGCATTGAAGTCGAGGGTAGTTATATTGAAAAATAATAGAACACTTTTCCTCATATCTCGTTTCTTTATATCCGAATTACAAAGCTTATTGACCGCTGCTCGTATAGACCAATAGAATATTAGAAATTCACAGCTTAAAATGAAAGTCACAATTTAGCTGTGAGTCGATTTTGCTGAAATTAACAAAAAAATAAATATACGAAGAGAAAATAACTTTATTAAATTCTAATCTTCTTCGAACCTATATTTTCCACTGGCGACTTTAAAAATCAGTCAAAGTTCTTTTACAAGTAAACACCTATCTCTTACTTTTTTTACTATCTCCGTAGATAAGAGATAAAACTTATATACTGAGGTGCCAATAGTCATGGGATAAGTACGTCTTATCGTGTCAGACTTCCTCTAATAAGCTGAAATGCAGCAACTCTAATTGAGGCCGATTTCACAAATCGAAGAGAAGCTTCTGAAGTGATGTTTACGAGTTCCATCTTGATAGCTGCTAACAGTTGCCTGATATTTGTGGGTGCTTGATCCTGTGTGTAATCATATGTGGCCACGAATTTCCATAAATGCTCGATTGGAACTCATGCCCAGTGAACATGATGGACACACTATTCTTCGAATGTTAAAGACATCCCACCTATATCTGGCAATTCGAATGAGCTGTTATGTCGAGGGGCTCGACCCCCATCGATAACCTATAGACGGGTTTATTGATGTTTGGATCGAGAGGTTGAATACAAATCGGGCTGAAACCAAATTGTACAGTGTACAGGTAATGAAACGCACAAATTTGGACCTCGATGCTGGCTAATTATCCATTACAACTCACCTTAGCAAAAGACCTCAACGTTACGAGCAACCATTTCTTTCCGTGTGGTAAATGTACGTAATGGTCTATATACTCTTGCCTTAATGGCTTACCTTTACTTTTATGACATGTCCTTCCGTTGGTACCTTACGTATCCAGTGACGCCATACCCTTCTGTTGATACCACCTCACACTCTTTATACATCACCATTACGTTCAAAATGTACATTGGAGAGTTACCCTCTAATCTTGCAGAGTCACTTCCAGGAGCTATCCTCAAGGAGGGTTCTTGACACACATCACGCACTTTTTCGCCCATCACCCCACCCTCCTTGGCTACTCTTTTGAGGGCCAATGAAGGAAGTCCGAGCGAGCTGTTCTTTGTCTCCTACTTTACTTTTTATTTTCATTTTCACTTATCCTTGCCTGATTTTTCGTTCGATTTACAAATATCTTATAAATTTGAGCTCTCAATTTGATGCAAAATGCCATAATTTACCTATTATTTATAGTGTTGTTTAAAAGTAAAATAGGTTTATTGGATATGAAAGGTAATAAATTAGAAAATAGGAAAGTTTTTTGATTTTTGGCTGCTGGTCTAAGAAGTAATTAATGATTTCGTTGGCTATTGTCGTAAAGGAAAGTAAATTGTCAATAAGACTAAGATCATTAATCTTCACAATAAAGAAGAATAATAATTTTCGTGTGAATCAATGAAAAGCAACTAAATTTGTTTGAATTACTCAAAACATACTACAAAATGATACCAGTCGTAGTAAACTTATTCCCCTCTCCCTGACGAGGTCTCGGCCTTGTTGCCCTTGAGATCAGAAAATGTTTTGTTTTATCTTTATGTAAATTTGATCACCAGGTTAAAGGAACTCTTCCATCATTCTAAAGGAACAGATGTTGCAATTAACTAAAATTATACTTTAAATATCAGAGTGCATCCCTATAATACCTATGACATTCTTTCACTTATTAATGTTAGTTGTATCACTTTAATAATGGCTAGAAGATTATAAAGGCGTTCGTGTCTAATATATTCCTAAACAAAAAGATTTTGCCAATTTACTCTATAAAATAGGCTATAAATTTAGAAGATTTAGTTAAATAATGAATAAAAGTATGAAAAGTTTAGGGACTTAAGGTACTTCAACCAAGTTGCTGATTAACCAAATTTGCTTTTTCTCTAAACCACCTATGTATTTTCCGTGTATTCAATTTATATTTAGATGACAGCAAAGCTATTAAGAAATTTTAAGTAAGCGAATACTATAATCATTAGAGCACTTTAAACCTGTCGTGTTCTGAATAATATTTCATGTTTCTCTGAAGAGATATTAGAATTTTTAAAAACATTTTGTCTGATCGAGCACAGACATAAACACTTTTTTAGCTTCCTACCATATTTTGGCTAAATTAATACAATAGTTTCATTGAAAATAACAAATTTATCTTTGAATAAGACTTAGAAACATAAGCAAATGCGAATTTTTCACATCTTGCTTTATATACGGTCGTTGAATCATTGTTGATGAAGTATAGAGCGAGTGGTGTTGAGGCTATGATCAGCACAGAGAATAGGGTAATGAAATACCTTTCGGTTTGGATGCAGGATGATCCTTACACTTTTCCTAAGATATAAATCAAAGATCCATTAGAAATGATCCTGAACCCTTAGTCTTAATTCATACTATTGCCAATGCGTTCACTAATTTCGTTTCTTACCCTCACTGATTCTTATCTAACTTCTCCCTATTATTCTATCTTCTCTTCTTTATTACACTCCTATACTTTACTCTCTCATTGGTACATTAGTAGAAACCATTCAGTGCGCGTTTAGTGAAGTATGGATAACTCTTAAAATAGTACGGGGCTAGGGGAGAGCAGTACAATGTTGAACAGGAAATAGGAAAACTGAATTCTAAGTACATATGAACTTTATTCAATTCAATTTTAAGAGATATTTTGTACAGCTTATATAAATCAGATACCTAACTTCCTAAAAATTCCACCGAACACATACTGCCGAGGATACACTCATCTTACGTTTTATTTTCGTCTTGAGCAAGAAGATTCACTTATTTTAAACCTCAACCATTCATCACCAATTTTAATTGGGTTTTGAAGCAAATAAGTGGCCCAAACTTTCTGCAGAATGCTTTTCCAATCTTATGGCTTTTCTTGATATTTTAATCGTTTTAACCCCAAAAAAGAGTAGTTGTCGACCCTTGACACCATACATGCATGAAATAAAGGATTGCCGCAAAAGATAACTTCGATTCCTACATCATTTCGGAATTTAACACTGAAATTGGATTCGTATTTATTACACGGCCAATGGCAACACAAATATGCTAATGAAAGTTTCATAATATGTATGTCTATTTTTACAAACTCGCCGTTTATGTGAAGCAACCATTTTTTGCTAATAATCCACATCGTCTTTTGTGTTTTATCTTCTCTCACAAGTTCGTAAATTGACATCCTTTTTAATGATATAAATGGAACGAAATTATGAATGAATGAGACACCAACTATTAAGCTATTTATCGACGTGACTAACTCTCCCTTTACAAGCTTCAAACGCTATAGGCTAACTTCTTCAATATTAAAAATAAAGAAAAAAGACAAAGGGTAGCATCTCAAATCAAGGAAAGCAATTGTCGTAGAATGCCCCCCATTTTTTATAATCACTCCACACCAGACACCACTTTTATTTAGGAGAATGCCCCTTTTTCCTCTTTATACACACCAACCGCTGTTGTAGTGGTATTCTTTGTTGTCGTAATATACTTCTTTGGTGAAGTAGGCTTTGTTCTAAGAGTGCGAAGAGTACTAATATTGTTTTTTTAAAGAAGAGCCGTTGGAAACACGTAAGGATTTAGAGAAACGCACAATAACAATTTACTACACAAAAATTAATCATTAACTACAGAAATACTCCAAATATTATAATACACAATAATTATTTTAATTAGCTTGCCCATCTAAAATTGGTTAAATTCGCTACACACTTCAATATATAAGATTTAGGCTTAAAGACTCTACTGGGGTTTAAATACCTGAGGAATGTTATTGGCTTTACGACGCGTGCCGACCGGCCAGATGGAGGTGGTCGAGATCACGAGGTACTTTTGGTGATTGTAGCAGATGGGGGTCCACACGGTATTCAGGTGGGGTTCCTTAAGGACGAGAACGATCATGGTGCTTTAGGTGGCACCAAGGTAGGCGTGGTCTCTATGGCGAGGGTAAGTAGAACTTGGTTCATAAACCAAGTTAACTTAGATTTTGGTGTGACCACCGAGTAACAAGCTCGTGGGAGAGCTTTTTTCCTTCGTTACTTAATTCCCAATGGGCGAGAACTGAACTCGAAGAGAATCTTCTTCAAGGGTGAGGATAGCAAAGGGGGGTTTCTCTCACGAGAATAAGTTGAACTTGGTTCCTCAAGCAAGTTAACTTATGAGTTAGGTGTGGCCCTTAAGTAATAGGCTTGAAGGGAAGCCTTTTCCTTCTTTTCTTAGTTACTTAAGAACAAGGAATACTCCTGGTGTTTAAGATGCACCAGGATATGAGGAGTCTCTCTGACGAGAGTAAGTTAACCAAGTTAACTTAACGCTCGGTTTGATAACCAGGGACTAGCTCGAGGATGAGCTGCTTCTTAGCCCCTTAAGGTAGGTAGCCCTGCCTCTCTTGCAGGGTACTTCTTGGTCTGGTGAGCCAAGTAATCTACCTGTCCAGTCTTGGTATCCCGATCTTAATCCGGAGACTTCGTCACCTGGAAACTGACGTATTCTATCAATCCAGTTTCGGTAGCACGGGGTGTTAATCCAGACAATTCGTAACTTGGAGACTGACGTATTCTACCTATCCAGTCTCGGTAGCCCGATCTTAATCCGAGGACTTCGTCACCTGGAGCATGACGTATTTTACCTATCAATTCTCGGTAGTCCGATCTTAATCCGGGAACTTCGTCACCTGGAGACTGACGTATTCTACCTATCCAGTCTCGATAGCCCGATCTTAATCCGGGGAATTCGTCACCTCGAGACTGACGTATTCTACCTCAATTTTCCTTAGTGTTTCTTATTTATAACTCGTCACCCCACTGGGGGAGGGGTAAGAGGGGGGGGAGGCTTGATGACGGGCCCAGGAGGGTTCTTATTCTAAACGGTTTTTCTCACCAAGTCTGGCATCGGCTCCTCGTTAGCCTTCGAGCTTGGGAGCAACGCGTCTCCAATTTCTTCTTTGAAGTGAAATTCAATATCGCTCCCTTATGGGAGATCAAACATTTTACAACCTTTCGACTTTACATAGCGACGAGTGACGAGACGCTTAGGTTACGCGCTTTACCCGACGCTGCTGGGCCAGATGTCTTTGCGGTAATCGCCTCGTGACTCCACTGCGAGAGAACGGGGGAGTGACGATTCTCCTACACACCTCCATTCGAAGAACTTAATGGGGGGGGACTCCCAGGAACTCAAAACAACTAACTCTACCTAGTCGAGTTCAGCGAAGTTGTATATCTTTGAGCCCTCTCTTACATTAAGTTATTTTAAACTTGACCGCACACGCGCACGCGTACGCTGGCAGTGTGTCGAATTTGAGCTTGCACGCCTACTGGGCGGGTCGGGTATGTTACACAAGCATCTTTACATACTCGCAATACAATTTAATCTTCAAATAACAAAACCATAATTCGTCAATTACCCGCAACAAAACAAAAGAAAAAAAACAAGCTACTCTCTTGCCTTTCTAAGCTTTTGAGAACTTAATCCTACCGATAACTATTAACACGAAAGACAAATGAAAACATGGTTTCACGTTTATTAGGTACTGAAATAACCCTCAATGGTATTTCTTCTGCGCCTATAGAGCGGCTGTACTTTATCGGCTCCTTTGATGTAGCTAATATTAAAATGGTGCTCTGTGACCATTAACTTACCGCGCCTAAGTCGGCTGTTAGGGTTAATGAGTCTACCCAAGTATGCCACTAAATGGTAGTGGTATTTCAACCTACTCAAATTAACCTTCTTATGGTACTTTACTAACGTTCACCTGAACCTTATGGCCAGAGCGGCCTGTTGCAGTGGGGCATAATTGATGGGAGCGTGGGTCCCATATTTCTCCTTTAACTAGGTACACGGGAAGATCGTTTCTGAGTTCGATCTTTGGGGATCGAAAAAACTTTTCCTTGCGCGGTCGTTAATGGGCGTGGCGCTCACTACGACTTGGAGTATTAGTGGTAACTCCGTGGACGTTCCGCTCGGGAAGGAGACTACTAGGAGTAGGGGATACTCATCCGCGTCTACCATTTGACTAACTTTATCTCGGTGTATCGCATTAACACCTCTTTCCTCTTTCCTTATCAACTCCTTTAACTCAGTTCTCTTCGTAGATAGTTCCTCAGGTACACCTGCTCTTACCTCTACCCTACTTTTTTCTTCATCCATCATTACCCCATTTGACTGGGTTCTCCTCGTTGGTTCTTTCTTAGGTACTCCTGCTCTTACCTCATCCCTACTCTCTATTTCTTCCATCATAACCCCATTTGGCTGGGTTCTCCTCGTAGGTTGTTTCTTAGGTACTCCTACTGGTACCTCTTCCCTACTTTCTATTTCTTCCATCATAACCCCATTTGGCTGAGTTCTCCTCGTAGGATGTTCCTTAGGTACTCCTGGTGGTAGCTCATCTCTACTTTCTATTTCGTCCATTAAAACCCCATTTGGCTGTGTTTCCATCGATGGTTCCTTCCTAGATCCAGGCCGAGCTACAACTTCCTCGGCCTCTATTTGATTCTCGATAGGTGCTCTGTAGAGTGCGAGCAATCTTTCCTTTTTTTATCTCTCTTCTCTTTCAGCTTGAGCAAGTTCTTTTTCCCTCTGTATTCTTCTTTAATCTATTTCTTTTTATCTTTATTCTCCTCTCTTTTGACTCTTTTTCCCTCTTTATTCTCCTTTCCTCGGCTTTTTTTCTGCTTTCGCTATTTCGTTTTCCCGTCGGGTTCTTCTTTCTTCATCTTCCAGCTTTATCTATATTCTCCTTTCTTCATATTCCCTTTCTATCCTTATTCTGAATTCATTTCTTCTTTGTTCAACTGTCTTATTCTTTCGTTTGTTTTACTTCCGCTCGGGAATCTTCTTTCCTCTATTTCTATTTTTCCGCTGTATTCGGGCTCATTCACTTCTCCGGTTCATCCGTATTTCCATTGATTCACATTCTCTTTTCTCCTCTCTTTTTTATCCTTTGTTTCTCTATCAGACTTTATTATTTCTTGTTCTTCTTCTCTATCCAAAACTCTTTTTTCTTCTTCGCAATCTATTCTCAGTTCTGTCATGACGTAGTCATGCATCTCTTTGCCTTCAAGTCCCAGACTTTTGGCTTGTTGGTAAAATCTTTCGACCGGATCCATTTTGTGATGGTCCGTCGAATTTTCCTTGCTGTATTCTCAGGTAATTATGCCGCCACTCACCCGGTAGCGCGCAGCCTAACTTACCCTTAATCCCAATAATATGCTGATTGAAATACCACTCCGACAACAAATTTACCACTTGGCCTAACTATTACCTTCAGATTGTTTCCACCCCTAACTCTACCAATTTTCCTCTCGTCAATTATTCTCTTATTCCTAATATTCCTTTACGTGTTGGCTCTCCCTTAATTAGACACTGCTGGGTTCTTTCTAATAAAAAATCCACACCTGACACCACTTTTAAATGTCGTAGAATGCCCCCCCTTTTTTCTGATCACTCGACACCAGACACCACTTTTATGTAGGAGAATGCCCCTTTTTCATCTTTATACACACAAACCGCTGTTGTAGTGGTATTCTTTGTGGTCGTGATATACTTCTTTGATCAAGTAGGCTTTTTTCTAAGAGTGCTAATATTGTTATTTTAAAGAAAAGCCGTTGGAAACACGTAAGGATTTAGAGAAACGCACAATAACAATTTACTACACAAAAATTAACCATTAACCTCAGAAATACTCCAAATATTATAATACACAATAATTATTTTAATTAGCTTGCCCCTCTAAAATTGGTTAAATTTGCTACACACTTCAATATATAAGATTTAGTCTTAAAGACTCTACTAGGGTTTAAATACCTGAGGAATGTTATTGGCTCCACGATGCGTGCCGACCGGCCAAATGGAGGTAGTCGAGATCACGAGGTACCTTTGGCGAAGGTAGCAGATGGAGGTCCACACGGTATTCAGGAAGGGTGGGTTCTTCAAGGAACCGAAACGATCACGGTGCTGTAGGTGGCACCAAGAAAGGCGTGGGCTCTCTGGCGAGAGTAAGTAGAACTTGGTTCATAAACCAAGTTAACTTAGATTTCGGTGTGACCACCGAGTAACGAGCTCGAAGGAAAGCTTTTCTCCTTCGTTACTTAATTCCTCATGGGCGAGGACTGAACTTGGTGAGAATCTTCTTCAAGGGCGAGGATAACAGAGTGGGGTATCTCTTACAAGAATAAGTTAAACTTGGTTTGTCAACCAAGTTTACTTATGAGTTTAGTGTGGCCACCGAGTAACGGGCCCGAGGGGAGCCTTTTCCTTCTTCTTTTCTTAGTTCTTCAACGACTAGGAATACCCCTGGTGTTTAAGATGCACCAGGATATGAGGAGTCTCTCTAACAAGAGTAAGTTGAACTTAACTAAGTTAACTTAACGTTCGGTTTGATAACTAGAGACTAGCTCGAAGATGAGCTACTTCTTAGCCCCTTAAGGTAGGTAGCCCTGCCTCTCTTGCAGGGTACTTCTTGGTCTGGCGAGCTAAGTAATCTACCTTTCCAGTCTTGGTATCCCGATCTTAATCCGGGGACTTCGTCACCTGGAGACTGAAGTATTCTACCAATTCAGTCTCGGTAGCCCGGGGTTTTAATCCGGAGACTTCGTCACCTGGAAACTGACCTATTCTACCTATCCAGTCTCGGTAGCCCGATCTTAATCCGGGGACTTCGTCACCTATAGACTGAAGTATTCTACCTCGATTTTCCTCAGTGTTTCTTATTTATACCTCGTCACCTCCCTGGGGGAGGGGTAAGAGGGGGAGGCTTGATGATGGGCCCTGGAGGGTTCTTATTCCAAACGGTTTTTCGCACCAAGTCTTACATCGGCTCCTCTTTAGCCTTCGAGCTTGGGAGAAACGCGCCTCCAATTTCTTCTTTGAAGTGAAATTCAATATCGCTCTCTTATGGGAGATCTTGCATTTTACAACCTTTCGACTTTACATAGTGACGAGTGGCAAGGCGCTGAGGTTACGTGCTTGACCCGATGGTGCCGGCGCCGGATGTCCTTGCGGTAATCACCTCGTTACTCCACTGCGAGAGAACGGGGAAGTGACGATTCTCCTACAGCAATATTTAGCTAATATTAAAACTATGAAATGGTTTTCCTGTTGGTTCTTAAAATCACTTATAGGGTTTCTTTTAATAACAATCCTTTTCTGTAACAATCCCAGTGCACCATTTAGTCCGCTAGTGGCCTTTTTGAAGTATCCTTTTGCAAAGTTAAAATCATTGTTTACATCAACCACTCCAACATACTAATGTCTTTATCATCTGTTCTATTGTGCAGAACTTGTATTTTTCCATTGAATTCCCTTCTTCAGTCTTTTACTCTGGCAATTGTTCATCAAATGAAGTTGAAAATTTCTCTCATTTTACAATCTCTGATAATTGCTAACCTTAAACAGAGGTGATCTGCGATAAATTAGGAAACAAGGCACTAAAATTGTTTCCATATGAGCTAAATGAATTCCGTTAAGGATCAACCCATTTAATATATTTCCCCATTAATGTCACAGCAGATTATAAGATAAGTTGCCATTGAATGCTATCAACGCTGTAAGCTGAAATTGCGACCCTCTCGGTTTCTTTATTAATGATGAATTAGTAGCAGTGCGCATTTACGGTCGAGAATCCGGTGAAAAAGCTTTGACTATTCAAGTCAAATAATTTGGAAAAGATGCGAACTTATCGAGTGCATTGAAATATACATACTAAGCAAGATTAAGGTTTTCGCTTAAGGGGTATAAATAAATATCAAATCAGAGAAATATTTAATTGATTAGGAATCAAATGGATATTCCCATCCCACTCGTCTAGAATGTAAAAATTATCATTTAATCTTTTATATCTTCATTTCTATCCATAAAAAATGTTTATGGAACAAGTGCTAGTCAGATTTGTATCGAATGGAGAGGAAAATCGGAAATTTGTAAATCAATTCTTGCTCTCGATTAAAAGAACTTACCAATAATATTTTCATATGTGATTGGTGATTGCCATTTATAGCTGTTGCATTTATTTTTTTCCGAATTTTATGCAGACGGAATCAAACTGCAGTCATTGCTTATAAAAATGCTTATGAGGCTCTTACCAATTACAATCGATTTATGAAAATATTACAGTGAAACCTAACTATAAATTTCTCTCTTTTCTATCCGCGGATAGACGGAGCTAGGTGAAAAGTGATATTAAATTTTTCTCCCTCCATAAGGGATCCCCCCAAAATGTTGGTAATGTTTTAATATCACGGTAATTAGAGTGCAACAAATAGGGATTAGTAAGGAGATTGTCTCGGAGCAATTGTTAACGCCTACTAACTTAATATAATTATTACTTCCCAAGAATAAAAGCTTAGACGTAAAACTCGACATGAAACTAAGTTTGTATACATAGGTTATACAAGAGATAAACTTCGCAAGAGACAGCACAAGACTAGGGAAGGAATTCTTAATAACGAATCTTACGATGGGCGGTCAATAAGTTTTGCAATTCGAATATAAGGAAATGAGATATGAGGAAAAGTGTTCTATTATTTTTCAATATAACTACCCTCGACTTCAATGCACTTGCGACACTTGTCCCTGAGGCTTCGAATTCCCGACAACCAGAAATCTCCCAACTGCTGTTCACTCCACTCCTGGACGGCGAGCAGGACATCTTCATCGTCCCCAAACCGGCGTTCACGCAGTGCAGCCTTGAGCTGGCGAAATAAAAAGTAGTCGCTAGGGGCCAGATCTGGACTGTATGGGGGATGGTTGAGCTCCTCGAATCCGCACTCGTGCAGGGCAGCTTGTGCAACTCTGGCCTTGTGGACTTTGATGACGTTGAAGTCGATCATGGGGCGTGATGTTTCTAGGGACCCAACGGGCACAGACCTTGGTCATGGCCAAATTGTCGTGGATGATATTGATAACACTTCTATGTGATATTCCAAGTTCTCGCTCGATTTTATTAAACTTCACCCGTCGATTTTCGAGGATCATCTTCTCCACACAGGCCACATTGTCCTCGTTGGTCACGTCTGGTGGGCGTCCTGGTGGGAGTCATCTTCAAGGGACAACTATGGCGGAATTCCCTATTCCAGCGAGCAGTGGTTGCATAGGAAGGGGCAGTGTCGGTGTACACTATAACTATGCGTTCATGGATCTCTTTTGCATTTTTGCCTTCCTTAGTCAAAAATATGATCACTTCGCGGTGCTCAACCTTCTCCATTGTTGAAAAGTTTACGACTGACGATCTGCGATCAGCTACTGCTTCTTAAATAGACGATGCAGGAGCGTGCGGCTGCAGGTCCTGATTTGTTTTAACTTGTTCTAACACCCCCACAAACAGCCATCCCCCTTCCTCTGTTTTGCCCTACCGATTCGCAAAACTTATTCACCGTATCTCGTAGTTAAGACTTAGAAGCATTATTTCCTGGTTTTACATTAATGTAAAGAACGGTACACTAGCCTGGTGGATTTGCCTCTGGTATTTTCAACATTGAATGTGGAAGCGTTTTGAGCTCGAGTTGATTTTCTGTTTCCATGGGTAATTCTAACCAGACGCCGCTGGTTCTGATCATTAAGTACCCGTGGTCGGCCATTGCGATTTCCACAATTAGGTATTCTCGCTACGCGCGTGATACCTTAGTTCGAGGGATGTAGAATCTCCACAAGGCTTCATAATTGGAATTTCTCCTCCGTCTGGTGCCCACTTTCATGCGCCAGGCGAACACTGATAATTAACATCGCCGTACCACCGCTATCCTGACTAAGTGCCGAAAATTATTTGGCGAAGGAATAGAATAATTTCCGATAAGTGTGTTAGTGAAAGAGAAGTAATAAGAAATACATATAAGCGATGCAATTACGTAAACAAATGGCCGAACTACAAGTATTTGAAATAATAGAATGGGTTAGTGCTTTTGATTATATGCCACCTCCCAAGAAGGACGAGAAGAACAAGGAGCAATGCACTGGATTCAAATGGTAAATAACTACTTTCACACAAAAAGCGCTAAAGATTTCCTCACTTTAAAATCGGGCAGAGGTGGAATAATGTGCTTTAATAATTACTGGATGGTACTTTAGTACACAAAGTTATATATAAGTAGAGTATTTCTTTAAGATTAATATCAGTTAATATATATACAGAGGAGAACTTTCCCTAAAATATTTCGTAATCGAAACATGAAAAAGGAGAAATTGATGCAGCTATTAACCCTCCCAAAGCATATATATAAAATTATCGTACATGTTACTTTTTTTCTGCATTCCATTTTTACTACTAGTAGTAAATATTCTATGAAAAGGGTATCTTTCTTATTATTCTCTATATTGTGCATGCCTCAGTCGAGAGGGTGCCACCGGATCGAGCAGACCCCCCTTTAATGGCTTGATAGACTCGTAGATACGTAGGTGTGCATTAATAGTTCGAGGACTATTTACTATTACAAGAATAGTATATGAGTGTATTAGTTACCCCCTATTTACTCTCTGTATATCTTATAAAATAAACTGTGACTAAATTCAATTTAGTAGACTTCACATCTACCTATTTAACTTCTCAAGCTGCTCTTGGGGCGATCCTTAAGTGTTTGTTAGTCTTGACTCTGTGCAAAATAGAATTCTATGTATATAAATTTGCTTAATATCTTTGAGCCTTCCCCTAGCTCGAATTATAATGGCTTTAGTTATCATCTTCCCCCCCCACCGTCTATTTCTCTAAGAACGTCTATATCTGGTTAGAAAATATTTATAAAAATTAATAATATTTAACTCAACCTAGAATAATTGGTGGAACGTCTCCCACATTTTTTTAATATAGGAGTTTGTATTATCCAGCTCTGTGAATAAATTTTGCTGGGAGAAATATCTAAAAATATGAGAATGATGCACATTAACAAAAGTTTGCTCCGATGCTTTGTCACTCTAAGTACAATGCGCTATCATCACATATTCGAAATATTATGAACTTCTTGGTTACCTGAACTGTTCCAATCTCATCTGACTAAGGGAGCAAAGGCCAGTAGAACATGATCCTCGTTGGAACCAATTTATGAGCCATACCAGGGATCTTCAACCTCCGGCTCTGCTCTGATGTGTCTCTCACGTGAAAAGATAATTTTGAAGAATAATCTGTTTTTACTTCATTGTTTTTATTAAATCCCCAACCATTAGTCATCCCAGAGGTGGAGGTTGAGAAGTGACATAAGGTTGTGATTGAACAATGTCGCAGTACGTGCCTTATTAAGATAGGAAGTGAATTTATTTTTAATTCAAGTGAGAATTTATGGCGGCCATTAACCATGGTTCTGCCTCGTTAAGGAGAAAGAAAAAACTGATTTCGAAAGCCTTATTACAATATTCATTGGAACTTGGAATATCTAGTCAAGCAAGATTAACATGAAACATTTCATAAATATTAAATTCCTTATAGATATATGCTGTCAAACAGGAGAATTATATGAGAAGATTACTTTCGCTATCATAAAATATAATTAGGCTAACCGATCCGTCCCAAGAAACAGAATCATTTGTACCGTAGTGTTTTGAGGAAGCCAAATCTATTTTGAGGGAAAGGGAAGCCATTTTGAGATTTCGAACATTTTAAAGAGTAAATGATAAGATTTGTCAAAAAGATTTACCCAATGAGGCTTTTTTTTCAAAATGTTAATTTGTATAATTGAACAGTTGGTAGGCGTTTGACTCTACATATATTTTGTGAACTATCTAAAAAAGATTTAACTTTTCAATCATTTTCTATGGACCTGTGACAGAGCTATGAAGTTTGCGACACAATCCATCGTTTGATTTTCATTAGAGATATTGACAACAATTTAAAAATGGGGAAGAACTATGTGCACTTGAAGTATATAAAAATAAAATATCATAAAATTTGTTATTAGAATTTAATAGGGGGTTAAAACTCTTTAAGTTTGGTTAGGATGAGCTGATATGTATAACAACAGATGACAGAAAACTTGTGATGAGGAAGATAAGTTGGGCTTATTGGGAAGTATAAGGAAGAGGTTTATTATGCTAATGAATATAACCTTATGAGTTTCCACTGTATTATTCATCAAAGGGTATTGTGTATTTTCACATCATGTGTAAATTAAATTAGGAATTGATGTTTGATAGTCAACACTTTCAGCAGTTTTTCTCATAAGTACAGCCAAAAAACAGTGATGTGTTACAGCATGACAACTTTGTTTAACGACGATGGAACTGGCATTATGAAACCTATGTAATCACTAAATTCATTATTATACATTAAAATTACAATAAAAGAATTTTGTATTATGTGATATAGTTTTAAATCTGTCATTAAAATTAATATCTAGTACTTTTATATAAAAATGAACTTAAAGTATTTTCATATATTGCTTCTTACAACTTTTCGTATAGATAGTGAATATTATAATATTAGAAAAGTAAAAATATAACCACCTTTCAATTTTGCTTTGCAAATTTTCCATTTCTTGCTAAATGTTTGTCTTTAGGGATATTTTGAGAGGGTAGTGGTTTTATGATCTAAACTTTTAGAAGATATTACATGTGGTAAAGCAAAAGCAATTTACCCCTAAAGATTTTAGTTTCCCTAGTTATGTTCCTTTATATTATAATTATTTAATATAAAGTAAATAATCTTGAGAAAAACAATTAAAATACAAAGAGGGGGAAAAGGAATTATGGGCGAAAGTGTTCTTCGAAGCAAAGTATGCAACTTCCCTATTCACCTTAGGAAAAAAACCCATGAAGATGTCGTGGTATACGGCCAGGTAAGTATGTACCTTTGTTCTGTACATAAATAACTCCGCTCCTTTTTTCTCTAAGAGTGTATATTACTATTTTATCTTTTATTTTGACTTGATTCTTTAACCAGCAACGCCTCGTAATATTATATATATATTGCTACGTGCAGCGTTTCGAGGATTTAGTTAAACAACTAGAGCAATAAATATACTTTTACTTACATGAAAATTGAAATATTAAAAACCTTAAATCTACTAAGGATATAATAAGAGGGTCTAAATAAAAATTACTACTACAGATGAATACTACGCGATGGTTGACGCAAAAATTCACTTAGTTACGGAATATTATTTAAGGAACTTAATTAAATGGGAATCCTTTAACCTTTAAACAAAGTGGGCCAGACGGGGAATGACGTTGACCAAGAATTTGGAGTTGAGGAGTGAGTCGAGGTGAAGCGAGGCAAGTGCGTTGCCAGACAAGAGGTGGAATTGGACGCACAGCTGTCTTCGAGAGGGGCAGTGGATGTATGATTATTCCAATCCTGGGGTCACACTTGTGGGGCTTCTCGATGATGAGCGTTGAATAAGAGCTGAATCCTTTCGCGAGTGGGACTTTACTTTGGTATTCCTCAATGGTGAGGGAAATCTCTGGTTTTATTTGAAAAATGAGATAGGGGGTTTCTCTGACGAGAGGGGTATGAGAATGATTATCTATACCAATGGTCTACTCTTCGATGTGCCTAAAAGGAAAAGCCTCGGGAGGAAATCTCCCGCTCGGTTCCACTTTTTTTTTTTTCTTAATGGCCGGACTGACGCCGGTACTCGTCTTTTCTCGATCGCTACCTCCTTTTCTACAGATCGATGTATATATACCTCACTTATCTCCTGGGAAGAGGGAAGGGGAGATGAGTACCCCTGTTTGAGCGTCTCTCCTAGGGCATCACTTTTCAGCGTGGTGACCCTTCCCCTTAATGGTCTCTTCTGGTTTTCGTCGGAGAGAATGAAATTTGGTCTATTTGGCAAAACTAGACCTAAACACTAGGATGGGGCAGTGAGCCTGTTCCTAGATTTTTATTAGAAAGGCTATACCAACCTTCTTTGTTTATAGTAACAGGCTAAGAAATATGCCGATTTTAATGTTTTCTTGCGACTAATATCGAGGATTGTTGTGCCAGCGGGGAAAAATGGGAGATGGGAGGCGGGAAGTATCGGCTCCCATGCACCGTAGTAGTTGACGCTGTGTAACCGAACTAGCGTCTCTTTTATCCTCGTGATATTGATATCCCCCCAGAGGAAGAAACTCAAAGCAAACGGATAGTGCTTGATTTATAGATGATGAAAACTCATTATTCTGATTATCTTCTTCAAGTTTGCTTTCCTTTATCGTTTACTTTGCATATTTTAAACAATTTCTAGGCTCTAACTAAGATCTTTTCCATTCAGATTGATGTTACCCTGACCTCCATTATTTTTCAGATTTACTTTAGAAATTATTGGCCTTTAAAATATCAGTTATTTTTTTTCAATTCTTTTCTCTATCTCATCTATATTTCATCCTATTTTTTCTGCATATGTAATTTTACACTTAGGTTAAACCATTTTCCTTTCATTTTCTTAATTAGAAAAAATTATCTTCGTTTTCAATTAAAGTGACATATATATGGAGCTGTGAGTATATGTATTTCAAAATAAAAAAGTGTTAACAGTATTCTGCTTTACTTTTTTAGCCAATTTCTTTGTTGAATTAGATTTTACATATTGTTTAAGCCATAAATATCGTCGCTGGAGAATAAACAAGTCAAAATTATTTTAATTAAATTCATTTATTTGTTTTCTTTCCTAAGTTAAATTTAATTAGGAGACGAAAATGCAAAAACATTGTAGTCATTTTTATAGATAAATTCAATGTAAATCAATTTTCCAAGTAAGATATTAAATAAACATTTTTACGTCTACTTTTAGTTTCGCTCACAGGAGTTCGAAATGGCTTTACATTTTTTAACAACATTCAGCTATTTTCCATTTTTTTAGTGTTAAGGCTTCTTGTGAATGCATAAAGAATTAGAAATTCTCAGATAAAGAGTACCAGTGTGTAAAGCTTCGTGAAAACAATAGTAACAGAATAGAGGACCATTGGAAACCCATATTGCTCTATTAGGGAACATATTTAAAAAGTCTCCATCATAAACTTTCCTGAGCTATATTACGCTTTGTTGCAGTTGGTTGTATACGAATGCTCAGAATGGATTACCAAGCCATGTTCACAAACATGTTTGCAGAAAGATCTGTATTATAATATAAAATTAGTTGCCTTAAATATATATGGAGAGATTTCTAATCGTGTCGCACTTCATTGCAGATGTCTGAAAATAGCAGAAAATAGACGATTGACAAATTCAAAGAAAGTGAAAACTATTCACAGCCTTTCTGATGGCCTTTCATCGTGTCATTTTCCAAACAACTGGATAGGAACACAAAGACTTTGTAGTCATACGTGAAAAATCCAATCGCCAACCTCAGCCATGAAAATAGAACGAGACGATGCATCACTGATCAAGCTAGCAGAAAAAGCAGCTGAAGAGGCAGCTTAAGTATCAGCACAGAGCAACCAGTGCGAGCACTTATTAAATAGATTGTGTGCTGGAATGCCCTTGAAAGACCACCGTAGAGGAAGCCCGTTGGCGATACCCCTATATTTTTTCAAGACCACGTAGGCCAGCGTGAGGATTTTAGAAAGTCGAGGAAGAATCAGTCACTGGCTTAATCACCAGTCCCAGCTATGTTTGTTTTCAAACGCTGATCACCCCCCCACCTTCCCTGCGATAACACTGTGTGCGGCCATATTAACCCTACCCACATATTGCTAGGCAAGTTTGATCGTCTGGAACGACGCGTTATCATGAAATGTGTTTGCTTAGACTGGCGCCAAGAATTCCATGAGGACCGCAAGGCCCTGAGGCGTCTTGCAGACGAGACACCCGGATATTTAACCCAAAGCTCACTAGCTTTCAAGGAGATTGAAAGCCCGCCATCCACTTCGTCCAGATTGCCGTCTGTTTCCCGTGACCCCCCGTAACTCGTCTTCGTACCTCCTCGAAGATCTCGTCAGCAGATTTACCTTCGTTAAGCTTGGTCCCTGTTCATAGAAAAGCTATCAGCCCCCTTCTTCCTGGAGAGTTGCAAAATCCTCTTATCTTCACCCCCTCTTCAAGATTCCTGTCTTTCGAGACTAGGACTCCCTGCCGATCTGCAGAATCGTCTCGAGTTGAGATTACGTCTCAAGTAATCCAACCCCATATTCATTCCTACTCGTCAGGACTTCCCGAAGTAACTTCTTGAATACCTGCGCCGTTGTCTTCCACTTCTCCCCTGCCCCCATTAAATTCGCCAGCCCTTGAAATTAAAGCGATCGTGTATGATCATTCCCAGATTACCTCGTTAATCTCTAATTAATTCATTTAACCACCATGAGTAATTTTTTCTCCTTTTTGTATATATATATATATATATATATATATATATATATATATATATATATATATATATATATATATTATATATCAATTGCCGCCCTCTTTTTTATAAATATTAAAATGATATATTCTTGGTATTGTCTTTATATATCCTTTGAACTGCAACTTGGCCAGCCATTAATCTAAACCAGGTCAACCGTAATTCGCACTCTTTATTTATCGCCCAGACATAAATCAAGCGGCCTGTCTGCCCGAGTTATATTCTATACAGGTATACCTCGAAAGATTGAGTGATCCTGTGTTCAGATATATCAGGTTCGGGATATTAAAACTGATGGCTATAAATGTCTACGTCATCTATAGGTCCCGTCATCTCACTAATTCCATTGAGGAAGGTTAGGTAAAGGTTATTTCCAAACATGGAGAGTACGTGGACAAATGATATTAGTAGGCTTTTATCAAGTTCTATGTTCATGATTCGGTGCTCATCCGCGCAATATTTCTGAGATTTGTTCGTCATTATTACAAATTACTTTAGAAATTGTTTCATTATCGTCCTTAGAATTTTCAGACACTTGCAATAATACGAGACACAATTAATACTCTGTCAGAATATATTTTAAGCGATTATTTTTACATTATACATAGCACATCTTCCTACTACCCTGTCTGATGGCCTTACATGTTGTAAATTCTTGTCTGAAACGTGCATGCTTAAATTTTAATTTAAACTATATCCTTACAATAAACTCCTGCCAAAGAAATTGGGATACAGTCGGTAGGAATTTTAAAGTTGCATGCCATTTTACTACGAATGTTGTCGTGGACCTACCCCGCGATGCTGCAAAAGCTTTAGTTCTCTTTTTATCGCCTTATAATTGGGCACACTAGCAGGACGCACCACCTTTTAACGGAGCACGCCCCTGCATCTTCCTACGAAGACAGCGTAGTCCCCTAGATTGCTCGGTACATTCATACTAAAAGTCTTAGTCTATGTTATCTTATTGCACCTTACTTGCCGCATAATCGGAAACAGAGAGGTCGCTACCGCCTGTCCTTTCTATTCGAGATGGATTTATGCTGAGAGACTTGTGGACTGTTTTACTCGTTGGAGGCTGCCTAGCCTTCTCTCCATTTTATTTGACTCACTTTTGTGTTTGTCCCAGTTTTGTTTAGTTTCCGCATTTCTCTTGCTTTTTTTAATATAATCTAGTAATATTAAATAATTTATTATTACTGCAACTTTAAGCTCTTAGTTCCATTCGTCTGATTGGCGCATCTAATAGAAGTAAAAAAAGGGGAAACAGTTGAGAGTCTGCTTTGAAATATAGGAAATTCCTTTGGTGTCATCAAAGAGGAAGATCTCAACGGTTAAAGATCTTCTCCACAATTCTTTCCTCAATTTTTAGGCACAAGTGGCACTGGTAGCGCTAATTTGTATGTCAATAGGTAATATATGCTTTGAGTCGACCCTGCTCAAAGCGAATTTTAAGGCCATTTGATGCGTAGAGGTAAAGGGATGCTAAGAAAGAGATTGGATTTTGTGTTTTATTACCGAAAATATTTTAACTGAATTAAATATTCGAAATATTTTAGTAATACATAAAAGGTGGAATTTCTTTCAGAGAGTGAATTAAATCGCCTTTGTTGGAATGGATTTATCAACTTTATTTTAACAATCGTAAAAGAGTGTAATTACGTATATATATGTAAATTTTTAATTATTCTTTTCACCGTATATTAAAGTTCTGTACGCGCAAAATGACCTAAATAGTTTAAGCTGCATGAAGTTAATGGAAACTTAAGTGTTAAACTTGCCGGGCAATTAAGTTGTAGTTTTGGTTAGTGGTCGCATAGTCATAGAGGAAAGGAGCAAAGTAGTTAATCGACCTAAAAATGTATATGATCGTTACTAGAAATTCCACGGGAGGTGAATCGTGTCTCGTTTGATAGGCGTTAATTGGATTCTCCTTTTTGGTTGAAGAAATTGGCTTCTTGCTTGACTCGTCCGATTTTGATGAGGTGATCTGCTTCTCAACCAACTGGTTTCATTCTTTCTCAAATTCGAGGAGTGTGGTTATTCCTTATTTGGGGAAGATTTTCTCTTCGTTGGAGATTGCTTTCGCCTTAAAAGAAAATGAAACTGAATTAAAGCCAAGAAATATAACTATCCCTTGATATATACATAGGGTTAATAAAAATTTCATAATGATACAAAATGTATGTAGTTTATAAAGATATGAAGTTACGAACGCTATAATTCATAACGAATACGAGTTACTTAGAAAATATGCAAAAAATTACTAGGATAAAATCAACTAATCATTTCATCATATTTAGGCCTCTCAAGTGAAATATGCGATTTGCTTTCTTTTTCAGTGAGAGGGTCCTGGTTGATTGAAGATTTGCGTCGGTGAATAAGTGGAAGTGTATTATGGGGGAAAATGGATTTTAGTCTGTAATATAAAAAAAATGTTGTAAGCCCATCATATGCTGTGTTATTTCGCGCTAAAAATATACTATCTCTAATCCCAGGATCTTTTATAGTGCCTCTGCAAAAAAGGACTTTAAGCCTTGCATAAAATTCATAGCATAAAGATAAATACAATTGTGAAGAGTGTAGATCATGGATGACTAAGCTTTCCTCGATAAGGGGCTCCAATTTCTTGAAATAGTGAGCCGTGGGCGTGAGTGATACATTATTGTCAAAATATTACATATATTTACTGATTAAAAAGGATTTTAGTTACTTTTATATTTCAGTAGTGGAGTTTATTAATGAAATGATTTGATATGTTTTGCCAAGGATAAAATATGTTGCTTGTGTTTAGTCAATCATAATCGCGTATTTACATTTATTTTAAAGAAATATTAGTTCACAGGAGCCATAGTGTTGCAGTTCTCGTTTTGAGCATCCATTCTTCTTCTAGTTTGCCATTTATAATATCCTAAAATTACACAAATATGCTACATTTGAATGAATTCATGTATTTGTGTGGCAAAAATTTTAATATCATTATAGATACACTATGACCTTTTTCTCTCATATTTTTATCTCATCCTTAAACTTTTACTATTCCTTAATTTACCTAGCATTAACATTCTTTACTCGTTGCGAAGAAGGTGTTAAATCCCGATACCATTGTAATTCTGCTCCAATAATTTGAATGTGTTTGGCTCTTACCTACATTACAGGGTGTCCCTAAATTTTAATTTTTTTTCAATCCTTTTCAAAAAACCGTTTTTATAATGAATACAGAGAAGCGGATTTTTGTTGTGATAGCTCTTATCAGAGAAGTAAAATCCAATGAAGTACGAGAAATGTTCCAAAGAAAGTTTAAAAAATCTGGATCTACTGACAACGCGATCCGTTCACTTGTGAACAAATTTAGAACAACCGAATCCGTACATGGTGAGAAAGGAAGAGGATAGAAAAAGATTGACCCCAACAAAACTAAACAAATTCGCAATGGTTTGAAAATGAGCCAAGAATTTCGGAGAGAAAGACCAGTCAGAGACTTGATATGCCCAAGATAACAGTACACAGAGTCTTGCGTCCTACCCTTTGTGATCATAATTATGCTGGACAAATAAAAAAAAAAAATTTTCTTTTTAATACCCATTAAGAAGGGATTATTTAACATTGAAAAACAAATGAAATTTTTGGGACACCATACACATGCAGCTCTACAATTTTGTGCAGAGCACAATTTGAACATGATGAACATAATTCGACAAGAATTTTTCATTAAAGTTTTCAATTTCATTAAAGTACGCATTCAATTTTGAGACACCCAGTATACTGTCTTCTCAAATTAAATTCCTTAACTATCCACCCACCATCACTCCTTCCAATTTCTCTTATTTTGCTTCTTCATCAAACTTATTTCCTGATGTAACCGTTCACTACTCTCTTCAGGTAGAGCTCCAAGTTCTGGTGGAAAGAATTATAAATTGAAGTAAAATTAGTGCAGTTTAAGTAACATTTTGCACCCCATGACTTGTTCGTGGGCAATATATTGTCCACACACACAACATTAGCAGTCAACTGATATCTCCCACTATCTTAAATGCTATACTACATGCTACAATAAAACACAAGGAATACTGAGATATAGCGAATGGAAAAGTAACATGATCAGAAAATGCTATACATGATAGGAAATTATTATGTAAAATATTCGTACCTTTTCTTCTGAAAGTATTCATACATCTGCCTGACACCAAAACTTTTTGCCAAAATTAATGAGCTCTATATTGCAGGGAAACAAAATTTGGCCGCATAGAGAGGAGTGTATTATTCGATCTGCCTACAAAGTCTCAACCATTTTGATGCAAAAATAAACAAATAATAAAACTTTTACGTTAATGTGTAATAAAAAAGAATTCATACCTTTTTCTTACTGAGAGTCCGCAAATGATTATTATAGTGTATGAATAGTTGCAAGTAAACTTTGGATAGAATTTCGTCCCATCAAACTCTCAAACCTTTTCCAATTCATTGACTCGCGGGGGTGGGGGGTATCTTGCATAGACGCGGACCATTACTTCATGCACTAAAGTTTCATCAATTTGACGTTTGGAAACTGTATTGGCAATTCCAAATGATTATTTTAGCTTCCTTCAACCAATATGAACCCAATATGAATGTGTATTTAGGGTCGTTTACCCCCTTTACAAATTAAAATCTTCTCCACATAGTCGTTGGCATACCTTGGACAGGCTTTCAAATGATTTCTTTTCAATAAAGGTGTAATCCTGGCACAAAGTACACGCATTTACATTTTAATACACATATTGAACACGACCTTTAATCAAACATCAACGCCTTTCTCTCTAGTTATATCCTTTCTAGTCATTATTGGGTTATTTTTAAGAATGCTACTTATCCTTCGAACCTTGGTTAGTGGAATTTTCTGAGGACGCCTGGAACAAGGGAAATTTACAATTGACCACAATTCCTTAAACTTTCTTATTACTGAGATTACGATAAGTTAATTGATATTTAGTTCTTTAGAAATCTTTCTGTAACTTATCTTAGATTTGAATTACTAATTATTCTCAATTTCAGGCCGGGAGACAGCTCACTCCATTTCGCCATGATAGTTTTAGTAGAATAAAAATGAAAGGTTTTGGTTACCCCAAGAAATGGTTGATAGAGCGTTCTAGACATTGTTACTGGGACTACTCGTGTGACCTCAAAATTCTGTCACTATTCAAATTTAAAATATAAATTAACCAATATGTATGTGAAAATGATATCGCATGAATACTTATATTGCCAATTTTTCCTAAAAGGTTTTCATACTACTTTATTTATCTTGTTTAAATTTTATGGCTACGTGAATTAATACATTAGTTACAATGCCCCTAAATCTCTGAAGATTGCGAGATTCGTTCAAGAATTATGATGAAAAGTTTGATAAATTATTGGGTATCGTAGTCAGCATGCTGGACCTATACGACAAACAGGAAAATATTAAGTGAATACCACTTTTGGCGTATGGTTATTATAGTTTAATAACGGTATTCTTCATTTGTTAGAATGACTTTGGTCATTACGTCTTAGAAAGATGGAAAAAATCGAGAATATTGTAGTTTCTACTTCAGATACGTGGCATTTATAACAGCTTTGAGATGTGATTATTTCCATTATCAACTTTATAAGTTGTTTTCTCTGCGAAAATATTTACCGAATGGAAAAACAAATCAAAACCCATTTCATGGGTTTGCCACGAAATATTTTGGAAAAGAGGAGTACTCACAAAGAGGTAGAGTTAGAAAAATTGAAAATGTGGGAAAGCTTAGTAGCACGACTTCTTATCTAAACATCCTTGCATCCAGCCGCTAAACAGATTCGTAATTTTCTCTCGAGAATAACATCTATAATTTCCCAAGTACATCGCTATAAAGCTGAAAACACCTTCATAGAAGCTTCTTTATTACTCCATTTTTAAGTTCTATTCCCATTAATGGCACTTATATTATCTTGTATTTTATTCTAACCTTTAAATTATTTGTAATTTATTGGATGTTTTGCATACTACTTTGGTTACTCCCATCTCTCTCATCTCTCAAACACACTTAAAAGTTATTTATATTTAAATAATTCTTATATTTATTAATATAATAATTATTATAATTTGCCAAGTTTCTAATGCTAATTTTCTTCCTTATAATAACTTTTTAGTTGCCATTTGATTTTGATTTTAAAAGTTTTTAAGGTTATTTTTACCCCCAGCGTTGTTAACATCTTCATCTCTTTACGAAATTTCCTAAAATCCTATAAAAAAGTAATCTGATAGGGGTGAGTCAAAGAGTAATCTTCTTCTATTGATTAATGCTAACCTTTTTTTTCATTTGAGGGCTGAATGTAAATGGGCCCACTAAGCACAGTAAATCACTTTTATTAATATTCTGATTTGGGTTATGAATTTCCAAATGTATTATGCTGTTCGTATCTCACCAAACGCTTAAGAGAATCTTTCTTGGAAGAGTTTTCCTTATTTAGCCTGGGTATTGATTTCTCCCCCAGCACTAATCTATTATCCAGGAAGCTTAATGTTATTGTGGATAACTCAGTTTTTCTCTCTTGTAACAATCCGACTCAAAAGAGTTTTACTTTTTAGTCGAGAAAGGAGAAGGAAAAAAATATTGATTCTTTGTTGCAAGTGTACCTCTGATTGGTCGTGGGGAATTGATTTCCTTAATCCTGAAACCTTGACTATATTCTTAAAAATACGATGCACAGTAGAATAAGTTGACTGTAGTTTTTAAGGCCATTGTTTAAAAATTAAAATCATATTTTTCCGTTGTTTTAAAGAAATCCTGTTCTATTCATATTTGAGACGTTTCCAGAAGGAAAATTCTCAAACCATCTTTGGCACTGGCACAAACTTATTCTTTCTGCACCAATACTTAACCCCAAATTCCTGCTGTTAATTTCTTATCTTTGCCTTTTATAAACTCACAAAACAGAAAGTTGTTAATGCCCTTAATCATTTAGCGAAAGAAATCGATTAAACTAACAATAATATTCCAAAATTAAATCCTGGGTTAGTTTAAGGTGTACAGATACCTAGGCTTCGAATTTATTAGGTCAAGCTAGTATAAAGACAAATCTTCTTTCGAATATTTCGATACATAAACTAAGGATAAACATGGAAATTTCGCATTGCTTATGAGATGATATAATATTTGCCCGGTGCTGGCAAACACAAACCTTAACCGTTCTTACTCCACGACTCTCAACTCCAATAAGAACCAGCTACTGGTGGCCTCGCGCTTACCAGTGATTGTCATTCATATTTTTATGTTTATTTAATTATCCGCTCCCTTAAATCCGACAAGCTCTAGAGGATGCGGTGGGGAAAAGTATTAAAAATTAGCAAGTATTTTACTTATTGGCCACTCTGGAGGTTACATTTTCGACGTGACATTTGTCCCAATTTCTAATCTGACTCTTTTATTACATAGTCGTTCTGGAAATTCTTTTTGGAAATACCTAGATCGATAAGTCTTCTCGCTTTATCTGTCTTCATAAAGAGAGCGTCAAATGGACATATAATGTGAAAAGAGTAATTTTTGTATGAGTTGTAGGGTATAATATGTTCAAACGTGCTGCAAATGTCATATATGGATAAAAGAACACCAAAGACAAAATCATTAAACACTTAAATCGCAAAGCACCCCAATCATTAAACGCCTACAACTCGAAACACCCCTAAAGTCCTTAAACATCTAAATCCAAAATTTCCAAACTTGTAGTCAACTAAGTCACGAAACACCAAAATATTTAAACAGCCATATCACAAAATACCAGGATCCTTAAAGATGGGATTCTTGAAACTCCAAAATATGTTAATCCCCAAATTCCAATCTCTCTTTACTTCACAATTTGTTTATCTCAACCATGATGTCTGGAAGAATAAAATGATAATTTTAATTTATATTTGGTGAAGAAACTATTGAATCTACTGGAAAACATCTGGATGCCATTCAGGAGATGCCAGATGTAGTCTCAAGCCAAGTATACGTTGGCTATAACATAATCTATTTGACCAAAACAAGAACATAAGATAAATATAATTATTCACTTAAGAAAGTTAGGTTAGGTTGCGGGATTTTTGCGTTCAAAATTAGATAGGATATATATATATATATATATATATATATATATATATATATATATATATATATATATATATATATATATATATATATATATATATATATGAAAAAATCCCACAAAAATAAGCGGATTAGGAGTACTTTCAAACAATGTTCAGTTCATGCTCAAGGTATACAGAGAGAATGACTTTACTACAATGTATATATATATATATACATATAGTTGATAAAACTAAGCGACGCTCCGCCTACATACAACCAAAATATACAAAATAGAATTGGCGTGAAAAATAGAAATAAATTATCAGAAAAGAGGGATTGAAGACAGGTACCTAAAGGTAAGGACATAGATTAAATCTTTACCTAAATATCCACGTGAGAGAGAGTGTTTGGGAAATGTAGAAATATAAGTCAAATAACTAGGAATACATACATATGCAATTATAAATACATTGTTCAATAATCAAAAGAATTATAACAAATTTAATAAATCCAATGGCTAATATTTAAAAAAAAATTTAAAATAAGCTTTTTGATGACAAGATCTAGTTTAAAGACAGCGAAGGGTATATTTGAGTTAGGGGAGGAATTAATGAATGAGAATTCAACAATATTTCTTTTAACATAGTCATCTGAGTTGTAAATAAACTTAGCCGAATTCTATTTGATAGGATCACAATGTTCATATAATTGAACAAACAAAGCACTATCACTTTCACCTCTTCTAATATTATGCTTGTGTTTAACAAACGAACATTTAATGATTTGCCAGTTTTCCCCAGGTATCGCTTAGGGAATACTGCACAATCGACAGAATAATCTCTTCCTATATTCTTTCCATTACTTTGAACCAATATTTACAATTTTCTAATAGCTAGAATTATTGGAGTCATATATCCAACATTTATATTCCTTTAATTAATAAATGATTTCAAAGTATAGCTATTTGAGGTTAACATTGTTTTTAAAAATAATCAAATGCATTGTACTAGTTTAAAGGAAGAGAAACACAAAGTTGTATATATAGTATGGGCTCCTAAAATGTTTTGGGTTTTCATCGTTTGCGTTGGAAACGCACGTAATAAAGGTTTATGGTATCTCTTTTTAAAACAGGGCCCACCATTCGCTATGCTGCTGTAGTTTTTGCTAACGTGGTGTAAAAGGCAGTTTTAGATGTATTCAAATTCTTCAAATAAGTTTTGCAAGTCTATTTTGCTTTCGATATAGGAAAGAGTAAAATCCCACTGACGTTGATTATTGAACTTCTAAGTTTTGAATTATTTTAAACACAAGAAAATCCAATTCTTCCAATTCTTTTTCGCCTAAGCAAAGCTGGATTTTGATATTCAATATCAGTTGGTGACATTTATTAGAAGTGTTGTTAAAGAATATCAACACCATAGATATAATACGAAGGGAATCTAAAAGGATTTAGATAAATTTTACTCCGACAATACACGACTCTCATAGGCATCGAGTTTTAACACTTTTTCGACATGATAAACTTCTACGACTATGTTAAGATGGAAATAGAAAGGACGTGATTTAATGGATTAAAAAGGAAGAAAAGGCTGGTTAAAACCTTCCTCCCCTTGAGCAACTCGATCTCGATTAAAATGGAAGCAATGACAAATATAGAACGCTTCACGAAAATGTAGTAGATATGAATGGAATCATCGATGCTTCACGGACATTTATGTGGGTAATAGACCAAAGTAATATTGATTTCTCTTTTCATCCACAACAACTCCATTCAAAGTCGGTACAAGCTTCCTTTTTAAGCTCGGCGCTTGATTTAAATTCCTGATTCTTGCTTTTTATTCATTCAAAGATGTTTGTCGTGCCTAGAAAATAATCGAAATTCGATGCTTATGTTGTAGTTTTTTTTTAATTTAGGAAGATCTTTAGAACTTATCTCGCATATGATGTGGACTAAAGTTACTATCCTGGCTTAGCGAAGTAAGATTAAATTAGGATCACAATATCATGGATATTAAATCTATTGGCACTTGTATTACTTATGTTGACACTTTAATTTCATTTATTGGCACTTGCATGACATTGTGCAAAATAACACAAATTTGTCCTCTTCCATTGTTCAACCATTTATACCCAAACAACTGTCCATATATAGAATACACAGCGTACCATCAAATCTCTGGTTCAAAACACCCTCCAAATCCAATCTGCCCCATACCGAGAGAAAATAAAAAGCACTCTACGTCACGCACAGGTTGTCATGGCAATGATACGGTGCGGTCGCATACATAATGAAATGGTAAAAATGTCTCAATGGCCGATCAAACACAGACATAATCTTCCATTGCCTTCAGCAAGCAGGTAAAGTTCAACGAATATTCAAAACATGACCGATACAAGTACAACTGAAATTTGAAAATAGGCGAATTGGTGGATATTTGGAAGAATACCTTTCTCTCGGCACAGCCCATCCTGACTGCGGGCCTAAGGGGAGCAGACCTTAATTGGTGCGAACATTGGCAATTTCCGAGCTCATCTGACTGGATGCGATCCTTTGTAATGAAGAACTTAAAAGAAATACCAATTCGAGATTGTATGGGAGAAAGTGACCGTATACCCATGCCACACTAATTATTATTGATATGGTAATGATAAATTTCTGAATTAATACTTTTTTTAATTTCTCTCATTTAAATAGAATTTATTTTCATCTTGAAGTTGATTTGGAGAAGTTAACCAAAAAAATGGAACTGCTTATTAGAATATTATTATAATATATAATAATTAAAGTTACCCTTCGCTGGTTGCTCTATGTCGGCATTGCTGAAGAGTGTCTTGACACAGGCAAGAAACATATTTGGTCGCTCCTGGATTGGAATTAAGGAGTGCACACTCTTTAAATTAAACAGTGATGTGACGTAATGCACACCATTCAAACAGGATTGGGTTTCTTTATTACTGTAGCAGAATGAGGTCGAAGGGCGACCACCTGCCCTTCTGTACCTACGTGGTTCTGAGATCACCCCATGCAGCTTTGAAAGCATGGTTGATCCAGGGTGAAGTTGCAGCCTACGCCGTTATTACGCCCCAGCTGTATCTGCTTAGAGGTTGATTCATCATCTCCCATGCCCACCCTTCAGCCACCAAGATTCTTTCCTTCCATAATAAGATCGATGTCCATTGAACATTCCACGCCAACGTTATCGCAATTTCCACCTCCCCCGAAAGAGACGCTGACTTTTCCCCAAAATCGTCCGTGTGTGTGGAGGGCGACCATGGCCACCAAAAGCCACCTCACTAGGCGTGTATATATAATCCTTCGACTCAGTTTAGTAGGAAGCACTAATAGACTTCCCGCCTACTACAGCGAACGAAATAAAGGACTCTCGTCTTCCCCTATCGGCGATTTCGATTCGAGGACGAAGGCTAAATCGACATGCGTGAACTCTGACTTAGTCAATCGGTGAGTATCTGACCAGGATTCCCATCTCGGAAGGCTATCTACGAGTGCTCCCTCATCTAAAGTGAGAGGTAACCGACTTCCCCCTTCGCATTCATCGTATCCCAACTGGCCCCTTTTCTGCAACGAGCACGTAAGCAATTGTAACCGTTGCCACCTGTAGATTGGTCTAGAATCTGGCTTACCCAATCGATTCATTCTTTGTGTATGCTCCGGTTGGAAATCCACCTTTAAATCACCGACCTGAATCCGACCTTCTTGATCCCCTAATTAAACCACCTGTATCTCGCGTAGACACTTAACTCCGTCTGTGGAACCATTCCCTTTAAACCCAATATTCGTGTATATTTAGATATTATTTTGTTGTTAGTAAAAATATATTATCGTAATAGTATTTCTTTTGCAATCCAAACTTGTACCAGCAACCTGTTAATCTTTGGCCAATTTGCACTCTGAAATATTTGTTTTAAAAAGGACCCCACAAAGTTAATAATAAACCATTCCCACTGGAATCATAACAATTTCCCCATTCACTAAAGGTCATCAACCAACTTCGGCCCAAAGCCGCAAAAGTATTTACGTATATATATATATATATATATATATATATATATATATATATATATATATATAGAGAGAGAGAGAGAGAGAGAGAGAGAGAGAGAAAGAGAGAGAGAGAGCGAGATAGAGAGAGTCTGACAATTCTAC
This sequence comes from Ceratothoa steindachneri, assembly GCA_963969495.1. NCBI lineage: Eukaryota > Metazoa > Arthropoda > Malacostraca > Isopoda > Cymothoidae > Ceratothoa > Ceratothoa steindachneri. The sequence goes on from OZ018319.1 coordinate 40,250,858, forward strand.
GACAATTACTTTACCTCCTTTAGCTCAGAAGGGGCATGAATATATAACAACAAATTGAAGGAAATTGCTCCTATTAATTCTAATGCACTAACAATTCCCTCTTCGAATAGGCAGTTGGACCGAGCTACGAGTAGCCAAGTCATGAAAATTAAGAAGGCCTCGTCGACAAGGCCTAGGAGCCAGAAACAAACTCCGTGACATTATATGTCACTTTAGTTTCCTTTCTATTTTACACTGTCTGCCTTGTCTAAGCAGAACTGCTATGTCTTGATCAGGAGTTCTTCCAATTCAGCTTTGTGCTAATCGCCTTAGAGGGAAGAGGTCTCAGCTGATTAGATTGGTAAATGATCCTCTCTTGGAAGCCACGTCGCTGCCAAACTGAAGGGTTCTTGATCTCGCAAGATATTAAATTGATTAAGTTTCATATTAAATTTAAGTAATACTTCACTCTCTATCTTATTTCTGAAATTTTTGGTCCAGAGGGGCTCTTCTATTCGAAATCTTGGCGAGTTTATGCCAAATAAAGAGTTTCATTTGGATTATAAGTGATATTTTGTTATTGATTTACTATTTTTCACTTGGGGGTCAATTTAAATTAAGAGGTAATTTAATTGAACAATTAGATGTACGAGTATGACGAGATTACTATTTCGATAAATATTCGATCGCAATCATGCATTTAAACATGGTTTCCTCGTAATAGAGTACAAGGATGATCTGTAGGCTGTTAGATATTTACTGCATTGATGTTATATTCACATAAATCAGCTATATATAAGAATAATCACATTATTTATAGAAAAGGGAAAAAATAAAAATGTCCTTATCCGTAGTAGTCCGTTCCTAGTCAACAGGAACGAAATCACAAAGCCAATTTCAAAAGACAATAAAAGTGCCTCAATTTAGCGTCCAACGCGTCCAAAGAACCAAAAAATAAAAAAAATGCCGCAAAAAAACAGACGAAAGATATTTCTGTTCAACTTAGGCTGTCAAAGAATAAAGAATAACTTCTGGGCTAAAGGGAAAAATGTGAATTCCCTTGAGGAAGAGAAGGTAGAGAGACAAGAAAGCTACACGCATTATTTTTGGTTCTCGTGTTAGTCTGGTTTCTCGAAACCAGACTCAAATTATAGGTCACTAGGTTGCAAAATTTGACGCAAACATACCTGCAGTCACAATACAAAATCGAAAACAAAGTTCCTGGCTGAAAAGACCACAGTAATTCGCGAGATTCAAACCCAATAGAGAATTTGTGAGCAATTATTTATTAGACTAGTGGTTGAAGAACATAAGCCATCCAATTATGGAACAGTTGCTTGTGATTATTGAAGAACAATGGAGCAATATCAGTCAAGATATCATTACAAATTTGGTCTCATTCATGCCAGAAAGAATTGAAACATTATTGAAGAACAAAGGACATAGTTTTAAATATTGACTGCCCACATTAATTGACTGCATGTATTAATAAATGGGTTTGGGCACTAATGTTTTTCATAGATCACCTTCAAAATATCAAACATAAGAAAATAAAACGTTTAGTCACTAAGATTAATACTATTATATGAAAGAATATCCATGAATGTGCACTTCGTGTTTATATCTTATATATATATATATATATATATATATATATATATATATATATATATATATATATATATATATATATATCTCCTTAACTATATATTTTAGGAACGAGATTTTTTGAAGGTTTGAATAAGATATTTTCTTTTAGTTCGGTTGTCACCTAAGTATATTTAATTATTTTATCAAAGTTATTTCTAATAATTCCTTTATGAGAAGAACTACAGAACTACAGAACTACAGAATCTAGGACCAGCAAAGACCCTAAGGTCTGCTCGAGGCTAGTCCGCTACACTAAATCAAAAACTACGATACACCCTTATCTACGAGTGTATCTCTAACATGCTTTTTTTTTTCTTTTTTTTTTTTTTTAATACTATCTACTGTACACACTTATCTACATGTGTACATTATCGTGCAATTTTAACTCATCAAACTAGGGGTCGGGGGAGATAGAAAGTTTTTCTTCTCATCTTCCGCAGCCACTCGACTGCTAGTGGTGAAAAGCTAATTTAGGGATAGAGACTACTTATAGGATAGGCGGAAAAGAAATGGGACATCTAAGCTACACATGCAGAGAATCGCCGGCATCATTTTTAGTCATCATAATTTCATATCCTTAAACCTCCGCTCCAAACTCTCTCTCTGCAAGGACGTTTTAAATTCACAGTGCTCAACTACGTTATATTTAAACTATTCAAATGCACGTCGAGACGATTTTTGAACATATTAACCGAAGTGCTATCTACTACGTGGGTGGGCAGCCGATTCCAATTTTGAGTAACTTTAAATGTAAAATAGTTTTGGGCTATACTAGTGTTAAAACGCTTGTTCACTAATTTTAACCCGTGCTGACGAGTATTTCCCCTATGATCCAGTTCGAACAGATTGCGAAAGTCAACGTTTGAGAAACCCTTTAGTATTATAAATACTTCTATTAGCTGGCCACGTAATCTTCTGCGTTCTAGCGATGGCAAATCTAAAGCCCTGAGCCTTTCCTCGTATGATCTATTCCTCAGCTCTGGAATTAATTTCGTAGCCCTACGCTGCACTCTTTCTAATTGCGCGATATCTTTCATTAAATATGGAGCCCAAAATTGAACAGCGTATTCGAGAAGTGGCCGCACAAGGGATTTATATAAAGGTAAAATTACATCCTTAGATTTGAAGGTGAAATTACGCGCGATATAACCCAAAACGCGATTTGCTTTTTTACACGCATCCGCGCATTGCTTCGAGAATTTAAAATCGTCTGAGACTAATACTCCCAAGTCTTTTTCTAATTTAACCGCGTCGAGGAATTGGCCTTTCATGGTATATTCTACTCTTAAATTATGGCAACCCAAGTGCATTACCTTGCATTTGCTTAAATTAAATTCCATTTGCCACTTGTCCGCCCAATTGGCAATCGAGTTTAGGTCCCCCTGCAATTTATCGACATCCGCTCTTACATAGGCACGATTGCCCAGCTTCGTGTCGTCCGCAAATTTCGAAATCCGACTAAGTATGCCTTTATCTAAATCGTTAATATAAATTAAAAACAATAAAGGGCCTAAAACAGAGCCCTGCGGTACCCCACTACTAACGCTGGCCCAATCTGAACATTCCCCATTTATTACCACCCGCTGCGAGCGATCTTTCAGCCAATTTCTAATCCAGTTTAAAATCTTACCAGTCACCCCAATCGCTTTAACTTTCATTAATAACCTTTGGTGGGGGACGGTGTCGAACGCCTTTTTAAAGTCTAAATATATTACGTCTACAGCTTTGCTTTCATCGTACACGCAAATCATTTTGTGGAAGAATTCGCGCAAGTTAGTCAAGCACGATCTCGCACGCCTAAATCCATGTTGGGTATCGTTAATCAGCTTATTTGCCTCGAGGTGGCTCACTATTCTATCTTTAATTACAGATTCTAAAAGCTTCCCAACTACCGAAGTTAGACTAATAGGCCGAAAATTCGTTGCTTCAAATCTATTCCCCTTCTTAAATATAGGTGTAACGTTTGCTCGCTTGAAATCCAACGGAACTACGCCATCCTCTAATGAGCGATTGAAAATTTCACGCAATGGCTTAACGAGTTCATTTTGAAGCTCCTTTAAATGAATTGGATATACCCCATCGGGGCCCGGAGATTTCGACTTTTTCATTAGCTTAATAAATTTAAGGATTTTCTCGTCATTTATAGTTACATCGGATATGCAATTATCAGCACTACGAACTTCCCCAATTAACGATTCCAATTCGGAAGAATCTTCCACAGTAAACACGCTCGTAAAATGTTCATTTAAAATTTTGGACATTTCTGTCGGAATTTCAGTCAAACGACCATCCTTATCTTTGATCGGCCCTATCGATCCTTTTACGGGTTTCCTATTATTTACGTACCCATAAAACCGTTTCGGTTCATTCTTTGAATCCTTAGCGAGGTTTATTTCATACTTCCTCTTCGCATCTCTGACCGCACGTTTAACTTCCCTACGAGAATCTATGTAATTTTGCCGGCTTATAACTGACCCATTGTTTTTATGAATTTTAAATTTTCTATTTCGATCCCGGATTAAGCGTAGTATTAACGGACTAAGCCACGGAGCTCTCACCGACTTCCCGCTCTTACGCACATACTTAACCAAATCAGAATTCACACGAAGCAGCGTACATCGAAGTTCTGCGTACATCTCTCCTACCGACCTGTTCTCGAATCGTATTCCCCAGTCTATATCCTTAATCCTTTCGCGAAAAATATCGAAATCACAGCTACCAAAACGAGGGATGAGCTGCGAGCTCATTCTAACTTCTACGCAGGTGTTTAGATCGAATCTAATCGCATTATGGTCGCTGGAAGCTAAATGTTCACCCACACGTACGTTTTCTAACAATGACTCATCGGTTGCCATGATCAAATCAAGAATATTGCTATCACGAGTAGGCTCTTCCACTTTTTGTACGATAAAATTCTCCAACATAAAGTTTAATAGCCTCTCCCCTGGTTTATCAGAAGTAAGGTTGCTAAAGTTAACATTAGGTAAATTAAAATCGCCGCAGACTAATGTGGTCCCTTTTCTAATCCAAGACGTAAGCGTATCGAAGAGTGCAGCATCTTCTCTTTCCAATTGGCAAGGCGGACGATAAACCACGACTAAGTTAATTTTATTTATAGCATCTAAACTTAGCTGGACTAATAAAGCATCACTTCGCATATCATCCTTAGACGAGTCCATCGTTATGGCGTTTAGATCCTCTTTTATGTACATTAATACGCCCCCTCCTCTACCGGTTTGTCTATTTCTGTAATGAATTTTGTACCCCGCTATATCGAACTCGCAAACACTGATCCCCGTATGAGTGTCTAACCATGTTTCACTTAGGAATACGAGGTCGAAATCACCCTCTAGAATAACGGCTTTTATTTCGGCAATTTTATTTTTTATGCAACGAACATTCGCATATATGCATCTCAGTTTGCGCTTTACGTTAACTCTTCTATAACACTCAGATCCGTTCCGTTTCCCTGCACCCCGTCTATAGTGCCCCCTTCACGCGTGGGCCGGACCGGCGCATCGGCATCACGTGGCCGCGCAACTCTCCTACCTAAAATGCTACGTACGGACTCGTCTAAGATCCTACCCAGCCGACTATTACCCACATCGCTTAGGTGAATTCCGTCCTTTTGGAAAAGTGACGGATGGTCCTGGAATGAATCCCATAAGTTAAAAAAGCTAACACCAGTTTCTCGACACAACCGCTTAAGACATTCGTTAGTATAGATCGCTCTAGATTGGAGGCGCAACGTGGATTTAAGTCGGGGGAGAACACCAATAATTCCCACGTTGGTTGCTTTGGATTTCGCCGTATCTATCATGGTTCTGGCACGATAAACTATATTTTCCGGGGTGCTGTCATACCTATGGACGTCGTTGTCCCCTACCATCGTGATGATCATTCGTTCACCACGCGTATCTTCCAATTTCTCGATCTCGGCGGCCACGTTGTTAATGCGGCCACCGGGATAGCAAAAGCGCTTACGCTTAGAAGGGTTACGCGCAGCAAACTCCTGATCCTGCCTTCTAATTAAGGAGTCCCCCATTAAAACGGTTTCCTCTTCCCCCTCGATAGGAGTTAGCAACGCGAAAGGGTTCGAACAGGGTAAAACGAAGTTCTGGTCCCTCGTTGGTCTAGCCCCATTTCTAACTCTTCGAAATTGCGAATCCTGAGGCCTAAACGAGTTTAAAATTCGTTGTTGCTCGTCAACAATTACCTGATGATTCGAATTTGCAGGCCGCCTATCTCTATTACTATTTTCCCTCCCGCGCATGTCGTGAATAGCAGAATCTAGTTTGGAATTTAAGTCATCGACTTTACGGTTAGTCGAGATCACATCCCTTGCAACGGTATTTAATTCAAGTTTGATCTCGCTGATCGCACTTGACAACTTGCGTTCAAACGCTTCGTTCAACATACAAAATCGACATATTCTAATTTGCTCAAGGTTCGAGGGAACGTAAATTTCCTTATTAAATGAAGCAGCGCACCTTGAGCATTCGATCTTTATAACGGGCATTGTCGGTTTTTGTTTTTTTAATTCACACTAATTTAGAAAACAAGCTAATATACTGTATACGGTTATTGAAAGATCGAACTTTATAATACGGCGACGAATATTGAATAGGCGATATATATAAAAGTATTCAGTAGCAGAGGCACGATAAATTCTGAGCACAGTGAAATTAGCGGGAGCACAGAGCGAGCACGTCTTTTCAGTAGAGAGTCGGTGGGACATGAAGATGAAGAAGAAGATGAAGATAAAGAAGAAGATGAAGATGAAGATGAAGATGAAGATGAAGAAGAAGAAGATGACGATGAAGATGAAGAAGATAAAGATGAAGATGGAGATGAAGAGTAAGAAGAAGAAGAAGAAAAGGGTGTTCACGGTGTTAAAATAAAGTCTTATAAAGGGCATTAAAAAAGGCGGTTAAGATTAGCAAACAAGACCGTAGGCTACACCCCACAGGGGTGCCTGTGTAACCAAGCTCTTCCTGTCAAGGAAGAGAACAGCGGCTTGTATATATATATATATATATATATATATATATATATATCGGGTGTCCCCCCAAAATGTATACACACTTTAAATAATTGTAATTGCAAATAATTCTAAATTTTGAAAATGAAATGTATTTTAATAAACACCTAATTTACGATTATTTAAAGTGTGTATAAATATTTTTGGGACACCCTATATATATATATATATATATATATATATATATATATATATATATTAGATTAGAAGATAGCACATTAGCGTGATATATATCAGTAAGAAGATAACCTAAAGCCACATGTAGACGACATCCTATCGGCATGGCCCGTAGACAATAACAATTCCAATTAATTTTTCCACAACCTGAATTCGTCAAACTCATAAAATTCAACGTAGAATTGAAACAGAATAACCGTTTAAATATATAATCATATTCAGTACTCAGTCTATCGAAAACTTACAAATTTAAGTTCTTACATACATTTCTTCTTATTACATGACAAATCCGTTAAGATATATGTTCTGTCTTCCCTTTTTCTCCAAGCCTACAAAACTTGCGACCCAATCTTCCTTTAGGGTGAAATTAACCGCGTAATCTGCAATTTGCCTGAACTAAAATACCCAATCCACTTCATTAACAGATGCCATTCAAAAGTACGAAAAAACTTCTATTTCATCTCCACACCGCGAAGGGACTAATTTAAAAAATTTATTACTTTACCAGATACTCCAGCTGTGGCCCCCTTAAAATCGTAGGCGAAAAGAAATGACATAAATATCACATTTAAATATTCTAATATCATACGAAAATCCTTGAATAGACTGCGTCTAATCAATCACTACCCTGGGGTATACCGTATGCCATGTCATAATTGCAACTTGTCATACATCGAGAGTCGGGCCACTTTAATAAGAGGCTAAAAGAACATCAAGCCGATATAAGAAGTTGTACAAGTTCTTTAAGTATCTTTACGCACATACAAAGTACTAGCATAGAATCGATTTCAACCAATCAAAAATCATTTATAAATCAAACAATTATATTGAGAAGAGAATTGCGGAATCTATCATCATTAACAAAGTCGATAATTTTAATTCATCCTAAGGGCAATACAAATTCAACAAATATATATCGAATAAAGTCGTCAATCATATTTATAAACACCCGGAAACAATTGCGCTCGGAGGAACTTTCCCTGAGTGCACCCAAAATACTTGTGTTTCTCCGGATTGTTTCCTGCGTTTTCATTTTGTTTCGTATTTTGTTCGCCTTATATATACTGGGTTTCTTGCTTGGCTTTTTTCATTACTTAGTTTTTAATGGCAATTATATCTTTTCCGAATCTATCTACTTCTGTGCTTATAAATAAATCTTGGTTCAAATATTGTGGTCTACTATTATCTTCTCTTATATATATATATATATATATATATATATATATATATATATATATACTGTTCAGTTGAGAGAAACTTTTTCTAATTTTTCTCTGTTTTTGTCGAGCTTGAGCAATTCTTAACCCATTTTTGGCGTATTTCTCCATGTCATCTGTTCTTGTTTTGGTTTTCTTTTCACTCCTCTTTTAAAATGATTACAATATTCGGTAGTTTTATTGGTCCATTTATTGTCTTTAAGTCTTGCCAGATTGCTTACTCATCTCTACTTTAGTTTTCTTATACTTTCCACTATATCCTGAAAAGTGGTTTCTTCACATATCCAGGTGGCTGTTTTTCTGTCACGTCAATTATTTGTCCAGCATAATACGTTATTGGCTCTTTTTTGTTGTTCAGAGTTTCAATTTAAGTGCTTTGCTTAGGTTCCAAGTTTCTGCTCCATCGTTTTATAGTTGTCAGTATGCAGTGGGTGTACCCTTTTCCTTTTCATGCACATGGGCATTTTGCTTTTAAAGATGATGCCTTTCCAAATTCGCTCATCCCAGATGGTTACTGCGTTCTAACAGTTAAAATTATTTTTCTACTATTTCAATTTTTTCGTTGTCAATTGTATGAATTATTTATTATGTTGACCAATAGCTAATTTGTCATCATTATATCTTTTTTAAGATTTATTATTAGTTCGACACTTTTAATTCAAGGTTGAGTTCTTGAAGCATTGTTTGAAGCTATTTTAGGTTATCTATCAACTAAATATAATATCATCTGGAAATCTCAGGTAAATGAGCTAATTCCATCGATATTAATACCTTCGCCAGAATTTCGGAGATATAATCTCTCTAGCACTCTTTCTACATCTATTTTTATATTGTCTGGGTATTCTCTGCTTACTGTTGTGTTTTTGAAATTCGATACTTTGTTTCTCAGCGGGGAGCATCGGCGCGCACGCATTTCCTAGTTTTCCGTTAAGCACCTACTGTGGTTTGTGGTGGGATGGAATCACATATTAGAAGAGTGAAATCGGGAGAGATGTTGACCCGACCTTGCCCCTCTCCCTCTGCGGTTTGGGGAGAAAGGTCAATTCATCACACATTTTTAAAAGCAGAATCTTATGAGAAACCTTTACGAAGAGAGAAGGTCAAGAACCATTATTAGGAGGGCAGGAGCATGTCTGGTCCATTTTCCTTTATGAAGCAAACATGAAAGGAGGTGTCCTTTTCCTTCATCATCTCATCTCACTTTTCCAGTTTAAGTTCTTTCCTCTTAATATAATATTCATAAAATCATTGTAATTTAACTTAAATTTAGTTTATACTCTTTACGGCAATAAAGTAAGTGCTTAGCTTCATTATTTTGTTGTTGTGTAATCTTGTAGTCTGAAATAAATTAGGTTGGTGAAAATTTTATTTCTCTTTCTCTTAATGTCAAAGCAATAAAAATTTAAGTCTGCATTGTGTAGCCTCTCTTTAAATTCATTCTTAATATCAAACATTAATTCTTTATTTTCAAATCTTCAATTCATCTTTTTTCCCTTTTGAAACCAACTACCAACTAATTTAGAGATTTTGCACTCACCTTATCTCAGAGCATTCCGAAAAGGACATTCATCTTTTCCACAACTATCAAATCGTATTGTTGCCTACCCTTAAACTTTATTTACCCTTTATTAATATGAGAGAGGTCGATACTAACAAATTAAGAAAATTTAGCTTGTCTTTTACACGAATTTAATTTAAATGATCTGTTTCACCGGTGATTCATTAGTTGTTAGCTTGTTTTTCCTAACCATACCTAGCCATCCTAAAACTTATTCCTCCTTCAGATATTTTCTTTTCTACCGTCGAAATGAACAAGTTGGGAAAGTTAAACACAGTCTAATTAATGTTTAAGATTAGGTCTCAACGGCGATTCTTTCATTGATGCCTTCTCTTTCGCTAACAACCCGTTCATTTTGAAACTCTTTCCTTTTACAAATATTTCAATTTCAAACACACAAGGAACAAGTTAATAAAGTTAAAGGTAGTTAGATAGATTTTTAGTTGAGTGCGAATCTAGTCGCGGTGTGGTCTACATTTTCTGTGTTGGTCGGTCAGTTTCCCTTTCCCCTTTTCTTTTCCGGCCGATTTTAACCAAATTTGAAACACTTATGTTGTTTTAACATTCTCTTTCGAATAATATAATTACCAAAGTCCTCCCAATGTTAGCCAGGTTTTTTTTTTTTGTAATGACATTTTAACTATTCGGTCGATTCTAACGAAATTTAAAACCCTTAGATCGTTTCCATTCTCTTTAGAATCATCACCTACACAACCTACAGCACTACCCCCTACACCACCACCTACACCACCATCACCTACAATACCTAAACTACCACGACCTAAACCACCACCACTTAAAACACGACCATTTACATCACCTTCACCATCACCAAGTACACCATTACCTACATCACCACCACCTACACCGCCATCAATTACAACACCTAGTGCCCTATACCACCTACGTGCCATGCACTACCATCAAATACACCACGACCACCACCTACAACACCACCAACTACACCACCACGAGATACACTACCAACTACACAACCTACAACACCTTCACTCACACCACCTACACCATCTACACTAGCACCACCTACACCTACAACCTCTACACCACAACCACTTACACTACAACCTCCACTACCACCACCACTACCACGTACACCATCATCACCTACACCACCAGCATCTATACTACCACCACCTACACCACCATCACTTACAACACCTTCGTCACCGTCACCACCTACACCACCAACTACACCATCTCCCCCATCACCCCTACCTCACCAGCACTAAAACTATCTGTTACACCATCACTACCTACACAACTACAATCTACACCACCAACAATTACACCGCCTACACCACCTAGTGCCCTACGCCACCACCACCTGCACTATATACGCACCCTATACCACAACCACCTACCCCAGGGTATACTATCGACGCGCCATAAAACACCACTACCTAAACCTTCACCAACACCACCACCACCATCTACACTGCCATCACATACACCACCACCACCTACACCACCATCACCTACAACACCAACAGCTACACAACCTACACCACCAACACTTACCTCCTCTACACCACCTACAAAACCTATATCACCACCATTTACACCGCATACACCACCAGCTACACAACCTACACCACCAACACTTACACCGTCTACACCACCTACAAAACCTACATCACCCATATTTGCCCTGCCTACACCACCGCCACCGACACCAGGTCCACCTACACCAGCGCCACCTACAACATCTACACCACAACCACTATCACTTACACAACCTACAACACCAACCTCACCACGTAAACCATCTGCACCACCACCACCGGCATCCTCATCACTTTCACCACTACCAGCTTCACTATTACCACCTACATCGCCACCAGCGACACTAACTACACCTACACTACAGCCACTTACACCACATACACCACCATCACTCACACCACATTCGCCCCCGACTCCACCTACACAGCCATCTACACCACCGCCACCTACACCCCAACTTATATGACCTAAATCAACACCACCACCACCTACAGTATTTTAATCTGCATCACCTACACCACCACCACATACACCACCACCACCTACATTACCACCACTTATAGTACACCCAAATGGCTTCGACGTTGACCGAATTACTGTAGAAAACCTCCTTGTCATTTTTTATGTTACCTTATGCCACAACTCAGATTTGAAAAGGAGCACTTCCACTTAGTTTTAACATTGTGGGAATCTAAAGGTGCCCCGGAAGTATGGACATAGGAAATATCACAAGCGTCTCCCCGTTACTCGCATCAGCTTGACTTCTTTTTCGGGGCTATGGTAATGGAAAAGTTGTACTCAATAAAAATGCAAGACTCATGTTGAAACTCGTCTTAAATGAAAGGGCTCAGATTGAGGCAATTTGGAATTAATATTTCTGTTTCATCTGCTGAATCGCGTAAATCGCATTAAACGTTACATCGCAAATGATGAAAACCACATTAAAGAAGATATTAATTAATATTTTAAATCAATAATATGTGGTTAATTTTTTTATTTAAAATATGCATTTTGCCTGTGTCCAGACTTTAGGGACACCAGGTAGAATTATTTAGCTGCAATTGATGAAGATCGTAGCGATGTAACTAACATTGATTAGACAGTTTTACTCTCATTGGTAGATCAGTCAAAAGCATATTTGCTTTGTAGGCAAGAACTAGATTGAATCCTCTCAAATTTAATGTGTTCAAATGGATATCACAATGCTCAGACTTGAACCCAATAATATATGGATGAAAATAAAAAGGGCGCAAGTAAGTAACTCAACGAATAAATTGGAGTTGTGGAAGTAATATCTAAGGAGGAAAAGAGAAAACTTTCGAGTTCAGGAAGTTAATCAACGTCTATGACAAATGATCCTTTTAATTGCAACAAATTCCATTACAAATTTGTTTCCTACCAGACACTTAAAATCACGTAAGTGTTTATGTAATACTTTATTTTATTATTCTCCTGGTAAAACTTAAAATGATTGAATTAATTTATTATCATAACTTTTCTCCTTAAAATGAAATCCACTTTCCAGTTACATTGTTTATTTAAACCTTTGTTATATTTTCAATTTTGTAATATTCTGAAATGAGTTTTCTCGTGGTGTGAAAAATATATATTTATTTTTTAGTTACACTTTGAACGATTATGTCGCATTTACTATATAACATATTTTCCTCGAGCAAGTAATGAAACCGCATACACTAGTGACTTGCTCTAAAAATTTACTTAAAGTTAAAGGAAAAATGTTTTTGTTCCTCTGTTCTATTTCCTTTATCTTGAAAGGATAAATGGAAAGCATCATTAGTGAATAAAATTAATCTCCGAATTTCTTTGTAAACATTGAAGTGAAAATCGATGTGCTTTTGCCAACCATCTACTCAGCTCGGTAAGAGAAAGAGTCATATGAAAATAGTTACAAAACTAACTGACTTAAATTAAAGGAATATGTAGAAGTAAAGATCTAAAGCTGCTACAGCCTTTTCTTCTCTAACTCAAACTGATGTTTTGGTGAAAAAGAGTTGACTCTATTAACGATTCAGAAATGCTATGACTCTATGATAGAGTTATTAAACCCTAATCACAAAGTATTTCCTCTTGTTTCCACCCAAAAACTTTGTTTTGAAATCTTTGTGCTCGTTAGTTTTGTTTTGTTTAAAATTTAGGAATAAATGCTAACATAATCATAACAAGTTAACTATTCATATATGAAGTCTTAGAACCATTTATATATATATGTCTACGTACATTTTTTTCGTGGAAACAATGGTCTCAAGAAAGAGGAAAATTCGATAATATAGTAAGAAATAAAAGCTGTGTATTTCACAGTTTGCAATAAAGTGGCTAGATAGAAAGTAAAGATTTTAAGTGATCACACCCTTCTTCCTACAAAGTTGAATTCAAAAATCATTATATTCAACGATTAATAATGATATTGAGACAATACCTCTGGTAAACTAAATTATCTTTTATGGGTTGGGGTTTCAAAATTTGCTTATTTAGTGTCTGTAATTAAGCCTAGTTGCATGCGATCATATCTTGAGTCCTAATTTAAATGGAGCACTGGGATTTTCCGTGGGAACTCAGTTTTCTTTTATTTTAAACCAATACAGATATCGGGCTACTGTTCAGTTTAATCTCTGCATGCTCCTAATTTAAATCACTCAATATCTAAATTTTAATTTAATTTATTGTTGTCTTTGACTTTCACTCTGAGTTCTAAGACAACAAAATATTTTAGTTGCATAGGTAAAGCAAAGGATCTTTTGCCAGGTAAATCTCGTGTAGCAGGATGGGTTAAGTGATCAAACGAACTTCCTTAGAATAAAGGAAAATATTCAGCTGGATTCTTTATTCCTTCGTAAATTGCGGGAACAGGTCTCGAAAAGCGAACGGTAAGAATAACTTTCTGCTTCTTGAATAATGACAAGTAATACTATATATATTTTTTACCAAAATGCTGCTCTATATATAGTTATTATACCTAACCTTATCTATACAAAATATAGCCAATCAGGATTAAGCAGATTTTTAATGACATTCTTATGTATAATTTATTCATTCAGCTTTAAAACACATTCGAATGATTTACACATCAGCAGTGCAATGGACAACCACAACCCTGCATGTCCCAACTGTGCCAAAACCGAACACGGTTGGAAAAAGTGCAGGGAAAAGATTTAAAAGTGCGTCAACTGTGGGGGTGACCACAGGGCTTTGGCCATGAGGTGCCCCATTCGAAAAGAGGCGATCAGAAAAAAGCGGTAGCAAATTAAGAAGAAAAAGGAAAAGAAATCAAAAACCACACGTGGATACAAAGACGAGAATGACCACCCCTACAAGAACAAAGCCAACGAGGTTGGTCATGCCCAAGGAAGGGCAAGAAATCATGGCCATGGTCATGTTTGCTCACCTGGCAAATCTGACAAACCCCGTTTCTTTTTCATCTCACCTCAACCTTCTTTTTGAGAAGAATGGTTGTAACAAGAAGGTTTGGTTTCCCGAAAACCCAGACTCGACCAGCCTTTTCAATCTCGAATTCATCGAAGAACAAAAAAGGGCACCATCGAGTAATAGGCTAAAGGAAACTGCACAAGAAGAAGAAGGAAAAATACAAACACCTTCGGAAAGAGAAAAAAAGTCGCAAAAAAGAAAAAAAAAGATTACCGAGGAGACGCCGCAGCAACAACAAAATACTTCGGACGAGGAAGAAGAGGACGATGGAAAATACGAAGGGGTCCCCATAACCGAGAAGAAGGAAATCCTCGAAAGAGACCTCTTCTTAGACGGGAAGGACGTGGGCCTCCGTGTTTTCAGCTCCCCTTCCTGTCTTCGGTCCCCAGAGACGATATGAAATTACTCATTATCGGCCTAGTTGCGAGTGTGTACAAATGGACGTACGAGGGACCATACTCCAGGAAAGAACTGGCGGCTCTACTCCTAAAATAGTGTACATTAACCCAAGAGACGTCCATAATGTGAATATGACGACATTCAAGGAAATACGGAGTGGACAAAAAACCTCAGAAATTAAATAGTGAATATGAAAAAGTAAACAATTGAAGTGAATAATAAAAGCGAATAAGTAAGCAAATAAATAATCTAATCATATTTAGTAAAACTAATCTAATTTAGTGAAAATCAATCTAACGAAAATAGTGTAGTAAATAAAAAAAGTATAAATATAGCTAAAAGTAAAAAATTAGTAAATTATATATAGTGATAGTAAACCAATTTTAGTGTAAATTAATTTAATGAAAAATAAATTAGTGTAACATAACAAACTCATTTGACTAATCATCAAAAATTACCAACAAAATTTAATGTGTATTAATATTTGAAGTGAATTATAACAAACTAACTAATTAAGTGAATAATAACAAATGCGTTATAATAGGTATTAACTTTATGTAAATATAAACAGTAATATTAAGAATTTATAGTAAATTGGCCTTAAACCTCTTAGAGTATTAGTATTTAACTTAGAAATAACTCAATTGGTAATGATTTCCATGTCTCTGGGAAGCTATCATTTCCTACTTTTATTCAGTACTTTTACCTCCTCTGCAAAAATCGATTTTCACCACTTTTTCTATCTAGATTATTACAATGTTTATAATTAATGTTTTAATTATGTTACACTGTATGTATTTGCTCTTTGTATTTATTTACTTAATAAACCGTTGTTGAACCACATAAGCAGTGAAGAAATTGACAATATCAGAATCAAATAGATTTTTAGGAACAATTTACGTTCAAACACAAAAAAACATAAGAGGCGCTAAAATTGGACTGCGCTTTTCACTTGGATTGCTATCTTACATACTCGTTGTGCAGTACAGTCAAACTTTTGGGACCTTTGATATGAATTTTCAATTTGAATAAGGTGTTTTGTTTTGGTAGACCGCATTGTTGTATGTGATCGGAAATATTATCAGTGGTGATACGTTCGAAAGTGATAATTTTCTCCTTAACTGGCCTCATTGAAGGCTAATTGGGGCAAAGGAAGTGAACCATTTTTCGTTTCCTCAAGATAAAGTGCTGGTATTGTTCATTGGACAGTTTTTTCCACCTTCCCCACATAATTTTTCCTTTTTCATAACGGATCCCTAAACACAGACCCTCACACACAAATACAAGCCCAGAAACTCGGTCCTCCCGATTCCGTTCCTAATTGCACCCTTGTGTGGTATGAAGAAATGATGAAGGAGACCAGGCGCATAGCCTTGAGAACCTTACTTAATCGGCCAGAACTGGACAGGTGAAAGGTTCTCGAAAAGATTTAACTGAGCTAAATATTGCTCTCGTACGACTCATCAACATCCCCAATGGATATTCGAAGTCCTCACTTCCCTGCGTGCCATCGAAGCCCTACTTAAAATCAACTTCAAGCCACAAACACGACCACAATTCCGCTCCCGTAGAAGCATTATCTGCCGCGGTCTGGATCCCGGGGTTGGAGAACACTCTACAGACCTGATAACGGTGGAGATTCTTTGGAATCACTCGTGAGCGAAAGTAGTCGAAGTGGTAAAATTCAAAAGCTACGCCCATGTTTTTAAAGTAGTCTTCACAGAAACAGCTATGATAATTAAAGCAAAAGAAACTGGCCTCCTCCTTTTTAATGTCTGTGTCTGCCTCAAGCAGATTGAATGGGAGGAATTCGTTGAAATTGCAAATCTGCTTCTGCTGCTACAGGTACAACAAATACACCAATGCCACTTGCCCTGATTCTAACATTGTAGTTTGGTTCTTGTGCGCTCAACAAAGCCATTCCTTGCGTGATTCCAACAATACAATCCAGAAATGCCTTAATTGTGGTGGCCCACATAAGACTATAGTTATGGTGTGTTCCGTCAAAAAGGAAAGAATCAAATCAGCATAAAATGGCAAAAAAGAGGAAGAGAGGAAACTTAACGCCACCTACGCAAAGGTTGCTAAGGCAGCGGTCGCAGAAAGTAGTCTGGCCCAAGCCTACTATAATGCAAATCGAGAACTAAAAATCAACCAAAGTAATATGTTGCATTTACTATGCACACATTGTGAACCTAACCCGGTCTGGTACCTTCGTGAAAGAGTTGAACACCATGCTCGTAAAAAACGGCATGGAGGAAATGTGGTTTCCTAAAAACCCTTCGTCGAATGAAGTCCTTAGAGGAAATCTCCAACCGCAGAACGAGAAGAGCAGTAAAAAAGCCCAGGGTTCGAGTAATGCCCTTGAAAGAGATCCTCGAGTCCAGGCTATGGCTGCCCGGCAGAATGCTCCAAACAAACACACGGACACACACACCAAAGAAAACTCAAACAGTTTAACGACTCGAGCGGGAGGAAGCACAAACTGTAAGGCCAAAGATGGTGGAGCATACGCCTCGCCCTCAAAACGCCTCATCATCTAAAACTCGGAAACGCAGGTACATGTACTATTCGAGGATGATTAACCTTAGGGTATATGCTGCCGAAGGGAACCAGTTTCTGGACGAGATGGGCCCAGATGATATTGTTGATGGCCTAAGGGCCGGACAGTACAAATGGCACTGGACGGCCTATATACCAGAAGATCTAGTTAAACAGGCTATTTTCCGAGGATTCATTAAATTCTCAACAGACATTTACATTGTTTTCTTAGACTCCGAGTAGCGAAAGAAAAGATCCGGCAATGGGAGAACCCCATCAAGTTTTCCTCTAGCAGCTAAATTTGAGAGAGAATAAAACACGCACCTACCAAGTACAATTATGATACAGTGCGGGCTTAGTATCTAGGGCTAGACGTAAAGCAAAGAAAATCTTACTGACACATGACACCAACCCATATTAACATAAGGAACCCAAAATTAACAACCCGAATTACGACAAAGGCTTGAATGAAAATCAACTTTGACATCGAAAAACCCTAAGTATACATTTATACAATGCCAGTGATACCCTATGACCGTGGATCTTAATAACTAACTTACTATGCTACTATATACGTGTTTTTGCTGGAAATACTCTTCCACCAGGGAACAAATATCTTTCAAACTCATAATAAACTTATCTTTACTATCATTTTCAACACCCTTTCACCACTATAACCTCCCACCTTTCTCCTACTAATCTATATTTTGCTGTCTTAATTTGTCCGAAGTCCAATATTTAAATTCGCTACTACAACCAATGATTAGAGAGCATAAGAAGAATATAGTCCCGAGTGGCCACTCTCATGAAGAGATGGCCCAGGATAACACGACTAGAATCCCCCTGTGGGCAATCGACGGACAACCCAAGCCCAGCAGAGAAAACTATTTCAGGTCTTTTATGTCAAATTGAGTATTAATATGGTTAGAGTACTAGAGGTGGCCTCAGGATATGTTGCTATCTGTGAGAAGAAGAAGGACATCGATGCCTTCACCAAACAAGAAGCCGTTTAGGTCTTTCGGGGAATAGGACTGCAGCCCACCCTACCACCTCAGATCATGGCCCACAGGAGCGTGGTATGTTGGCGGCTAGACCCATGGATCGGGCAACACTAGAAAGAAGAAATTAAGGAAGAAATAAAACTTTGACAATCCTAAGCCAAAGTAGTCGAAGATAGAAGGGAGATTAGTGACTACTCCCATGTCTTTAAATTAGTCTTTGCAGGGACAACAATGGCCCAGAAGGCCAGGGAACATGGACTCTCATGTTCAACGCTAAAGTTAGCTTTGACCAAATGGAGAGAGAGGAGTTTACTCCAGTCCAGATTTGTTTTCGTTTTTATAAGATGGAGCAACAGGCGACCAAGGACTGCAGAGAACCCTTGGAGATGTGCTCCAACTGCAACGAGAAGGGCCATCGCTGGAAACAATGTACAAACACATTTCAAAGATGCACTAATTACGGATAGAGACATAGATCGATGGCCATAGCTTGTCCAGTCAAGAAAGAGGTGATCAAAAAGAAGCAGCAAGAAAGGAGACAAGACGAGACGCGGAGGTCCAATACAACATATGTTCAAGCATCAAAGGCGGTACTTACGCAAGTAGACGCAAAGAAATCCTTCAGGGGATGTCCTGCAAATGCAGATGATTTTAAACCGACAGTCAGAAGAAGTGGAACAAGCCGCTACCAGAAAGCAATACCCCAAAACAGGAAACAAAAAGAAAAAGAAAAAGACAAAAGAAGCGGTAGAAGTAAAAACTCCTGCACGGAAGCTAAAAAGAGAGTAGAAAAAGAAAATAAAAGAACAGCGACTGGACATCGGACTCATCGTTCTCGGAAGATGCTCCTCAAACCAAAAAAGCAAAGGGAAAGAAAGGTAAAAACAAGAAACTGGATGCGGATAGAATAAACATATTTATCTACACGTACGAACAGTTTCCATTCCCTGAGGATATGGAGCACAGGAAATTCTTCCAAGGCATTAAGTTAAAAATATACAAGTGGTAACTCGATGATGACATCGACGCAGAAGCAGTAGAAAAATCATTGCTCTGCTACAGAGTCGTTCTAAATGATGATATGTGCGAGCAGGTCTCAAATGCCGAATTCAGGAAGAAAAGGAACTCGAGAAGAATAAACACTACGCAGAAACACTAAAAGAAAAATATAGAGAGAGTGAGCAATAGAATGAGGATCCTGAACACTCAATGTAGACAGATGGGAGGGAAAAGCAACGGCATATGGAAACATATTTCGTGTGCTGAACCCCAACATCATATTAATAACAGAACATGGTATTGACACTATATCTGGTTCTGGTCAAATTAAAATACGGGGCTACAGAGTTGTCATGAAAAATCATTCACAGGAAAGGTCTGATGGTGCTGCTATAGCTGTCAAGGCGAATATCTCGTTCAAACTCCTACCGGAGCTGGACGAATCCTTTGTGGCGGTTAAACTCCACACATTGGTAGGAGACCTCGTGATAGCAGCAACCTATTAACCTCCTCGTCAAGCCTATTTGCCATTAAATAACTTCTACACACGCTGTTTGGGCACCGCAAAATGGCAATCGTAGGGGGCGATCTCAATGCCAGATGCCGTGCGGCATGCTATGGTATAGAGGCCGAAACTTGGAATTGATTATGGGAAGAAAGAACATATACCACTTCCACAGAAGCTACCAAACCTGTCATAATCATTACAAGTAAAGCCTTTCCCTTCAACTACCATATTGAGCCAAGCCCAAAAGCCCCAAGTGATCACATAACGATACTCACTACAATATCTCTCGCGCCGATCCAGCTTCTAGTCTCTCTCCACAAAGCCTACGCTTTAGCTAACTGTAAAAGTTACAAGAGACAACTCAGTCGAAACGCCCGAGCTGACCGAAACGACACAACTTTGGAGGAAATAGACAAAAAACTGGAGAGGATAACTACGTCCATTCTAGAAGCAGACCGTGAGTGAGTACCCAAGACTGGGTAAAAATCCCCTCCTCAGCCTAGATGGACAGAGGAGATTAGGGAGATCACTCGTGTTCACACGAAAGTGTACGAAGAGATAAGACGGGAAGGTCCTAACTGAGAAAGAAGCTCGCTTATTCAGAGCCTAAGCACCGAGCTAAAAGAGGCTATCACCCTTCAAGAAGAGTAAATCGGGAACATCCTGATATCCAAAATTGATAGCAAGATCAACCCAGCTAAATTTTGGCGTCAAGTCAAGAATATAAAAAGACTACCTGGAAGAATTAAGGCTCCAAAAAAAAAGGGAACGAAAATTATATAGAGGACCCGGTGGTTCTACAAGACAGATTTATTGAATTATTGGAAAAACATCTTTAGTATCATTTTAGAATACAATGAAGAGTTAGACTAGGAATTCGAAGGCCAACTGATCGAAGACTTGAATGAGATTATACACCGCACACACCCGCAACAACAGAGAGATGGCGGGCCATGGTCATCCCATAACACCAGAGGAGTTTATGGTCACTGTGAGAACCTTTGAACAAAGGGCACCGGCTGGACGGGCATCACAAAAATCAACTTGATAAATGCCCCACAGTAGATCATTCAGGGAATCACAGATATTTATAACGCTTTCCTGAACACGGGTTACTTCTCTGGTAGTTTTAAGTTTGCTAAAATAATCTTCATACCCAAGGGAGGTGAACCCCCTGATCAACTAGTCAATTACAGGCCAATCTCCATGTTGGAATTCGTTGCGAATGTCTACGAGAAGCTCCTGGCTGACTGGCTTCAAGAACATCTAGCCGAGCTAGAAGCTCACAACCTTCATCAGCACATGTTCCTTAGGAGACGAGGAACGGAGACCGCCCTCGCCCTCTTAAAGGAAAAACTCGTATTCAGCAAAGCCGAATGAAAATACGTCGACGCAGTGCTGTGGGATGTAAGGAAGGACTTTTATAAGGTTTGGATGAGAAGTCTACAATTCAAATTCTTGACCTCCAGCTAAACTCAATCATGGAAAGGGTCCTTTGTGATTATGTCATGAAGAGGTAAGCCCAAATCGCGATCAAGGGCTACAATGGACCCGAATTCGAACTCGATGCAGGAGTTCCACAAGGCAGCTTTCTGAGTCCGTTGTTGTACCTTGTGTCCACAATAGACCTCCCTGCTCCAGTGAGGGGAAATTTGATGTATCTGCAATATGCAGATGACATCATACAAATCGCTCCAAGTCCAATCAGGAACGCTGGAGTTCAAGCAAGGCGACAGCTGCCGAGATTGACAACATCAATTCTTACGAAAAATGGTAGAAAATAAGGACTAACCACCACAAATTCCTAATAATTCCGATGAACCGCCGAAAAATAGACGACGTCCTCGTCGAGGATGAATTTTATCCGTACTCTAACGAAGGAAAGGTGCTGGGCTTACGTCTTTACAAATCAGAATATAAGACCAATATAAACAAAAGATTCTCCCTAGCCAAAAGAGAGCTGAACAAAGTGTACCGTTCCCGAAGCCTCAACGTACCTCAACGTCCTGTTGTACCCAGCAGTTGTCATACAGATGGCAGGTTGTACCTCTCTCAGGACGTTGCACAAGGTGAATAATAAAGCCACACTGCTTATTGACGGTGTAAGAAGGATCGACCGTATTAGGCAGACGGTACTACACAAAAAAGTGAGACTCAAGCCAATTAATTTGGAGACCCAGAGGCTATGGAGAAAGACATGGGATAAGAACAAGGAAGATATACTCCAAAATATCAACAATGAGGTCTACATACCTATACGCGGATGTCGCAGAATAGAAAAGACAACACTGTTCCCCAGCGGAAGAAACTGCGAGGGAAGAAATAAGATCAATCTTTACCTAAGAATGTAACTCCAAAATATTAACTTAATAAAAAAAAAATGGTAAAAAATAAACAAAAAGAGACAAATTGGATAAGTAAAAAGAGGCGAAGTGCCTAAGTTATACCACAAAATGTTAAATAAAAAAAAATAAACAAACAACAAAAGTTAATAATAATAAAAAGAGGCGAAATGCCCAATTAAATAAAAAATATATATTAACAACAAAAGTTAAAAGCTCAGAAAAAAGAGGCGAAGTGTACAAATGTAATTTTAAATTAAAATAAGTAAGAAAATAATCAGACAGCAATCCTAAAAATTTAGTAAATAATAAAAACAATAAAGGACATGATAATTAGAGGCAAGTTCCTAAAATTATAATGATGTTTAAACTAAACCTAGATAGAAATTAAAGGAACAACAAATATATAAAAAGCTTAAATAAAAGAGGCGAAATTCCCAACCCAAATATAACAAATAAAAACAAAAATTAACGAAAAAACAACCTACCAGTTAGCAAAATATGAATTGAAAGGCTTGCGAGCCACGACGGAGGAACCGACTTAAAAGTTAGTATTTAGACAAAAGGAAGAACATGATCGTCGAGAGCGGTCATCAAAACTATAGAAGGATGAGAAGTAAAATCTAAAAGTAAAATAGTGATGAATGCCAGTGATGCCCACAACACCAGGGCAAACTAGTAAACAATTTCACACCTATGAAAACCTACCACACATTCCAACACTTTCATTAACTTGAACTTAAACTTGATATTGAAATTCGACTGCATACTCCCGGACCGCTCGGACGTATAGATATTGAGCTCTCACACTCGAAAGACAGCTTAAGCTACTTTCGCTTTTCAACGCTACGTCTTTAAAGTTATTTTTAGATAAACGCAAATAGCCAAAAAAGCATCGGAACATGGACTGTTCGCCTTCTATACCAAAGTTTCTTCAGATCAAATAGAGAGGGAAACATTTGTCTCCGTGCAAGTCTATTTTACATGCTACGCCCTCGATCAACATCCAACTAAAGATTGTAACTATAAAGGAAAGGCATGTTCTGAATGCGCGAGCCAGGGACACAGGTGGGACGAATGCAGGAACACAGAAAAGAAGTGCTTGAATTGTGGAAATGGGGACATAACTATAGCTTTGACTTGCCCAATAAAGAAAGAACTAATTCGAAAGAAAATAAATAAATAAACACAGAAAAACAAAGAAGGAGAAAATACTTCCTACGCCGCAGCTACTGCAAACGAAAAAGCCACAAAACCCACCATACAGACCACAACGGTGAACATCGAGGAAAGCATGGGACCGGACCTAATCTTGTGCATAATGCACGACGAATTGGTCAATATGTCGAACCCAGGCTCATATGCAAAGGAACTCAACAGCCTGTTAGAGAAAAGCGGAAGAAAAAGATGTGGTTCCCGGAGAACCTACCCTAGATCGAGCTATACAAAATTAATATGACCCCAGAAGAGAATGCAGAAAACACAATCCCTGAAGATGACAAAAGTGAAATGGACACCGAGTCTGAGGAAGATTCCACAGAAGATAAAACCACACAGATGAACTATGAAAAGAAAAAAAACAAAAGTGAACACCCAGGATCTTAACATCAAAGTTTACGGATCCCATATTAACCCAATACCCAAACAATACAAACAAAAGGAAATGGTTGACGGACTAATCAAAGGAAAATATAGATGGGAGTATGAAGCAGACACTAACGAAACCGATGTTTCTAATGCACTAAATCAGGGAAAGATTCATATCGCCCCAGAATCGTGCTACCTAATCTCAAACAGAGGGTTCAAAAAGGAAAAGAAATGGACGCACTCGATTTCCAGGCCGTTCAGAATTAAATAGTCAGGAAAAGACCGTAAATAAAGAAACTAACATTGATAAGTACCAAAGGAAAATTAAAATACTCACGCTGAATGTAAACAGATGGCAACAAAAACGACTGGCCTACTCAAATATAATGAAAAAAGAAGATCCAGACATAATTATTATAAGCGAACACGGTATTAACACAAAAAACGGAGACCATAAAAATCCCAAGCTATAGAGTTATTACCACTAACTACACCCAAACAAGTTAAGACAGTGTAGAAATTGGCGTTAAAACCAGAATTGACTTCACTGAAATAAACGACAGAGAAAAGTCCTATCTAGCCGGAAATATAAAAAAATGACAAAATGAGATCTGGTCATAGCGGGGGCATACACATCCCCAAGACGCTCGTACCTTCCAATTTCCAATTTCCTCAAGCTCTTTCGATGCCAGGCCTCAACCATACTAATCCTTCTAAATTTTAATACAAAACAAAATAGTAAGTACGGAACGACAGAATTTCCGAACTACTTAACAGCTCGAGCCTCAACTACCCCAAACATAATACTTACCAATCAAAATTTTAACCTAAACCACCACACAGAACCACGTTACTAATTATATCTATCTTAGAGAACGACATAGTTTGGACGAGACTATATGAATGGCAGTCCAGTTCACTCCTACTTCTTTACTCAGAAGAGGGAGCCGCGTGGGGAGGTTAGTTTGAATATGTCGACTAGTAGAGGCTCTGTGTATTATCTCTCTGTAATGCCCTTAGGAAAAAGTGAATGAAATTTCCATGCTTTACCGGTGATGAACTTCTTCAGAGTAGTGTGATTTTCTAAGTGCGTCTGTCCAGGCGATTGCTATCTATTTCTCTCTCTCTCTCTCTCTATAAATATATATATATATATATATATATATATATATATATATATATATATATATATATATATATATATATATATATATATATATATATATACATATATATATATATATATATATATATATATATATATATATATATATATATATATATATATATATATATATATATATATATTTTGGGGGGGGGGGGAGGGAGAAAAGGTACGGCTCGCAGGTTTCTCATCCCCTCTGTACCCCTCCCACGATCGTGGGGGGCACAGAAGAGGAGAAGGCCCGCGGCTGACTTGCTCCTGGAGAAACTCCCCACACTTCTGACTCTCAGTTCAAGTGAACCGATAGTGAAGTGCTTAATGGGAAGTCCGTAACAAGCTTTAGAAGAGGGTTTATAGCTGTGGGAGATGAAAAGTTTTGAAGTGGAAGATTGAGCAACCTCGGTTCTCAAGGGTGGAAAGGGTGGAATACCATTTCCCGAAGGACAAGAGGGACCTGCTAATTAACGTAGATTCCAAAACACCTTGATGCATTTACTCATCATTCTTACTTCCTTCCTCACACTTTGAGCACCTATGTTCTTCATACAGAAGCGGGAGGACCGCCTAATCTCTGTTCTTTTATTCTCTTCATCTTTCCTTCATGTGTTTATTGTATCTTTCTTGCCGTTTTGGGTTATCTTAGTTCTTAGCTTTGTTTATGTATTGTTATGTTACTTGTTTTTACTTTGTTTTACTTTTTACTTTCATGGGACATCTTTTTGTATTCCTTTTGTGGTTTGTTTTTTGTTTTTGTTTTGTTTTGTCTTATCACTACTCTTGTTGTTTTCACTTTTTTCGCTAATTTACTTGACTTTCGCTTTCTTCACTTGTTTTCCCATTAACTTTAACTTCACTATCTTTTTTGTTAAACTTTTTAATACTATAGTCCACTTATTACACTTTTAGATTACTATGTTCTTTTTATATCTGTTTTACTGTTAACTTTCACTTCACTATTATTTTTGTTAAACTTTTTAATATAGTTCACTTATTACCCTTTTAGTTCATTTTGTTCTTATTATTTCTATTTACACTTAGTCCGTTGTTTCTTCCTATTTTAGTTGTTTAAATTCGGTTGTCTTATTTGGGTATCAATCTGGTGTCTTAGTTGGGTTTGTATATCTTTATCGTTAAGTTTGATCCTTCTCTCTTTTTCAATTTTCTACTTAAGTAAAGATGGTACCTCCTCAATTCTCAGCTGTTGTCTACCGCTGGGAAATCGAGTGTTAAAGGGAGCTCCAGATCTGGTGTTCGTGAGCTCTGCAAATATCGGAGATAGATCGTCTATCTTCCTCCATATTTTATCTGCTCTGTTCCTCCTCTTGATAATGAGCCTTTCTAATTCTACCTTTAGTGCATATCCTGTAGTCTGCTCCTCTCTCTCCTACGGGTGTTGGTGAGTAGGTAGAGAGTTTTATTTTGTTTTCTCTGGAGTTCCAATTTTTTGGTCCTTGATTCACCGTTGATAGGGGTTGGCAGGTATAGAGGTACCTCTCTTCCTAGTGCAAGATATATTTTACTTTTATTTATCATGCCTAACCCTCTTAGATTGTACAGTAGGTTAAGCATCGGAATTGCCTTGTTCTTCATCTCCGTTATATGTTGTTCGTATGATTTTCAACTACAATTTCTACTGTTTTGTTCCTGGAGATTGGGATTATTGTGAATTTCCTCCTGTTCATCCTTATCTTCTAATCTCTTTCATAGTTGTTGATGTTGCTGATTTCTAAAGCTGCTGTCCTTGCCTGAAAGCGTACGTCCCTGTACGGAGTGATAATGAGTTAGGCTTATGTCATGGGTGAACTGTATATTTAGGCAACCAGGCATTATTGAAGGTGGATGGTCTGCTGTGTATATTAATTAAGCGTGGGGGTGGGAGAGCCCCCATGCGGGAGTCAAGCTTCCAATTCGAATTCTGGTCCTAAATGACCATTGATCTTCACATATGCTCTTCTGTCTGTGACTTAATTGCAGAGAATTTTCTCCAGATTGCTATTCATCTGGAGATTTAGGATCTTATATTGGATTCCTCTGACCCAGACTTTGTCGAATGCTTTTTCTATATCTCGCAGGACCAGATAGATGTAGTTATTCACTGCTTTGGCCTTTGGTATTTTTTCTGTTATTATGCCAAGTGCCATTGTGGTGTATCTGCCTTTTCTGAATCCAAACTGATAATCATTATAAAGGTCATTTTCTTCAAGATATTCTTTTAGTCTTCTGTTTAGGATTTTCTCGAAGATTTTGCCCATGAAGTTCAATAGCGATATTGGCCGGTAACTGCTGAGGTGGTTTGGTGGTTTTCCTGGCTTTGGGACGAATATCATTTCGACTAGTTTATAGCTATCAGAGAAGTAACCGGTGTTTAAGCACGCGCAAAAAATATTCCTTAATGTTCAGATGATTATGTTAGGTGCCTTGGTAAGATTAATTCTGGTTATTCCTAAGGGGCCTAGCGATCTCTGCTTGAATGATTGTATTATGCCTTTGATCTCTTCTGTTGTTATGTAGGCCCCTGTACCCAGAATTTCCTCCCTTTCTCTACACTTGGTGCTGGAGTGATCTTGTGTATGTTACCTCGCAAGATTGTGTGGACAATTTCGTCTATCTCTGGAATGAAGTCTTCGTCCTCCTCTGGTGTTATGGCAAACACTGATTTCCAGTGTTTACAAAAGGTTCTGTGTTCCTTTCTTCTTGGATCTTTTCTCCCCATTCATTCTTAATTGTTATTTTTTCTCTTTGGGGTCTGCCTTTAAGTCTATTTATTAGTCTCCAGTTCTCTTTTAGTCTTCTTTCCTCGTCCATTTTCTCTACTAGGCTATCTCATATGTAGCTTTGCTGTTCTTCTATGAAATGCCCAAGTTCTTCTCTCCGTCTTCTGATTTCTTCGTATCACTCTCTATTTGGTCCATGGAAAATTATTTGTTCTAGTAATCCTATTAGTTGCCTAATCTTTCTCTCCATTTGCTTTGTCCATCGAGGATGTGAAAGAGTATGGTATCTTGTCTTTGGAATATATCTTTTTTCTGCCTCAATGATTGTTCTTGTTAATCTTGAGTTCTCCTCATCAATATCTTCCAGGTTGGCGTCAGTGAGATCCTTTGGGACTAAGTTAGTAAGATCTCGTGTGTAACCTACCTAGTTTGCTCTCTTGTAATCCTTCCATGTCGGTACCAATACTTGTATCGGGTAATGATTCATGAGCAAATGTGTTCTAACATGGTCGCTACATGCAACGGTTATTAGTTGTATGTGAATGTTGTATGGCATATTGAAGCTACTTACACGATTTCAGTCGAGCGTTTAGGTGCTCTTTTCTTCGTTCTTACCTCCGAAGCCTAGGTTTGTTTTCTTCCTTCCTCTCTAACTCTGTAAAAAAGGACAGTGAAAATGTTCCCTATTACCTAGCAGCCTATGGTTCCTGTGATAGAATTGCCTAAGGCGTCCGCCCCTCGCTTCTATCACATATTGAAACTTATGCTTCCCACGTGCATCCTGCGAGAAGAGAGTAGCATGGCGCCATAATCGCCCAACATTTCCCGATTATCTTCCCCCGCTTCAAGTTTAATCAAAGAGGTTCAATCCCCCGTTTGCCTGCAGGCGTCGATCTGGCCAGATTGAATTAGGCTTATGGGAAGATAAGATTGTTCCAAACGCTACCGGGAAATTCCATGGAACTCCCCCATTGTCCCCTACCCCGAGGAGATGGCTCCGGCTATTTATGAGATAGAATTTCGCGCTTAAATCAGATCGAGATTACCTTCGTCAGGCATCACGCCGATCGGGTCTCCCTTGTGCACCTAGGAAATCTCAACCCGAGAACCCCCTTATTGTTCTTCGAGCCCGTTCGACATGAAACGGTTCTCGCTCCCCTGATATCACGTCAGTGGTAATTTACAATTGTTCAGAAGAGAACAACTTTAAAACAGTCATTGTTCTTGGAGCCCGTTCAACAAGAAACGGTTCCCGCTCCCCTGATACCACGTCAGTGGTAATTTAATTTTCCCTTTTAATTTCTTCAAGAGAACGCTTGGTTACCCCAATAACCTCAATTGTGCATCCAGAACATCTCCAGTATCCTGTCTCAAGGTTTGCTTGTACTTCCGAGCTCTACTTCTCTCTCACTTCTCGAAGTCAGTCCTTCCCGCCTTGTTAAGGACAACCTCCCCCCTAAAAACCTCTCCTCCTGGGAAGGAAACCGCCAGTCGGACCGAAGCCTTTCCTTCAAATCGCCTTAATCTGCACGACGACCTCAAAAATACGTAAGCTACGAATTGCATTTAACTATTTAACTTTGTTGCTAACGTAACTCCGTGCTTTAACACCGATTTAGCCAACCCTTTCCCTTCTTGTTTGTTTTGTCATGTAAATCCCTCCAAATCTTAATCCACTGCTTAGTCAAATTTATCCTATGACCTTTTTCATTTCATGTGCATCTCCCATTTTAATCTCCGGTCATGTAAATATTTTCCTTGTGGTGTTTTGTTAGATTAATTAATAAAATTCTATTTTATTAATGCTTGCAATATTATTAATCCTTGGGATCCGTTTCACTTGTAAAGTATATTGAAGATAAATAAGCCCTTTCCAGGCCTATTTATTAACGTAGAGTCATACTCGTCCATCTGATTAAACCCCCCACTCGAATATAAAATAATCCTCACAAGAATAGATATATAGTATATCGTCGGGAGCCTTTTCTACGACAGTTTCCTATTTACCTACTTATTTTATCGCTTCATAACCACCCTACCTAAATAGGCTTAAGCTAAGAGGCACCTCAACAGAATTTCGGGCTCGTGGTCTTAAGGATCCCCTTCTTCGCACCCTCTATTTGGCCTTCCTTCTGGGGTTTACTATATTCTATTTTCAAGTAGCTCTGGGTGCAGCGGTAGTCATGTTATGTCGCTTTTAGTCGGTAAAGTAATTGGAATTCAAGGCGTGGAATAAGGAGGAATTAAGGATGAATTACCCCTTTAGGGTAGGCACCCCGCCGACTGAAAACAGGAGGAATCTTGAATCAGTCCAGAGGACGAATATATTTCTTCTCTCTTGAAGTTAACGTTAACTTTAATGAAAAGTTAACTTTTCCTTAAGCGCGCTCACAGCTCTCCTTTGTAAAAAAGAATCCAAATTCACAACGTCAATCATATATTTTCTGATGTACTTAATAGTGGAAGATTTTGATAGAAGGAGAAGATAGATAAAACAAATGGTAGGGTTTGTCCTAGTTTGAGGGGCATCGCGGGCATTTGTTTACTTTAACTACTGGTTTTTCTATTTTTGTTCGTTTTGTTTTATTATTGATGACTTGTCTGTTTGTTTCTGTGTGTGTTCTTCTTTATATTCTGCGGGGATTTGTCTCCTTGTTTTGTTTATTTAGTCTTCATGTATTTTTGAGCTTTCGAGCCTATGTTAGTGATCTAATTAACCTATATTACCTCGTGTTTTGTTCTGGTCGTATTTGTTTGTTTCTTATTAGTTGTGTCGTACTCTATCTTAATCATGTGTAAAGTTGTGTAGTGTTTTCCTCAGCGCAGATTCTAGTTCTTGGGGAAGTCGATTTCGTGTGACTTTCTCACGCAATCTGGCAGGGATGTTTATGTTGCTACCTGTTCTTCTTCTTTTTAGCTTCGGGATGATATTATTAGCCATTGTTGACCAGACCTATTTTGGAGAGTTTCTCCGTTGCGACATTAATGGGCTCCAGACGTTGTTTGCGGTGCAGGTCCATTTGCCGAAGATACTTTCTTCGTCTGGTTTTGTTTATGTAAAGGAATACAAAATTCTGCACTCGCTAGAGCCTCGTCATAGCGGTTTGAGTCACTACTGCAGGTTAGATGAGCTTAGACCAGATTAACATTAGTAATCATTTCCTGATATTCGCTGAGCTAAGATTTCTAGACCTATATAGCTTAAAGATTTCTCACTTCGCCATATTCTGTCTCTCCTTTAGTGACTCGAGTATGCGTGGTCGGAGATTTTTAGGCCTAGGATGGTGCCTTCAGTGAAGTAGCCATATCTCCTCCCATCTATTACAATGGGCCACGTCGATTTGCTGCACAGCAGGAGGATCTTAAATTTGTCCCTATTTGTCAGGATTTTCCATCTTTTCTAGTATTGGTTGAAGTTAGAGATCACTGCTCTATTGTTGATCGTTTGATCCCTTGCTTTCCTACTCTACTGGGGACGATCTGCGTGATGTCATCTGCGTACTGCAAATACATCCTGTCCCTGTGTATTGTAGTATGGAGGTCGATGGTAAAGATCATGTGAAGAAGAGGGATCAGACAGTTTCCCTGAGGAACGCCAGCTTTGAATTTGAATTCTGGTCCTTTGTGTTCTTCGATCATATTATGCGCCCTTTTTTCCATGCTAAACTCCCAGAGGATTCTTTCCAGGACTGAGTCTAGCTGAAGGCCTAGGATCTTGTATTAGATTCTTCTCAGCCAAATTTTATCGAAGGGCTTCTGCACGTCCCTCATCACGATGTCTTCATAGTAACCCTTTGCTCGGCAATGTGCGATCTTTTCTGTTTGGAGCACCAGGGCCGTTTCTGTGCCCCTTTTTGGTGAACTCATGTTGTTGCAGGTTATGCACTCCTAACTCATCGAGTTGAGATTGTAGCCTGTCGGCCATAATCTTCTCAAAGATCCATGCCCTGAAACATTTGCCGTGGGGCATTTACTAGGTTGCCCTTTGTGAGCTAAGACAAACCAGGTTCCCTTTGTTTGAAGGACGTTATGGTGCTCATGGTCTCTTCAATGTTTATGGGGCGTTCATGGTTAACCATCTCTCTTTCTCTAGATACTTGCGGGTGTGGGTGGGTCCTATGTATCATCGCTCTGAAATCTTCGACGACCTGGTCTTCGAAGTCGTAGTGGAAATCATCGTTCTCCTCATGTGATATTACAAAGATCTCTTTCCAATGTCTTCTGAATCTCTTTTCGAGAGATTCCGGATCCCTATGATGTTTTCGTTTTTTTTTATTTTTGTCCTAGGCCGGGGAGGTAATTCCATAAATTTTCGGATGTTATTCCAAATATTTTACATGATTTCTCTCCATGTCTAGTCTGCCTATGATATCGTCCCAAATTTTTGGGGGCTTTTCGAGGATTACGTTTTTTACCTCCTCGTTTAGTCGTATCATTCGGGCTGCCCTTCCCGGTTTGGGCCTGTCCTACCGACTTCTTCGTAGATATCCCTTTGTTTCCTGGCGATTTCTCTCATTTCCTTCGTCCACTTAGGTTGTGGGAGCATTTTTTACGAGATTCTAAGGACGCATCTTTCATTAGCTTGAGAGAGGAGATTAGTAATCTTATTAATCTCCTAATCAATTTCTTCGAGAGTTGCGTCACCCAGGTCAGCTGGCTGATAGTTGCTAAGCATTTCTCTCTAGTGCTCCTAATTAGCTTTTACGTAGCTTTTCATGAGTGTGACTGGATTGAGCATTGGCGAAAGCGATATGGTGGTGAGGATTGGGATATGATCGCTCAGGACCACTGGGCCTGGTGCGTTGAAGATGTTGAAGGGGAATTCTAGACTTGCTAACACAATGTCCGGTTTTGTCGCCGAACGTTGTGTTAGAAAGGTTTCGAAGTCTGGTCCGACTCTCCGGAGCCTATTTATTTGGAATAGTAGCTCCAGGTTCCTTCACCTTTGGTCGACGCAGCGGTAGCCAGATGCACGGCATCTAGCACTTAGGTCTCCACCTAGCAGCTTTAGCCTTCTGTGCCTGAACAGAGTGAAAAAGTTGTTGATCGGTAGGTATTGTTGCCTGGGTGGCTGGTAGGCTTCCACCACAGTTAGGCCACCAACCAAGGTCGGTCTCACGACAGCTACGAATGATTCGTCTAAGTCCGGGAGCCTTTTGAACTGTATGTTTTACCTGATCGCGTTGGCTGCCCCATCAAATCTTTCTTGTGTCTGGTTCTTCTGTATTACTGTATAATTATGTATTCTTATTGTGTCCGTGTTTGTGTTGACGCCATGTTTGACATGATCATGATGTCTGGGTCCACCTTACAGAAGGTGTTGCCGTAAGGAATGGACTTTCCTTTCCATCCATCCACTTTCAGTGTGAGTATTTTTAAAGTGTTGTTGATGTTCTCCATTGTTTTCTTGTGCTTGAGTGTGTTTGTTCTTTTCAGTGAGTCTTATTAGGTATTGTGGACTTTGCCGTTCCTGATCATTTTGTATCCAGCGTCACTTTGGGTGATGCAGGAATCTTTGTGCAATTTTACTTTTCCGTCGTGAATAGCATGTTCAAAGTCTGATTCTAATTCTGCTGCTGAGAAGAGTAGGTCCATTTGAGTCTTTGGTCCCGGATTCCCTTATATATCTCCTTAGGCAAGAGCTTCTCGTAAAATGGGGTCTGCTCATTTGTGATTATCTATCGCTAATTTAAGTACGTTTCGAGGTTTTCGACCTACTTCTTGAGCTTACGGGGGTCTTAGTTGCCCTGTTTTTGACCTCCTTAGCATCAATTTCTGAGAACGATAAGCGCATGAGGTTGCCCTCTGCTTGCTTAAATCTTCTTGCCGCTTCTTCTCACGGTGCCTTTGAGCCTCCAATCTTGGGTCTTTCCTGTTTGATTTATTTTTCCGAATCGTGTCCGGCGCTGCTTTTTCAGATCCTGTGGATTTTTCCTCTGGAGGAAATGGAGTTGCCTGTGTCTCTGGTGTACCCTTTGGTAGGAATTGCAGCTGCAGGAAGTCGCCCGATAGTGGGTGGTCCGGGAATCACATCTCTAACATACTATTCTTTTTTAGTAGGAAGATGATGAATGTTTTCGTGAATGATCCCGGGTTCGTAAGATTGTTAACGTGCGCAAATAAGATACACGTAAGAATCTTCGTGGAATTTTCATTTTCCAGGTTTAGATAGGTCTTCGACTGTTGCTGCACGCTGTATGGTTGGAGCTGTTCTCGTCGCTTGGGCGTAAGAGGTATTAGCCCTTCTCGTGTCCTCAGCATTCTTTCTTTTGATTATCTCCTTTTTCTGGGAACAAGACATGGCCATCACCACGTTATTCATCCCGCAGTTTGGGCACCGCACTGTTTGTGCTGAGCATTCTAGCCATCCGTGGCCTTTTCCACTGCACCTAGAACAAGTTATGCTTTGCTTTTTGCATTCCTTCGTGAGCATACTTGTATGGGGGTGAACTCCTCCCCCTCTATTTGCTTTCCGATGATCTTGGCATTGAAGACTATCAGTCCTTTTTCTTTGGCCTTTTGGGCCATTTGCGTATCACTGAAGATAACTTTAAATACGTGTGGGTATTCTGTGTTGTCGCGTTTGTTACGAAACTTCACTACTTCCACGACTTTGGCCCACAACTGGTTTCTTGTTATCTCTTCCTTTATCTGCTGCTTGTTATCTTGTCCGATCCAGAGGTTGAGCTGCCTCCATATCACGCTACGATGTGCCTGAATATAAGGGGGAGTGCTTGGCTGGAGGTTTATCTCCTTTAGCACAGGTTGCCACATCCCTTTCGTCAGCGTTTCAACATCTGTCTCTTTCTCGCAGATTGCAACGTAACCGGCTGGGGTATCGATTTGTTTGCGGATACCTACGCTTAGCTTTCCGTGGACCGTTTCAAAAACTTTGCCTCGATCTGACTTTGGTTGTCCACCTTTTGTCCTTAAGGGGGCTCTTGTAGCAGGATGGGACGCCATTTTGGTCTGTTTGCAGCCCCGCTGGCAGGGGGTGAAAATATTCCTTTCCAAGATTTGTTATTCTTCCAGTGGTTACACTGCCTCAATTGTTGATGTGTGCGTGTTTGTTTTTGTGTTTATAATTTTATTCCCTTTGAGATGAAGAGAGACCTTCCCCCGTTCACCAGCCACCTAGATGGAAAGAGAAATTGCCTTTTGGATGAATGATAACGATGGATCAAATGAATCCGGGTGTGATCCTCCCGGGGATGCGATTGTATGGTGAAATTAATGACAACGCCGCCCCGCCCGATGGGTTTTAATCGCGCCCGCAACCCAACATACCATAAAGACAGGTGTATTTCCTTCTATGGTCCTGGAAGGGGTCCCGGCTTGAATGAGAAGAGGGGTAGCAGTCTCCCTTGTCCGTAAAAGTTTCTAACATAGTTATCAGCTTTGGTATATTCCTCAAACCAGCTTCCTCCAATGGCCCCAATTATTGCCATGCAAATGCCTGGCATAGTTGGGAGGAAATATGAATGGCAATAACTCTTCACATCTGATGGCAGTTTGCGTAGGGAAAGTGCCGGGGCCGTAAGCAGTTATCTGCCTGTTTGGGGCCACGGAAAAAGGAAAGATGATTATTAGTGAATGATGAGTACGAAATCAGTATAATATTCTCTTTCTCATGATCTGGTTCTAAAATTTAGAGGCACTCATGCCAAGAATTCCGGAAAATCCGTATATTTTTTAACTTTGACTTTAACTTGTTGTAAGAGTAGATGTGGTTAAGGGATAGAGATAGGGTGTGTGGACAAATAACGCAAAATAGACCAGTGGCGTTTAAGCCATTTTTCTTCAAAAAATAATTAATGTCCTTGGATATGATCTGCGCATTTTCTGCTGTGGTAATAATTACTTTATTAATTACGTTACTGTAGTGCTTAGTGTCTTCGTCTCTTTTGTAAATCTTGTTGTGAGTGTAATTCGTGTTTTTTGTTTTTTCATGGACCTCTTATTCTGCGAATTTGAGTCTTCATCAGTGAAACAAAGACACTAAGCACAACATTAAAATAATTAATAAAGTAATTATTATCACAACAGCAAATGCGCATATCATATCCAAAGACATTAATTGTTTTTATGAAGACAAAAATGGCTTGAACGCCATATTTTATATATATATATATATATATATATGTATATATATATATATATATATATATATATATATATATATATATATATATATATATATATATATAGTCATATGAGTTGCTGCTGACCAGTCTAATCTTCAATTTCACGGTCAATGTAAGGACACATAGGAGGCGGAGGTACATGTGATTTATTTATGGAACAACGTTTCGGGCGTATCACCCATCTTCCGGTTCTAAAACATAAATTAAACTAATACAGTTAAAGAATATTAAAAATATTAAAAATAATTAAAAAGAAGAATCAAAAATACAAAAGTAAAAAATTACAGTACAAAATATTGCTTTCCGATGAAGTCCAAGAGAAATCACAAAGTGAAGGAATTATAAAGGACCCGCTTAAAGAAGGATAGGAATTTGATTGAGTGGTTGTTAAATGAGAGAAGGTTGGTTGGTTGTTGAATGAGGTAATAAAAATTAAGAAATAAGAAGAGGAACAGCGGTATTATCTATGTTGAGTGTAGGAGATGTTGTACGTATTAGTAGGGATTCCAAAATTCTTAGACTATATTCATTGTTATTATGACCAATTATTTTGAAGTTATCTATGGAACATTCTGTCTTGCATTGTATAATATGATTTCTTATTACAGAAGCTTCCTTCTTAGACAATATTTTTCCAGTGCGATGGCTTATTCCCATGTGAGAACAAAACCTCTCTTTCAATGAGCGAACCGTACTACCAATATAGGTTTCTTGCAAACAACAAGGACAAGTAAAAGCTTAAACAACACGGCTGCTCATTTCTAGAGGAAGTTTGTCTTTTGACAAGAAGAAACTTCCTATGGAAAGTGGGTTAAAAAAAGTGATTTTGAAGTTGGTATGAAAGAAATATTTTTGAGTAATTTGTTGCATTTTCTAGTGAATAATTTATTGTAAGGTCCCATTTCAGGTACTACGAAATTTTTTTTTCCATTTTTAAATTGCTCTCTAGGTTAGCCATAGGTCAATACACCATAAAAAACAGCTATTCTTTTCTTAATGAATTATTGTCATATAATTTTGCACCCTTTAAAGTCCTAATCAGTTACGATGTATCATCACTATTTACAAATGTTCCTGTTAATAAAACAATTGATATTATTTTAAATCTAATTTTTAACAAAACAGGCACCTTTCACAATTTCTCTCGTAAAAAGTTCAAGACTATTTTAGAAATGATTTTTAATGAGAATTATTTTTTATTTAATAACAAGGTTTACCAACCGATAGATGGAGTAGGAATGGGCTCACCAATTGATCCAATAGCAGCTAATATTTTCATGATTCATCTTGAAAATAACTTTATGAAACATTGCCCTTTAGATTTCAAACCCATATTTTATCGTAGGTATGTGGACGACTCCTTTGCTATTTTTGATAATATAGAACATGCCCACCATTTTTTTAATTTTATAAACTCTTATCATCCCAACATTGAATTAGAGACTAACTATCAACTTCCTTTTCCAGACGTCATTATAGAAAAAACCGACAAATTAACTACCTCAATATACAGAAAGCCTCACTTTAGTGGCATAGGAATCAATTTTTCAGCCATTGTGACTTGTCACACAAACTCAGTGCAATTAAATCTCTAATATATAGAGGTTACCATCTCTCCTCCATTTATTCCCTAATGCACAATGAATTCCAGACTCTAAAGTCTTATTTTGAAAAAAATAATTGTTATTCCCCACCTTGGTTGACAAACTAATCAATAATTTTCTTACCAAAATTTACTCTCCAGCCTTTCTCTCATATAATGTTCGCAAAAATGAAAAAGAAAATTTCGTAGTACCTGAAATGACACCTTACAATAAATTATTCACTCGAAAATGCAACAAATTACTCAAAAAATATTTCTTTCATACCAACTTCAAAATCACTTTTGTTAACCCACCTTCCATAGGAAGTTTCTTCTCGTCAAAAGACAAACTTCCTCTAGAAATAAGCAGCCGTGTTGTTTACTTGTCCTTGTTTTTTGCAAGGAACCTATATTGGTAGTACGGTTCGCTCATTGAAAGAGAGGTTTTGTTCTCACATGGGAATAAGCCATCGAACTGGAAAAATATTGTCTAAGAAGGAAGCTTCTGTAATTAGAAATCATAGTATACAATGCAAGACAGAATGTTCCATAGATAACTTCAAAATAATTGGTCATAATAACAATGAATATAGTCTAAGAATTATGGAATCCCTACTAATACGTACAACATCTCCTACACTCAACATAGATAATACCGCTGTTCCCCTTCTTATTTCTTAATTTTAATTACCTCATTCAACAACCAACCAACCTTCTCTCATTTAACAACCAACCAATCAAATTCCTATCCTTCTTTAAGCCAGGTCCTTTATAATTTCTTTACTTTGTGATTTCTCCTGGACTTCATCGGTAAGCAATATTATACTGCAATTTTTTACTTTTGTGTTTTTGCTTCTTTTTTTTGTGTCAATAGTGATTACATTAGATTAATAATTTGATTCTCTTGCCTTCTAAATTCCTGAGTTATCGGTAAGCAATATTATATTGTAATTATTTACTTTTGTTTTTTGTTGTTTTTTTTCGTTTCAATAGTGTTATATTAGATTGAAAATTTGATTCTCTTGACTTTTAAATTCCTGAGTTATTTTCTAATTTTTAATTTACCTACATAGCCTTAACCAAATTATTTTTAATATTTCTAATATTCTTTAACTGTATTAGTTTAATTTATGTTTTAGAACCTGAAGATGGGTGATACGCCCGAAACGTTGTTCTATCAATAAATCACATGTACCTCAGCCTCCTATGTGTCCTTACATTCACCGTAAAATTATATATATATATATATATATATATATATATATATATATATAAACTAACTCAAAGACAACAAAGAAATCACAAAACCAAAAATACTTAAAAGTGATAGGCCTGATCACCAGGCACTAGCATCTCTTTGCACCCTTCCACACTTCTTTCTCTTTTCACCACTGGTCTATTTTCAGCAATTTGTCTACACACCCTATCTATATTCCTTACCCACATCTACTCTCACAACAAGTCAAAGTCAAAGTTAAAAAATATACGGACTGTTCGGAATTCTTGGCATAAGTGCCTCGAAAAACAGAGCTCACTACCTGCCTGGTAAAGGAGGTTTTAACCAAAATGCTACTGTGTATATATAGTTATTATACCTATCATAAACTATACAAAATTTATCCAATCAGGATTAAGCAGATTTTTAATTACAACCTTATGTTTAATTTATTGATTCAGCTTTAAATATGTTTAACATTTAAGCATTGCACAATGTGACCAATCAGCATCAAATAATTTGGTTTTGAATTCTTGGATGAAATAAATGTGTTATTGGCATGTCTCTACGGGTCAAGGAGGTAACCGTTATGATGAGCCCAAAACTGCCTTCGCTCAGGAATGAACTGGGAGGACGTATTTACTGTGAACCAATCAGAGAACCCCAGAAGACTTCAAATTGCTCATTTTTGTGGAGGTGGTTTTGAGTCAGATGAGATTCCATAATATGGTTCCAGCACTACATATTTACACCCATGTTTGATTTGATGGAAGAGGAATCTGCATTCTTCAGCCAAAACTCCTCGAATATTATCCAGGCTGGTGACCAACCATGGCAGAATAATATATACACATGCAATACAAGTCAAAGGAAGTGTTACTTTGCAATAAACTATAAATAACTACCTAATATATTATTTCTTCGTTTGCGTAGACCATTGGATAATTTCATAGGCTAAGATATTAAAATATATTGAAGTATTCTGACTTCTGATGGATGGTATAATAATTTTGGCATAGCGATACAAACGTTTAACAGATGGCAAATTAAAATTAATTCAAAAGAGGGCAGACGAATTTGAATTCTTGTGCAGTTCTTCGCCAGGGCACTAGATTTGAATTCGTATGCCATTAATGTGTACCTCCTCTCCCAATTTAATTGATGGTCGTTTTATTTATTCATTTAATAACATTTTCCATTGCGTGTTTTCCATTAAAAGTCATACATAATCTTTGTTTTGAAATGAGGAAAACAGAGTAAATTAAAACTCGTCGAATTTTACCTTCTCATTGTTTTTATTATAAAATCTCTACTATCTGAGGTTGTGGAAAATATTATTTTATTAATTGTATGGTTCGAATATTTTTCCTTCCTTAGGAGT
The DNA here is from genome assembly GCA_963969495.1 of Ceratothoa steindachneri. Taxonomy (NCBI): domain Eukaryota; kingdom Metazoa; phylum Arthropoda; class Malacostraca; order Isopoda; family Cymothoidae; genus Ceratothoa; species Ceratothoa steindachneri. Next base: position 40,291,027 of record OZ018319.1, read on the forward strand.
TTGTGATGAAGCTAAAAGTACTTTCTTTTAGCAAATTTGCCTTAAACGAGAAGATGCTGAAGGGGAGTACTACATTCTGATTTCATTAGTAATATTTTCCACAAACATTTATGGTACAGATAAATTAGCAGTAATAAAAGTTCTCTCATTTCCAACACTCCATTCTTAACATACCTCTATGCAGTCTTCAGATTAGCCATTTAAAAAGCCTTCTTAAAATTTCAAGAGGAAACATTTAAAGCGATCATTCCAATTTAAACAACCAGTTTTGTTGTTTTTAGTCGTGTGCGAGTCTAGTCGCGGGAGACTACCTCTCACTATGTCGGTCGGACCCCGTTGTTCTTTTTCTTTCTAATAACATCATAACTATTTGGCCGATTCTAAGGAAATTTTAAAAACTTATGTTGTTTTATATTCTCTTTCGAATGATTTAATTGCAAAGGTCTTCTTTAGCCCGGGAATTATTTCGTTTTCGTAAAACCATCATAAATATTCGGCCGATACTCTGCTACACTAGACTCAGCTATAATTTGTTATACTCTGCTAGGCAAGCTAAGAATAGGCTATACTATGTTAAGATATAATGTACAAAGGTAAGATATACTATGGTAATTTAGGATATAAAAGGCTATGCTAGGATAGCATATAGTATGTTAGGCTAGACAATACTAAGCTACGCTTGCCTAGGTTATAATAGGATAGTATAGGCTATACTTGTCTAGGATTGTCAATGCTAGGCTAGGCTAATCTATGCTAAGATATACAAGGCTAGACAGGTCTATACTAGGCTACATAGGTTAGTGTAGGCAAAAGTATAATAAGCTAGGGAAAGCTATGCTCTGCTATGCTAGGTAATACTATTTTAAGCTACGATAGGCTAGCTAACAAAGGCTATAATAGACTAAGGTATACAAGGTTATTCTAGTCTAGGGTGTGGTATGCTATACTAGTTTAGGATATACTAGGCTAGGCTATCTTATGCAAAATTATATTGCCTAGGCTATAGTATCCTACGCTAGATTGGCTATACTAAGATAGGATACTATAAGCAACGCTGGGATAGGCTCTGGCATGCAATGCTAAGCTATATCTGGTTAGGCTAAGCTATAGTTAGCTAGGCTACACTAGGCAATGCTACCCTAGGCAAGGTTTTACTAGGGTAGGCTAAGCTATGCTATACTATAATATGCTAGGTTAGATAAGGGTCTACTAAGCTGGCTAGGCTATACTAGGATAAAATACGCTTAGCTACACTAGGATACGATAGGCTAGGCTATAGTAGGATACGATAGGCTAGGCTATACTAGGCTAAAGTAAGATAAGTAGGCTATACTATGCTAGGTTATACTAGGCTATCTAGATTATACTAAGTTAGGCTAGGGTAGGCCCGGAACAGCCAGACTATTCTATTTTAGGCTAGGTTCTAACCAGATTTGAAACCTTTATGTTGTTTTACATTCTCTTTCGAATAATAGAATCACCAATGTCCTCCGAAAGTTAGTCCAGGAATTATTGAAAGTTTTGAAGGTCGTAATGTCATAAATCCGAATAAGTGAGAGCACGCGACTTTTGGGTCATCAGACCATGTTTTTGTTTAATTACATTTTCCTCACCTTTGACACGACATGCATTGATTTTACTATACGAAGAATTTTTAGGTTTTTGGTTGTTGTCTCAGGTCACTTTTATGCATTTTGTCGAAGGAGTAATCACCAGCCGCGGGCACGAATTTCAAGGTAAGGATACTTTACTATATCGAAAATAAAAGGTTTCTAAATATCTTTCATTTTGATTTTGTTTAATGCCTTTTTCGATGGATATCTCTCCAGACGTCTACAAAAATTAAAGGGAAGAGATCGTAAAGAAAAATAGAGAGGTAAGATGATGTTAGACCTAAGTACTGAGGCAGGGAGGACGCATTTGAAACCTAGACAAACAAATGTAATCAAAGTACGTGGAGTCAAAATTTCAAATTCAGAACACCATGTAGATCTGTTAATTACTGATGATTAATAGAAGGAAAGGACTCTGGACTAATCCTTGCAGGTCACATTGAGTTAGGGGGAGAATATGTGAACAAGCAGAGAAATACCTATAGGTAGGAATGGAGAGACGAAAAACAATGAAAATAACGCATAAGGTGCATTCAAAGCTTCGTAAAAGAAAGTCTCACCAAGAGAAGCCAGAAACTGGCTGTAAAACAGCAATATCCGAATTGTATTTTATTCTATGTAGAGGAAAAGTTTCGAAGTTTCTCAGAATAATAATGCTATGTTGTTATAGACTCGTTTAAAATTTTTCAACATATACTGGGCAACTGTACAAAAGTCATTATTTGTACTAGTGGCGTTTGCACCTCCTCAGATCTTATTAAACAGTTGAAAAATGAGGAGAGAGGCATCGAAACTGGGGCTCTCTTGAGATGCAGAAATAAGCTCTCACATTGCTGTCAATCAGCGTGTTTTAATCAATAGGTTTCTAAATATTAATAATAAGAAAGGCATATTTATGAAGTTTTAATAATTATTTGGGGGGATTCTTTTGCTCAACGGTAAGGCAAATAACATCTGGATGTTGCATTTTTAACTTGATATTATTTTAATACCACAACTACACTGCAGTGTAATATTTTTTTATATTTTATATAATTATAATGTTTGTGACAAACGCCGCCTCAAGCGTGAGATTGATATTAGCTATAGCTTCATAGGTCAAAAAAGCCCGAAATTCCATATTACTTCAGGTTATGGGTTTAAGGCCTCAAGTACAATAGGAGCAAACTGACTTCTAAAATCTCATAGAACCTCTCCACCACACAGGCTCAAATAAATGATCACCTCCTTTCTTGGCTAGTAATCACTTTCATGTATCTTTGATTTGCTGTTGTTCTAAAAACTTTTCCATCGGTTTTTTGATTCACTTTTTCCAAATCTGGACGCATTCTCTGAGAGACAACCTGGTTGCAATCGATATGGCATAATCTTTAAAATATTCTCAGCTTTTATTCACATCCTCAATGTTATGGAGCTCCTATCAACGTTTATCCTAATAGTGTTCAAAATCCCCATCGAGAGTTCAGAAGACTTCAGCATCATGGGTCTTTGAGAGATTTTTATATACAAGGAAAGAATGAGAAAAGTTTTATGCGCTTATAATAATAGGGATCGTATATAGATCTTTGAAACTCCCCCAAATTTTTCGTTCTGAATTCGGGTAAGAAATGGGATGTCTAGCAAATGTTAGTGTCTCTTTTAATTATCACATTCTTACTTCTTAACGTCTCAGGCGAGTCTTGCACCAGACAACATGAATCAAAAAGAAAAATACTCTGGAGTTATTTAGACAAAAAGAACGTGAAGCTGAGTACCAAGTAGTCTCCTCATAGAGCTATAAGAACTATATTAGTTCCAAGCATATTTATTATCTGTTATTTAACCTCATTATAAATACAATGATGGTTTCGCCTTAAAAAATATAAAATAAACATTAACGAATTTATGAGATTAATTAGGAATATTTTAAAAATTACTATCATCATTATTAAAATATATACCCAAAACGTGAATCATACTCATTTAAAAGTTCAGGTTACTATCAGGAATCAGACATAGTAAAATACATATCGACAACATGCCTGACACAGGGATCAACTAAAACAAAACATCAGGATAGACGAAGTGTTTTTTTTCAGCGAGAAACCCGTCAGATCGACGGAGGTCATCGCGGCTACCGCCTAAGGGAGGGAACTTTTCCGGGCTCGCTGTAAATAACTAAACCACCGGGCTTCATGCCTTAAATCATCCCCATTTCGTGCCTTATTAAGCATATAAACTGCATTCATTAACACCAAGCTGCACGAGAGAATTTCAAAATATAAAGAGAAACAGAATTTGTTGAAAGGCAAGTGGAATATCTTGTAGCACATCCATGACTGACGGAAAGGTCCGAGGAAGAGCAGAAATTGGATTCAATTTGTGTGGATGCCTATATTTAATACCATTAAATCATCGAGGTGGATCAGAGCTTTCTCTTTTACAAATAAGAGTATCCAATTAGCATGAAACTCTCATTTACGCGAATGAAATGTCTAGCTTCCTTTTTGCCTTCCCGCCAGGCTTTGATGTTGTTTCAGAATTACTATCGGGTTTTTCTAGTCTTTAGACTTAATGGTTGAAAGCTGCATGTAGAGAGTAGGTTAAAATGAGTTCATGAATCATCTTTCATCGGCAAATAGGAAGAGAATTTGACTTGCGAGAAATTGTCTATGAGAGATTAAAGTTTTATCATAGGCAATAAATGTATGAGATGAAAGTTTGGTAATTTAGCCGTTTTGGCAAATTGAAATTTACAACCTAGGAAAAAAACAAAAAAAACAACAATACTAATTCATTTTTACATGTGAGACCATTTACAAGAGCTTTAAGTGTATTTTATAACTTTGACTCTTTACCATAATGATGGAAACATGAAATAATGATGAAAGAGAGATGTTGTGCTGTTAATGATTGAAAAGTAGATCGATCCAAAAACACCGTATATGTTTCACATAAAGTTCATTTAATAAAATTTTAAGGAAATATTTTGCCTAAGAGGTATTAATTATAATGGATGAATAACACAAAACAAAAGGCAAAGGATAGCCATTGAGGGAGAGTAAAATAATGGCCTGTAAATCAGCCTTTCGTATTTGTTCTGTGTATCTAAATTAGGAGTTGACTTTGTTATCCTATTTATTTCTTCTGAGGTTGAGAACATCAATAGAAAATGTCGAAATAACTAAAAATTTAATTTGCCTCTCACAAAGTTTCCTCATTTGAATTTATTTACGCTTAAATCTCCTCACATTGCTATAGTCGTTCATATTATAATATTGCATTTTCAGGCAAATCACAAAAGCTCCATTGGTCCTGCATGACATATGTTATCTAATTGTATTAAAACTTCGTTTATCATTCTGCTTCGTAAAACTTATGGGAAACTTATGAAGATCCTTTTTGGAGAACTAAAGAAGCAAATTAATGATGATATTTTTGGTTTCCGCCTATATATTTCTGTCGAAAAGAACGAAGAGTGAATATTTTAATAAAAACAAGCTACAGATTTTATTTAATTTATACAACTAATACAGTAAGATAGCCTATTATCGACACAACCGCAGTTTGTGGTTGTTATAATATTAAGAAACCAACTTAATAGGTACATGGTGACCAGTAAAATATGTCTGGATTAGAAAGCCATATGTGATTAAACCTTAAAGCTGGAAGAGCAAATGAAAGTTGCTTGAAACAGGGAAGTTTGAAGTATTCAAAGGCATAATGCTTCAAATACTTCGAATATTGTTGACTTCGAACTCAGCCAGAGTTTTTATTTGCTTGTTTTTACTTTCACTTTTAAGATTACAGTTTGCGACAGGGGTTTATATAGAATTTAATAATGTAGCGCTTTCTAATTATTTATTCGATTATAAGTTCGTTGATATAGCCAAAGCAACATATTCATTCTGAAATAAATACATAAATAAAATCTAAAATGTTCCAGAGGACGATGGAATTCATTTTACCAACAATAAAAAATTGAACATAAAACAAAGGGTTACATATGAAAAATATTAATTACTATTTATTTTCTTATACCTTTTGATGGCATTTATTGCTGTAAAACGTTTCTCACACTTTTCTTAATATGCATCAGTATTTGCTTGAAATTTTAAATCATTTCTCAAGTATATACCCTCTTCCGTTGCTTAATTATGAGATTGAAAATCAAACTCAAAACTCGAACTCAAAAACGGTAACCAATGAGAGAAAATATAATAGCTATAAAATCATGAAGAATACCTAAGATTATAGTCGTATATTTAATAAAAATATAAATGTAAAGAGTTTATAAGGGATAAGGTATAAATTTGATAATTAAATGTCAGAAGAGATAAATTAACTAACCAGAGTGAAAGGATTTGCAGCTTATAAAATTGCGTTCGCTTAGAAAGGCAAAATTAATGATTGGAAGGAAACATCAATAAATCTCAATTAATTGCAACCAACATGAAAAAGTAGAAAGAGGCGGCTACTACATCCTGCTGCTACATTCCAAATGCAAAACGATTAAAAACTAAATGGGAAAATAAACGGCATTTTAAAACGAGGTGAGGTAGCTATATGAGAAAGAAAAGCATTACCAGGTCCGGTTGTTAAAAGGTCAAAAAGGTTAACGAAGGAAGATTATCAACGTGACTGTTGTGTACTTGTCGTCGAGGGAGAAAGAAGGCAGCATTTAAAGCGTCTTGCTGACTAATAAGAACCGACAGTCTAAGGTCGAGATTTGCCTTGATAAAATGTTTAGCCTCATGGGAGCCAGTCATTTCATGATGGTATGTTGCTGTGTAAGTCAGTCATTTAGTTGGCTATGGATTGCCAGCTCTACATTTTTCGTTGATACGGTATAGCTAAATAACTTCGTAAGATATTTTGCAATGCTGGCGAGTTTTGAATTCAAAATATTTTCTTTATAAACCTTTCATTGAATCTGCTTTTGCACTTTATTCTCCTTCAGATATGTTTTCTCCTGTAATATCCTTGATTTTTAAAAATTATTTGGTGAGAGTCGAAATTTATTTAAAAGTTTGAGAGATCTTTAAAACTTTTTTCCTATTTGCCTTTTAACTTTATAAAATAAGAAGCAAAATAAGCTGAATCTAATTTAAATCACTTATTTAATGATATATTTGATCCTATTGCTCGTTATAATTTTTCTATTCTTTTCCTTTAACTAGTCGCTTCAGCTGAGGTAGTTAGTTTATTAATTCATAGAATGTCTGCCACAGATATAAGTTGCAGGTTAAAACTCTTTTCTTCCAATCTGTTATAAAATTATTATATGTTTATTCAAGCTCAGTTCCTGTTGGCCTTAATCTCATCTCACAATATCTTAAGATATTATAAATGTGGACTTTGTAAGTGCATTTACTCTTGAGGACTTGTCACAGGTAACCATTCTAAGAAAAGGAATGAACATCACATTTTCTCCAAAAAGATAAAACCATCGATTGCACATAAGTCTGCGTGTACCCAACTCGGCTAAAGACGCTAAAAACGAATTAATATAACCCCTGTGTGCAATCTTCAACCGGTATATTAAAGAAGAAGTAGACGAGTAGAGTTGAAAATAAAGAGATAAATACGTCGTATTAGTTTAACCTTCGTAATTGGTAAACTCAGAGAAGCGATAATTATAGATAAGATGGTGGGCCATCTCGAGGCTCTTCCTGAAAATTGTTACAAACAGAATAAGAGAAAACATTCTCAAGTGGATAGAGAGATGAATCTTAAATCCTTTGCAGCGAGTTGCTATATAAGAGACAAGCTCAGACTGGGTCCCAGGCCCTAGCTGGCGATCTGAGGAGTCAGTACTGAACACACTGCTGTTATTCTCTGCAAAATAGTGCTTTGTAAAATTCTAAGTTTCTCAGAGTTCATGAAGATAAGAAACAGAATCGATTTTACAGAAGGTTTTGCGGAACTGCAACGAGACCTGAATATAATTGTCTAATGTGCGGATGAATAGCAGATGAACTTTAACATACATAAATGATACGCCAAGCATTTGTGATCGCGAAATGCAAAAGAATATTAAAAAATAAGGTGCTAAATCCTAGAAGAACCTTAAAAGCATCAAATCAATGTGTCAAAACTATTGAACGAGCATAACATTACTTATACCTGCAAATATATAATTTTCCTTCTAAATAAATCGCTCGCCCCCCACCATCTCAAGTACGCAGTGCAATTTTGGTCTCCTTACTTCAAAAAATACATAACATTGATAGAAAGAAAGCATCGTAACATCACAAACCTAATTGTTCAGTTTAAAAAAGAATAGACATAGAAAGATTTACTTCTTAGACCTATTATCTCCTGCAAGTAGGCGATTCTGTGGACATCTGATTGAAGTATTCAAAATCTTATAAGCTTCATAATATTAATTATCGATTACTATTCGAGATGAATGATAGGACAAACACTCGTCAAAATGGATTTAAAGTCGTAAACAAGCACTTCACCTCGGCCATAGCTCGATGCAGTGTGAAGGTGGCTACTCATTGCTATACTAACCGCAGTTTCTCATATAGTTTTCTGTAGCGTTCAACTTCACTTTTCGGGCTGGTTTTAAATAGGGACTTTGCTGGTCTTAACTTTTTACTTCTTCTGCTATTAAGGGAGTCATTTTATTCAGACTTAAGACCAATGACTGTCCTTAGCTGGTGCCTTCTTATTATTATATGGACTTATATTTATTTTCTAGGAAAAAACATTTCTATTTATGGCTAATTGTGCTATAAAATGCCCTATGAGTTTTATTTTTATATGTTAGTATTCCACATTCTACTGTTCAATTTAATTTCATAAAGTTGCTATGTATAAAATTACTTTGTGCGATTTAAATAAAAAAATTATGGCAAACCATCAAATTATAAAATGTCTCTCATAAGTTTCATATATAAACCTTTTTTAGAATTTTTAATTTTCTTGAACGTTTGATAGGCTGCTTTTTCGCCTATCTATTTGATTTAAGTCCAAAATCAAAGCCAGGATTCACTTAAACTTTATGTTACTTTGAAACTTCATCCACACCTTTCCATCTTTCATCTGATCAAAGCATTGCATATATCTGAATGTATCAGAAGCACTTCGTACGGAATAGGTCGATTATCTCGTAAGGACAAAAAAAAACACAAAAAGCAAGTTGCTTATTAAAATTACATACCCTGCTAACTTTGTAGCAGGTGGATGTTGTGAACCCGTCTATAAAAGATGGGAATTAAGAGAACAAAGTATAAAGGTGGTTTTATTTGACCTCTCCTTGCTCATATCATAATTTTTCCTATCATTTGTTCAATCATAACAACCACTGGACTCCAGGTATTGTGATTATCACTCTATCAGCCAGTCTCTACCCATTCCAAGGCGCAAATACCTACTCTAGGGTGGAATGTATGCAAACCCTGTACACATACGCTCATAGAGAAAACATGGTCATTCTCCGCTATAAAGACCCGAGTTAATACTGTTAAATCGTATACACTCAGGTTCAAAACATCTGCATGAACGGACGTTCATTGTACTTAAGGTGATTCAATCTGTAAGACAACTGATAGATCATCACTGCACACAAGTACTGAAGTAATCTTGCATTCGATAAAGAACACACACGTACCCACAGCCTATCTACTATATGATATTGTTCAAAGAAATGTATATGTCCTCCTCTTGAAAGCTCACCATCACCCACTTGGTTTATTCCAAACGAGAACCTACCCAATATACAAACCATCTATTGCAAAAATCAAGAAGACGAAATATTTTATATATTGAATAATGGGAATAACTAGAAACTCTTCTCCCATTATTCCTTAATAGTGAGGCCCAATAATTAATAACCCTTGAAAGTTCAAAGAACTTGTTCGACCGCAAAATGCGAATCCGCTTATAAGAGGAAGCTAGGAAGCTTAATAATTTTATCTCCTTTGCCGACTGGAGTCAATTTGCATCGCGATTTGATTAAAAATAATGAATTCTGGTTGTCCTTATTTGTCACATATTTTGGTTTCAGTGAATATCTCATGAACATTGTTCATTTGAGAACATATTCTAATTAATTAAATCCTAGCTTTCTGAGAATGAGTTCTAAGATCTATACAGATCCGTTTCCTAAAAAGCTTGCAGGAATCGAACAAACGACAATAACTTTCGTGTATATATATCTATATATATATATATATATATATATATATATATATATATATATATATATATATATATATATATATATATTCTATGCAGTTTATTAGGAGACAGTTTAAAGGTTCGGATATGTGTCAGTGAAATAAAGATTGTTTAATTGAGTCGTGTAGATTTGTAAGATATTTAGTTTGTAATGGAATTTTTTCAGGTGAATGAACCGGCATTTAACATCTAATCTATATATGTTCACGAATAAGAATATCAATTATCAACTTTATTCCACAAAGTATTATAATATCTATAATACATAGTAACTATGTTCAGAGGGGTATGAGTTAATAATGTAGAATATCCTATCGATAAGCAATCTTCATGAGATATTTACTGAAACGAAAAAATACGACAATAACAGCAAACTCTCTTCATTTTTAATATCAAAACCATGTAAATTGACTCCTGTCAACGGAATGAATAAAATCAGTGAGCTTCGTAGCCTCTTCTTATGAGCCGATTCACATTAATACCGTCGAATACGTTCTGTGACCTTTCAAAGGAAATTAAGAATTCGAGTCTCACTATTAGGGAATAATGAGAGAAACGAGTTTCTACTTATTCCCATTATTCAATAAATAAAACATTTCATCTTATTGATTATTGTTTCTTCTCTTCTGTCCTATATTCTTTCTTAAATTAATATTCCATTTGTTCCATAACCTTTATGTATCACTTGCTCTTTTATTACTACTTTATATTTATACCATTTTCTTCTCGTCGGTCTTATATTCTTTCTCAAAAATATATTCCATTTTTGCCGTTTCTTCTTTATCACTCGTTCTTATATTTAGACTTTCCTTTTATTCACTTGTCTTATCTTTTGCCGTATATTCTTTCTCAAATTAATATTCCATTTGTTCTATTATCTACTTTCTATTTATTCTCTTTTCTTTTTTTTCTTCTCTCTTATATTTTTTTCTCAAATCAATATTCTATTAATATTCAATTAACATTCCCTCAACTCAACCAAAAATACAGCTTGTTAACAGATACCAATAAATCTTTTTCATCTTTACTACATCAGTTTTACAAACCAAATTTAAAAATATGGCCTTGGGCCCTATATAATCCATAACAAATGCAATTCATTACATTTCTTCCCTTTACTCTGAGCCAACATTAATTGAAAGGCATCTACAATTTCAGACATTAATCAATCAAGTCATCCAGAGTGGCGTTAATAGCTCAGGCTGAATTTCACAGAAATCAAATTTGTGCTTTTTATTTTGCCTTTGTGAAGACTAGCGGTGAGAATGTGTTCCCCCAAATTCCCCACTTTTTCATTCCTGCAAGAAGGCCGGGGGATGGATAGAGGTGATTTTTGGATAAAAAGCTGACTACTTTATTTAGAATTCATGTAGGATGCCAGAGAAGACGGAGGATTAAGATAATTTCTCAAACCGGGAGAGTTATATCAGAGAAAGAGGCAGATTTCACATTAATATTAGATACCTTTAGAAAGAGCAACGATACTTTCCGTCATCAAGCCAGGTCTCTTGCTACAGGTTAGATGCAACGTTAAAGTTTACAAAGCAGGTTGTCTAAGTTTGTAATTTGTATGTATTTGAATCATAAATTAAGGTGGTAACGATTTGCACATCACGAAAATGTTAACCAGATAAACCAAATAGATGCCCCTTATAATACGAGTGGCACCATCTGACACTTCTCAACGCGTATGGTCATTAAAGTATCGATTGATTTCGATTAGATTTTTTTAGGGCCCAAACACAATTAATATACAGACTACATTCAATATAGTGCCTTAATTGGAATTCAAGATTCACAATGGTAGAATCGTCAGATCGATGCTGCTAATTTTTTTTATAAAGTAGTCATATTTATCATTTTAATTAAGGTATTGTTGCAAAGATTTAATTTCTCTCGACCTGTGTGGTAGAGATGTAGGTTAGATTGATTTTATAGCAGATATACTACAAACAGATGGGCCAAAAGGATAATGAAATTGGAAGGTGAGTTAATGCCAGAAAGCTACACGGATTAATCTAAATGCAGTACCCTTCAACTAAAAAAGTGGTGACCTTGGAAGGGTTCGAATTTTCTATGCAGCATTCAGCAGTGACTATCTAATTCTCTTAAGCAGAAATTTCTTTTGTTATAAACACTCTACAGAACTACATCGAAAGCATTATAGAAGACTAAAATTATCCCAGGATGGTTATCCCAATATTTTCTCTTTCCTGGCTCGAGTTTAAGGTTGTCTAACCAAACTCCTGGTCAAGCCAAATCGAGCTGCTCTTCTCCTTAGAAAGAGTATCAAGTGAGACTCCAAAAATCAAGACAGTGAAACATGCAATAATTGAACGAATTTTTGCCCCTTCTAAGAGATCATGCAAACTTGAGTTATCAAACCCTCCGAAACATCATTTTGCAAAAGTTCACCGCATCCACAATTCTAAAATTGCATCTTTTGAATCAATTTTCTAAGCCATCTCAACTTTCCACTGAGATCTTTCAAAACGAATTGGAGGACACACTAGGTGATAGAATGAGCGCACTCTTTTTCGGAAATATTTCGTTCGGGATCTTTGGTCTCACATTCAAGACGTACTTGAAATTATCTGCCCGGAGACACCACTTGAGCAACTAACTAGCGCTGCCTCAAGAGCTCTCAATCGCAGCTTTCAAACAAGGATGACTTGCATCGAAAAGGAAGACAAAGATCAAAGAGATCAAAAAACAGCATAATTAAGGCAATCCAAAGTGAGAAGACAAAAATAACCCGAAGCGAAATAATTTGAAATAATCTGACAAAAGCTCTGTTTAGGTTGTGATTACTCTCAGAAGCTTTAGTAACTCTTCTTTTCTAACTCTCTCTCTCTCTCTCTCTCTCTCTCTCTCTCTCTCTCTCTCTATATATATATATATATATATATATATATATATATATATATATATATATATTTATATATATATATATATATGATAAATAACACCCACGAGGAAATAGAAAAACGATTCCGAGCGCTTTCGTCTTTATTCTAAAGGACCTATTCATGGAATAACGTAGGTCAGAACAGACAGTGTCTTAAATAATAAGGAGTGGGGGGTTAATCGGCTACCTGCATAAAAACCCTACTAGGGCGTAGAAATTCTTCAAACACTTTAATTTGTGATTTAATATAATTAGATATGATAGGATCTAAGCTAAACAATCCGGAGCTAATTTTAATATTAGCAGGTAGCTGTTTTAACCCCCACTCTTTACTATTTAAGACATTGTCTGTCCTGACCTACGTTATTCAATGAAGAGGCATTTTAGAATAAAGACGAAAGCGCTCGGAATCGTTTTTCCATTTTCCTTGTGGGTATTATTTATGATAATTCTGACTAATGTGCAAGTTGTGAGTTTCTTTTCATATATATATATATATATATATATATATATATATATATATATATATATATATATATATATATATATATATATATATATGTACGATATATATGTAAAAGTGCTTCGTTTACATGGCAAGTTATAATAAATTAAAAGTGTCTAGAAAAATAATAGTGATTGTAAAATAATGGTAAAAAATGTAATATTAATTATATTATATTGGGTTGAGGAATAGGTTTTTGTGGTTTTAGCAAATTTATCTATTACAATTAACAATTTGAGAAAAACATCATTTTTAATTAGTAACAATATGCAATTTAATCAATAATGTATTCTCCGTTGTTATTTATGACTTCTTCCCAACGTTCAACTAGTTTTTCGATGCCTCTGCAATAAAAATCTCTGGATTTTGACTCTAAAAATTCGTCTAACCAGGTTTTTAATTCCACATCAGTTTTGAACGAAACTTCACGCAAATTGTTGGAGAGCGACCGGAACAGATGGAAATCCGATTGAGCCAAATCAGGCAAATATGGAGGATGCGGCAGGATTTTCCAATTAAACGTTTGGATGGCGTCTTTTGTCATATGGGCAATGTGAGGATGAGCATTGTCGTGTTGCAAAAGGACTCCATAACGTCGATGAGGTCGCTTTTCACGAATAGCTTCGACGAGCCGATACATTTGTTGAACGTAGAGTAGTGTATTGACAATATCGTTGTTCGCAAGGAGCTCATGAAAGAATAATGCTTTCACAATCCCACGACACAAATAGCATCGTCTTTCGTGGATAAAGTCCTTGCTTTAATCACGGAATTTGTAAATTTATTTGGGCTAAGCCATTGTTTTCGATGGTTCATGTTGACATAAACACACGCCAGTGATGATGTGGTAAAGAAATATGTCCTTATATTCACGAGTAGCCTTGTGACGAGCAAGCAAACCTGCGGAAATCGTGGAGCGGTGAAGTTTGTTGCTTTTGCTCAAAGCGTGTGGAACCCATGCACCGAGCCTTTGAACTTCCCCAATCGAATGAAGGTGATTCACTACAGTTTTCTGATCGCACCCCAATTGTACAGCCAATTCTCTAGTGGATTGACGAGGATTTTCATGGAGAAGGTCGTTCAATCGATCCTTATCCAACTTAATGGGGCGACCAGAATGTTCTTCGTCATTAAGATTAAAATTACCGTTTTTGAAACGTGAAAACAACCATTGAGCTGTCCTTTCTGATAAAGCATTTCCTCCGCACACAGCACAAATATCGCGACGGGCTTCGGCTGCGTTTGCATTGTTCCCGTCTCGATTGAAAATGAATAACAACAAGTGTCGAAAATGCGCCTTTCTTTCAACTTGACATTGCATTTTGAGGGTACAGAACAAAAATTAAATTAACACAACTTTCAAATAAACCGCAATGACTTATTAGTCAACTTCAAGACATAGCCTAAGCAAAAGCATAATAGTTTACGCAGTTAAGAGACGTAGCCTAACTTTTGCAAATTTTGCTCTCATTATTTATTATTGTTTCTTAATATGTGCACAAATCACGTCAACAAAACTTAAATCGACACAACATTAAAAAAACGCAAGAACTTATTCCTCAACCTAATACAAAACAATTACTATAAATTCATGTACGTGAATAACAAGAACATTTGAAGCATTGCAATACGACTTTATCGTTGCAACGGCAGCTATATTTACGTTAGTATCCATCCTACGGTATGATATACTAAATCACTACTGCACTATATTATATAATCTTCATGTGCTATCAAGTAGGTTTGTAATATATTTAAATGTTGTTAGTTTCGAACCAAAATAATGGAAAAGAAATTGTTTCTTTTTTAAAAACAAGGTCTGTTTAACAAAAGTCGCGTGCTCTCACTTATTCTGATTTATGACGTTGTGACCTTCAAAACTTTCAATAATTATCAGACTACTCTTGAAAAGACCTTGTCAGTTATATCAGCCGAAAGAGAATGTAAAACAACATAAGGATTTCAAATTTCGTTAAAATCGGCCGGAAAGTTATGATGTTATTGCCAAATAATTCCCTGGCTAACTTGGGAGGACTCTGGCAATTAGATCATTCCAAGGGAATGTAAAACAACATATGAGTTTCAAATTTCGTTTAAATCGGCTGAATAGTTACAATGTTATTTCCTAAACGATAAAAGCAAAACGGGGACCGAGCGACCGACAGACATAGTGAGATATAGGGTCGCAAAAAACTCTTAGAAAAGTACAATGGCTACTATCCGACCGAACGAACTACGGAACGACATAGATACTTATAGAGTCGCGTGAACCTAACTAACAAGCTCCTCAATTTAATTTAAGATTAACTAGTGCACAAAACTTTATTAAAACTGAACCCTAGCTCTTTTGACGTTATTGCATCTGGTATCGAGCGATGCGAGATCTGGTACCATAAGTAAAGAAAGCCAACTAAATGGCAGACGGTGCAATTTGTACCTTTAAACTGACCAAATCTCTCTCGTACCAAAACATTCTTTCTCCAAAGTTTATTTGCATTTTGTTTTTACTTTTACCTTTTCACTAGTTTTGTTTATGTTTTGAGGGAAGAGATAATTCGCATGTTTTCTAGCTTGGCTATACATCGCGGTGGGTGATGGACTTGCTTGTTTAATTTGTATAATTTTGTGCTTTCCGACCATTGAGGTTATTCTCCAATGGTATTGCAGCATTAATTAATCCTTGTGCTTTAGGCAAGTCCTGCCGCCAAATGTAGAAGTAGGCGTCGAATGCAAAGGTAGACTTTAATTGGAGCGGCTCTTCAAGGAGGAAAGAGAGACAACATTTGATCTTGAAATGCTGGGTGGGTGTTTAGAGGAACGTGGGGTAAATTATGGAGGGTGAGATGGAGATACATCTTGAGGCAGGCATTGTTTTAGAGTCGTCCTAGCGTAAAGATGAGCTGTTATGACTTGGAGCAACTAAACTCTGCCTTTCGACAAGCTGGTTGTATTTCCTCCATATTGGGGGACTCTAGCCTGTCTCATGCTTGGGTTGGAATGTGTTGACAAGGGAAGGTTGCTTCGCCTGTAACAAGTTGGTAAAGATCGTTTTTTTCTCTCTCTCAGTATTACCAGAGTCACATGGGCATGCTGTATGCGTCTGTGCATATCGTGTGGGAAAAAATGGGGCCAAGACTATCCAATATATTCCATTGTATTTGGATATTTTTATCTTGTGTTGAATAAAGCAATTTAAAGGTCTTCCACCTCATCTAATATTATTGAAACTTTTTCAAGAGAATGAATATTTTAGGCTTATATGTTTAAAGATTGAAGTCTAATGGAGATAATAGCAAATTTTGACAGGAATGAAGAGGAAAGAACTGTTTTAACAAATAGTGTTCATTTAATAATTTGAGCTTATTTGCAATATTGTTAAAGTTTTTATCTGACGCGGCGAGAATTTCCCGGATCATTTTATATCGCATTAACTTTTCCTTCTTAAATAACTATTCTTATCCCATGTGTTATAAGCGGCCACTTACGGAAACCTTTTCACCTGCCTCCAAACCCTCACTTTCTGTTCCTGCCCAGGACTCAAATGAGTCTGGTATCATCAACTGCACAACCTCGACTTTACCCAAGTGCAATTTTAAAAACTACATAAGATATCATTTGAATAGAGTACAGACAATATTGACGTGATCAGCTTAAATATAGAGTAAGTTGATTTTTCCGCTGGGAATGGAAGATAAGGTATGGGAAAGGGAGATAGAAACTATTTGTGTATCAGAAAAAGAACAGAAGAATCAATTAAACATGAACAGATAAGTAGCAAATAACAAATACAAGTAAAAAAAAAATAGTAAATTGTTGATTCGAAAAACTGACCACAATGTGTCCAAATTAACTTTGGCCATTTTCTATTCACCGATACAACAGGGCAATAAAATTCAAAATGTTTCATGCTTTTGGAATCAATTGATGTAAGCCTAGGGTAAATCACCTGAATGAATACAAATATGAAATTAGTTTATCTGTATTACGTATAGCTTTTGAGAGCTAAGCCAATTTATTTTAGGCCATTTATAGTCTTTCTCATTCTCAGTCAATATTTACTTAATATCTGACTCATTTTTTCTGATGTATTGCTTGACATACATCACATTCTCTCTTGATGTGGCATGACTAATGATTACGCTGGCCTTTATTGTTGCAGGTAGATTGTAGTAATTGTAATACTCTCACTCAAGTTAAGCTTTCTTTGATTTTTGAAAGGGAGTCTCAGTGGTTTGTTTACACTCAAAACTCTGAAACAAACTTTCACTAAAAACGTTCGAATCAACTAATGGATCCAATCCAAATGCTCACTGCTAGATAATGACAAGCATTAGGCCACTAATGTAGATTTTCAGCCATGGGCGGATGGCAAATGGGTTTCCGGCTTGCCATTTACCATAGCAAGGATTTAGCGAGAAGCAAAGGACCACAAAAAATGAGTGTAAATATTAGCTATGCAACATATTGGGCCATTTAGTAAAGACGCGAGGTTGAATCAAGTATTGCAACTTGACATTCGCAATTTCACCTGAGGAACACAGTAATGAACTTTCGGTTGCAAGATCAAAATGAATAAAGTAAAAAATCCGAACCTGGAAGCCAAGTTGGTGGTGAATACACTTATGAGTCCAAAATCACAGAATTACAACTGCTCAGCCATGAAGATTTACATGATCTAATTAGGAACCTTGATATACTGAAAGTAAAAGGTGAGCTTCTTGCATCACAGCTAAAACAAGCAAATTTATTGCAGCATGGTATGTAGATCACTAATATCCGTAACAAAGAAGTAAAACTGTCATTATTCTATTGAATGGATGGTCAAATTCGTTTTTGTGACACGGCTCATACTCTAATGACAGACCTTTGCAAGATACCTCTAAACATACGAGGAGAATGGAGGCTTCTCATATATTCCAACAAAATATAATTTGAAATTCGTTCTTCGGCACAATGCCAACCAGCTCTAGTTTGTTCCTAGCACATATGCAAATAACAACTATGAAGCCTACCAATGGCGTATATACGCCAGGAAGAACTGAAACTCAGTAGCCTAACACTTGGTCGTAAAAAGGCTTATTCGAAGAATATTTGCTTCCTCTGATTTTGGAATAGTAGAGCCGATAAAATGCCCTCCATTCAAGTGAATGGCTACAAAACCTGAAAATACACTAAGTATATTCAACTGCATTCAAAAGCAGCTATTTGATCCAGGGAAGATCTTTCTACAATCACTAAATCTGTATCTAGGCCTTGTATATAATTGTATCAAGTCAATGACCTCTGCCAATCCTGGTTTACAATACCTGATAGAGAATTTCAAAGGTGTAATAACTGAAGCAAAATTAATAGGAGGTTTATTGAATAGTACTGAAGTTCTTTATCTCATTGAGGACCATAAATTCTTAGAAACACTAAATTAGAGTGAAAAGAATTCTTGACGTGCATTCGTTGATGTCATACGTAACAACCTGGGCACTCATTGGATAAACAACTACGAAGACATCGTGTACCGCATGCTGTATAGTTCCAAAACTCTTGGAGCTATAGATGTCTCTGAAGTTACACTTCTTTCACTCGCAACTGGACTCGCATGTTGTACAGCTACCAAGCTCTTGGAGCTATAGATGTTCCTGAAGTTACACTTCTTTCACTCGCAACTGGACCTTTTTCCATAAAACCTCGGAATTGTTAGCGACAAACAAGGAAGAAGATTCCATCAGGACATTAAAAGATTGAATAACGTTTTCAAGGCCGCCTCAGAACCAACATAATGGATGATTACTGCTGGGCGCTAACGCTTAAAACTGAGGAAAATCACAGCCGTAAAAGCAAACTGCCGAAATACTTTTGATTGAAATAGCTTCAAATTAGTTTGAGATCGATGTCAAATATAGTAAATTTCTTCATTTTTTAGCTGTTGATGTCCAAAATAAGTGTTTCATACACTTAAATGTTTATTTTGACAGGTATACAGGGTAAAACTTTAATAAACACAATAATGACAATGATAAGTAAATCTATAAACCTGTATGTACGTGATGGAGAAAAACTGATGTCAGATTCAAAACTAGCTTTATTGAATTTGCCCGTGTAATTAATTCATTATTAATCAATCTTATACTTTGTAAATAAATTGCAAATATGAATCTTTTATTTCCCGACTTTAACCATTTACCTGATAAGAGAATCATTTCACTGTCCTCAATTCAATTCATAGAGGTAATTTGACGTTATAAAATTAGTGCCAGAGCTGGCTCATTACACTTTGTATAAATAACATTTCAAGATAATTGATGCTTACATTACCTTTACTGATGAAAATTAATTAAATTCTGGATATTTGCAACATTTTTTAAAAGTCTGTGAAGTGGCATTGAGTAATTGAACAAAGAGTTTCTGACTAAAGCCCGTCTTTTAATGAAATAAGTTCAGACCAACGATTATAATTATGTTCTCACCAAATGTCATTAAATTAAAATTTACAAGATTTTTTTCTAGTTTATGATCAACATTTGGAGGAATAAATAATTTGATATAGTGAAATACGCTCAATTCTGTATTTCCAAGCACATCTTCATTGATAATCATTTATTCTGGGGATATCTAAGGTCTGTAAACTTTTAATTAGTGAGAATATCACTTGAATGGATGATTTCAATCTCATTTCGAGAATGGCATTGAATCCTACTCCTATATGAATATAAAACTTGATGGAAAAGATCTACAAGTTTAATTAATATTTCTATTTCAAGGGCACTAAGAACGTAATTTTTTGGAACCGACTTAGACTGGGAATTCAAGTAAATTTTTCCTCAAAATTAATGCATAAATCAAGTTGACTGGATATTTATTATATATATTTTCAGGAAAGAATTAGTTCTTCACTTTCATTTCTTTAACAAGGTTAACGGAGAACGTTTTCGAACTTTCAAGAATGGATATTAATCACACCTGAGCTAATGATGCTGCCGGCTATTAATATGTAGGTTGCACACTGGCATCAGCAACTATTTCGCGAGAAATAGGCCAAGATTTATTTCAAGCAGTTTATCTTACAATAATTCGGTTGCCAGAGTTCAGCGAGATAGTTAGAGAAAGAAAGAAAATTACAAAATTACGGAGTAGGGAAGACTCTAATAGTAAGTCAAGGCCGAACCAAGAATGAAAAGGAGGAAAAAGGAGGTTTGAGGGTACGTAAAGGAAAGAGGAAAAAATGATATAAAGAGACACAAACAGTGGTAAACTGACTGAAAAATAGATAGACAAATAATCAAAGATAGATGCATGTTCAGAATGAAATTGACAGACAGATGAACAGAAGGTAATGACTGGTAAAATTGCTGGTTCTCCTTTCTCACGACGTAGATCTATTGGTGCTTTTCTTTTTTGGTTCCTCAAAGAGATTCATCAAGAAGACCAATCAGTGGGAGTTAAACATCATATGAGAGAATACGCCACCATTCCCCCGTTTGAGTAGTGGGTTCTTTGAAATGCTTACTCTAATGATATCCATGTCTATAGTTTTGTTTTAGCGTATCTGTAAAAAGCCTATAACCGGCCAATCGCTAACCATTCGGATCCCATCCACATCTTCTGTGAGACGTGGATGGTGCCTGAGTGGATAGCGTGGTGGCTGAAAAGGAAAGAGCGTTCGATAGAAAAGGTTCGAACTCCACCTATTATTTTACTTTCTTTAACGGGTAAAATAGTTAATATAATTTTAGTTCGTTTGTCAACTCTCTCTCTTTTTCTGCTTTCATAATCTATGTATGATCCTTGCTTGGGTTTATAATAAAAAATGAAATCCCTTGTGTAAAATCCTTCCATTTTTCTCTGGGTGTCACGTGTAATCGATTTCCATTTTATTAATCGCCGAAATAGAAATATAATTTACTGTTCAACAAAAGAAAACTATTTCATGGTTCTGAAATGAAATGGTCCGATTCATGGGTAATCGAAAGTGCTGAACTCAAATATGGAATCAGTAAAGACGTTTGGGCGTCGGGTTCTGAGAACCAGTATATTGGTGTATTTAGCTTGCAGGATTTTGTTACATCGATTAAATTTGTGTATTGTTTCAATATATTTCGTATTTTTGTTGCAGATTGATTAATTATATTTTCCACTTTAAAAAAATCGATTCTTTTTAGAGTGATAAAAGATGGAACGTCGCAAATGTGTAAAGGATCATGACCGTTTTCGTTACATTTGTGGAGCCTCTACACCAAAATGCTTCAAGAAACCAATCACGAAAGTTGTTCGATTGAGGTACTAAAGTGACTTTAAATACTAGTAATATAGGTCTTAATATGGCACCCTTTAAAACCTCGAAGTCTTCGCAGGGCGCCTTTCCATCCACTAAGGAAAGGCTTGACAGATGAGGTGAGTTTTTAAAGTCTGATTGAAAGCGGCATTCGGAGAATATGAGTGAATACCAGTAGGCAGACCATTCAACACAATATGGGCAAATGCAGAGAAGACACGATGAACCACCAGGCAGAGACTAGTGAGAAGAACCAAAAGTAAGAGGGCATATCACAAACAAAGTAGTATAATTTTGTCTGGACACAGATAGTTGCGGTGCATAGGATTCTAAATGAGAGAAATTCGAAATTTAACGTGCAGCCAGTGCAGTCCATGGAGCACAAGTGTGGCACGAGAGAACCGTCTTCGACGGATGAGAACTCGAAATGCACAGTTCTGGACAAGATGAAGGAGACAACTGGTAGTGTTTGTGGCTCAAGTGTGAAGACAGTTACAATAATCAGGGCAGAAGATAACAAAGTCATGAAAGATAACGCGAAACAATTTTGACAAAGGTGAACTGGATAAGACTGAGGTTATTAAGAAATACTTAGATAATTTGCTGACAATAGGAAATGCGATTTGAAATCGTATTGACTGTCAAAGGTGGCCTTGGATGCCACAACTAAAGCGGGTAATGGGGTTTCTGGGGTGTACTGTGTTCCAGATGAACTTAGGGGGGTTATTATGAGGGAGATTCTTGAGGTATCCCCCTTTCTTTGGGGAAAAAGGTTTCTGAGGATACCCAACTTTCTTAGGGGACGAGGGCTTGTTCTTGTTTTCCTCTATCGGATATAACCGGTGGTTTGACGAGTGTAAATCGGATTCGGACAAACAATCGTCAAAGGACTCGGCTCTCCTATCCTTGAGAAAGGCCCTTAATTCTGGATGCAGGGTGCATAACAGCTGGTCCTTAAGTAAGAAGTCGATTAGTGAGTCGAAATCGTTTCTCACTTTGGCTGAATCCAACCAAAATTGGAGGTGCCTCTTGAGGTTAAGCCAAACTGCCGGTAGGCTTATCCTGTCTAAATCCTAACCTGCCTGAATTTCATTCGATAATCTTCAGGATTTAGGTTAATTGCTCACAGTAGTTCTGCTTTGAGGGTAGAGTAGTCTACTGAAGCTTCTGAGAAAGGGATACCCATATATCTTGTACGCGTGTACTAAGAAGGGGGAGTAGTCCGGCTATACTGTTTGTTTTAACATCCCAGTGGTTCACTTCAAAAAAAATTTCAAAGTTCGAGAGATACGCTTATAGGTCGTTCTCGTCCCTGTAGACTGGAAGCTTCATAGTTGAGGCCTGAGATGTCCCAGGCCTTGACTCCACGGATTGCACTTCCAGTTAGTCCTTGCTCAAGGCTCTCTAGTATTCTCGTATCTTTTCCCTCTCTTCTGCCTTCCTTTGAGCTTCTTCTCTCTTTACTTCCGCTTCCAGCTGTATTCTTCTCTCTTCTCTTGCCTTTGAGCTTCTTCTCTCTTTATTTCCGCTGTTATCTGTATTCTTCTCACTTCTGCTTCTCTTTTCACTTTTGTTTATTCTCTCATTACTTCCCTTTCCTTCCTTTCTTTATCTTGCGCGTAGGCAATGGGTTCTTTGTCCGTTAGTCCAAGAATTTGACCTTGTTTGTGGAATATTACAAACGAAGGCATTCTGGCTATGTTCGTCGAAACCTAACCCATGTAACGAACGTTACGTATGCAACTTGTAGTCACTTAGCCTTTCCTACCATAACCTTACCTTTCACTGAATCTTTGAATTGAATTATCCGTGTCCAAAAAACAAAACAAAACACAACAAAACACCCTTCGTTAAATTAACTTTCCTACTTGTCCGCTGAATCTTTAAGACCTATTTGATTTATCCTTATTTAAATTTTCCTCGAACGGGTTGGCATTTATTTGTTCTCAGCAAGGGCTTTTAACTATATCCTACACTTGGGTTCTTCTAAAGTAACCTCACGCCTGACACCCCTTAAATATGTTGTGGGTTAGCCGAGATTATAATGATTTTATTTATTATGATTAATAAAAATGAGTCGTACGTTGGTACTTCCAGTGATCGCTTCATGATCGGTCACTAAGAGCACTTTTCTCAATCTTACCGCTATTGAATAAATAAAAGGATGGTTCTTCCTTTAATATACCAAATACTGCTAACGCAATTCATTCAAGGATAATTTATAAACTTCCTCCAAAAATAGAAATTAACGAACATTAAGCAAATCAAACAAAAATAACTATATACACGTACAAGATACAAATCAGAAAAATGGATTTTAATCCTGCTATAAAAACTTGGTACTTGGTTTCTTTACGGGAGAACAATTTACTTTGAAACAACTTCATATTCAAGATATACAAATAATCTACGTTAAACACATGGGGACATGAAAATAGGATTATTTACTTACATAAGGTAGTGGTGATTACTCAAAGAATCCACGCAAAATACCTTCGTTTAAGCTAGTCCAGGAAGGCGTTGTGAGAGTAGTTTGCTGGTTTCTCACTAGATGGCGTTACTTCGAAAGAGAGGTGGACGAGTGACCTCACACGGAATTTCGAGTTGGCGTAAGAGAATCAAAACAAAGACACCGATGAGGCGGTTGGTTTTCGAACATTTATGACCTTGAAAAGGTTTTCTTCAGACGAGGGTGGAATATGTTTGTATGCTTTACTAGCGATTTTGGTCTCGCTTATAGAGTTTCTCTTTTGGATGAGAAATCTATCTAGTTTGGGGTTTTCAAACCCAGATAGAGTAAGATCAATAGACGATCTTTGATACTCGAACTGTGCCAAGGGTACTTGAAGATTAGATGACTTGACGATCATTAGTACTCGATCTCTGCGAGGGTACTTAGAACAATCTGGTATTGCCCAAGAAAATGAAAGTCATTATTAACTTGCTGGGGTAACTCTATCCCCGCAAGTTTTTCTCGATCTCTTAACATAAACCAAAAAGTCTTCATTTTCTCCTGACGAATTATTTTATACTAGACTTACTCCCCTGTGGTAAAGGGGAGGGGGGCTGATGGGGGGGAGAAAGGGAAGACCCGATGGTGTCCTGGCTTTTAAGCGTTGGTTCTTTCTCTACCTAGACCTTTTAAACATATGAAAAATAGATCTCCTGTTGAGTCGACAGAAGTGGTTATAAATTCAGCCGGGCTTGGCCTCTTGGAGCTCTGGTTGAGGGTAATACGAGATCGACAGTTTGCATTTTTTAATGGATTGTTTATAAGTACACCCTCGAAGGGCCTGCCTTTTGAGCTGATGTCAGCAATAACTGTCTCCTAAATTTACCATTTTTATCCTTCTTGTATGTTACCGGAGACCAGTTAGAGGGGCTCAGAGAAACCCAGGTGGGCTTTGTTTTTCCTTAATTATTTTCTTCGCCATGAGGAAGAACTCGATATATATATAAATATATATATATATATATATATATATATATATATATATATATATATATATATATACTCGAAATTTCTTAACTGATATATCTCTATATTCCTCTACCCTTATGATGATCCTGGAGTGGTGGGGGGTGCTTGTGTTCTACGCCAAGAGCCCAACTAAAATACATTCACTACCGAGAATAGACCGGTATGTAGAACGCACTTTTCCCATCACTTTTATCATATCTTTATTATGTTCATCGTGCGCCTTATTACAAATTCTCAGAAACGATTCTACAAAATACAAAAAAAAACACAATTAGAGATACCCTTATACATATAAATCACAAAAACTACTTACACAAAAAAAAACAGAACAATTTTGGTCTCGAGACAAATAGTGGCTTAATTAGTTCTAGACGGGGTTTCGGCTCAAGCAGTCAGCATACAATTCAAAGAGCCTTTTATGTAAGCTATATTAAATTAGTATTGCATTAATAACATACTTCATCTCGTGAGTCGTCCATTTTTACTTTTGTTTGGACTTAAATACATCAAGGGACGGTGATCGATTCCACGTTAAACTCCTGCCCAATTAAATAAAATTGCAACTTTTGTATTCCCTCAAATATGGCTAATGCTTCCTGTACTACCGTTGCATACTTTCTTTCCCGCATCGCAAGATTTCGGCTGGCACAAACTATGGGGAATGGGGTGCCATCATCTTCGTATAGCAGCAAGACACATCTTATGCCTTCTCCACACGCGTCGGTGCGTATTCCAAATTTCTTTAGGGGATTGGGCAGACGTAGGATAGGGGCTGACACTAGTCTTTCTTTCAACCAATCATTAACGTGAGCGGCTATCACCTAAAATTGGGGAACGAATCTTCGGAAGCATGGGGTGGTTCCCAAGAACAAAAGCAAATGCTTCTTGGTTGGGGTAGCGACATCTTAGTTATGGCGTCTACCTTAACCTGTTATGTGGATTGATTATTTTTACCAATTTTTAATCCTAGATGAGAGCTGTCCTCTTAAGCGAAATGGCATTTAGACGGCCCTACAGTTAAGCCGTGCTGGCGAAATCGAATGCGTATAGCGTGAAGAACATGTGGGTCTCCTTCATATGTCTGTGTAGCTAAGTACACGTATTTAACATAGAAGGATACATGCTTCAAACCATCTAAAATTCTTCTTTCTTCTACTTCTATTTCCATCTTTATTTTGCTTTCTTCGGCTTCTATTTCTGCTTTCGCTAGTTATCTTTCCATCTGTATTCTCCTTTCTTCTACTTCTCTTCCTCTATTTATTCTTTTTTCTTCTACTTCTCTTTTCATCTTTATTTTTCTTTCTTCTGCTTCTCTTTCCATCTTTAGTCTAGTTTTTTCGGCTCCTCCTTCCGCTTGCGCTAGTAATCTTCCCATCGATATTATCATTTCTTCTACCTCTCTTCCTATCTATATTCTTCTTTCTTCTATTTCTCTTCCTATCTTTATTCTTCTTTCTTCGGCTTCTCTTTCCATCTGTATTCTACTTTATTCGCTTTGTATCCTTCTTCGCTGCCTTTCCCTCCGGGTTCTGGAGGGTCGGCCCTACTTCCGGCGCCGAATCGAAGACTTGGGAACTCAGCCCTTCGTCCACATGTTTCTCGGGTGAAATAAATGGGTCGAGACTGTCGAACTCGTATTCGCAGGAATCCGGGTGACTACTAGATAAGCCACCGAATTTGGGGAGAGCTGCGCACTCTGGCATGTTAATACAGAGCATAAGCTAATAGGCGCTGCTACTACGTCGGTGCAGGCAGAAAAATACTTCGAATGTATGTGGCATCGGACGACCGAGAACTTGGTTGGTATACCCAGGAAATCCTGGACGACCACGAACTTCTGGTGATGAGGGCTGATAGGGGGAAGCAGATTGTTTAGCAATACAATAAAGGTGCATCCGTATCGCGTAATAAGGTTGAGACCCGGTGACCATTTACGGCCCCAATCTCAAATTTTAGTGCTTCCGGAGAATTTTTGTTGTACACAAAGTTCACCTACTGGTCAGGGGTATTCGATGTGGTTAATGGAGGTGCGGGATAAGGAGGTTGTTCTGGGTCCAGCATTTCCGCAAGGTTATGTACTTGCTGGCTCTAGGGAGACTTAAGCCTCGAATTTTGGATGCAATTATAACTAAGGTGACCTTGGATGCAAATACTAAAGCAAGCAATGGGGTTTATGAGGTGTACTGTTTTTCTAACGAACTTAGAAGGGTTATTATTAGGGGGTTTCTGGGAAAATCCCCCTTTATTTGAGGAAAAGGGTTTCTGAGGATACCCACCTTTGTTAGGGGACGAGGGCTTGTTCTTGTTTTCCTCTATCGGATATAACCGGTGGTTTGACGAGTGTAAATCGGATTCGGACAAACAATCGTCAAAGGACTCGGCTCTCCTATCCTTGACAAAGGCCCTTAATTCTGGATGTAGGTTGCATAACAGCTGGTCCTTCGGTATGAAGTCGACAAGTGAGTCGAAATCGTTTCTCACTTTGGCTAAATACAACCAAAATTGGGGGTGCCTCTTGAGGTTAACCCAAACTGCCGTTAGATTGGCCCGTCTAAATCTTAGCCTGCCTGAATTTCATTCAATAATCTTCAGGATTTAGGTTAATTGCTCCCAGTAGTTCTGCTTTGAGGGTAGAGTAGTCTACTGAAGCTTCTGAGGGAAGGGATACCAATATATCTCTTACGCAAGTACTAAGAAGGGGGAAGTAGTCCGGCTATACCGTCTGTTTCGATATCCCAGTGGTTCACTTCAAAAATCTTTTCGGAGTGCGAGAGATACGCTTATAGGTCGTTCTCGTTTGTGTTGGCTGGAAGCTTCATAATTGGGGCCTGAGATGTCTCAGGCCTTGACCCCACGTACTACACACCACTTGGTCCTTGCTCAAGGCTATCTCGTGTTCTCATATATTTTCCCTCTCTTCTGTCTTCCTTTGAAATTCTTCTCTTTTTGCTTTCGCTTTTATTTATATCATTCTCTCTTCTCCTTCCATTGAGCTTCTTATTTCTTTATTTCCGCTTTCATCTTTATCCTTCTCATTTCTGCCTCGCTTTTCGCTTGTGCTTCTTCTCTCCTTACTTCTCTTTCCTTCCTTTCTTTATCTTGGCCGTAAGCAATGAGTTCTTTGTCCGTTAGTTCAAGAATTTAATCTTGTTTGTGGAATATTACAAACGAAGGCATTCTGGCTATGTTCGTCGAAACCTCCCCCATGTAACGAACGTTACGTATGCAACCTGTAGTCACTTAGCCTTTCCTACCCTAATATTACCTTTCACTGAATCTTTTAATTGAATTATCCGTGTCCAAAAAACAAAACAAAACACAACAAAACACCCTTCGTTAAATTAACTTTCCTACTTGTCTAAATACATTCCGCTGAATCTTTAAGACCTATTTGATTTATCTTTATTTATCCTTATCATCCTTATTTTAATTTTCCTTGAACGTGTTGGCATTTATTTGTTCCAGGCAATCGCTTTTAACTATATCTTTCACTTGGGTTTTTCTGAATTAACCCCCAAACCTGACACCAATTAAATATGTAGTGTGTTAGCCAAGATTATAATGTTTTTTATTTATTATGATTAATAAAATTGAGTCGTACGTTCGTTCTTCCACTGAAAACTTCAGGATCGGTTACTAAGAGCGCTTTTCTTAATCTTTACTCTATTTAATGAATAAAAGGGGAGTCCTTTCTTTAATATACCAAATACTGCCAACGCAATTCGTTTAAGGATAATTTATAAACTTCAACCAAAAATAGACTTTAACGAACATTAAGCAAGTCAAACAAAATTACTATATACACCTACAAGATAAAAATCAGAAAAATAAATTTTAATCCTGCTTTCAATAATCGGTACTTTGTGTCTTTACGGAAGAACAATTTACTTTAAACAACTTCGTATTCAAGATATACAAATAATCTACTTTAAACGCACGGGGACATGCAAATAGGGTTATTTAATTACATAAGGTAATGGTGATTACTCATAGAATCCACGCGAAATACCTTCGTTTAAGCTGGCCAGGGAGGCGTTGTGAGAGTAGTTTGCTGGTTTCTCACTAGATGGCATTACTTCGAAAGATATGTGGACGAGCGCCCTTACACGGAATTTCGAGTTGGCGTACGAGAATCAAAACAAAGGCACCGATGAGGCAGTTAGTTTTCGAACGTGCATGGCCATGAAAAAGTTTTCTTCAGACGTTGGTGGAATATGTTTGTATGATTTTCTAGCTATTTGGGTTTTGTTTATAGAGTTTCTCTTTTGGATGAGAAATCTATCTAGTTTAAGGTTGTCAAACCCAGATAGAGCAAGATCAATAGACGATCATTGGTAGTTGAACTGTGCCGAGGGTACTTGTAGATTAGATGACTGGGCTATCATTAGTACTCGAACTGTGCCCTGAGGGCACTTGGAACAATCTGGTATTGCCCAAGAAAATGAAAGTCATTATTAACTTGCTGGGGAACTCTATCCCGGTAAGTTCTTCTTGATCTCTTAACGAAATCCAAATTCTTCATTTTCTCCAGACGAACCGATTTATACCCGAGTTACTCTCGCGTTGTAAAGGGGAGCGGGGGTAGCAACGAAACACCCAAGGGTTTCCTGGCTTTTGAGCGTCTGTTTTTTCTCTATCTCAACCATTTAAACTTATAAAAAATAGATCTCCTGTTGAGTTGACAGAAGTGGTTATAAATTCAGCAGAGCTTGGCGTCTTCTAGCTTTTGGAGAGGGTAATACGAGATCAACAGTTTGCATTTTTTAATCGATTGTTTATAAGTACACACTCGAATGGCTTGCGTTTTGAGCTGAGCTCAGTAATGACTGTCTCCTAAATTTACCATTTTATTCGTTTTCTATGTTACCGGAGGCCGGTTAGAGGGGCTCAGAGAATCCCATGTAGGCTTTGTTTTTCTTTCATTATTTCTCTTCGCCAAGAGGAAGAACTTGTTACATATATACACTCGTAATTCCTTAACTGGTTTATCTCTACACTCAACTTTTTTATGTTCGGTGACTAATTCCCATATGAGAGCCAAACCTCTCCCGGAGTGAGCGGTTATTGCTGCCTATATATGTTCCGCACAGACAATGCGGAGAACTGAATTGGTAAAATCAACACCGCTCAACTCACGAGGAAGTTTATCTTTGGGAGATAAAAAAAGGAGAAATTGTGTTGTTATTAAAAATGTGATCTACTAAATCGTGAAAGATACGCAGATTACAAAAATTTAAGTAAAAGTCCCATACTTAAAGTAAATCAAAGTAAAGGTTCCATAATGTTGAGTAAATAATATTTTGTATCTTTTGAAACGTAATATAGGCGGTCTGTGGGCCTCTTTGTGACAGAAAGTTGTTAGTTTATTTTTCCTTTAAAGATGGGGGGAGCTGCTATTAAACAAGGACCAAAAGTAGCGTGCTCTCACCTATATTGATTTATGTCGTTACGAAATTCAAAACTTTTAATAATTCACGGAGTAACCTTAGGAGTACCTTGGCAATTATATCATTCGAATGGAATGTAAAACAACATAAGGATCTAAAATTTCGTAAGTTTCGGCCAATAGTTATGAAGTTATTGCATAAATTGTTTCCAGGATAACCTTGGAAAGACTTTGGTAATTATACGATTCAAAATAAAATATAAAACATTATAATGGTTTCAAATTTCGTTAGAATCGGCCGAATAGCTATGATGTTATTGCCAAATAATTCCCCGGGTAACCTTGGGAAGACTTTGGCAAATATATCATTCGAAAGTGAATGTAAAACAATTTAAGGATCTCAAAGTTCGTTATTATCTGCCGAATAGTTATGATGTTTTAGCAAAAACAAAATAATTCCATGGCTATCCTTGAGTCATGGTGGTGATGGTGTTGGTGTTTCTGTTGTAGGTGGTGGTAATGTAGGTGGTAGTGATGTAAGTGTTGATGGTGATGATGTAGGCGGTGGTGTTGTAGGTGGCGGTGTTGTAGGTGGCGGTGGTGTAGGCGGTCCAGGTTGTGTAGGTGGTGGTTCTGTAGTTGTTGGGATTGTAGGTGGTTTAGGTTAGTTAGGTGGTGGCGATGTAACCGGTGCAGGTGGCTCTGGTTCATGTGATAATGGCTTAGGCGTTGGTGGTGTAGGTAGTATAGGTGGTGTATGTATTTTAGGTGTTGTTTGTGTAGGTGGTGGAAGTATAGGTGTCGGTGGTGTATATGGTGATGGTGTAGATGGTGCAGCTGGAACTGTTTTAAGTGGAAGTGCTAGTAGTGGTGATGTAGCTGGCAGTGGAGTTGTAGGTAATGGTGTTGTTGTAGGTGGTGATAGTATAAGAAAAGGGGTGTATATTGTGTAGGTGGTAGTTATGCTGGTGTAGATGGTGATAGTGGTTTAGATGGTAAAGGTGATGGTCTTTTAGGTGATTGTGGTGTAGGTGGTGGCCGTGTAGGTGCTAATGGTTGTAGTGGTGGTGCAGTCGGTGCTGGTGAAGGTAGCGTAGGTGGTGTATGTTGTGTAAGTGGTGGTGGTTTAGGTTGTGTAGGTAGTGGTGGTGTAGTTGGTGCTGGTAGTGTAGGTGGTATTTGTAGTGTATCCGGTGGTGGTGTAGCTGTCGATGGCTTAGCGTCTGGTGGTTTATGTGGTGGTGGTGTAGTTGGTGTAGGCGTTGGTGCTGTAAGTGGTGGTAGTGTAGCTTGTGGTGTAGGCGGTGGTATTGCAGGTGGCGCTAGTGCATGTGGCGGTGGTGTTGGTGGCCGTTGTAAAGGTGGTGCTGGTGGAGGTTTAGGTGTTGGGGGGGGGGTAAAGTTGGTGTTGGTGTAGGTGGTGGAGATGTAGGTGGTGGGGGATGTAGGTGTACCTGGTGGTGGTGTAGGGTGTGGTGGTGTTAATGGTGGGTGGTTTAGGTAGTGGGAGGCGTAAGTGGTGTAAGTGATGGTGGTGTAAGTGGCGGTGGTGTAGGTGCTGTGTGTGCAGCTCCTGAATGTGTAGGTGGTTTCGTTGGTGGTGGTGTAGGTGATAGAGGTTTTATGGTAGGGCAGGTGTTGTAGTTGTTGATAGTTTAGGTGGTGGTGCTGGCTTCGTTGGTGGTGGTGTAGGTGATGATTCGAAAGAGAATCTAAACAATATAAGGGTTTCAAATTTCGTTAGAATCGACCGAATAGTTAAAATGCCATTACTAAAACAGAAAGAGGCAAAACTGGAACCGACCGTCCGACTAACTGACCCACAAAGTGAGATGTTAGTAGCCCACGATTGACTCGCACGCGACTAAGTTTTTTGGGAAGCAAAACTATTTTTGCCTATTTTCAAAAGATAGGGAGATATGGTATCTTCTGTAAAATAGAATGGGAATTGATTGCTAATTCACGTAAGTTTTGTTTGCGATAAATTGAGGTGTAAATCCCGTCCGTTGTTTTCTTAATATTTTAGCGTAAAAATGTCACACATGAATTTGTTTTGACTTCCATACTGAATTTTATGTTTGGGTTGAGTGAATTAATATAGTCCTTGATTCTATTTGATTGGATAATGCCAGTAAAAATGCTGAAACATCGTCACTAGTGCAGCAGTAAAATTTAGGTTCGAATACTTTTTGACCTTCCCGTATCATTTTATATTCCAAGATCGACAGAAAAAAATCTGCAGTTAAAGGGGCAATTGTTCACCCATAGCAACAGTATTTTTTGTTGGTAAATAGTATAAAAAACAGGTCATAGTCGTTATAAAACCGTTCTAAAAGCTTTGTTAAAAGAAGGGTTGTTAATATTTTGAAAGCATTCAAAGGATCAATAGTTTCGTGTGCAGTTACATTCGTGAAAAGAGTACTTATGAACGTCATAACTAAAGATCAGGCTCCACAATGGCAACCTGTTTGAATATATATATATATATATATATATATATATATATATATATATATATATATATATATATATATATAAATTTAGCATATTAAAACAAATTTTTAGAATTTATTATATTATTCATAAATATTTATTATGTGTATTTTTCTATGTTTGTTTGATTTAGTACTTTACTAATTAGTAAATGGTTGGTTTTGAAATCAGACGTTAATCAACTTTTCTTGTTTCAGAATAAATTTAACAACACTATTTTGTATTCAATTCCGTTCTAAGTAAGTAAAATGACTAAAACTAAAGAGCTTACAACGCAGAGAACACAAATCCAACTTCTACACCAACACATATTATCATCTATACAAATGACAACCCATAGCTTTCAGAAAAATGAAAACACATCTGCACTATGTTTTACACTAATCGACGAGGCCATTCTCGTTTCCAAACAGGGACGACAAGATAGAGAAGAATGACAAGTGACTGATAATGACGAATTCTTTGAAGAAACAGACGACACTCTACTGCGGGTGGGATGACTACATGAAAAATATAACTATATATATGCACACCATATCGAAACTATACGGCTCCTGTAATACGTACATAATACCACCACAAAAAAATACTTTAGGCCAAATTCTACAAGAATCTACACTTTCACGTACACCAGAAGAGTGCACAGACAAAATCCAATCACATAAACAAAGTTCTCGGCACAAGATGCAGCTAGACATATACAATATATTAGTTTGACCACTTCTCAGATACGCGCCAAACACAATCATAGCTGCTAGTCACGCATGCCAGAGAAAGGCACAAATAATAACGAACTAAACGCTACACGATAAAAATAATATTACTGCACTAAATGTATCTACGCACAGATACACAACACGAGAAATATGCAATTAGGAAGAGACCACACATACATAAATGTACATGAGTAGATACCTATCAGCCAACGATTACCAATAACCAACACCAAATAAAACCATCCGGAGTTTCGGGTTTTGTTTTTATATCACGTCCCGTCCATTGCCCCTGCCAGTTTTCACTCCAAATTAGCACAAGAACAACCACAATATGCACCGCAACGGTATTTAGCCACTTATCCTATAATTCCAACTATCTCCTCCTTAAATATTTTCTTCACCAATTTCCTATCTCACTTCTCGAGCTCTCTGACTCGCCAGAGTCACCCCTTTACTATTCTTTCTATTTTTATTCCAAATCTGATTCTAGTTGAACCATTGATATTTTGAGCTTTCGCCGCGAAAGAATATCCTTTTTTTGCAACTTAGCATGCAGTGAAAGCCCTCAAAGGATAGATAGATGAAACATTTTAACAACCTAATTGGAGTAAAAAAGCGGGGTTTCGACTTCATTCATTCATTCATCCTTTCCAGTTTGCCATAAAATTATTATGCAGCCTAAACTAATCAATCACTCCTATAATGGCATCTGACAGAGAAAAATGCCAATCAGAACCTAGATCAAACTATCCCCTCACTTGATAAAGTATAATTTGAGGCACTTGGGAAATGAAGCTTGAGTAAAAGCGTAATCTAGAACGTAACGTCGTAAGCCTACTTGAGAAGAGTCGAAGATGCAACATTTGGGGAAGAAATTATGTGTACCCTGGAAGCAGTTACGATATCCATACCACTGAGAGGGCCGATGCCCAAGTGGTGGTGGTTGATTTGACTACCAGCTATCAACAAGTCCGCCTTAACCCTAGAACACGAAACATGTTTCCCTGTCTTGATTCAACTAAACATCGGTGTATCATACCCGATTTGGGAAATTAAAAAAAAGTCATTAATCTTAAATATATATTGAAAAGAAGTTATACACAGTTAATCCTAACATACTTACTTGCTTTAACATGATTATATCTTAATTACTTCCAAATGAGGTTGATAATATCATAAAAAATAAAAAAATAGATTTTTCCTAAAAAAAAAAGTTTTCCACAAAATAAAAACCGATAAAAACAGCGCCGCCAAATTTCCCGAAACTGGTCCTAGCCCTTTTGAAATATGTTGTCTCGACTCCCAGTGTGTTGCTATCACCCAAAGCTCTCGTAGGCTGTAGGGAAGAGAGGTAGAAGGAGGCCTATTTTTAGTATACGAAATTCTACCTTTTTTCCCTATTATTACTTTTAGGCCTAGGAAACTCACTAAATGAATACATAGTTTATATATATACATAGCAACAAATCAAAGGTTTCAGGTATAATTCTGGACCATTATAACTTACTTCAGATCCAAATGTAGTCGGTGGAGGGGCGTGGAGTCTCAAAAAACACTCAATGCACAATCTGTAGGAAAACAGGCTAAAATTAGCTTTTTTTTGGCACAATATTTTCTCCAAATATAACTTTCACAACATTTTCTCCCAAAATAACTCTTTTAGTGCATATTACCATCTCTTGTAAACAAGAAAACAACGATTTATATCAGTAATCCATGAAATTTAGCTTAGACACAGTGACTGCAGATTGGATAATAGTGCATCATGCAGACAGGATGGTGGCAAGTTTGACATCTGAAGCGGGTCTTCCTGTCAGCTTTTGACTGGCACAAGAAGCATCGGACCATGGGCTCCTTCATCTCAGCTGCAGAGGGTCCTCCAGCAGATCTAGTGGAAAGGGAGTTGATGGATCACACCTGAGGAAGAATTTTATTACTAACACGTGCCATTTTTTGTTATTGTAAATTGTTACAAACACTTTTTGAAAATAATATCAACTTGAAATGAGAAAAACAAGAAAATAACACAAAACAAATTACACAAACACAATTCTAGAATCAATAAACTCAGGTGCAGTGAACCCTAAAATATTACAAAGTCACTAAATTTGGGCATAATACACACCCAAAATACTAGGTGTGTATCACTAAATTCGGGTATGATAAACCACGTATATAACAATCACTAAATTTGGGTATACAAGACCCGAAATCCTCATACACTTTTACTCTCAAACTAGGGTATACTGCACCTAAAAACGTGTTTTCCTCGTGGACTCGCGGAGAATCGAAACAAAACACCCTACCCCTAAAGCGTTTCAACAAATCCTGAAGGTACTGTGAGCGACAACGCTCTACCTTAACCGCAAGTTTAAACAAAGCGAATGAAGTCATAAGCATCGGGTATACCAGGCCCATGTTCAGATTCTATGGTTAAGTCATTCGTCAGGAAGACTTTTCATGCTCCATCCACTCCTCCATTAATCATCTTCAACCAGGCAGTATCTACAGCTGGGTGCGGGTTGGAATAATATAATTTAACATAAAATGCTTAATTCTTCGCAGGAAAATAATAGATTATTAAAATATTAAAAGGAACTAAAACAGATAGTTGGCTTCGCACGAACCAACAGGGTCCAGAGAGAGAGAATCTAACTCGGAAATAGATACTCCAGACCATCTACTCAGAAATCGGGCTGATAGTGCTCCGTTTGTAGTCAAAATACCTCGGAAATGTCGTAGAAAAGGACCGAGACCTATGGAAAGTGAAGAAGCACAAAACATTGGCAAATATTGGACTAGAACCTTAAACTCCAACCAACGTGACAACAAAGGGGCCTAGGCAACGAAACATGGGTAAGAGCCCACACGGCCTAGGAGATTAAACACGAAATCAAAGCATTACAGAAAAAGGACGATAAACAGTTATGTCCAAGTGATATTCAAAGCGACGGAAATAGCAAAGACGGCGATTGAACAAGGGTTATAATTGTTCTATACCAAAATTTCATCAGATTAAATAGAACGTAAAATGTTCGTCTCTGTATAGCTGTGCAACAAATGTTATGTCCTATACACGCAAATAACCAATGAATTAACCTTATAATAGATAGGACAAATGTTTAAGTGCAATCACATAAGGTCTCAACTGTGGAAATCCATACCAAACATTACCAATGTCAATCACACCTTCAAAAACAAATAAAAATTAAAAACACGGAAATTAACGAATAATAAAGAAGACTTTCACCTTATTAGCAACAAAAAGAGGAACAACGATATCTGATCATATGCATCGTGCACCAGACTTCGTGAATATCGCTAAGAAGAAGTAAATAAATGCTAAAGCAAAATGGCATAAAACCAGGTTGGTTTTTAGGTATACCCACCCTCAAGCAAACTTTATAAAATCAACATTAAAGTTTACGAAAACCGAACCAATCAACAAATGGAAACCGACCAAGGTAAAACAGAAAGAAATAAAGACACTTTCGAGGATTAAACCGGCGTAGAAGTCAAAACTGAAAACCTAACAATAGAAATAAGTCAAAAACTAGAAAAATAAATTAAGAAAAAGTCCCCAAACTAATCACGCAACAACTAAAGAAATAAAAAGATCACAGTCAACCCAATTCCCAAGACTGTAATCGCAGACTAGAAAACGAAAGTATAAATCTGAATATGACACAGAAGTTGACTAAACGAAGACATACAACGCTTTGAAACAGCATTGATCTTAATCGCTGCCAAAACACTCCACAATTTATCGAACGAACAGACTTTAAAAAATAATTTGGACACACTATGTAGGTCACCAACCAGAAAAAGAAAGTAAAAACACGAAAAGAACAAACATAAAGCACATATATAACAGAAGAAAATATATATACTAACTTGTACAAGTACGAGAATTAATATATTTAAAGTTAAATGCTAATGGAGGAAAGATAAGCAAATTACATACTTCAATGATATTAGAAATGAGAATCCAGACATCATTACATATATTAACAGAAGTATGAGTAAACTTAGCACAAGGAACGATAAAAACTCCTAACTACAGTATTATAGCAACAAGCAATACCCAGAACTGATACTAGGAAGTAATTAATGTTAGTTATAAAGTAAAGATTGGGATACACATAAATTAAAGATTTGGAACGATCCTACCTATATTGCCCTTAATTAAGGGAAAAATCGCTACCATACACCTTGCACTAGCCAAGCCCTACCAACCCCCAATATACACGTATCTTTCTATCTCCAACTTTATCAAAATCTTTCACCGTCCTCCATCTGAGATAATGTGTGCTGATTTGAACCCAAGGTGGAGAGAAGCATGCTATACAAGCAACACAAATGGCTCCAGGGAAAATCTCAAACTGCTAATGCAGATAAACCTAATTCAGAGGGAAGGACCAGATTTTTCAACATTATATACATATTGATCTTTTCAACTCCTAACATAATCTGACGAAACAGCAATTTCAATTGAATCAGCACACAATACTAGGGCCTTAACTCCATCTGGCCACTTATACCTAATAGCTAAAATAGCTACAACCTCCATCCGAAAATAAAGTCCCTCAGCAAAGACAGATTGGAATCAATATAAGGAATACCTTAGTATGATTGTAATAAAATTCTTAGGCATCCTTAAAAAGAAGAAAGAGAAGAACACATATACGAGGGGCAGTCAACAATTTTTGCAATTCGGATATAAGAAAACTAGATATGAGGAAAAGTGTTTTATTATTTTTCCCTATAACTACCCTCGACTTCAATTCACTTGCGCCACTTGTCCCTGAGGCTGTGAATTCCTGGAAACCATAAATCTCCCGACTGCTGTTCAATCCACTCCTTTACGTCGAGCTGGACATCTTCATCGCCTCCAAACTGGCGACCACGCAGTGCAGCCTTGAGCTGGCGGAATGAAAAGTAGTCGCTAGGGGCCTGATCTGGATTGGAGGGGAGATGGTTAAGCACCTCGAAGCCGCACTCTCGCAGGGCAGCTTGTGCAACTCTGTTCTTGTAGCCTTTGTTGACGCTGAAGTCGATCATGTGGAGTGAGGTTTCTAGGGACCTAACGGGCAGAGACCTTGGTCATGGCCAAATTGTCGTGGATGATGTTGATAACACTTCCATGTGATATTCCAAGTTCTCGCTGGATTTCTTCGACCTCCATTCGTCGATTTTCGAGGATCATGCTCTGCACCTGGGCCACATTTTCCTCGTTGGTCACGTCTGACGGGCGTCCTGGACGGGGGTCATCTTCAAGGGACTCACGACCATGGCGGAACTCCCTATTCCAGCGAGCAATGGTTGCATAGGAAGGGGCGGTGTCGGTGTACACTGCAACCATGCGTTCATAGATCTCTTTTGCCTTCATGCCTTCCTTGGTCAAAAGTTTGATCAATACTCGGTGCTCAACCTTCTTTATTGTTGAAAAAATTGTGACTGATGATCTGCGATCAGCTACTGCTTCTTAAAGAGACGAGGCAGGAGAGTTCGGCTGCAGGTCCTGACTTGTCCTAACTTGTCCTAACACCCCCACAAACAGCCATCTCCCTTTCATTGTTTTACCGTAACGATTCGCAAAACTTATTGACCGACCCTCGTAACATACACTCGCAAAAATAACTGATGCTGACAGCATATAGACACAAGAAATAGAATATATAACAGTACTTTTATTGCCTTTGAACGAAGAACTAAAATAAAAATTGAAAGAATTCCAACTACTTAGCATGGAAATAATCCTGTAGAATTGAAAAATAACATGGAAGGATATTGAAGAGTTAGAAACATCAGAAAGTAAATAGAAATATTTATAAAAATCAATGCCATGTGCTCTAGAAAGTAATAATAAAGAAAGAGAACATTTAAACAGATCCAAAAAAGGTTCTGAAACCAATAAAAAAAGAGTTAGAAGCTGCAAACCAAACGAAGAAAAAAAAGGCCAGCGAGAAAAACACTAAAATACGGGAGAGAACAACGCTTACAAAGATAATGGAAAAAAATATTCTCCATTTCATCCGAAGACAACCAAAATTTTTACCTCAACAATAGATAAAAAAACACTCTGAACATAACAAAAACAACATGAAAATATTTCACTCTACTTACATGTAGACAGAACGACGAAACCAGCAAAAAGAAGTGATGGCTTTTACAAATGATTCAAAATCATTCAAACAAAAAGGCCCCAGAAAATGTTGGATCAAAAATTTCATTCCTAACCAATGCACCGAACCTCCATCCATTGGAGATATTTAATGGTTGCCTGAATATTGGATACTTCACCTGAGCATATCGAAAGGCAAGGATGATCTTCTTCCAAAAACCTGGAAAACCAAAACAACAAATAGAAAGTTACCGTCCTGGTTTTACAATTAGTTTCTTAGGGAAACTTTACGAGAAGCTCCTGAACAAATACTGAAAAAATATTTAGACTAAAACAAATTGTATCACACCCAAGAACATGGATAGAGGAGCCAAATTGAAACGCAAACGGCATTAGTAATAATTGCGGAAAAGTCGCCAATGAAATTAGACGTGATAGTCCACGATGTTGCCAAAGAATCAGTAAAGAGTGAAAACTCGATCTGAAAATAAAATTAACAGACTAAACGGGGAAGAGTATAAGATAAAATTTTAGGCAATTACTCAGATAAAGTAAAGGCAAAAGTGCATATAAATGGGTACACAGGTAAGATATTTGATTTGGCCTTTTCAATTGGGAGTTTTTTCAGCCCAACCCCCTATACGATATACACCAGCGACCTATGTCAGCCAATAGATGAGAATACGATGGATATACACCAGCGACCTATGTCAGCCAATAGATGAAAATACGATGTATATACAACTAGTAGACGATGTCACTTATGTAGATCATTACAAGTGATAGCAACAACCCAGAGCGTGACCAGATAAATTAAAAGAAAACAAACGGTTATGAGAAAGAAACAAAAAACAGGCAAAAACTAATTCAAAATAATACCAGTACACCGAAATGAGACAGCTGAAGTAAGATTTAAGGGAGAGGCTTATTAATACACCACGGAAGGAAGAATTCTAGGACTTAGCCCCCAAAACGGCTACAACTTTCCCTTACCTAGAAAATATGAGTAGTTAAAACTCTATTTGTCCCTCAACCACCACAAAAATGACCTATCCCCTAATCTTCACAGAGAGTTTAAGCATGAAACAGATCAAAAGCGCCCAGGGGATCAAAAGTTGGGCTATCCATCTTCGAGAGTGATTCTTTCATGGTTAATGTTCCTTTCAAGTCTATCCTCTCAATATTTTCTCCTTTACCGCATCATGTCGAGTTTAGAAGAGTCTGATCGTATCATCCTTTTCATATAAAACCGTCCAAACAACAGATTAACTTCGGTGGAACTACAGTAGAAGACCAACCTAAATCCAATAAACCAGACTCTACGTGAACGTGCGTTGAACATCTTGCGTAAAATCTACAATATACGCCCGGAAAGTGAAATCAATCTAATGACCTTTATTGACGATCAAATCATTCAAGTTGTTATAAATAAAGATTTACCAGAAGATAGAAAAGAACGCATCGCAATATTAACGCACTATTTTACTAAAAACGATAATGCACTTCCTAATATTTAACATAGAATAACCCTTCGGGTCAAGCAAAGATGCCGAGAGATTTATCTAATTCCAAGCTTCCGTTTCTCATTTATTTTATTTGAGCGTAGTGATCTTTTGGGTCAGTCAGTCGAGGTCAATCTCATTCTCATGGATTAATTTTTAAATTTTGTTAATTATTTGGAACATATAAGAATGTTATTTAAGGTGTTCAGGATACAATCATTAAGTCAATATCAAGCTACTTCTTGAAGAGCAGTGTCATACAAGTTCAGCGTTCTATAATTTTTTTTAATTGCTCATTACCTATATTATGGCTGCTAAGTATTTTAAAAGTGAAAAGAACAAAGAAAAGTTGATTGACGAAATGAATTATATTTATGATTTCCATATGCTTAGTGTTGATAAGGAAAAGAAACTTTGGCGCTGTGAGGTGTGTAATAAGTGTCATGATCGCTGCATACAAAGAACAAACATGGTCATTTTGTAATTATGAAAAAGTTCAATAATCATTGAGATGAAGCTGATCTGAATGGAACAGAAGCAAGAATCGCATTTCAGAATTAAAAACCAAAGTGAATAAGGGCGCTGCATCAAGCACTACAGCTCTCATTTCAGAAATAGTAAGTTTCAAAAAATATTACTAATTGGCGCAATTATTTTTTATTGCACCTCCTTTGCTTTTTTTCCTTTGCCTCTTCAGTGTCACATTCTCATTCTCGTAATGTCACACTGGTTCTAATGGCGAAAAGAGAATCTTAATTTTTGCCTCAAATGAGGGCCTTGAAAACTTGAAGAATGCTTCACATTTAGGAATGGATGGCACTTTTAAATCAGCTCCATCTCGATGGTATCAGTTGTTTACTATTCACGCTGTTTTAAACGGTAAATTATTTCCCTGGTGCCTTTGTTTTTTTGGCTGACAAGACTGAAGCAACGTATGACAATTTTATTAAGGAAATAAAAAAATTGGTACCAAATATGAATCCACAAGAAGCAATGATTAATTTTGAAAGAGCACTTCGAAATAATACAGTCGTAACTCTACTGGTGCAAACAGTGTGGGTTGTTTATTCCACTTTAGTCAAAATGCTTATAAGAAAATAAGTCAACGGGGATTTAAGGTCCAATTTAGTACTAATGGTAACAGCGATTAAGATAAAAATGTTCCCTGATTTGACATTTTTACCAACTTATGTTATTAGTGACTAAGAAAATTTGCGAGGATGAATTAGTGCCAATAGAAGTATAAGTTATTTTGAATTGACATACATTGGTCCAAAAAGAGGAAGACGTGGCTAGGCGAGAAGAGGCTTCGTATCCAATTAAATTTTGGAATGTGCGCCATCGAGTGATCCATGGATTGTCCAGAACAAACAATGCTTTGAGAGCATCAGTTACCTGCAAGCATCCTAATATTTGAAAGCTCCTTGGTGCTCTTCGAAAAGAAGAAGAACTCACGCAAACGAAAATTATTCACATTCAAAGAGGAGATAATCCACAAAGAAAAGGAAGTATGAGAGTATAGATGAAAAATTATTAAAACTTCTACACTCTTACGATAAATATAACAAATTAGCATTTTTAAAAACAATTTCTTATAATCTTAAATAACCAGTCAAGTTCTGTATAAGACCGAAATTTCTGAGACCGAATTTTCGAGACCAAATTTCTTTATTTTTTTAAGTATTTCTTTTAATAAAAGCTTATGAGATAATTTTGTTTTAATTGTTCTAAGTCCTTTAGTTTTGAGTTAGTCTTTAACAATTATGATTTTTTTTAGTGTGTTTCCATTTATAAGTTAAGAGTTTTTTAAGTATTTAGGATTTTAAGTGCTTAAATTTCAAGACCGAATA
Source organism: Ceratothoa steindachneri (assembly GCA_963969495.1). NCBI lineage: Eukaryota > Metazoa > Arthropoda > Malacostraca > Isopoda > Cymothoidae > Ceratothoa > Ceratothoa steindachneri. Next base: position 40,334,040 of record OZ018319.1, read on the forward strand.
TTTCTCTTGTCCTAACATTAAATGATCTCCATGATGAGCCTCGTTCAATGATTCACATATTCCATTTGACTTCTTACCAATCGCTTAAGCGTTCTAATAGAAAAAAGGTCTTGCCTAAATGCGTGTTAATTTAAGAAGAAACATTACCAAATATTCAAACTTTTGGATGCATATATATACTTGGGCATATCTTTTTCAAAATACGAATTGATCCTTTTAGTTATATTTGCTCGAATGTGGTTCTTAAATGGCAAATTTTTCTTTCAAGACAATCCTCTTATGATTTGACTTTTTAAAAATTCTGTACAAACAAAAGTACTCGTAGTTAGAAGGGAAATGAACACATTACGTTTTATTTATTTATGTTTTCGTTTTCTTTCACTTTAAAGTAAAGAAATGAATGCTTAAAGTTTCACTGGCACAAGTGTTACTGTCCAACTAGAAAACAAGATTCCTCTGTGGACAGAATTATCCAATAAGTGTAAAATGCCTTATCGCTTTTTTCTTTTTTCCAAAAAAGATTGGCAAATGGTAAAGTGCTGGTGGTTTGAAATCTGGCTACATGTTCGAATCTTCCCAAAGTCTTTTTGCCATGGGGAATAGATGCGCTTCTAAGTCGAAAAGAGCCCTTGTAAAATTTCAGCACGGTTTTACGCAAAACGGCCTAAGATGGAATTGAGGGACTGACCGGCCACACCTGCCATAAGGACAGACATCCATTATCTTTACCGCTGGCCAGGTTTCATTTCCTTAGCTCAATAATTAAGATATAGGCATCCCTTGAGTGCGATAAGACAAGGACTATGATGAACATGAGCAAAGTCTTCAACAAAATTCCACTAACCTCACCGTTGAAAGTGATGATCAAAACGTAAAAGATCTGCAAGTGACTGAAATGGTGTATGTGAGGGGGACTTGAAAATTGCTGAATCTTATGGTTTTTAAGGGTATTTAACGCTATCTTTCAACAGAGTATGAATGAATTAGGTAAAAAACAATGGTTTGAAAAATAAAGAGTAAAAGAACCCAGGACAGTAAAAAGATTAGGGATAAAACTGACTTCTAAAGGATATAATACACCCCAAAACCTAAGGCCAAAAAGCGCATTGGGAAAATCGAGTGAAAAATGGCCTAATCAAAGATATAAATTCTAACTTTTTTGTGTGAATATAACACCTCCTTAAAAGAAATCAATAATGGAACTGTAGAACAAATGTCCATACCCTTCCACTCCTACTTGAAGCGATTTTTCTTTGGATTTTCTTCTTCGTCGGTGCCATGTTGACCGACTACACTTTCACAAATTCCTAGAAATCGAAGCAGGAATTTACCCGATCGTTTGAGAAATAGATTAAACCAATTTTATTATAGCCTAAATATACTGAAGGGTAGATTTTACTTGTCAATAGGAGTTATCTGACTATAATGTATATATCCAAATACAACAAATGAACAAATGAACATATTACCGCCCATTTTTCTAACGTTTTTACATATTCTTTAATACTGCATTTAAAACGAACAATTCAATATATTTCTTTCCATACAACGTTACATATAAAATAACAGAGGGTTCCCGGAAATGTCGGCAACGTTTTAGGGGTAAGAATATCCTTTGCCTAAGATTCCTTGATGAACTCACATCCAGTACTAATGGCCCTTAGTCCCGTGCAGTCCTTAAATGGACAAAGGGTGCAAAGAATTTCACGGTTTAATAGAAATAATTTTGTGAATCATAAAAAGAATTTATAAAGAGGAAATTAGAATGTACGAATTTTAAATCAGGTGAGGAAAGTGGAACAATTTTTGGAAGTTTCCGAGGAATACAAGTTAGATATGTGTGCTTTAACTGAAACAAAATTAAATGGTATTCATAAAATGATGCTTGAAAATGGATTGATATTTCTAACATCAAGAAGAGATGATGAAAGGCATTGTCGGGGAGATGGAGTTTTGCTTAGTAGACAGGCGAACAAGGCGTTATATGAATGGCAACCTGTTGATGAGAGGTTAATTTTCACACCTTTTAATTCTGGTTATGGTAACATCAGCGTGATTGTAGGTTATGCGCCAACTAATGATGCCGATGACAACAGAAAGAATGAATTTTATAATAAGATACAGGGTGGGGTTAGCAAGGTAGTGAGGCATGTTACACTTTTGTGTTTAGTTGATTTTAATTTGATTGTAGGCGGTTGTAACAAAGGATTTGAAGATTATATGGGTAAGGAAGGTTGTGGAACAATGAATAAAATAGCACCTGGTTTGCTACTGTTTGTTTGGCAAATCAATTAGTCATCGGCGGTAGACCTTTTATGCCTAAAGTATACGCAAGCCTAAATGGACGTTATCGTGTGGAAACTATCGAAATCAGATCGATCATATTGCTATTTTCAGCAAGCATAGAACTTCCCTATTGGATGTTTGTGTGAAAAGAAGGGCAGATGTGGGCAGTGATTATCATTGAATTGTATCTTAACCCCAAATAAAATTAAAAAACAAAAACAGCAATAAGTTTGATATTGAAAAATTAAATACGGATACAAACGCAAAGAATGAGTTCCTAATGGAGTGTAGAAATTGGTTTTTAGCTCTGCAAATTTTAGATGAAGACGAATAGAGGGATGTAAATATTAGATGGAAAGAAGTGAGAAGTGCTTTTGAAGAAGCTGCAAAAAAATACTATCGGTATCAGAAAGAGGACGAGAAGGAAGAAATTGATGAAAGGGGAATGTTCGGGATATGATAAAAAAGAGAAGAGAAGCGAAATTAAAATGTGAAAGTATAGGTAGCAAAAATTCAGATTTGGCATTGGCGAGAGCAGAGTACAGTAACTTAAATTCAGAGTTAAAAGATTATCAAGGCGTGATAAAAGGAACTTGTTGATGTCTTAGCTTAAAGAAAACTTAGATACAGATGAATAAGCATGATGGAAAAAGTAAGAGACTTCTTATAGGAACATTAAAGAACTTGCTGGGAAGAAGAAAAATAGTAAAGAGATTCCGATTAAAAATAGTTAAGGTGAAATACTTACGAAATACTGATGTAAAGGATTGATAGAAAGAGAAATTTAAAGCTGTATTAACTAGACCAATCCCACCTGATTAAGATCAAATTCTACCAACAGAGCATAAATTAAATATAAGTACCGGAGAAATACGATTGAATGAAGTCAAGATGGCGATAAAAGATTTGAAGAATAATAAAGCTCCTAGAATTGACAAGATACCTCCAGAACTGTTACAAGTTAGGGGTGTTAAGATTCCCAAGGTTTTAGCAAGGATTTTCAATGAATTGTGCAATAGTGGTGGGTGGCAGAAGAATGGAAAAAAGGGATGATTATAAAAAAAATCAAAAGAGGGAGATCTGAGTGATTGATTGATTGATTGTCACCTATTATTTCATAAATCTTTAATAAGATTCTTTGGAATAGAATGGAGTCAAAGGTCGATAAGATCTTGAGTTACGAGCAGGCAGGATTTAGGAAAAATCATGGATGCAATGAACAAAACTTTATTGTAAGACACCTGATGCAACAAGCTAACAAAAAGAAAATGCCACTGTTTCTGTGTTTCGCCGATTTTCAAAAAGATTTTGATAGCGTAAAACGTGCCGCTCTACTTAGAATAATGAAACACTATAGAATATCCCAGAAGTTTGTTGACATATTCAGAAATGTGCATGAAGATTCTTTCTGTCAAGGATTGGTAGATAGGAGTTTAAGTAAATGTTTCGAAGTAAAATCTGGAGTAGTTCATGGTGGAATTCGTCTCCATGCCTACTTAATTTGATCATTGACTTTATAATGAAGAAGGTCATAAGTGAAACTGATTCTGAAATATTTTGAAAGAGAGGTATGAAGTTAGCTGATTTGAAGCACGCATATAATATTCTTTTAATTTCAGAGAGCTGTGAAGATATGATCCAGAATCTTAACCCAAGTCACCCCCTACACAAAATTTAATCGAAATCCGCCAAGAGTCTTTTGGTAAATTTGATTTACCAACAGAGAGACATACATATAAAGCTTGTGATCGCATTTTCTACTAAAAGAGAACATGTCCCATAATCAAAAGAGAATTTCTTTTATTGGGCCAAATAGTAATCCTGTACTTCTTTGAACTGCGAGAAGCACTTTTGGTAAAAGAGGACCAAGTGTTGGAACAGATGCGGATGTGATGCGAGAAATGGATAAGAATCGTCTGTTACCACGTTTTTTCACATTTGAAGCTCTACCATTCCTTTTACGCTTGCAAAACTATGATTTTAATGATAATAATCTGATACTGAGTACGATAATCTCTTGTTTTAGTCAAATAAGCTCTAACTTTAGCTGTAGATCCTTTATAAAAGCAAGGGCAAAGATAGTCTCTGATAAATGAAACTAGTTTATCGTAAATATCTGAAAGAAAAGGTCGTTAATAGAAATTTAAAGGAAGAAAATGTGTAATAAATTTCCCCAGAAGAAGAAATACACATGTCACTTATTGCTGTTAGTCCACTATCTGAAGGTATTAAGGAAACACAAAAAAGTCCTCCAGCTTTGGAATTGAACAAAACACCTAGAAAAGTCTTCCGCTAGATTTCATCTGTAAATCGTTCATTGGGAAATACGGCTTCAACCTCTGGAGGCAGGAGAGGCGTAAAATTAATGTGAGAAGCTATATTCCTTCGTCATTAGTTCCAAATGAGCTAGTTTATGTTGTATATTTTATCTACTTGTAGGCCTCTTTATTATGCTAATTTTCCATTGATGATCCAAATATTGTTGTAAAAACAACACTCTATCTTTAGCCTTTCAAAGGTAGGTTTGGGATATTTTACTCGATATCTTAGGTTCTTCTTCAATATAAATTGCAGAAGTATCTCCTCTACTCTCGATCTTTAAGGCTCAAACTATTCTCTCGAAAAAAGAGAGAAAAACGCCGCATACTGCCACCGTAATTGGTTTATTAACGGTTAGATGTTGATGGTTTAGCGAGAGGTGGAGAACGGAGAGCGAGAAAGAAAGTCGGTCTCTTTTTTTACGATTGCAACTAACGGAATTTCGTGAGGCACTTGTTTGTTTTGGCTCCTTCTACTTGCTTTCGCGGTTGGCCTGAGTGTTGCTTTCTAGCCAGGGAGTTGCTAGCTAACGGTTTTTGTCGGCGAGTGCACCAGGGCCCATCGTGGTGAATTTTGGAATTAATTTGAGAAGCAAAGTGACCAAGTTTTAATTCGTGCAAGGCATTCAAAATATGTTTTCACATTCGATTTTATGGGGTTTCTAAATTTAAATTCAAATTTGATGACAAAACGGAAAATTAAATAACACAATATAATGATTAAAATGATTTATTTATATTAGTAAAATAGCATATCTTGGTTTAGGATTCAACTAATTGTTGACATTTTGGATGACGATTATTTTCCGTAATCCTCAAACGAGTACATAAGACTTATTTTAACACTTTTTCGTATCGTCGTAGTATCTTATGGCCTTACTATGAGTTTACTGTAGTTTATGCCACCGAAAACATGTTTTGCTTAAAGTCTCGTATGCATGAAATACTTTATACATCGTAACCGAAAAGTAATTTTCATTTAGATTATCATTAGCCTACGTGGTAAAAAAATAAAGCGAAAAAGAGTATTCATTAACAACGTTTGAAATTAAAAAAGAAACAAGAAGTTGCAAAAAACTCATATGAATCCAATAGAATAGTTTCTAAACGAGCCATCTGAAAACATCCTCAAAGGGACAAAGATAACATAAATATTGACACGAAATTTTTCGAAAGGAACCACCTCATCTTTTTATTTGAAGATTTGCATTGATGTTTCTCTCAACTGACCGCTATCTGTTTGGATTGCTGCCATATACGGCTGACTGTGACTGATAATATCACTCAGGAATATTACATAAAATTTTAAATATTCATTTATAAAGTGGTATTATATGGGTTTTCCACTGATTAATTTAGTGAAGAGTAGAAAATGGTATACTCTAAAGAAAAGATGGGAGGGAGAGAAAAATGCTTACTGCAAGGAAAAGATATTTAACGAACCTTTCAAAGGAGAAGATAAATATTTTTATATTTCAGACAAGATATTTTTGTCAGTCATTTGCTTTTTCCCAATCATACACCTTTTATATCATTGATTTTCTTCCCTTCTTTATTAATGTTTTAATGATTTTATTATATTTTAGGTCATAAGATTCAGGTTATGTAATTTATATCAGAGGTTTCGGGCAAAAATACCAAATTTTTGTTCTCTGAGAGTTGCCCTTTCAGATATAAAGTAACAAATGAAAAGGTAGGAATAAACTTCAAAATATATCCGCACTTGATTATCTCCAGTGTTCATTAGTCCTGAAGCTCACTTTGTGATATCAAATATCTATTTCTGAAGCAAATTCTGAGGAAGTATGTTCCATTTCTGGCAAAAATAATAATGGGGGATTATCAAAAGCTTCTGAAATCCACCTTCTCACACGTTAAATGAGGATGACTGCGCATCCTCGAACAAATAGGTTGTTGGAATTTGTGAAATGCCTCATTAGTAGTCATAACAAGATCCCGATTTACTTTCTTTCTTTTGAAACAAAACAAAATATAAAGGTTACGAGGAGTATTTTAGGATATTTCGTTTACAGTTTATTACACCCTCATATTTATTAAAATATAATTTATTTTACAGAAAAATCTGCTAAATTAGAATGATAACTCAAGAATGAAAAAAACATGCAGTCATTGTTGCTATACATGCAAAGCATAGTGACTTAGATTAAACTTTGACCAGGATCAAAGGAGGAAATGATAGGTAGTTTTGTGAAGATCCTTCTTGAGTACCCAGAGTGATAGACATCAAATTTCTAGCAACTGTTATAGTTTTGAGAGTGCTGAGTAGTGAGGGCCATGTTATGCCACCCAAACTTTTCACATAGGATCGTAGAATTCATTCTGCTGGATACATTGAGGTGCTGGAAACTTTTATGAAGCCGTGTTTAGATGAAGTACCCAATGGAATGCCATAATTGTTTCAGCAAATTTCGGCAATTTCTTTCAAAGTCAAACAATCTATACTATCATGTGCCAACCAGCTTGTGGCCTCTAAATTCGTAATATTTGAATCCTATGGACTACCACGTGTGGATCGCTGTTGAAAGGGAGACGAATCGAGATCCTCATATTAATATAGTTTCACTGAAGGCCGCTATTGTCCAGGTGATGTCGGAAATGATTAAGTACCATAATGTTTCAGCAGGTCAGTGGCTCGGTCCCTCATTGAATACTAATTGCACAAATCTTCATGCAAATATATTTTCTTTTGCAGAAATATATTTGCGTTCTTAACATTCCCAAAACGTCCTCAAATATTCCACGCAGCCTTTAGAGTGATACTCAATGGAAAAAAAAACTAATAACAATTACATTTTGGGGGGAGCGGGGAATATAAAAAAGAACACAGATTGCGGCAGACAAGGTTAAAAGAGACCTAAAAAAAGCCAAACTTGATACGAGAATTAAATAAAGCCAGTAGAACGATGATAATTAAAAAAAATAATGTTTTTCGAGTGATAACTATATAAATTTAATATATCCAAATTTTATTGGTAAACGTTATCAGTATGTATGATTACTAAAAAAATCATTTTAACAATAAAATTAGTGTGGCTCTAAACCTAGGTGGAGAAAAGGAGCAAAATTTAGAACCAATGGTAAGATAATGTGTAAACATAATGCAATCTCTCAATTTAACAAGACAGTTAAAATCAATTCCAATCGATATTAGTTGTTGTAACAAAAAGGGTTTTTACGACCAATCTGTACATATTTTTGTAGCCTTTTATTTTCCAATGGGTTCTTACAGGTTAAGTTTGAATCCAAAATACCTCTCTCCACAGGGTATTAGCACTTGCCATAATGTCGGTGCAAATTGAAATACTTTCTCCGGTGCCTAAACATTCCTGATGTAGCTTTAATTTGCTAAAATCGGAAGGGCTGTTTTCAAGTAGCTAGGTTGTAGTAGGCACAATCAGTGTCAAAAGATGAGGATTAAAATAGCATCATAAAATGAACTTTTAAATAACAATCTATCCACTCCGAAGAATTTTATAGTGCAAGAAAAATAGGAGGGTAAAATTAGGGAATGAAACTAATAAGAAAAATTTTAATTCGAAATGGTAGAAGACAACACGACTAAATATTTGCGACTATTTACTTGTTTTCAGAAGTATTTGGACAGCCAGACCCTAGCAATAACTGATGGTTGTGGAGGAATAGCATCTTTTTGAAACAACAATTTATGCAAAAAAAGATGGATAAAGTGAATTTAACTCGCTTTTCTTCCAAGACGGCCCCGATAAAAACATCTTGATGGAATTGATACATATACGGTACATTTTTTTACATGTAATAGTGTTTCTGAAAGTTTTTTGGATGGCTGTGGTAAAGAGAAGAGGTTATTTTTTAAATAAAATTCACCATAAATGTAAAAAATGTGATTCGTCTGTAAGTCTTGGCCTATTAAAGAAATTTGGTATATTCAATTGATAAAGGGATATTTAAGACATTAATTTTCTTCTAGGTTTGTCAGTAACCGGATGATTTTGTTTTGTTTGTATACGATTAGGATTTCTTGTTATTGATAAGCATCCCCTTTTTTGTTTCTCCCGTGTTTAAAGTAATAGACTTCTTTTCTTAACCGAAAGTTTGGAGCTACAGATTGTTTAACCCTCTCAAAAATCTCATCTCTTCGTTTTCTTGGTCTTTCAAAGTAGCTTGAACGATGATCTGATTTTGCGCTTAGGTCTAAAACAGTTCCATAACATAGTCAACAATGATTTTGTTACTTGGGTATTATATTGTGATTTATACTAAATCGAGTATGCTGATTCCGAATCTGCAATAAAAATTGTTCTAGCACGTAGGGTTCCTGAGTTACACACATACTCTTTAGTTACAAATATGGGCACTCTTGCTTCAGCTACCGTAGTGAGAGGATGTGTTGTGTATGTTTGGTTCCTGCGTTACATTCCTGCTTTATCACGTTGTCAAATTTAGCCATTATAGTAGTTGTGTTGAAACGGTATTGATATAAAGTGATTAATTTCATTTTTCTTTAAGATTTATCTTTCAATTAATTTGTAAACGAAATAAGATTGTACAAAGTATATAACAAGATATATACAAACTTAGTTCAAAACATGAATCGGCGAGGATGTATAAATAGCCGCCACAACTTTTTTATATCTCTGAAAGGTGTACTTCAAAAAAGCAGCGAAAGATTTAGCTAAAAGAGTGAAAACTGCATACAATTATTATTTTGGTTGTAAAGTTGGTGACCAAGACAAGCCCTAGGCACCTCACAAATCTTGCACTCTGTGTTATACGAGGCTCACACATTGGTTAAATGGCAAACGGAAGGTTATGCTTTTTGCTGTACCAATGGTGTGGCGTGAGCCAACAAATCATGTCTTTGATTGCTACTTTAGTATGACAAATCTTGCGAGATTCTCAAATAGGAGCAAGTCAAAAATTGTATATCCAGGTTGTAAGTCAGCTATAAAACCAGTCTCCCTTAATATAGAGATGCCAATCTCAGTTCTTCCATGAGCTAGTGCAGTTGAAGAAGATGATTTATCGCCTGAAGAGAAGGATAACAATGACAATGAAATGTACTAGTATGAGGATGAGTCTAAGGAAAAGAAGATCGAGTTGATAAATCAAGAAAGATTGATTGATTTCTTCAGGGATTTGTCATTGTTGAAGGAAAAAATAGAACTGTTGGGCTTCAGACTACAGCAATAGAATCTTCTAGAAGACGGTGCAAAAATATCCACTTTCTGTAAACGCCATAAAGCCTTAGCTGCCTTCTATAAAGAAGAAGATGGACACTATTTATCGATGCAAGTATGTACTGCTAGCCTCAAAGATGTGTTGCTACACAATGGTACCAAAAAACCTTCAATTCCTGTCGCACTCAAAGTTGCGAGGATATAGATATACGCCTCAATGAAATTTATTTTGGAAGGTGTTCATTACTCGCCTCATAAGTGAAATATCTGTGGTGATCTAAAGGTAATTTTTTTACTGCTTGAACTGCAGCTAGGATATACAAAGAATATGTGCTTCTTATGCCTCTGAAACAGACGTGACAACAGGTATCATTATATTGTTGAAAAGTGGCCCAAAAGAGAAAAACACAGTTGGCCGATACAATGTGAAGCAAATGCCTTTGGTACATCCACAGAAGATCTACCTTCCACCACTTCATATCAAACTTGGCCTATCATGAACTTTGTTAAAACAATGGCCCATGATTCTAATGGGTTCCAGTATCTCAAAGAGAAATTTGGTGCAAAGAAAACCGATGCTAAACTTAAAGCTGTCACTTTTGTAGGGCGGATATCAGTGAATTGATACATGACAGAGAGTTCAGAATAAACTAACTTCCCTTGAGTTGGTAGCATGGGATTCTTTCGTCCATGTAGTGCAGAACTTCCTTGGTAGTCATAAGGCTGAAAACTATGAAGAACTAGTGGACAACATACTAAAGTTCTATCAACGAATAGGGTGTCGGTTGATTTGAAACACTAATGAAATACCTCACCGGTAAAGGAGGCAAACAACAAATCAACGCAGCCTCAATAATCACGAAGATTTCCGTCTGAAGATGCCTTACCAACGATGAAAGCTCAAGGCCAAAACTCAAATTAGTTGTATGAAATAAAATGGATCTTCCTCAACTCATCTTTAATCTCCAACCAGATACAAAATAATGCATCGCTAGTTGGAGGGTTCCAAATTAAAATAGATGAAAATTAAAATACAACCTGGTCTTTAACAAAACATGTATAGACTATAACCTGCTCTCAACATACACCGATATGTAGGTATATATATATATTATTTTTAAAGACATTTTCAATGAAAGAACAAGAGGCAGGACATACATTGCCTTAAATAGTGAAAGGGGGGGGATTAGACTACCCAACTCTGAACCCTAATTAGAGGATACAAAATCCTGAAACAACTTTATTTGATATTTTATGTATGTAGTGATAATGTGGTCGCGCCTGAACAAACTATGGCTAAGGTGGAAATTTGGAAACGTGTTCACAATAGAGATACATTCTAATATATTATACGAAATATAATTACTGCAGTTTATGACTGGTTTGGCAATATTCCAGTTAATACTATGGTTATGATTGTACATATGTAACAAAAAGCGCAGATTGTTCCCTGTGATTACGTATAACGACTTGATGTTGCTTAACATGGTCATCTGGTTCTTTCCCGGTTTGTCCATAATAACATTTTTGGCAGTTGTTGCAGCCTATCGAATAAACAATGCCAAGTCTTCGGGGATGAATTTATGCTAAGGATGCGAAAAATTGTAGTCTCGTTGTTAAAAATAACATTTATGTTCAGAGGCCTAAGTAAACGAGGTAACTTAATGAAAATATGGTTATAGGGTAAAACTAATAAGTTTTTAACCTGAAACTTAGGGATATTAACATTAGTTTTTAATAAGATCGCTTAGCAGACTTATAAAAATTGTTGTAAAAGAAGAGAGGGTAGCACAAATTTATCTATATTGTATATATTCTATCGACTTCTTTGTCGAGATATTCTGGTGAGACAATTGTAAGTGTACGCAAAACATAGAGGAGAAAACACTTTGTTTGATGGTATTATGGCGGTTCTTCAAGCCTTCGTGATCTTACATTAAGCCGTTACACTTTCTCTGATAACATCCCCAGTATGTGTCTAAAAAAACCCTACCTCATGGATTTTTTTACAAATTAAGGATAAGATGCCTAAATGAGAAAAATAGCCGCTCCGCCAGGTTTCAATGTCTCATTGCAAACAGTGAATGGACAAAAATTAGCTCCCCTAACCATGTTATAAAACTTTCGACTCAAGAGTTTGAAACTGATACGTTCAACGCATTATGCGCTAAAGTTATCTCTCCCATCCCTCCCAAATGGTGCTAAAGTTGCAAACGCATTTGCCCAGTTAGAAAAATTTAGTGACGTGTCCTGTAATGATATTTCCATTGCTAAAGGTTATGTTTTAATTGCTTAAGCCACGTGAAAAATAATGATTATGTCACTTTTCAAAAAGCGATAAGTTCGCTTAGTAATAATAAGAACATTGGTGTTTGTAAGGCCGATAAATCTGCCGCCCTTGTACTAATTGACAAATCCCTATATTTAAATAAGATGAATATCTTAATTTCGGATATTTACACTGATGAGACCCTTAGAAGGAACTCTGATGACCAGGTAAACATAGAATTTCGCTTAACCATTCGCTCTCTACTGAAATGGGCTCCTAAACTCGTAAACAAATTTATATCTTCAAATGCTTTCCTTTCCTTAACTTTATGGTGTTATTAATACCCATAAACCTGATAACCCAATGCGCCCAATCATTAGCTCTGTTCGGTGTGTTTCCTATACCCTAACAAAATGGTTATCCTCTCTCTTAATCCCTGTGGTTGGGACCATTTCTAATTCTTATATTATTAATAATATGCACCTCATTAGTAAACTTAATGAGCTATTCTACCCTGATAATTTTAGCTAGGTTAGTTTCAATCTTGGTTCCCTCCTTACCAAAGTTCCTGTACTCGATCTCTTGAATTTCCTTAAAGAACACATGAACATAGTTGCTCTCCCTATAGCCACTTCTAATTGCATTAAACTCATTGTTCTTTGCATCAACAATTGTAAATTTACCTTTAATGAAAAATTTTATCGCTTAGCCTTTGGAATGGCAATGGAGAATTGTTTGTTACCCGTATTCCCCAGCCTATAAATGGAATTCATTGAATCTAGAATAATTCCCTAAATTAATGAATCACCCAATAGCTTGGATGCGATATGTTGATGACATCCTTTGCTTTTGGCCTATCAATTTAAATAATACATTTTTTACTAAAATTAACACCTTATTGCCCTCGATTAAATTTACTTTAGAAGTTGAAAAAGATTGCACACACCCATTCCTAGATATTCTAATTCATCGGACAAACCATTGTTTCAAATATGACATATATAGAAAACCCACAGCCATAGACTCTTATATACATTTTTATTCTAACCACCATAATAGCATCATACCATGTGTTTTTCCCTCTATGCTTTTGCGTGACCTTAGAATTGTCTCACCAGAATACCTCGACAAAGAAGTCGATAGAATATATAAAATATAGATAAATTTGTGCTACTCTCTCTTCTTTTACAACAATTTATATAAGTATGCTAAGCGATCTTATTAAAAACTAATGTTAATATCCCTAAGTTTCAGGTTAAAAACTTATTAGTTTTACCCTATAACCATATTTTCATGAAGTTACCTCGTTTACTTAGGCCTCTGAACATAAATGTTTTTTTTTACAACGAGACTACAATTGATCGCATCCTTGTTAAAATTCGCCCCCCTCTCCCCCAACCTGACATTGGAAATTCGATAGGCTCAATAACTGACAAAAATGTTATAATGGACAACCGGGGAAGAACTAAATGTCCGGTTTAAGCAGCATCAAGCTAATGTACGTAATCACAGTTAACAATCTGCGCTTTTTTCACATATTATGTACAATCTTAACCATACCATTAACTGTAACAGTGACAAATCAGTCATAAATTGCAGTAATTATATTTCAAGAAATATATTTGCATGTATCTCCATTAACACGTTCGCAGATTTTAACCTTACCCCTGGTTTTTTCATGCCCGACCCCATTATCACTACATACATAAAATCTCAAATAAAATTGTTTTATGATTTTGTACCCCCTAATTAGGGTTCAGAGGTGGGTAGTCTAATCCTTCCTTCTTAAAATTTAAGGCAATATGTCCTGCCTCTTGTTCATTTACTGCTATGGCTGCCTTAGTTCCTCAAATTCCTATTGCTTTTGTGAAGTCTGTGTTTGTGCCTTCATTTTCATCGCATTGAGATTTGTACGTTAGTACCGCGCGGCTAAGTGAATCCTTTGGAATAAGTTTTTCGCAGTGTTGTTACGAAATTTATTCATAAAATTTTTGCCTTTAAACTTGGAGAAATTTTCACTGGCTTTCGTGCGCCCGTGGCGAGGAGTTGTTTCCCCCCTCCCCCCCCCCGCTCTTAATCGCGTCTCCTTGGTCGGACAACAGCCTGTAGGCATTCGAAAAGCACCCTACTCTGGAGGTAAAGTGCCTTTTGAAAGAATATATTTGGGGGAGACTGGGACACCTCTCTTGAAAACTCTCTTTTCTCTTAAACTCAGTGACAAATTCTTTCAAACTAGACACACGCACACATACAAAAGCAAACAATCACACGCTTACCCCTTGAGGATTTCCCTTTGAAATTTAATTTTCCGTATCCAATTTGATGAGATGGAAAATTAAATAAGGGAGACTCGGCAGATTCCGCTGAAGACCCTCTCCGATGGCCTCAAGCCGGACCTAGAGAGGGTCTTTGCACATATCTATGGCGACTTTGCTATTGCTTTCGTTAGACTCATCGATACCCACAATAGTTACGCGGCAATCTGTTCTGAGGTGGCTGACTGCGAAGCACACATCTCCTTAAAAGCTGCAGAGTGCTTAAAGAACATTAATTTGAAACCTCACGCACAATCACAGAATAAAACACAACGCAGTGTTATCCTTCGCCGCCTCGATCCTTAGATTGGGTAGAACTCCGTCAGAGGTCGAAAAAAACTACACTTGGGCGAAGATTTCAGAAATTCTAAATTTCCAAGACTATACTCATGCCCTTAAAATAGTCTTTATTGATACGGCTATGGTGGTTAAGGCCACAAAGGAAGGTATGCTCCTCTTTAACCTACGCGTCTGCCCTGAGCAGATTAAATGTCAGTCGTTTATGGACCTCCAGATGTGATTCAAGTGCTACAAGTACGAGGAGCACAACACAGCCACCTGGTTCAGGGAGCACGTTCTGCTGTGCTATATTTGCTCTTCAGATGCACATTCTTAGAGGAGTTGTAATAACACCTCTATGAAGTACCTGAACTGTGCAGGAGAAAATAAGACGCTCTCCATAGCTTGCTCGATCAAAAAAGAACTCTTAAAGAAAATGGAAAATCAAAACAGACTGGTTGAGTAGGCAAAAGCCAATAGCACCTACGCCAAGGTTGCTAAGCCTGCTATGGCGGAATAAATGGAAAATAAGACATATCTGCGCGTTGAGAATGAAAACTTGACCAAAATTATGTGTTGCATCTATTATGCTAACATTTCAAATCTCTCCTTCCCGGGGTGCTTTGCAGATCAACTAAATAGAATGTCGACTCATAATGGGATGGAGGATATGTGGTTTCCCCAAAATCCACTGTCGGAGGAGATTCCTAAGATTAGTCTCAAACCCAATTGTAAGACTAATTGCCAGAAACTTCCCACCCCCGGCAGCACCCCATTTCCTTCCAGGGATCCCAGATTCCAGGCAAAAAAGGGGAGAAACTCGAACCCACCACGCACCGAAAGACAAAACAAAGCTGTAAACACACAACACCAAAATATCACAAACGCACACACAAAGTATGGAAGTTTTGGAGACTTAGACTGCGAAACCCGAGGCAAGTGCATGGTCCCCACGCTCCCGGAAAATCTCGCAGCTTCAAAGACGTCCGAGGTCGTCCTATTCTTGTAAGAGGGATCCTAGGCACGTATATCATTCAAGGAAAATAAACTTGAAGGTTTACGCTGCCGAAAGGTCACATTTCCCTAAGGAGATAACAGCCCTTGATGTAACGAAAGGAGTAATATCCAGAAGGTACAAATGGCGTTTCAAATCAGACGATTGCCATGAAAAGGAAGTCGAGGAGGCTTTACTCCAAGGGTTAATTAGATTGACTCCCGAACCTTTCATAACCCGCACAGACGGCTAATACAGAAAGAAACGACCAGGCCAAACAATTACGCCCCCATCCACTCCACAAGGACCTAAGCTCGTAAAAAAATAGGTCCTAAAAAACAAGATAAACACACACAGGTAACTATTGTGAACAGGACAATGGACACATTAAAAATATTACATTTTTACGGTTGGACGAACAGAAAAATAATATACGGTAACGTAATACGACAATGTGACCCAGACGTGACGTAATATTTATCTCTGAACATGGGATAAATAGTACAGACAGGATAAAAATATTTCCCTACAAGGTCTTAAGCAAAAATCACAGCGGCGAATGTTTTGACGGATGTACAATAGCTGTGAAAAGAGGTCTTGACTTCATATCAATACGTGGACTCGATGAGCCATACCTCGCTGTGGAAATAAGAACATAAGAACATAAGAAAAGATGGAGACTGCAAAAGACCATTCATGGCCTACACTTGACAGCTCCTGTTCCAGTCAACACACAAAAGATTTCTTACCAGAGAAAAGTCATCAGCATTGTCACCCTTTACAGGAGTTCGTCAGATCTAATCTACAATATACATAAAGTGCATCCAGAGGATTATGTCCATTGATGCAACCGCGAAATATAATCTCCCCACTCCTTAGAAAAATATATACATATGTACATAAAAAAAAGTCAGCCCCATCGAGCAGCTTCATCCATATATTTATCTAATCGATTCTTAAAACAACCCAGAGAGGAGGCTTCTATCACATGTCTAGTGAGCCTATTCCATTCATCTACCACACGATTTTTCAACCAATTCCTCCCAATCTCCTTCCCAAACCTATAGTTATCAAGCTTAAACCCATTGAACGAAATATAAACAAACAAAAATCTACTTTTTCAGCCGAGCCACCAATCTACATGTTTACCCTTTCAAAACCCCTTCACATGTAATAGGCCCTATTTTGTCACTGCCCACATCTATTTTAGGGACCTGTCGACCCAGTGAGTGTGGTCGAGTAGCCATCCTAGGGGTTGCCCACTGTGCAGAAAGGTAGGAGATGGAAAGTAATTTAACGGCCTGTGAGGATCTTCCAGTGCAAATCAACTCTAAAAAAATGGAAAATGGATAACCTAAGCAAAGGGAAATAAAGTGAGTCATACAGTTTGGGCCTAACAGAGAACAGAACTCAAAATCCTTGCCTATCTTTAAGCTAGACATTTTAGAACATTTTTTTCTTCCAAAAAATATATCTATATTTGTTATACTTTAAAAACCTTTGCCTACAACAAATACTTTTAAGTTCCAAACATTTATTACTTAGGAGTCCGAGGGATATCCCTGGTAAAATCAAAAATCTAATGTTTTGTTTATGTTTAGGTTATAAAGTTTGAAAGAAATGACTGGTCTCCGATCCCTTTCACATGCTAACGAAATCGATAGATTAAAGTCCGATGATAGACATCTTAAATAAGACTCAATACTTTAATTATCAAGAAATTGTTGCTCACTTCGATCTTTTCCCCTTTTTTTACGTGATATGTACTTTATAAATTGAGTGCCAATCTTCGATTTTCCAAATTAGCGTGAACAAATTCGAAATGCATAAGAAGAAACAGTGAACCACGAATTAAAATAAAAAGTTTGAGCAACGTCTATACTGTATTAAGAGTCTATGAATTATTTTTACTCCATCTAATTTATATAGCTGGTCCCCTGGTCCTGGGAACAGGATACCAACCCTCAAGGAGAGGGGATTACCCCTACACAACTTCCTTAAACTTTGTAGTCAGGGCAGAACCGTTCCTTTTGCCGGGGACCTCCATGCGAGGAGTGCTGCCTAAGATAACACGTCGACCAACTCAGCAGGTATGAAACTTGACACATTTTTGACAGGCAAATTATGACAAGAATTGGACCAGATTTCCCCAAATTTATTACACATAGATCAGTCACAAAACCAGACATAGTGCTCACTAGCACTGTGTTCCCATACAAATACTTCATTGAACCAGGCCCTCCTATCCACAGCAACCACTGGGCTATCCTTATTAAAATCTCACCCTCCCCCATTCAGATCCCCATCCCAGAATGCAAGAGCTACGCTCTCGCCAAACCACAAGGATCCTTCTCGAAACACTAACTTTACTAAAGAGCAAAACATTTACCATTGCATTACATATTAGTCCCCCTCAAATTAAGAAGTAAATACACAAAATAGACGATTGCATGTTCAGTACTGAAAAACATCGCACGAGTGTTAAAGGGGCAATCATTTATGAACGGATCCGCGATCATCGGAGAAATCTGAAAGGAGTGTAGAGAGATCATGATCAAATACAAGAATATGTTGCGGTTATTGCAAATATTATATAAGCCTCTCCTGGGAGTAATCATAAGTGTGTTATTTTTGCTTATCTTAACCCTTTTCATCATCTTCTGGATTAGTGTTTTAGGGTTGATTTTCGACAGATTTATAGACGATTAATTTGATGAAAAAAAACATCACCCACCGCAGATACATATCTTCTCCTCTCTATCCCCAGAGTATATATTATATATATATATATATATATATATATATATATATGAGGTATCTTTACTTAGTACTACTTTTCGATCACGTGTCATTAAAACATCTTTTCCATTGTGTCCATTAGGGTCGAGATGGAATTATAAAAAATCGAGATATCTGCTCTATTCCGCGCGGGCCAAAAGAAGTTTGACATCGCCAAGTGTCTCCACGCCAGTCGTATGACTGTCCACAGATTCGCAGAGATGCTCAAGAACGGGGAATACCTCAAAGATCGACTTCGTTCAGGCAGGCCTCCTGGTGTCAACCGTTTGCTATGAGAAAGACATTCGACAGTGCTTTAAATCTCGAATTGATTTCGCTTGCTAAGAAGAAGGATATCTCGCTATTTATTGTGTCCTGAGCCGTTAAACAGGAAAGCGGCAAGAGATTCAGCCGCGTGTAAAGGCTCTGCATCACCACCGTATGCGGGAACAAAGTTATGCTGCCGTCGCCTTTTCAATGATTTGAAGTGTCATGACAATCGAATTCTCATTTTTTATCGTGTGTAAAAGGTTACCGTCAATTTAGTCATGAACAAGCATAACGACCGCGTGGTAATCTATGACAAGGACGTCTTCAGGTTCTACTACATGTTTACGACTAAGCACCGGGCCTCCTCGTTGATGCTTGACATCGTGGCTTCAAATAGCTCAAAGATTCTGTCGCTGTGGTTTCAATATGGTGGGGGGCTCACCATGGTTGATTGCATGTACTTATTAGCCACGAAATTCCTGCCTTGAGTGAGAGAGAGCACGAAAAAGGCGAATTATGTACGTCATTCAGCAGGACGATGCCACGGCAACACGGGTAAGACCGTATAAGAGTGGTTGTGGTCGAACTTCAACTACTTTGCGGAGGATTTTGGCCCCCACATTCACCCAATCTCAATCTCCTCGACTACATCGTATGGGCACATGTCAAGCTTATGGGCTGCAAGGTCCGCCACATCAACTTCGAAGAGCTGAATTCATCCATTAACCGCGTGTGGGCTAGCATGAGGAAGGACTTCGTTCGAAACGTGCGTGTGGCCTTTAGGTCTCGGTTGGAAAGTACGCTTGCCTCTGAGGGCGACCACATTTATTAATATTACAAGTTAAACACATAATTAGACGTTAAAATAATAAAAACCTGTCTAAATGCATTAAAACTATCATTGTGTCCTTTGTTGTGCGTGTCGTAATGAGTGTTACAGGACTCTTGCAATACACGATATATAAAACTATCCCATAACTTCAGACACTGTATATTATATCGTCCCACGAATTCATTTACCTAATAACTCACCTAAGATCAACTGAAGAAGACTTTTTGATTAAAACTGCATGAACAGCTCGCTGAAGTTAAATTATGGTCAAGGTCAATTCGTGGTTTCCATAGAGTTCCGATCGAATACTGAAATATAAATTAAACGACACGTCAAAGTTCTAATCAATAATTAACCGTTATGGATATATGTATGTTGATTCCAGTTATGTCAACCCAAAACAAAGAACTACTAATAGTTTTCTCTTAACAAGGCTTTTAAACGTAACCGGACGTTTTGTCGCCGCACGTTTCATCTCCAGACTTTTAATCGCCTAATGTTTAGTCTCACGATCGCTTGGTCGTCGGCTAATTATTCGCTAGACATCTTGTCCCGGAACATCTTAAATGTCCTTCTCGAATACTTTGAGAATACTTGGCTAGGCGCCGTGCAAAGGTAAACGCGAAGACATCCGATATTTGATACATCAATGTGGATTGTCAGAGAAAAATCTTAGCCGCAATTCCCCTGACAAAATATTCTATTGAAGGTTGTCACCACGCTTTTCTTTTCCCAATTTCAATAATTACTCCAAACTTTGCTCTCCTTATTCCAAAAATTGAACAAACTGATTGGGAACTGACAATACAATGGTCTTTAGCTGTTTTTATTAATTAAGGGAATAAAAAAATACAATTCTAAATGGAAGAATAAAAAACTCTTAGATTAGTATGAAAGGGGGATTTTGTTAAAGTTTCTTCTGAAAATTAAATGAACTTTAAATAAGTACCTTTATCAAATTTAAAATAAAAGCTTTTAAAAAAATTTATTTTATTAAAAAATAAAACGTTCGGCGATGAGATGTACCGCGACGAAACAACCAACAACCAAACGGTTGCGGGACGTTTGGTCGCGCGACGAAACATCCAGACACAAGACGTCTGGTGACCCCAAAACCAGGTTTTCTTACAAACCGTCCGAAAACTCTTTCAGCTGACCAAATGAAATATCAGTGGCTTCAACGAAGCAGAAAAAATGCTGATAAAATATGAAAATGGATAAATACTCCCAGGCTAATTAAAGTATTCATAAAGTTTGAGTATAATATTTTCATAAATCGAGAGTAGTAATAGAAATATTTATTAAGTAACTACACTGCCTGGCCAAAAGAAAGGTCTGACACTGAGTTTTTATACATTGTATGTTCTTTGTCACTAATTTATTTCAGATTCCTTTAGCTTAGAGTAAACCTATATGGCAACATTCAGTAGTGTCTCTGACGTAACAACCACCTGGTATAGATGTTATAACTGTCCTAATTTTTACTGCAGCTGCAAGAATTAAGACTCATGGAAAAGAAATTACACCATTTGATAAAGGACGCATAATTTCATTCCATGAATGTGGCAAATCAACACGTGATATCTCTAGAGCAACAGGTATAGGCATCATGACTATATATAGAACAATTACACGCTGGAAACAAAGTGGCGAAGCAGGTTCATCTCGTAGCAAATGTGGTAGGCATAAAATACTTGTGACTACAACAATTGTAAAAAAAGGCTTCAGTTCGCCAAATAACATAAAAACTAGAGTTTAGAGGATTGAAACGTGTCATGTAGTACGATGAATCTAGGTTTACCCTCTCTTAGAAAGATGCGCGCATTAGAGTATGGTGAGAACCTCATGAAGCATTGGATCTAACTTGCATCGTACCCTTTGTGCAGGCATCTGGAGGCAGTGTGATGGTTTGGGCTGTTTAACCCGGGCTGGACATGGATCTGCAACCCTCTGCAGCAACAAGATGAAGTCCCGTGAGTATTTGCAGATCCTGGATGATCCCGTTTACCCCTCAATGGGCTCTTTTTTATAATGACCATGGAATGTCTCAGGACGATAACGCGCGCATCCACCGGTTTAATATTGTCAAAGATTGGTTGACTCAGCATAAGGCATCATTTCGGCATATTGATTGGCCACCAAAGTCCCCAGATTTAAATTTCTCATCGCCCCTTTCATCATCATTGAACGATTTGGGTGTACGGTTGCTGTAATTGTGGCGTAATTGTGGCCGAAATTGAAATTATAAAATAGGCAAAAGCTTGTAGAATCAATTTCAGATAGGATTATAGCTGTAATTCTACCGAGAGGAGGTCCAATAGTTTACTAAATAATTATTACACTGAACAACCTATATTTTGGAGGCCGTATATATTGTAATTATTCTATAGAATAATAATACCCACTAGTAAATTCAAGCGTATGCTTTCAAATGCAAATAAAATATCTCTTGAATAGAAAATCTTTTATTACAACAAGTACAGGTCTGGTTTTGTTGTATTGCTGAAAGATAAAGTGTGATGCTCCCAAACTAGTTTTGTAATAGGACCAAAAAAAGATCGTTCATGCCAAAATAGCTTTCATTTTGATTTAACTATTACTGTAGAAAATATACTTGTACTAACACTATAGTTTTAAGTATCTCCTTTGAATGAACAGATACAAAATACATAAGAAGTTAAATTTTCGATTACTTTGCTGTTATATCTATCTATCTATCTATCTAACTATATATATATATATATATATATATATATATATATATATATATATATATACCATTCTTCTAAATTAATTTTTTTTATGTGTTCCTTGAAAATAAACTCAAGAATAAATTTCAAGACAAATTGGGGCGATTGATGTATCATAAAATTAGACAACTGACTTTATTTTAGGTCCAGCGGGACAACAATAATCGTGGTTTTGGGAGACACAACTCAAGGAATTCCTCTAATGTCTCTAAAAGATAAATTTTAAAAGATCCCCTTTATCTTATCATGTGGCATCTAGAGTGCAAGGATAGTATGCCTGTGGCACCCAAATTGCATGACAAGTAGGCCCAGTGAAGAACACGCACAAATGGGTGCTCGGTGGATGTATTAAATCCCAAAATTGAGCACATACATTAACTAATTAGGTAATATGCCATTTAATAAATAGTAAACCAATGTAAAATAGAGAAATACTTATATCTCAACTGTAAATTTATTAGAAAAAGCATAAGAAATGCAAGCAAATAACTTTTTTCCCACGTGGTCACACACATACATATACACAAAGCAACAACTGAAGGACGAAAAGATACCGATGCTTGATAAGAAGAACGACGAAGATCGCCTCGACATAAAATTTCTATGTGGTTTTGTTCCTTTGATAATAGATGAGGGATTCTGCTAAAACCTGATTCTACTAAGTAAGATGTTGGAAAGTTAATAATATATAATTTATCTTTTGCCCTGAGCAAGGAAATTTGGCTGCAATTTCATTACTTTTCCACAAGTTATGGAGTCCGTGTTTAAATTTAGCTCAAGCAGTTTGATTACTCTGCCACTCAACGAGCTTTTCTTGTAGTATGATCTCAACCTCATCTGCATTTGTCTCAAATTGGTATAGCAGCTAACTTGGAATCTTCATTTCTCATAGATCTTTGAACCTACCTTCCATATCATCATGTGGTTTAGTAAAATCATCGATGTAAATCAAATTATCCCTGTAATTCCTCAAGAATGGCAAGAGATTGGAAATGTAGCAACTCCCAATGTACGATATTAATCTTGAACAAAGGAAGCTTTCTGAAGAAAAGCAGTAATTGCCTCTTTGCAAATTAAAGGATTCGTACTTTTCCTGTAGCTTTGTTTACCTACGGTCACGTGCCAGGTGAAGGCGTCGCCTTTTTTTAAAAGGAGTAAAGTTCAATTGTACGTACCCATTTAGAGCCATAAAAAGACCCATATGAACATGGGACATATGGTTATTCACCCTGGAGGTTTCAAATCTGCAATCGGATTAGGCCCTGGTTAGTTCACTTTTATCATCAAAAACAGAACATACTCGTACGACATACGAATGGCCTTATTATTTTGTAAAAGTGTTTCATCAATTTGTAACGCAAAATTCTATACTTCTAAAATGCTACTAGCTAATTTTAAATATCCTCTGCAATTTAATCGATGCGTCTTGATACTGTATTTTTCCTTAACGGAATAGAATCAGTAATTCCTTGGAGACTCTTTTGCATAACAGTAGAAACCGCTACAGATATTGAGAGAAAAATCAAATCTTCACCAATAGTATCAGGTTTTTTTGGAAGAAAAATAACTTGATAACTATCTAGAGTCTAAATACAAATATATTGTTATATGATTGGAAAATTGACTTTATATAATTAAGGATTTAACTGCCTATTTTAAGTAAGAGTTATTTATGAATGACTAAATTGATTTAAGGCAGTATGTAATAAACTTAATAAAACAAATACAGAAAACTATCAGGCACGTATATACTCTGTCGGCTAACTTTGTACCGCTCAGGCAACAAAATTAAGTTTTAGTTTTTATATTCAAAGATATTGTTGGATTGACCAATTATTTGCAATTTACTATTTATGCCATTTATTGGATAGAAGCACAGCCTATTACGGAACTCATGGTACGCCACTGAAAGCTATACTTTACAATTTGTTATATAAGATAACTATAAATAATATTAGAGCTGAGTAACACAGTTGAGATACAAGTTGTTCACCAAATATAATAAGATAAACATTGTAGAACAGTTATAACTGTATTAAACAAGATTGTCACAAGACGGCAATGGTGGTGCAATCAATAATCAACTGTGCAGTTTTAACTAGAAAATTTCTAGCGCTCAATTACAAGGTGAAGTAGAGCCACAAGGAACCTCACAAATGGAACTCCCCTTTGGCCTTATGAAATCTTGAAAATGAGCACACAAATCGGACATTGAAATAATATGGCATTTTGTAACACTTAATTGATAGTCGCAAGTTTTCTTATTTGTAATTCATGTTATATTTATGGGTCCCCTGGGGCCCATTTAGGTTTCGGCCAAAACAGCCAATTTTGACCGTGGTCGAGTCGGTCGCGCATCTAGTTTCCTTATAAACTTTTCAGGTCCTGACAGAGTACAAGGATGTCTCTAAGCCTGTGGCGAACACCTTTGACAGCCTGAAAGGGAAAGACAACGCCTACATGGGCAACTTCCTCCCAACGCTCTTGGTCTTGAATAGGTGGCTTCTGCAGCACCAGCAGAGGGTGAGCTGGTCCAGTCCTTCCTAAGAGGCTTTGGCAAAAGGTGTGTGTATAAAATAAATGAATATATATATATATATATATATATATATATATATATATATATATATATATATACATATATCTTATTGACAACTTTATCTTTTCACCTTTTGAAACTGAGATTTATGATTGATTTATAGGTTTGGCTACCTCATTGAGGATTAAGACCTGCTCATGACCTCTGCCCTGCACCCCTCCGTCACCCCTGCCGTCCTGGGGCAGATCGTCCCTGACCAGGTCGACGCCATCAAGGGCAGGATCCTCAGGGAGCCAAAGGCCATGGTGCGGCCTAAAGGGGCAACAGGCATCCTGGCCAAGCTTGACGTGAAGAGCCACTAGGAGATCGTTTTCAAGTAAGGGTTCATATTTATATTCTAAACTTTAAACATAACTATTTTCTATTCCTCACAATTAATTTTTTTTTCAAACATTTAATTAATTCTTTTTTTTCAAAATTTCACTAAACAGTTAATGCTGATTACAGGGAGCTGTTTAGCGCCGAAGAGGAGGTGATCAACCAGGATGTAGAACAGGTGCTGAGGGCCAACTTCCAGGACCTAAAGCCCCAGCGGGAATCCCTCTCCTGGGCCTTCTTTCCCAAAGAGCACAGGAAGGCGTGGGTAGACTTCTTCATCAAGTACAACACCCCCCCCCCTCCCTAGCTCCGCTGCTGTGGAAAGGATATTCTACACAGCCAGTGACGTTCTCAGGTCGAAGAGGGCTGCCCTGGCCAGCGCCAACTTACAGAAGCTGGTGTTCGTCAAGGGGAACATGTACCTGTTGGGGTACGCCAGCTACAAGGGCCAGTTTGGAGAGGAGAAGCAGGAGGAGGAGCATTAATAGTATAAGAATTAATATTTTTTTGTGTAAAGTGGTCCAAACTGTTTCTAAATTAATAAAATTGTGTGCTGTTACCCTTGTAAACAGTTTTTACTGACGGTCCTATAAAACCGGTGACAAACTGTAATTTAGCGATGACTGAAGCGTGGTTAAAATAACGATGAAGGAGTGAGCGACTGACAACTGACGGACTTGGCCAGCCTGGAATAATGAGGGACTGATGATGACGGACTGGCGGGCCGGCCGGTAGCGAATGATGAATGACGTACCGGTGAAATTTACTGACGCGCCCACCACTGTTAATAATGCATATTTATTTTTATACCTAAGTAATAAAGGTTTTCTTTAAGTTCATATCGTAAACACAAGGGAGCAAGAAGCAGGACCACTATAAGGCAAAGGACAGATAGAACTAAAGAAAGGAGTTCGTTGTTAAGAAGAAAGATTTGGCCTTTTGGCAAGAAACGGGGTGAAAGAAATAGGATTACTACAGTATATTTTAGGAATGCACATTTTTCAACTTTTGGAATTTTTGTTCGTATGCTACCTAGGTATATTTGAATCTTTGATCCTATGCTTCTTTTCTAAGATTTTCCTTATAGTTCGAATAACAAGGCGCAGGGCTGGTTTTTCTTGGAGGGGAGGGGGGTATATTTGAAACATATATCAAAGTTCCTTTTAAGAGGTGAGAAAAAAATGAATATACCAAGGCAATGGCTTCGCCACTTTACCCTACGGGAGGAGCTTGCGCTTGGCTACTAAGATTAAAATTTGAAATCTAAAAAAAGCAGCCATGGGTAAATTTTTATAAATTTTCTGAACTTCACCATTGTAATTCTTTGGGTTTTAAAAAATTCACAAAATTTCGATACTTATATTTATTTCTAAACTTCACCATTTTGATTTTTGATATTTTAAACGAATTGTTAGAAATAACTTTGATAAAAAAAATAAGTCATTACCAAATTAAGATGAAATTATTATTCAAATATTGAAAAAAAAATCCCTTTCTTAAATTATAGTGTTAGTGATGATGATGATGATGATGATGATGATGATGATGATGATGATGATTTGTACTGTAAAAATTAAAAAAAATTTCACCAAAATTCTTTTGCTTGAACGAGATAGGCCGTATACCACAGACCAGGAGGAGCAATGCTCCTCTTAAAAATTTACTCTTGGTATCTTTTATCACATTGCTGCCTATTTTCTATGACTATAGGCGCAGTAGACAATTCCGCTAGTCCGGCCATGCCTTGGGTGTCTTATGCAACAATGTTACGAAATGTACCTTCTGCTCTTATCCCATCTAGTTCTACGAACACGATCCTTTCCGCGCTAATTCGAAACCCTTTTGCAGGTTCTACTCACACTTGGCCCTACACTTGGCGGAACAAAGGTTGAACAGAAATCCTTTACTAAAGGTGCAACGGCCGCGCGCCTATCCCAAGTTGTTATATTCACATGAAAAGAAACTCCCCTGAAGGTGCTCGTGAGGCCGTCATACGGAGTTCCTAAGCTGTCCCTCAAAAGCAGGACAACACCTAAGGAGCTTTGGCCCTTATGACCAAACCCAAGGCTCCCCGCCCGCCAAATGTTAGGAGACAGAGGGACGAACAGACTCACATGGCAAGCCCAACTTCCCTCAATAATTCCTCGAACGCAAAAGCACCTTTAGCGCCAGGTTGAGCCAACAGCACTTGGGGTTCTGCATCCCAGATGCGTACAGCCATTCCTGTGGAGCTCTTCTCTTCGAAATGGACTCTTGTAGCTCCTTTGACCTAGGCCTGATGAGTATATTTCGTAAAAATGTTTGCCGCGGACTCTGGGGAAACTGAGAGGAGCTACAGAGACTCCTCTCCTCCTGTCACACATTAGCTATCTTTTTCCAGGAGACAATGCTGAGCGAGTGTTCCCTGCCTACCCTCCCGAGGTATAAGATGTTTTGCGACTACACCCCTATGGGATGGGGGCCAGGCAGGAGTATGCGCTATTTACACACGCCATGATGTCTCCATTATTCTCTTTGCTTTCAACACTTCCTTTCATGCAGTAGCAGTTCAGCTTCACCTAGATAAGACGTATACTCTTATTTTTCATACATTTCACCGTCTGCCTACTTGAATACGGGGGACTTCCACTACATTGTGATTTGAACGATAGACACACCCTCTAGGAATCTAGGAACACTACTCGATTTACCTCAGGGGTCAATTCCTTGACGACCTGATTGACGAGCTGGAGGAAGGTGTCGTGAATGTGGATGACTTATGCATCACTGCATCCTGGGTGGTTGTGAGATTTATGGATATTTTTCGGACAATGAACATCCATCCGTTTTATTTTCTAATTTTGCTAAATGGCACCCAACAATTAGATCAAGTGACATAAAAATTGGTTCATTGGCTGATTTAGCTCAGTCGATTAAACTTGCTTGTCCTTGGCATCTGTGGTAAGTTTTGATTGACACCCTATTTTATGTTCTATTTGCGGTGTCTGAGTGGCAAATTAGGCCAAATCGATTTTTATTTATATTTATTTCTCTGTAGCCAATAAATATGTTAGTCAGTTTCTTTTGTATTCAATTTTTAAGATTATAGTATTACAAAAAGTTATATATTTTTATTCAACCTCCGGTGGGGCGTATGTTTTTATGGAATATTTTGGGGAGGGGCCTAGTGGAAAAAGGTTAGTAAACACTACTCTAAATAGTTATGAGTAGATTTATAAGAAAATTAATTAAAATAGATCATCTATATGGCTAGAATAATATATAATTGCCAACTATCAATGGCCTTTAATTAATTCGCAACATTTTAAATTGAAACTATTTTGAATGAAAACAATTATATCTTAACAACTCTCTTTTACATTTGGTGAATTGACCAGTTTCTCTCCATTCATTTCCACTTCACACAAGTCTCCATTTTAATCTCTGGCTAAATATTTGCAAATTAATCATTTTATTTATGTAAATGACTTACTATTACTATAGCCCTAAAGTGTCAATTGTAATTATTTACTTACCCATTTTAATCATCTTCATCTCTCAATTTATTTAAAATTTGAATGGGAATCAAACTTCACTCTTTCCTACCTCGATATGCTTACCCACTGTCATATGTTTATAACTCTCTCCAAATTTCTGTTTACAATAAACCCACTCATTGAAATGCATATATGCATCTGTAATCTTTCCATAACGATCAAATAGAGAAATCAATTTTTTTACCATATTCCTCCGTGTGTACAGAGTATGTGATTTCAAATTAATTGATAGTGAAATTTATAAAACTAAGAATAGCTTTGATCATCTGTAATACCCAGCAGCTTTCATTGACGAAGCACATTTGAAATTTATGAAAATATTTGATAACAGTTTAAAAAATAAAAACACTAATCCATCCACTAATAGCAGAAATGAAGCTAACTGCAAGTGCATCAACCATAATCAGGGCTATTGAGCCCGAGAAAAATATAAAGTCGGAGGAAGGAAGAATCTCTTCATTTGCCAAAAAGAACGGTGTGGGCTGCATTACTAGGATAACTGCGCTGGAATAATTCCGGCCAAAGGTGCAAGCTCCAAGCCTAAGTTGATAAACTGCTGTTTATCCACGATGTAGTTCCTCTCCTACCCTTTGCAGCGCTACCACATTGTCCAACTTTTCGACAGATGCATAGTTTGCAGGTGACGCGAATGTCCCTGTCAGCTGCAACTTACCGAGCTCAGTGCGCTAAGAGATATTGGTGCTCTCTATCTAATCTTAAGCAAACTCTTTATAAATCTCCCACTATATTTTCAACTCCCGTATAGAGAAAGCAAAGATGCAAAAAGCCATTAAACGTTATAAAATAACAATAAAACCCCTTGTGACCTTTCCCTGTGTTTATTCTATCGAAAATCTACGCGACAAAACCAAATGAGATTCAATAGCTAAAAGGAAGAATTTGACCCCCTTTCGATGAAGATACCGCATAAATGCGACAAAAAATGGTTTGAAAAATCTGAGCAAAGCCTTTTTCTATCGCACATGGTCAAAGTTACGTAGAATTTTATAATTGACCGTGCAACTTTATTAAAATAATTAAATTTATATTCAAAATTACAATGTTGTGCCGAAATCAAATTTGATTTCCTCAGAGTTAAAAGGCACACCAATTATTTACTACTCTCATTCTTTTTACATACATTTTCCCCACTACTTTGTGTTATGAACAAATTTAACCTGTACGAACTCCGCTTTTCAGTGATTCAAAACTCTCGGACCCATTAAGTTATATTGTATATGTATGATCATTTAACATCAATAGACACAATCAATTTTTGCCGAAAGAAAAATGGCCTAAATTTGAACATAAGGCTTAAATGTGAATGAAACCCCCCCAAAAAAACAAAAAGAGAGTAGGAAAAATTACAGAATAACAATAATAGTTTAGTGAAGGAAGATCTTATCTAATACAACTATATAAAATGATATAACTCAAAGTAAAAGAAATATTGATTATATCGGCTAATATAAGATTATATTCTTGATGTGTCTTTCTTCCCCTCCTCTCTCTCTTTCTTTCTTTCTCCCTCAACCTTGTTATTGCGAGAACAGAACGAATAGTTACCATTTATAGTAATAATTCATCTTTTTTTCTGTCGCCCACGATTATCATTTATTTACTTTGCTTAGAAATTCATTCAAGCTAAGTTCTCCCATGAAACTTTGCTTAGAAATTCATACAAGCTAAGTTCTCCCATAAAACTTTGCTTAGAAATTCATTCAAGCTAAGTTCTCCCATGAAACTTTGCTTAGAAATTCATTCAAGCTAAGTTCTCCCATAAAACTTTGCTTAGAAATTCATTTAAGCTAAGTTCTCCCATAAAACTTTGCTTAGAAATTCATTCAAGCTAAGTTCTCCCATAAAACTTTGCTTAGAAATTCATTCAAGCTAAGTTCTCCCATAAAACTTTGCTTAGAAATTCATTCAAGCTAAGTTCTCCCATAAAACTTTGTTTAATAACACATTTATAAGTGTTGCTTCTCGAGGGTAAAAAGTGAATACTGTATCAGATTATGGAAGCGATATTTCTGAAAGAGGTTTTTAGTTCTTGTGGAAGCCTGAAGATGAAAAGGCCCCTGTAATATTCGACATCGCGGCTTAAATGCTTAAAAGTGGTGCTAATTTTTTATGGAATTGAGCTTTGCATTGTGCTTTAATGCATTTTAAAGTGACGTACCTGAGGGCTTGAAGAATGTTGTGATAGTACAGAGGATAAGTCTGTTGTGTTGTTGATAAGACATATGGAAAATATTGAGAGGAGCTGATGAGGGTAAGTTTAGAATGGGTATTGGGTGTGTGGATCAGGTTGAAAAAACAAGGGATAAGAGATGTAATATGTATGTTCAGTTCAGGAACCTGGAGAAAGGGTAGAGTTTAAATGGGAAAAGGGAAGGTAAGCTGCATTAGAGTAAGTTAGTGTCAAAGGTGTTATGTAAGAGTGAGACACTAGAATAGAGGGAAAAGGAAATTTCTGGATAAGAAACACTTCAAATGGACAATTAAGATGGTAGTTTAGTTTGCGAAGGGTAAATATATCTAAGAAGGACTGAATAAGAGGCATTGATGGAGTGAAGTTGGATGCAATCGAACTGTATGTGTATGTTCTCAAGTGGTATGTGCATGTAAAAGGAATGAATAGAAATTGACTTGAACAGAATATATCAGAGTGGCATTTTATGCAGATGGTTTAAAACACTCAATTCAACTATGAGATATTATATTGATGAGTGTTTTTGAGAGAGAGAGAGAGAGAGAGAGAGAGAGAGAGAGAGAGAGAGAGAGAGAGAGAGAGAGAGAGAGAGAGAGAGAGAGAGAGAGAGAGAGGGATGCCGAGAAGTGTGAATTTTCAGGGATAAACCTTAACTTGGTAAGACGTTTCACCACATTGGTGTAAAAACTGTATGGAAGGCTTTGTACATGTTATAAAATGAAGGGTTAGAGAAGATGAGTAGTGTTTAGACAAGTGATGGTGGACCATACAACTTCGTTCGAAAGAGATTGATGATGAATAATTTCTCCGATGATAATGCATAAATAGGGCAAATATTGGGAGAGAAACTTGTGAAATTGATGCACATGCAACTATGCATCAAAGAAATTCGAGTAGTAAATTGGCTTCTTTTCAAAGTTTCAATATTCACGAATATCCCATGAGTTTAGTTCAAAGAGCAGATGAAGTAAGAGGAACTCTGCTTATTATCTCTATTTCCCTTTGATAAGAGAGAGAATGAGGAGGAATCAATATTGAAGAGGTGATTAATATGCAAAGGCAATGGGTTACACGGAATAAAAGGGCTTCATCGCTAATAATAGTGAGAATAAGAAATCAATAATAAAAGGGTTTGAATGATGCCCAATAGCAGTCATTACCCCATCTCTACATGTGATTACGATGATTATGGATATATCATTTTGGGCAAAATTAGGTGGTATGGGAGCAAGACGAGAGTGGTTTCAGTATAGCAATGCCTTCTGGGGCATTCCTATAAATTTTGAAACTCCTAGGGAAAAAAAAAATATATATATATATATATATATATATATATATATATATATATATATATATATATATATATATATATATATTTTTATATATATATATATATATATATATATATATATATATATATATATATATATATATATATATATATATATGCAAAATTAACATTCAAATATAACCAATCATTACTCTGTGACGAGAATAAATTATTTCTATCTTAATTTTCCCTTACACGAACACACATACAAACGCACGGCTTTCGCCATCCGCCTTGAAGCGATGCACAGATTCACTTGTGCATATCGTCACTTCGGATAAAGACCCTAAATTCCCATTCCATCATAGTCGTGTACTTAAACAATTATAGTTAAATATTGCTAGTTTATCATTTATATACACACCTATACACCTGTGAATACACCATTCCATTCACGTGATTTCAAAATATTAAGTTTTCAAACGCATAAATAACTTGTTTTCTATTTCAAATGAAATCATTTATATTTACATCCTTCATTATTCTCTGTATAGCATTCAAATTGCATCCCTTAAATATCATCTGCGTTACTCAATTTAATTTATGTATAAAAATAACTTCAATCCAATTATATCTTGTAAAAATTGAATATATTCTATTTTTGCTCCTCTGTTTATTACAGCCCTTTTTTGCTCGAGAGTTCCAATCCTCGTTAGGCCTAATCCGGACGATCACTCCGTGTTGCCTCAGTGGAAGCCATAAACAAATTTATGCACGTACAGTCTATTGCGTCGCTATCGAAGGCGAAGGCATTCATGTACTAGTTAGCCACGCGACATAACTAGTATTAGATATAACTTGGACCAGGGGATTTCTTTGACAATTTTAGTTAAGAATGGATATAAAATTAGTAGTTGACCAGATGAAGAAAGGAAAATAATGAAATAAATAATCACAGAAAGAGGAGAGCAGAAACAACGGGTGAAAATTGGTTCTATGAGAATAATTATAGAGTGAAATGAGGTAATGGATGTGAGGGTTGAGTAATTTAATTGCAATACAGATTTGATTACTTTCTTTCCCGTAAGAAAACGATCAAATGTGCAAGAGCGATGGACCACCCCTTAAATGTATGGGCAATTAGTTGTGTGGTAGTCGATTGTTTTCAATGGTCACATCTCAACAGCTTGCCACCAGGAGGCCAGGGTTTTTAATTAACTCCTGAGCCTAACACAACAATGGCATCTCCCAAACTATTGTGCAGGAAGACATCTATACAAATGGGTGAAAGTGAAAATGCGTCGAAGAAAAAAAGCTAAAGAACCGGCTGCGTGTGTCGGAGCTGTGGAAGGGGCACGAATTCCTTCGGATTTAATTACGGCATGAAGGTCCACGCCATACCTGACCCCCCCCCCCATCTCTCTGCAGGGTACACTCTGGAGCAGTGAGGGTGTGGAAGTCCTCTTGGTTTTGCGTTTTGGGGCCTGATGGCTTCGTAAACTCCTTTATCTCTTACGCTTTCATAACCGCTATTTATAGAAAGCCCGATGATGAGAGAAGCAAGATAAATGAAAAAAATGTATCGATAAAATGGAAAGAAGGAAATAGATCAAGAATAGCAGTAACTTCATCTAAATTAGGAAGCTGGAAACGAAAAGAAGGATCGTAGATCGTCAAAAAAATACCAATTTGCACACAGGAAATAGAAAAAGACTTTACAAAGATAAAAAGATCCCCGTTTTTTTTCACCTGCGGATGAATTATGAAGACTGGAAATTTGTGGTATCTTAATCATCCAATCCAAACTACAGAACTAAACTCTCAAATGACCTCAATTAGTCACCGCCATGGCCGGGCATATCTGTGATCTCCGGAATTATTAAAGGATTAATTTAATATGAAGAGTTAAAAGCAACAGCACATCCCTGAAACCTCGGTTCCAGTTATGCTCACCTTTTTGCGATGATCCCCCGTTGGCCACCACAGGGAGAACGCGTCACTTGATGGAACCTGTGGCGGTAACACTTCAGATTCGGGGCGCACGGTAGATGGCGCTGTTAGTCGGCTACAATTTTAAGCTACAATATATCTCTTATGACATCAGACGGTAGCGTCAGATGTGAAAATCACGACGTAATATTTTTTTGTATATGAGTATATACTGGGGGGGCTGCACCCCCCAGACCCCCCATTAAATTGATTGAAACTCAGGATCATCGCAAGGGGGTCCCCCTGCAGTGATATCTCCCCCACGAGCAGTCCCCTTGAATTTACTGGGGTTTTTTTCTCCCCAACAGCTTTTTAAAGGCAGAAAAACCTAACCTAATAACAAACAATTCTTACTTTTATAGGTTTCTTAATTAGTTTATGCGCCGATAGATAATCTAAAAGTTTTTCGCGATTATACAAAGTAAAGCCAAATTCGAATAACAAAGAAGCACATGAAGAGCACGAAAACACAATAACGAAAGAAAAACATTTGCAAAACTGTCCTATTTATAAGCTACGATGTTGCCAGTAAGAAGCTGTTATCGTTAGCAGTAAACAAAAACTACGAAAATAAAACAAAAAACAATAAAAGACATTAAGAAACCTTACCTAACTTAGAAAAAAACTATAAACGAGCAGAGCGCACATATTTAATAAATAATAGACTAAAAGTTACAAATCCCCAAAACAACCAAAAAATACAACGCAGTGATTGGTCACATCTGACGCGATCGTCTGACGTCATAAGAGATATGCTGTAGCCAACTAACAGCGCCATCTACCGTGCGCCCCGAATCTGAGGTATTACCCTTGTGGCAATCTGATTAGATTTACTACCGAGTATTAAGGCAAAATAAAGGAATGTGTATTAGTCTGGGGGGGGGATTATCCAGGGGGGTAATAATAGAAGAATTGGAATGAAGCGTAACAAGACTACTTGAAACATTTTTTTGAAGTGGAAGGGGATAGTGGCTGAGTGGGTTAAGTCGTTGATTCGAAGAACGATGCAAATTTGAGAGTACCGGTTCGAATCTCCATCACTGTTCAACGTGTATACTATACTATTTTGCCTTTACGTTTATTTCCATAAACTACCGAGTTTTCTAGGGATATATTTTATTGCTAATTGTTTTTAGGTTTCTGGAAAGACATTGCAGATTTTTATAACTCCATATCTAAAAAAGCTTCGCAATGAATGTGCTACTAACCAGGTCGGAACTCTCGCTAGCTACTTGGATGTGTTACTAGATGTCTACGACCTGGTACCTGATTCGAGGCCCGTCGAGAGCGGAATAAAAAAAAGAAATCTGCTTTCGGAGGGGATAGCAGCCATTTAGACGGTGCTTCTAGTTTCACCATGCGTATATAAAGCTCAGGCAATGTACGGTATCACGCAAATAGCCAATCCTATCACTACTGCCTTTTCCTCTCTACTTTCTTCATACCTGGAAGATAAAGAGTTCCCTGATAGCGAGAGATTGGGGATGAGATCAACACGAAGTCGTACCACTCATCCTGCACCTTCAATGCAACGAAGACTCCGAGTGTACAAGATGTTCCCAAAGGTTGTCATTCTCATCTTCATGTGAATTTCATTATGGGATCGAAAGATTTCGTCGACTAAATTTAAATATGTCCCAAAACGTCGAGCCTAATAAATAAAAATTCGGTTGCTTTTTTTAATAGACACAATATTAGAAAATTCACGGGGTAGAAAGTGATATTTCCAGGTTTGTTCAGAGGCACCATCTCAAGGGAAAGAAAATTCTTGTGATGGTTTCGCCCGTTCTTTTTATTAAGCCCTGCCTCATAGCTTTCGAATACAGAAGACCAACATGAGAACTCATGAAATATTATAGATTCGGAGAGAAAATGTTTGACTCAGCTTCATTTGCCCTAATATATTTATTATAATTAATTCATTTGTATCGAGAAAACATTTGCTTTAATTTATTTATTACAATTAATCATTTTCTCTAATTATATTATTTTGAATTCATTTTATCGATAAATTGTTTGCTTAAATTCATTTATTATAATTAATTCATTTGTATCGAGTAATCACTTGCATTAAATCATTTGTATCGAGAAATAATAATCACTAGAAATATGTGTTGTAGGTATAACCCATCCGTCATACAATGCCACATAACTATTAGGGGGGATCTGTTCCAGCTAGCCTCGCTGAAATAACTTTGGCATTCTAGCGTCCAGGAGACGGTTCAATCCCGGGCGAGAGCAGACACACAGGTTAGAAATCTGTATAGGTCTGGAGACTGAAGGCGTTACCCTCCTCCTTACTCTTACATCGACTACAATTAAATTCCTTTTACTTCTATTCCTCCATTTTAAATAGCTCATGAGTACTCAACCCCACATACCGTAGCACATACTCCAACATGTCTACTAATGAGTCACATGAATAAAAGCAGGAAGGGGAAAATGTGAAAAAGTTAAAAAGTAATTTGGTTTAGTTTTTAGTCGTGGGTGACTCTACATCTCACAGATCGGTCGGTCCCCGTTTTGCTTTTTTTTGGGGAGGGGGAGGGGGAGGGAATAACATTGGAACTATTGGACCAATTTTAACGAAATCTAAAAGTCATATGATGGTTTAGATTTTCTTTCGAATAATATAATTGCCAAAGCTTCCCAAGGTTAGCCATGAAATTATTTGTTAATAACATCATAACTATTTGGCCGATTCTAACAAAATTTTAAACCCTGATGTGGTTTTACATTTTATTTCGAATAATATAATTGTCAATGTCCCACAAAGGTTATCCCATGAACTATATTGTTTTGACAATAAAATCCTAACTATTCAGCCGATTCTAACCAAATTTGAAACCCTGATGTTGTTTTACATTTTTTCAAGGATGTTATAATTGCCAAAGTCCTCCCAAGGTTAACCCTGGAATTATTTTGTTTTGCCAATAATATCATAACTATTGGGTCGATTTTAACGAAATTTAAAACCCTTAGGTTGTTTTACATTCTTTCGAAGGATAATATTACCAAGATCTTCCCAAAGATAGCCTAAAAATTATCTTGTTTTTTCAATAACATCATAACTATTTGGCCGATTCTAACGAAGTTTGAATTACTTATGTTGTTTTATATTCTCCTTTCGAATGATATAGATGCCAGAGTCCTCCCAAGATTAGTGCATGAATTATTGAAAGTTATAAAGATCGTAAGGTAATAAATCAGAATAAGTTAGAGCGCAAGATATTTGGTCAGTAGACCTTGTTTTATCCATGATAAATTTTCTTTTTCCCTTGATATCTCTTTTATATAGAAAATATAAAAATATCATTAAAAGTGTTCATCATCTTGCATTATTTTTGATAATTATATCATATCAATACTAAAGCTCCCAATTTAAACACAATACTTCTTTTTTTAATGAGAAAAACAATTAGAATTAATGATATAAAATGACAATTTTAGTGTCAAGGGGTAGTTTGCTGGCATTCGAAAATGATGTAAATTCTAAAAATCCATCATAGCCAAAATCCACTATGCTACCTCGCAAAACAATTTTCTCTCCGATCGTGAGAAAGTCCCAAGTGAGCAGAGAGAAATATCCTCATCTGGAAAATTCTTTTATGTCATCATCATCGCTATAGCTCCCAAGATTTGAGGCTATATAGGCCCAAAACGGATATAACATTATTGGATATGAATCCAAAGAAGCTATAATGACTGTCACTCACCTATATACATCATTCGTTCTTTTTTCCATTATTCACCGGTCTTATCTAAGATTTGCACCAAACCTGATGAAATTATAAAAAAGAGCAGAATATCAAACGACAACAATCAAATATCTTAAAGTATTAAAACAAAGAAACTTCCTAGTGTTTGGTATGAAGTTTCTGAGTTAAGTCCTATATTTTGCTCAAATTCTTATTCTTATACTTTTTATCAATATTTAGCTTTCAAACTGAACGCCGAAAACTTTACTTTTATTCCAAATTAACTCTGTAAGTTAACAGTTGATAACTTACTTCCGTTTCATTAGCTATTGAGCTGATTTCTAAAGTTATGAAGGAATAACTGAGCACTCCAAAATTAATTTGGCTCCTTTATTAAAAAGGTGCTTCAATCAATCGGAAAACTTGTTATGGGTTTGCAGAATATAATTTATCGGGAATCTGCTAACATTTCTTTTTGTCAATCTTCTTTATTTCCATTTCTGGTTCTATAATAAAGATTTGTCACAAATTGAAGCAACATTACTCGCCACTTGTAAGATGCAGCGTCTTCGTTTACCCACAGTTTTTATATAGCGACACTGTTATTTGAATTTCACGCTCGTGCATACAAACTATATTCATACAATTTTAGTGCGAGACATCCGCCTTTTCCCTGATCAGATTTTTATCATGCTGAAGCACGTTTAAGCATGACTTTGTGGTATATAGAATCATGAAATCATTTTCTCTCATTCATTTATCCGTGTGAGTTACAAGAAGACAGTTTATATGAAGGGGGCCAGTCAAATCGAAGGCAAAAAAATCAGAATAAAAGGGGATGGCAATGCTTAATTAAAAAGCCAATGGATTAATTTTAATTCAGTTTCTTTTATGATAAAGAAGGATCAGTGCGGATTGTCATGAGGGAGCATTGAGTAGATTGAAGAGTGTATTGGCGAAAATAGAAAGAATGTTGTATCGGATCATTTGTTGCAACCATAGAAATGTACCAGTTTATTCTACAAATTGGGGAAAGTCATACAAATCACCCCTTATAGCCCTGATGATTCCCATTCAGTATTCTTTCGCCCCATAAATTTATCGTACAGTTCATAGGGACAAGAAATCAGGCGATATATATGTATATATATATATATATATATATATATATATATATATATATATATATATATATATATATATTAGCAGCTATAAAAATTAGGAAACTTAAGTTTCCATCGCTAAACTTAGAGTAGCGACAAACCAAATAATTTTAAGTTATAGATAATAAAATATAGATATAAACTAAGTATAGTATAAGTTGTACATGTACCTTGTTCATGTTACGATATATGATACTGCAAATTAGGTGCAAAGGAGCCTTTTTGTTCCCAAAATATTTTTGAAGGCAGTTTTAAATACCGTTGGAAAATCCATTTTATTTAGTCGTATTCAAAACTAATTTAAATTTTGGCCCTGAGATTTAGATTTTCTTTCGGCATCTGCAGACTGAAGTCTCTGTTATTGTTGAGGCGACATTGATTTAGAATTCCTATGTGCTTTGAATCCTTTAGCGGCGTGGTAATTGTTTTGTAGTCGTGAGCAGCAAACAATAAAATTCACTATGAATATAAATTATTGTAAGTGTGTGTGTGGAAGGGGACAAAGAATGTGCGGTATAGATAGGAGGTAATACAAGTGGTGAAAAGAGAAGGTGATGAGGCTTATCGCTTTCATCGTTTTGCTGTCCATGTTTATATTATGTTGTTTTTCTTGTTTTTTTAAAGCGCTCAAGCCTTTTGTCCGAAAAATTTTATGTTTGTTACTTTATGGTATAACGGCTTTATTCCTATTGTAACACTTAATATTTTGTATTTAATGTGTTCTGTGGTGAATGTTGTTATTTTTTGTGTTTTACCATTTTTTTTCTTTTGGGGTTGAAATCGGTGTTTTCTAAGTCGTAGTTGGTAGGCTTTTGTCATAATCAGTTAATTCTTCGAGTTTGTTGAGAGTTTCATTAGTCTGTAATAGTTTTTTTCTTTTCCACTGATTTTGGACTTTTCATCATGCTTAGAACAACGCTTCATCTCTGTTACCTAATGGGTCTAGAAAATAAGTATGGATATGAAAAAGAACATGACTAAGGGCAAATTCTTAGGAGATATTTAATGGAAATTTTTTGAAAATAGACAAAAAACAATGGCTACTAGAGCCAGATAATCCTTAGAGAGGAGTAGAGTTTGGTATATCGAATGGAAATAACAAAGTTCATTCATATAATTTATTAAGTGATAAAAAAATTAGAGTGCAGGGCTGTTTTTTTTTGTATATTCAAAACTTTTCCCCAAGTTGTTTCTAAGGCTTGCTTTAGAGTAGGAAAAAACATTTATTAGAAATGGCATTTCGTATATTTGAATTTTTTATCCAAATAGTTTATAAGAGCTATTATTTTTTATCACCGTATATTTCTTACACACTGAATATAAGAATGAATATGAGAAAGCTTTGAATAAAATAAATTTTTAAAATATTGTATACGAAGAAATATTTAGAAACAAGATTATGAATTAAATTTTAGAAGAAAATAAAAATTACGATCCATAAAGAGAAGATTAAAAATTGTGATTCAAAGTTTTGTACTTGGGGAAGATATGAAAAAGAAAAAAGTAATAAATATATTTCAGAAGAATTCGATTCTGAAATGGAAACTGATACTTTAGCTTTAGCCATAGACCACAAACCAAAGGTCTGAATCAAAGTGCAAACTCCTCCAGTTAGACTACTTAGCAATTATATATATATATATATATATATATATATATATATATATATATATATATATATATATATATACATAATGTATAGCTCTCATGAGCGCGAGAAAAGGATGAAATAAATCCAACACACCACAAGAAAGAGAAATCAGAATAATTTTTTCCGAAAATAGTTATTTCCTACTTCCGCCTAGCCGAGTGTCTTAGGAGGCGGTTTAATTGAGATCAAAGCGGTTGCTGGCTGCCTCAGTGTGCACGGTTCAATTCCCATTCCCGCTGGGATTTTTTTAACTAGGAAACAACTATTTCAAAAGAAAAATGATTCTGTTTTCTCTTTCTTGTGGTGCGTTAGATTTATCTCATTCTCTCTCTCTCTCTCTCTCTCTCTCTCTCTATATATATATATATATATATATATATATATATATATATATATATATATTTATATATATATATATATTTATATATATATATATATATATATATATATATATATATATATATATATATATATATATATATATATAGAGAGAGAGAGAGAGAGAGAGAGAGAGAGAGAGAGAGAAAGAGAGAGAAAAAACATTGTGTTTTAACAATTAAAATTATGCTTGAATTTGCGCCTTATTCCATTATTCACTTAAAATGAGTCGTTGCAATTTTTCAGTTTTTATCAGGTTGAACTGGTTTCATTGGAGAGATGTTGAGAACGATATTGATGTAAAGGAGGTTTCGATGGAGCTTTGTCTAACGATACGTTGTGTGATTATTCTTTTGAAAGTTAACTATTTTGAATTGTACATTTAAACTTTACCACCATTTTTATTTAAACATAATCAACTAAAAGAAGAACTACCATAAAAGAGGTATTCGCAAAATTAAATAAATTGGTCTTGGGCAGATGTATATTAGGTTTGAGGTTTCTCGAATGCATCAAAATGTATAAAACTCAGAAATTTTAAAGAATATTAAATTAGAAATATCCGTGTAATTTTTCCATTAATCTCTATAACATCTACTTTCAATGCCAAGCTTCCTTTTCACTCTACATAGTCTCTGTACCGGCTCGTTTCTTTCCCAATTATAAATCACTTCAAAACATGCATCTGCGCGTCCCGATTCATTCATAATTAGTCTCAGCTTCGATTTGAACTTTTACCCACTACTCCATTTGTCTTGTGTACCATGATCCATCAAAAATCGGACAGTTTCTTCAGCTAATTACCAACATTAGAACACCGTTCTATGGTAAGTGATTAATGAACTTAATTTATGGTCATTTATCAGTGTGATAAAAAAATGTTGATGACTTTTGACGGTTTGGTGTTCCTTGTCGTTTGCTTTATTAATTTGTTTATAATTAACTAAGCAATTAGTCATTTGTCTCCTCTTAAAGTTGAATAAGGTCTGAAAAATGCTACGAGAAGGCCTGAGGTATTCAACTCATAGAGGCCTTTTGTTGAGTGGAATTCTACACAAATTGATGTACTTTGGCAATAATATGGTAATTTTAGAAAATAAAACACTAAAAAGAATTAGGCCATATAAATGGAATTGGCTAAACAAATGAAATATTTTGAAGTAAAAAATTTTCTACATAACATTTTTATTGCGAAGCCCACTACTAATGAAAATTCGAGCCATAAATGTAGAAAAAATGTCCCTCTATTTAGACGTAATGCCGTATCGAGGGTTTCAGCATATTTGAGTAACTGCTATTTACATTACGGAGTAACTGCTATTTTCATTTTTCCTTGGACAATAACAAAAATTCTAACATTTAGCACCATTTCTATTTCTTGTTTAATGGTCATCTCCTTTTCTTTATCTGTTTGCCTTATTCATATTTTCCTCATTGGATTGAAACGACTTCATAGTTAATTACGACAGTTGCATTTTTCCGCCAAGTAAGATAACATTAGATATTTTTTTTCTCTAAGCTCTTGTTTTCCTTATATTTTAAATTTATTATTTTTCTGAACTGAAAGCTACATATGTTTTGTTTCATAAATAATCCTAATACATTCCTTTGACATCTGTGGCTGCAACATACTTGTTCCTAAAAGACGTAATATAACAAGGTTTATGTGCCTTACCTACATATCAGGCTATGTATGGTCTCAAATTTCGAAGACTACTCAGGAGTAACTAAATGACACCTTTGCATATGATTTTGCAGTGTCCAAGAAAGCAACGGAGCTATTAGCCTCCAAGCTAAATGTGAAAAAACCTTCTTAAGAGCTCTCAAAAATCTCATATTTCAGAACATGGGAGGAG
Source organism: Ceratothoa steindachneri (assembly GCA_963969495.1). NCBI lineage: Eukaryota > Metazoa > Arthropoda > Malacostraca > Isopoda > Cymothoidae > Ceratothoa > Ceratothoa steindachneri. The sequence continues at coordinate 40,376,978 of OZ018319.1, forward strand.
AATTTGGCGAATTTTTTAGAATACAAGCAATTTTCTACTTCCATGATATCCAAATTCATCTAACACAGTAAGGTGTTGTCACATACAGCCCTATAAAATGGAGATTGGTTTGAAATAAGTAACTCTAAGCGCAGCTTGAATTGTGCTCTCTCGAAAATGGCAACATTTATAATGCAGTCTCATTAGGTCACGCAGTGCATTTGAAAAAAATCCATGAGGAAATAAATATGGTAAATGACTTACTCCAATACCAGGAGCACAACTGCATATTTGTGTAGAGCTAAATATGATCAACTTCTACCTTCACAAGAAAAAAGTTTCCACTAAGTTCCCATGGGGGCACTCAAACTCGAAACAGGAAACACTGGAAACAGGCATGCTAAACTTTAAGAATGACCCGACCTTGAGATGAGAGGAAATCCTTTTCTCCGACCAACTCAAGCATGGATTGTTGAATCAGTTTGTAGAGGCATGGAGTACTGACAGGAAATATTTTCAGCGATTGGGTTCTGCCTCTTATGGTGTGTCGTTTGAGAAATTCAAGCTGGCGTATTTGATGAACCTCAAATTTCTGCCTTTGTACGTGATGTTAAATTTGTCGGAAAGATGAATGACAAGCAGAAGTCAGCGTTGCTGGATTTGTGCTGGTTATACAAAACTCTATTGGTACCAAAATGCCTCTAACTATGAGGATTTGGTTGCTAGAATGTTGCATGCTACTAGCGATCTTGGATGTGACATTACTATCACGCTGCATTTCCTGAATAGTTACCTTCGCAATTTCGCAAAGAAGCTTGAAGCTGTAAGCGATGAACACAAAGAGCGGTAGCACCGACACTTCATGACGATAGAAGAATGCTCTTAAAGGCAATGGAACAAGCATATGTGGCGGACTGTTGCCAGAGTATCAAGAGAGATTACCCCGACAAATTCTTGAAGCGCAAGAGCTACAAGAACAAATTCTTTCCATATAGTAACAATTCGAGACTTTTTAATCAATCGGTCTTTCTGAATGGCATCAGTACACACTGATATTTGGATGTAATGGATACAGGCTTCATATGAAAATAGTAGTAATACATATTTTTATGTTAAATATTTCATTTCTTTTGCTTTTATTTTAAATTATTATACACACTGTGATGAATATTAAGGTTGCCAAAGAAAAATGTTTCTTTGATTTAACGGTTGGTTCAAACCTAAATTTAATATAGTATGACAATAAATTGATTAGCTAGAACAAGATAATGCTAAAGTGTTAAAATTTCGAGAAAAAATCCAGAAAAATTCGGAATGCCAAATATCTGTAGCTTATAGAGAAAATCTGAGTCAAGATTTCAATTCAGAAGACCCAAATTAGGTAAGAAAAGTACCTGTATAAATTCCACAAAATATTTTTTTTAATTGTGATTGATTTATCACCATTGCATACATGTCAAGGGGCAGATATCGATACCTATGTTAAGGAGGTAGGATACTAGTGAATTTAGTATAGTCAACTGAAGAAGAAAGGACGAGAAAAGGGCGAGTGAAAAAGGGAGAAAAGATTATAAAGTACGGGACTTTTGCAGAATATCGAGGAAAAAATAACGCGCCTATTGCAGAAAATCGAGATTTAAACAAAACAGCCTATTTCATGTCGAGTCCAAAAGAAAGGATCAATTGCGAATGATCGAGATGAAAAGAATATGTATATTGTGTATTGAGGATAAAAGAACGAGCCTGTTTTATAACATCGAAACTAAAAAAGGAAACTGTAAAGAATGTCAATGATAAATGAATGGGACCTTTAAGACTATTGATACTAAAAAGAAAGTGCATATAGTATATGATCAAGGCTAAAAAAATGAGTATATTACAAGAGACGAAAAGCAAAAATTAATCTCTCGACAAGCGTCCTCGACAATACGTGCAAGAATTCCAAAGCGGTGATTCGACTGCTTTTGTAAGGATAGCAAGAAGAGGTGAATTAAAAAAAAATTATGCCAGCTTGCTCCTCAAGGTGCAATGGCGTTCAACCTTGCTTTAAAGAAATATGTTTGTCGTCGAAGCCGGTGTTGTCCTGCAAAACTAAATTAAGAATTGCTTTCACGAATTTCTTGAGACAGAAGTCGTTTTTATCTGAGTCAGACGACCTCTTGCAGTAAGGATGAGCTGATCCTATGCAGCATTATTCAGTGTTGCTTGTAGTCGTCTGTACATACATGTAAGTGTTATAACTCAAATGCACGAGGTATTGTCAGAATTTGCTTATATCTTGAACCATGGCGATTCCGAAGAGATTAATCCTCTCGCCCAACTCAATTGTCTCATGGATGTTATCCATCTTCTTAATATTCACAGAGCCTCATAAATTCATGCTTCCATTCCGGGAATCCCCTTTTTTTTGGTTTTCATGAGAAAATTTGTATTAATTTTTACGATAAAGCGCAACGAGCAAAGAAGAATCTCCAAATAACGGGCCTATCATTATTTTATTTTGTTATTTATTGATGAGCGCATCTCAACCTTTTTATCTAAAAATTTTGTCGTAACTCTTTGTAACCTCCTTCTGTGCTATACCCCGGCCCCCCTAAATAAAGGGGTTTTTCCTTCTTTTTCGCACAGCATCATCAATAAAAGAAGTTATTTACTTCGAGTCCTCTCATGTTTGTATTGTTGTGCAAAGGAGATTGAATTATTCACTCGGAACGGCTGACCCCTAAACGAGATGACCCAAACAACAGTCAGCAACCGGAAGGTTATCGCAAAAGGAGCGAAGTTGCACAGTAAAGATGATGTATGGTCTTCTCACATTGGCTGTTTTAAAGACTATTCTCGATTCATATATTTATTGCCTTTTCTTAAGATTAAAGATGAAAATCTGCAGATCGATAGTGAAAAAGAATTGAATGGGTAGATAGAAAAAGGGAATTAATTTGTTTGAAAGAAAATAAATTAAAAAGTTGAAGTAAATTAAAACAACAGCAATATCTACTAGACCTTTCAATATAATGAAAAAGAGACCAACAAGAACTTAGGGAAATAAACATCAAAACAATGAGAAATAAAAGAGGGACAACAATAAAATAATCATAATTATCTTCGTGAGAATCGGCTCAGTTGAACCCAATATCTACAAATTGCCTTCGATTAACTAGAAAAAAGGATAAGAAGAAAACAACGCCATTGGGCGTTGTTTTTTTGTAAGTGGAGGTAAAATGGGCAACAGATATTCTATCTACTAAAACATATATTACCCTAAAAAATGTACAGTGGTACCTTGATTTACGGGAGAACCAACTTACGATTTTTCTGAGATACGAGCTGTTGTTTGATTGAATTTCTGCTTCGTGGTACGAGCCAAGAATTGAGATACGAGTTAGATGTGAGCGACCGATCTTCACATACACCGCCATTATCTTACAAAGCAAGCGCACTCCAACATTCGCACAGCATCGTTCAGGTGGTTACTTTGCCGTGCAAACAGCTCTGTTGTATCACTGTTGCCTTTTTCATCTACTTTTGTGCTTTTTTGTAGTTATTTCCTTGTAGTGTACAGTATTAACCAGGGGTCCTAAGAAAGTAAGTGTCAAGACCAGTTGTGAGAAGAAGAAAAGGATGATATATTTTGGAATTATATTACAAAGTCATTGAAAACATAAGCAAGGTGTGCGGGTTGTCGAGTTGGCGATGCAGTAAGAGCGTAGTACGTCTACGATATGTAAGATTTTGAAACAGAAGGAGTCGATGAAGGCTATAACACCAGCCAAATGCATTAAGATCATTTTAAAACTCCGGTCCTTCGTCCGGCAAAAAGTTGGTGTGGTTGACAAAGAAGCGCTCGCACGAGATACTGTCACCGATATCATCATCTGTAAGAAGATACGAGCCATTTGCGTGGATTTGGAGCAGCAAACGTCAGGAACATCAATGGATGGGGCGTCGGAAGAATCATTCAAAGCCAGTCGGGGATGGTTCGAAAATTGTAAAAAGTGGACTGGCATTCACTCCGTCGTCAGGCACAGTGAGACAGCAAGCTCGAATGGGAAGGCAGCTGAGGATTTTATTAAAACTTTCGCCCAACTGATAGAAGCAGAAGGATAAATACCCTAAAATGTCTTTAATTATGACGAGACAGGGTTGTTTATTAAGGTCATCTCAGTCTGATCTTCAAGGTAAAGTACGCTTAATTAAAGCTGATTATTTTCTTACATTTTCTGCAATTATTTTAATATGCATTATTTTTATTTTAAAGAGTACACTTTTCTTATTTAAAAACTTGCACTATAAAAAATTGGTGTGGACGTTGGGGAGCTGGAACAGATTAATGGCTTTTCCAACCGATAAAATAAGGTGGCTAATTTCCCATTCTCTCTCGGGCTCCTTCAGTCCATTTATTCGAAATATTAGAGTCGCTCTATATAAAAAACAACACTTAACGAGACTGATTCCTCCTTTCCCCTACGTATCTTATAACTCTACAACCTATCAAATTAATTTCATGCTCTTTTGTCGTTCACTTTTTCATTCTTGTCAAGGAACGACTATCTGCATAAGCTAATGTGTATATTTTCTTTGCATCATTCACGTATTCGGTTCCTTTTAATTTTATACTTTATCATATATTAACTACACTCGCTTCTTTGGCTTTATTTGATGCGCCCTCAAATTGAGTAGTTTCTTTGAGTTTAATAAAATCACTGAAGATGTTGCGATGTGTGGAACGAAACGTCTGACAGAAATAAATGTCCTTTTCCATCTACTTGTGGGTCTTCATTTTCCTTCTGAGACTAAGGCTTCCGCGAACCAAACCAATATATATATATATATATATATATATATATATATATATATATATCGCATTGCTTTTCAGCAACTGGAACACGCAAAACTATTGGTTATTTAATCAGTACTCCCATGAATTTGACTAGTTGGCTATCCCTTGAGCCAGGAAAGGATTCCAACTGCTCGTTGGATGTTTAAAAATACATATTACTACCGTTCTTCTTACCTAACGAGACCGACTTCTGATAACCTCAGTCTTGCAAGTAATTTTTATCCTGATCTTTATGCTGGGTTCATTTTTCAAGTCGTTCCTTTGGTTCCCTTTACATCTTATATTACTTACTGGCCGGAAGTGCCGGGAATCGTTAAACCACAAATTTATTCAACATTTTGGAATGATTCGGCTAAAAGCTTTGGCCTCTGAATGCAGGGATATTAATTAGCATAGGTCCTTTATGGTAAGTGTTACCGCTGCTTGCTGATACTGATTACCATTCTTAACCTTTCTTTATTGTTCTTCACTCGCTCTTCGCTTAAAATAAAGGACATCCATTTTGATTACTTTCGTTCCGTCCGAGGCGTTTCTTATGAATACGAACGGGTGCATTAAAATATCAGAAGATAACTGCTTGTGAAGGACACTCAAAGTATAGATTTCGAAATGATGAATATACAAAGGGAATCATGTATATTTTTCATGTATTTCCTTCTCTAAAGGTTAAATCTAAATTTCATAGTCCTATTATAAACTTTATTTCTCATTGGAAAGCTTAGAACTTCGAATGACCCGGATAGAAATATTCACCAACATACCAACACGCAATCATTTACCTGGACTCATTAAAATAAAAATATCTTCACTATGTCCATTCTTATGAAACAAACTAATAAAAATAATAAGAGGTAATTTGTATATTCGAATCAAGTTGCACCTTCCTAACACACATTGAAAACTAATAATAATAAGTCTTTTTGGGATGATACGCTCCTAAGTAATCTGCCTTCACAAAGTTCTAAGGAAAGGTTTGAGAGAAGATATATATTTTTATCTCATGATTGGGGGTATTATAAGGGATGGGGGATGAGCTTATCGCAGTGGGAACCCATGTATCAGAGAGGACTACCATAAGCAACCATTAGTGGTAGAGGACAGAGCCTGAGCGTATCGTTCCCAGAGGCTGGGTGGGGTCAGTCAGGAATAAGGATAGGAGGGATTTGCGCTATTTTAGGTCTTATATACATAAGGGATGAAGAGCTCAAAGGAGATACTGTATTGAATGGGCAGCCAATGAATTTTATGAAGAAAGTGAGTTGGACATGAGAGAAGTGTTTGTGATGGCGAAGAGTAGAGACGTATGATCCAGGGAGAAGAGAGTTGTAGTAGTCAAGATGGGATTCAATAGGGTTAAAATTGAAAGGCAATTGTTATGCATTGAACAACGCCCCGAAGAGGGTCCAGTAATGATTCGTTTGTTTTGTTATGGTTGAGTTTCAGAAAGTTATCTGAGTGGAATTCGGTGATGATAATAAGAGCGGAGAGTAGGTCTCGAAGAGTCAAAGAAAACAAGCCTAGGGAAAGTTAGACATACAGTAAATTTGTGTTTCATTAGCATAAAAATGAAATAGAAAGATTTTCGCCTAATCAGAATAGAAATGAAATAATAGACAAAGACTACGCATAAAAATTCCAAGAAGAAGAATATAGAAAGAAAACAAAAGCGTACCAAGAACCAACCCCTACGGAACGCCTAAACGCACCTCTGCCAAACGAGATATGTCATTTCCGATATAAAGAGATTGAGTGCGAATATGAAAGATAAAAGCAGAACCAGTTAAGAGTAGTTTGAGAGAAACCAAGGAATTCCAAAGAGGCGATGAAAACTAACTAGGTAGTAGGCAGTGTCAAAAGCTGCAGAGAGGTCCAAAAGTACCTAAAAACCAGGTCAGAAGGTCATGGCGCTCCGTTACATGTAGGGGAGGTGATTCAGTGTTGTGTTGTGCTTTATCGCATGAGAATGGTTTGATTCTTCTCCCAGAGGAAAACATATTTTTCATTTAAATGAAAATTGATTTTAAATTTGGTAACTTATCATTTTTACTTTCCTTGGGGACATGTTTTTTTTTTATTTGATTAATTAAGATAGTTGTAAAAAGGGAGCGCAGTTTTATAACTATATTATGTTACTATTCTATTAACATTAATAGTCTCTGTTAAAGTAATATACTTCTTTAAAGTGTATTGCTTAACCAGATTAATTCTACAATGTAGTTTATATATCACACATTTTGTGGGGTAAATAAAAATAAATTAATTTTATTGTATTTTTTCAAATTTTCACGCTATATCAGAACTGATTTTTGCTTAATATTAAATATAGGAAAAAATGTCATTTTGTTTTTTGAATAACTGAATATTTTAGGTATCATTCTCCTTTAATAACGGCTACTATGTCATAGATGTACATGTTATATGATTACCATTTATCGAATTATTGATTTTTTACTGCTTAATTATTTCTATATAGGGAAAAATGAGATATGTGTTGCACACAATATGTGCATACACAAACCCATAAAATAGTAGTGTGTACACTCAAATGCACCAAGTTATCTTCTAAAATTAAAAAATCAGTAGCTCCGTTAGTCTCTATAATTATCAATGACTTTTCACACATTCCCGAAAAATGCAAGACACTGATTTCGAAATTCAACTCAATATGCAACTCGAAACAAGTAGACGTCGTTAATTCTCCACCAAATTCCGTGTTTCATACCATTAAGACAGAATCTAATGTGAACAATCAAACAAATATTGATAATACTACAAATGTGTGCTTGCGTTTGGTAGGCGAATAAAGTTTGCAAGGAATCCGTGAAATCATTATTTTCAAAGCATGTTGTGTACCAATAGACTTATTGTGAGCTAATAACCAAATACATTTTATTTTGTATTACCCTATGTTATCAAGATGTAAATATATAAATAAGAGTATAGAATATGGCTTGTTAACGCACACAAATATAAAGTGCACTTCCGTTTGGACAATTATGTAATCTTAGTCCAACTGGCGAACCCCCAAACTATGATTGTATATATGTGTAAATATGTTCATTAGTATATGATATGTATAGATTCTATATTAAAGATACTAAGTATCTCTATCAGGGGCAAGTGATGTGGTGCACACAATATGTGCACACACAAACCCATGAAGTATTAATGTGTGCACTTAGCCAATGTAAATAAATTAATGTCTAAAAATGAAACAAAAAAAACAAACTCAAATCAAACATTGTAAGATGTAACATGATATTTTATAACCGTTCCCATTTTTGATTTCACGAAAAGACTAAAGTCGCGGTGAAAAGGTGAACTGGGAATGAGACTAATTATTCTGTGCTTACAAAAGGGAACCTTAAAATGAGTCAACTCGATCGTAACGACATTTGGTGAGCATCAAATTACAACCACAATATTATATTTCTCTTTTGTTAAGGAAGGCGTTTGACGAAATTTCACCATTACAGTATATTTTCTCACGAGAGAAAAGGTTTTCAAAATTATTGTATATGTATATATATATATATATATATATATATATATATATATATATATATATATATATATATATATATATATATTTATATATATGTTTGTAAAAGTGTCCAAGTATAAAACGAGCAAATCGAGGAAGAAAGAGATCATTCATTCTAGACAATTCATTCGAGAGAAATCATTTCGTGGAGCAGTTTCACATATCGCTCGGGTCATACTAATCAAATCATTTTCTGCGCATTAGGAGATTACATTTACTCAAATGATCTTACATCAAGACGAGTCTTATTCATTCATTGTACCAAATCACGAACATTAAGAAAGTTGTATTTAAGCATTATCAACGATAAGCTCGTGAATCGATAATGAATCTAATTCGAACTTCTCTTCCATTTGCTACCCAAAGCCAGTAAATAAATAGAACTTCAGTCTTCTTGCTTTCCTTATCATGGCTCAGCCAAAAATATTCATCCATTACCTTTTGGAGTCAGGTAATAATTTCTCGGAACGTTATCGTCTCACCCAAATCCGGTTTAACGATCAACATTTCGCAACAATCATATGGGAAGCGCAACAGCAAAGAGGATCACAAAACAAGGTGGAATATAATTATTCGTGGATCCGATCAACCAGATCCGTTCATCATCCATACTCATACAAACCTCAAAAGCTCCCCCCCCCCTCCATATATGCAATTAAGTTTATCAAAGTAGAATTATAAGATTTCAACTTTATTTTGTATATTCATAGTTACTGAGTTTCTAATTTGTATATATATTTAGAAATATATATATATATATATATACTGTATATATATATATATATATATATATATATATATATATATATATATATATATATATATCTCTCTCTCTCTCTCTCTCTCTCTCTATATATATATATATATATATATATATATATATATATATATATATATATATATATATATATATATATATATATATATGTGGCTAGTGAACCTTTAAATAGTGAACAGGTTAGATATATGCTATAAAAATCCTTAGGAAGTATCTTTTCTAGCCTGAGAGATATTGGGTTTGATAAGCCTTAGCGCTTTGTGGTAGATAATCTGACCGGGATTGAGGTGAATCTGTTTTGACTCCCCACACAATATTTAAAAAAAATCACTTGGCTTTATTTCTCTCATGTGCTGGGGTTTGATCTACTTGATTATTATCTCTTCTAAGTCCCTCTCTCTTTCATTTATAAAACTTCGGTTTCTTGTCTCATGCAATCATTAGCATCCACATTATCTCTCTTGTTCGATATATATATATATATATATATATATATATATATATATATATATATATATATATCGAATAAGAGAGATAATGTGGAGGCTAATGATTGCATCCATAATCCTTGAGAATTTTTAACGTTTCGTTTTAATGTACTGTTCAAATCAAGACATGATCTTTTAACGAAAAATGTGAGCAGTTCAGCTCAAATAACATCAAATAACATCAAGAAAAATTAAAATAATTCCTTTACACTAGCCAACAAATTTTAACTTTGTCTCTGTTACTTGAGTAAATGTTGTTGTAACGAACTAATTTTGTGCGCTGTTCTCAAATCTATGCTCATATTTGTGCTAGCATGTAAGGTTCCTAAGTTATGCGACTAGGCTATATGGCTCAATTCGTCACCTTGGATCAATTGATGATATAATTATTACGAGTTTGAGAAGAATGAGACGTTTCTGGGCAAAGGTTAAGAATCGGGGCACATGATTTGGCATTATGTACGTCCTTTTGCAGACCCAGACAAGATATGTATTACATATAAAAGAGGCAGTACTCACCTAATTATAAATTTCTTCAAAAATGTTTGAGATACGTGCTCTTGCGCTTGTACGTGGATATAGGATCCTCTCGGTTTTAGAACCAGCAGTAGTCACCCATCATGTTTTCGTTGAAGCGGCGTTGATACCTGCTTTCTATAATTGCGATATCTCGGTGGAACCTTTCACCATGTTAGTCACTGATATCACCTAAATTAGATGGAAAAAAATCTAGATGCGAATGCAAAAATGAATCTTAAGAGACATCCGAAACCCCATTCGTTGATAGGCCTTTAGTATGTTGTCCACTAATTCTTCATAGTTTACAGCCCTATGATTACCAAAGAAGTTCTGCACTACATATACAAATGAATCCCATTCTGCCAACTCAAGTGGAGTTAGTTTATTTCTGAACTCCCTGTCACGTATCAATTCTCTGATCTCCGGCTCTACAAAAATGCCAGCTTTAAGTTTAGCATCGGTTTTCTTTGCACCAAATTTCTCTTTGAGATACTGGGATCTATCCGAATCATAGGCCATTGCTTTAACAAAATTTGTGATAAGGCCAAGTTTGATATGAAGTAGTGGAAAGTAGATCTTCTGTGGATATACCAAAGGCATGTGCTTCGCATGGTATCGGAAAAAAATGTGTTCTTCTCTTTCGGGCCGCTTTTTGACAATATAATGATTCCTCTCGTCACGGCTGTTCCATAGGCATAAGAAGCACTTATTCTTTGTATATCCTAGTTTTAGTCCAAGAAGTAAAGAAATTACCTTTAGATCACCACAGATATTCCACTTATGATGCGAGTAATGAACACCTTCCAAAATAAATTTCATTGACTCATATGTCTCTATCATCCCAACAATAAGTGCGACAAAAATTGAAGGATTTTGTTAAAATCGTGTAGCAACACAGCCTTGAGGCTAGCAGTGCTTGCATCGATGAATAGTCTCGATTTATCAAGTAAATGCTCGTTTCCTAGCTGATCCATGAGGCCATTAACATCAGTAGAGAAACAAGCACCATCTTTTTTTTTATAGAAGGCAGCTAAAGCCTCATGGCGTTTACAGAAAGTAGATATTTTTGCACCGTCCTCTAGAAGATACCATTTCTATAGTCTGGAGCCCAATAGTTCTGCGTTCTCCTTTGACAATGACAAATCCCTGACCAAATCATTCAATCTTTCTTGATTTATCAACTAGCTCTTTTTTTCCTTATAATCATCCTCATACATTTCATCGTCATTGTTATCTTCTTCTTCAAGCGATGAATCATCTTCTTTAACTTCCCTAGCTGATGGAGGAACTTGGATTAGCATCTCCATAATATTGAAATTGGTTTTCTAGCTGACTTACAATCTGAATATACAATTTTTTACTTGTTCTTATTTGAGAATCCCGCAATATTTTTCATACAAGAGTAGCAAACAAAAACATGATTTGTTGGCTCACACCACACCATTGGTACTGCAAAGGCTTACCCTTCCGTATACCATTTAACCTTTGTGCGAGCCCCGTATAACACACAGTACAAGATTTGTGAGGTGCCCAGGGCTTGTCTTCGTCACCAACTTTACAACCAAAATAATAATTGTATGCAGTTTTCACTATTTTAGCTAAATTTTCGGCTGGTTTCTTGGAGTATATCTTCCACAGCTATAACAAAAGTTGTGTGGGCTATTTATACATTCTCGCTGATTCATGTTTATATCCTATTATATACTTTTGTAAAATATTATTTAATTTACCAATTAAATGAGAGATAAATCTGGAATAAAATTACAATTAATCACTGTATGTCAATACTGTTTCAACACCACTACTACAAGGGTTAAATTTGACGTGATAAAGCAGGAGTATAACGAAGGAACCAAACACCCACAACACATCCTTTCACTACGGTAGCCGAAGCAACACTGCCCATATGTGTAACTAAAGTGTATTTGTGCAACTAAGGAACCTTAAGTGCTAGGACAATTCTGATTACAGATTCGGAATCAGCATACTCGATTTAGTATTAATCACAAGCTAATACCCAAGTAGCAAAATCATTGTTGACCAGTCAATTATTTACTTTAAGATTATGTTTATATTTTCATAGTTATAGGGACTAAAATTAGCAGTTCAAAAACCCATGTATTCTTAAATAAAGTGGATACAGTCTGAAATCCGAGAGGAATTTTATCTTTAGCTTTTTAAGAACTGTTCATCATCTTCGTGAGTTTCTCCATCATCATTAAGATGAAGCATATTTTGAATGTGTCTTTTCCTATTTTTATTTTGTCTGTTATTAAAAAAAAGGATATTTTAATGATCGAATCATAAGCCAATGTGTTTAAGTACTTTATCCTTAGCTTAAAATGTGTTCTAATCCCTATTTTACATTGCCTTAAAATGTCTCTGTTTTCAATCGGATTTTAAAATATCTCTGTTGTTTAAATTACCCTAAGCCACAGTTACATAAGCTCACTGTGTTTAATAGAATCATACCTTAATTAATCAGCTTATTTTAAGTTTTTTTCTCGCGGCATTTTGGGTTCCCAATCTAGACTGGAAAATATCGGACTAAGATCTATTAAATTTTGAGATATCATTATTAAATTTGCCAAAGAATAAACCAAAAAAGATATTTTGGAATATTACGCGTCACTTGTCACTGCCATATTTAACTTTAAAAAAGACCTACAAATTCTATCAATTATCCGTTTTTAATTTATTCTCGTAACAGAAAAATAACAGGCGCTGAGACAATGGTTGCGAGCATATGACGCAAAAACTGAAACCATTAAACCAATTCTCATTGTTCAGGGGGAATATTTAAGGAATTGCATGCCCTAACCTAGATTAAGTTTGGCTATTTTGATAAGTTCAATAATATCTGTTGTTATCAGATGCAACCAAAACGAAATATTTAACATATGCTTTTCACTGGACAAGGTAATCAATAAAGTAGAGCGATCAAAATTCGGTAAACACCCATCAGTTATCGTAATATTAAAACAGCAATGTTCAAGGATTGCTCAGAACAAGAGAATAATATTTTCTAAACGAATCAGATGCAAAAGAATGAGAAAAACGACTCAAAATTCATGCATGACATCAAATGTCAATTTCAATGACTCGCACATTGCTCTAGGCCAGAAATTAATTGAAATGAATGATCGATCAGAAACATCTTTATTATAAAAATTCAAAAAAAGGTATAAAAGAAACTATTTAAACCTAGTAACGTCTATAATCTCATCGAAAAACATTCCATTCACAATGAAATTAATGAAGCTCCCCAAAGACCTTTAGGAAGCAGGATAATAATGCGATGCTATGATATAATGATATACATACCCTGTAAATAATCGAATATACTACAAATCTACTAAAAAATAGCATAATAAACAAATAGAAAGACAAAATTCGATAATAAGTTATATATTTATCAGGAAAAATAGCATAATAAACAAATAGAAAGACACAAAATTCGATATGAAGTTATATATTTATCAGGAAAAGTATGAGACGTAGCAGCCATATTGTTATATTGTTTTGCCTTACACTTTTGTTGTCTCCATCCTGTAAAACAATCCCTGAGTCCGGTCGTGCTGGTTGCAATCTCTAACCCGTTAAGGAAATTGTGCCACTGCTTTGGCCAAACAAATATCATAGAACATATAGTCGTTGCAATTTGGATCAACCGGAAAACTGCGCAAACTGCTTAATCGTTTTGCATCATAAATCCATAATGTGCAGTACCAAGTGTGTGAAATTGTGGTGAGCCGCATCCTATTCTCTCGAAGCAATATAGCCGGTAACTTTTCAAAAAGAGGTATGGTCCGTTTATCTTGCGGACCGACTCTCTTTTTGAGAGGCTTGGACTAGATCTTATCACGCCCAAAGTTAAAAGGGACGTCTATGCAGCAATTGTTAAAAAGATCGCTCTACTCCTGGACCCTTCTTGAATACGAGCACAGTCACTTCCACTCCTATTCTGAAGCCTTCAAAGAGCTATCCACCCAGGCGCTCCCTAGGTTGAGTTAGAGGCACAAATAGCTTACACCTAGGGGAATAGCACCAAAAAACTTTGGGTTCCTACAGACCAAAATAAAGCTGTAACGAAGGACTAGGAGGCACGTGCCTTTGAAAAATAAGACTCCTACCTCCGATGTGTCCCCTCTCGGCAACGGTTCCGAGTTAGAGGATGGAAAAGACTCGCGTGGCGAGGCAAACCTCTCCTGATAATTCCTCGGAGGCGATAGCGCCTTTGACAGACTCCGCAAAGCGTACGGCCATTCCTGTGAGTTTTTTCACAACAAAGATGGCCCCAGTATCTCCTTCGATCAGGTGTGGAGAGCTTATACCTTCAATGGAACGAACGAACTTCGGATCCTTGTCTCATCCTGTTCCTCTTTAGTTGTTTTTTTACAGGTCACCATGCTTGCAACGTGCCCCCTGCCCATTTCCATGGGGTATAACGGCTTTTCGGACCTACTTCCACCATATGGGTTTCAGGCAGGGGGATACGCAATTTTCTCCCGACAGGATGTCTCCCTTCTTCTTTTTGCTCTAAATACTTCCTTTTAGTCAGTAACTGTGAAGCTGCACCTGGATAGGAGGTATACTTTTATTTTAAGGAAAATCCTCCGTCAGCAATTTCGACATAGGGAATTTCCGCCGAGCCGTGCAAAGGTTGTTGAAGAACTTTCTCATGCTTGGGGATTTGAACGATAGACCCCTTCTGGGGAGACTACTCTATCGATCGCAGGGGGCAGATCTTTGCCGACCTGATCAATGAAATGGAGATAGATGTCCTAAATCTGGATAAGTTTACGCATCACTGCCCAATTACCACTTCATATTCCAGTTTTCATATATCTTTGTGTTTTCCTGAATAGGAGATATACTGTTATTATGGGATACATTGAACTGTAAGCCAACCTTGACGCGGGGGAATTCTGCCTTCTCGTAGAAAAGTAGCCTAGGCCCTTCGTCCTTAAAGAATTTGTATAGTATGCATCCTATCTAGGGGGATTACACGATCAATTCCAGGTGTCAGGTCCTTGTGAACATGATTGATGAGCTGGAGATAGCTATCATAAATGTGGTTAAGTTTTTTCATCACTACCCGAGAACCGCTTTATTTTCCTATATTCATCTGTCTATGTGCTCTGCGGATGCACGGTTGATTTTTTTGGGAGAGGTGGTCAATGAACTCCTTTGTTCTTACCGCTTTCAATCCAACTATTATTTTTTGGGTCGCTGCCACCTGAAAAATCAACCCTGTGGTGGATGGAGAGAGCGCAGTAAACCGTATATTAGGAAACAAGGGATTCAGGTCGGTACATGAGGTCATTGAGTTGTTCAGATCGCCGTAGGCATAATTACAATCCTTACAACGGTTGGCCATTTTACACGTCTTACCATTTCAAGGTGGTCACCAATTATGATACGGCCGTAGAGAGAAGTAAAATGCTTACATGCGCTATGAGCGCAGCTCTGACATTTTCATCGTTGGTGAATTTTATCGAGCTAGAACTAGGTTCACGGTTATTTCAAACACGCCCGGTTATCTTACTGGCCGACATACGTGTCTTTACTTAACGGGAAAACCCCTCTTGCAGTGTGGTGGAAAAGAGTCAACAGGTTTCGGAAAAAATTCTCGCAGGACCCTACTCCAATTATCTGGGAGAAAGGCACCGCAATCTTGAACCACACGACCGTGGCTGAATATTTCACGAATACGTTCTCCCCATTCTATAGCAGAAATCCTACTATCCTAGAATTTAATGCACGTCTTGAACTCGCGGAATTCCAATCTCGACGGTGCATATGCCACCGAAAGACTTCAGTCATGCCTTAAGCACTTTTAGGAGTAGGGCTAAGAGAAACCGTCGAGACATAGGGGCAACTTTCGGACCGTTAGATCCTCTTGTTCTGCCTAGGACGCCTCCTTGGTTGGTACCACCTATCAATATTTGTTGTCACGCCACTTTTCTAAAGATTCCACACCAAAATCTGTATTGCTGCCACAGGAGAGGATCGGTTTCCACTCCGTATCTCGTCTGTTTCAATTTCAGCTGCGGCCTTCCAGGTGCTGCGTAGTTGATTGCAATACCCCGCTTGGTAAGAGAAACAGCCGGCCGAGCCCTCTTCAGAGACCAGATTGTGATCTTTAGTGACTCATAAGCGCCCGGACTTCCCTCTGGGGGATTGGAAACTCCGCATTTCTGCTTCGTGGTATCCGTGAAGCCATGGTGGCCTCGAGATTAACTGATGTCGAAACAATCTTCTGTTGGGTTCCTTAGCATTTAGAAATTCCAGATTCAAAGAGTGCGAGATGACTGGACACCCAGAGCAGCGTTTTTTTCTTCCTCACACTTACTACATGGCAGGAATCGGGTCAACTCTCATATTGCCTGACAAATAAGATTGCATACGGCCAACGGGAACTTAAAGTTACGTGCCATCAAGCCGGGAAAAAGTTCTTGGACACACAATTTAATGCCAATTTTACAGCTATTTCAGGTCGCTTTCTCTCATCTTAAAATAGGTTACACTCGGGAGACGAAACGCCATTTGATGCAGTGCCCAGCAGCACCTTACCTCACTGACTGTTTAAACCGTTGTTGTTGAATATCCTACCGGAATGAGCCAGGTCTCTACCGCTTGTCCCGTGTACTCAAGACGATTCGTCAGCACAGACTTGCAGAGTCTTTAGCAACTTGGAGAAAGCGGACCTCCTCCATTTTATTTGACTTCCCCCGTGTTGGTTACATGCTTCAGCACTAGGGAAGAGTGGCCTTCTCCCGTAACAAGAGCGTGCATCTTATTTGATTTGAACTGTAGGATCGTTATTGTTTTATGTTTGGTTTAATTTTGTTTTTTAGTTTTTATATATTTAAAATAGCATAGAAATAGGCTAGAAATGATTACAGGGTGACAACCCAAAAACACGCCCCAACTTTCGATAGGCCTCATTTCTTAATTCTCGGCAAGAATCAAATGAAACTCTGGTGATAACTAGGTTATTGTTTTGAAAAACAAGATATCAAAACAAGAGAGTCTTTGGACTTTTCTTCTTTATTCTAGAGCACGTGTTTGAGATGACCTCCATTTAGCTCTGTGCATTTCTTGAGGCGCAGCACAAAGTTTTCCATAACGTCCTTACAAACCGACTACCTCATGGCTCTTATCTCTCCCTCGATGGCTTCCTCGAGTTCTGTGATGGTCCTGAGTCTATCTGTATACACTCTGTCTTTAAGGTAGACCCAGAGAAAGAAATCTGGCGGCTAAGGTCTGGGCTGTGAGGTACCCAGTCTTGAGACTGATCACACGGTTAGCAAAGTTCTCTTTAGCCAATCTCTGGGCAGGTTTGAGGTGTAAGAGCCTGCTCCATCTTGCTGGAACCAGAACTTTCCCATAAGCGACGGGAACATGGTCTGCAGCTCCGTCTTGAATGATTTAAGGACCTCAACATACCGCTCCTTGGTGACTGTCACTGTCGCGCCAGATTCTTCGAAGAAGAATGGTCCGATGATGCCTCTGACTGAGATTGCAGTCCATACCGTGCACTTATGGGAGCTTAGGTTCTTTGGTTGCGACTCATTTGGTCTAGAGGTCCCCCAGAAGACATTTGTCTTCGAGTTTACCTTTTCCTCAAGATCGAAGTGAGCTTCATCTGAGTTCCGAAGGAGGTTAAGTATTGTTTGGGTCTCCTGAATCTTATCCGGTATCTTGACTGCCATAGCCTTTCTCTTCTTCTTGTCTGGACTTGTAAGGGTCTGCTTCGTCCCTATTCTGTATGGGTAGGCCTTTACATCCATTACTAGCAATATTCTGCAAGTCTCATGAGATATACTGAGGGACTGACTTCGCTTGCGCACAGAGCGTTTTTGACTCTGCTGAACTGACTCTTTTACGCTCTCGACCAGCTCAGCTGTACGCTTCCTGGGGCGTCCTCAATGGCTTGGACGGTTGCCACTGGCTGCTTTAGGTTCTACACTGTCCCATAGTTCTCGAAGTGGTCCACCCAGTCCTGAATTCTGCTTTGAGGAGGCTTTTTCCTATTCGAGCTGATGCACGAATGTGTCCTGCACTTTCTTGAACGAGCCTGACTTGTGCTAATGTTTGACCTAGTATATTCCTTATTGGAGCTCCCATTGAGATCTAGTTTTGTTCACAGGCGTGACTTCCATCATTTCCTGGAAAGTAAGGGTGATTAGTGAATGAATGAAGGATATATCACCAAAACGGCATGTAGGTCCGTTTTGGGGGGTCAACCTGTATTACTGTGGCCTATTCCTTTGGTGGCAATCCACAGATGGGTCCCTTTAAATAAAGAAATAGTTGTCTCCATATGCTCTAACCAAGGTCAGAGATATTCTTTTTAAGTTTAAATCCTAAGCCAACGATACTATATCGCAATCATTTGTAAGAAGAGAGATGTAAGAAAAAGGTGGAAAATATATAACCATATAACCTCATGCATTCATTGGAGTCGGAATGGAAATAAAATGCGAGTGTTAAGTCAGAAGGGTACACAATCCACCATATGGTAGCTGCAGCATGATTGACCGTGTTACACAACGCACTCTCCTTCTGGGAGCCTGATCTGAGAAAGAGGTCAGTAATATATTTACTGTTTTACAATTTCTCCTATATCTGAACACACACTTTCCAATGTGTATCCAGTAAGAAAAGAGATTAATAGGGCAAGAGATTAATTAGGCAAATGTTACCTTTTCCAAAATTAGTCATGTCACACTTTTCAAAATATTCCTTAGAAAGGTTAGTTAACTCTGATATAAATATGCATAGGCTTTATAAATCCTCGAATAGTTATGGATCACTGACGCTAGGGTTCGCTGTTCTGTGTTGCCAAGTAATAATATTTTTCCAAACACGTTAAGTTCAAAATTAATTATGGAGATAAAAAGCCAACTGTTATCTCTCATATTTTTGAGATGTCGATGAAAAAAATCCAATAAATATATAAAATTAATCAAACCAGACAAAGGGAAAGTTTGTGTAAATTTGTCAATCCTATTTTGAAACAACACCGTTTCAAAATGTTTCGATAGAATGCTTGAAATACCGCAATAACGTAAATAGTTTATAAAATTTAATTTATTTTATACCCAGCTCTTATCAAATAATATATTAATGACTAATTTAGTCAACTTTACATAAATATATATATATATATATATATATATATATATATATATATATATATATATATATATATATATATAATCTTAAGCCATCCATGCACACAGTGTCGTGATACAACCACTCTATAACATATTCTACTCCTATATTATGTGGGGGAAGACTTATTCACCTACTGCATCGCGAAACGTTGAAGGACTGTTCGCATGGATTAGCCACCGACTAGGTGGTCGAACTTGAGGCGTGGGTTTCGAATCCTTAATAATCAGACAGAGTCCATAAATGGTTGGCGAGATTTACTTGAATAGGCAGAGATGAACGTTCAGAGTTAGTTAAAGATCAAACACAAAAATATAATTGTACTCACCCATATCAAAATAAGAATAATAATAGGCAAAGGAGAATTATTTAAATTGAAAGAGCCTCTTAATAATTATTAGGAGAAGGGATTCTCAAATGGAATTAATTGATTAATGTAACTAGGCTCAGACCAAACAGGGAGAACTTGGCAATACTAATAATGGAGGGGATTTCAGTCTTACGGGTCGATGACTTCGAGGAAGGTCCTTCTTGCAATGAGGCGAGTGCGGAACGATCCGATGAGGCAAGTGGGGCACGATCCGAATGAAGCAGGTGGGGCACGAACCGAATGAGGCCGGTGGGGCACGATCCGAGCCAACCTTCCGTTCAAGATAGCCAAACTTCAAAGATGACGTTCGACGAGGAATTTGGGAATTCTCGTAATTCCACTGAAAGAGGAATCTTCCTTTCCTCAAAGTTAATCGATGGAGATGATTTTTTTCTGTTCGATTAAACGAAGGGAGACTCTTGCGCAAATTCAAAGGCTCGTCGTTCACCAAAGCAACCAATTGACCTGGTAAAATCACATACACATGGATATATACATATATGATCAGGATAAAATTATATTTGATTTTGCGAAGATAAAATTGTGAATTTTATTAAAAACTTTTGATTTGCATCTGGTCGCATTTTATAATTCTTCCCAAACGGCGATAATAAAAGAGATAAAGTCAGCCATAAGAATTGGCAATAAATAATTGAATAATATTATTTCGCATTCAACGAGTCTCTAAAGAGGTTAGTTACATCCATGTTTGCTGGAAAGTTCATCTAACTCTTAGGACAAAAAAATACAAAAAATCAATTGATGAGCAGTTATTACTACATAATTATGATGATATCAAAAATATACAGTAGCAGCCATCTCGTCATTGATAGCTTGTTTTGAACCGTCTAAATCATTTTTAGTTTAGGCGGGAAGTTAGCTAGGTTAGTACAGTGGCGGCAACAAAAAAAGTGACATGTGACAATTCGGGGAAAATAAAACAGAAAAATGTAACTTACATATTTTATTATGAATATTTCATGAAAGTTATTACTTGGTCATGTTGCCCTTGCACTTGATGACCATCCTGAGTCGATTGGGCATTGATTCAGTGAGGTTTGCGAAGTAGGTGGGGTCGATCGTAACCCAGATCTGCTTCAGTGATTCTATCAGGTCCTTGATGCTGCCGGGTGCTGTCTCTTGAACTTTGGATTTCATCAGATTCCAAGCATTCTCAATAGGATTTAGGTCCAGGAAATTACCAGGCCACTCCAAAACACTAATATTATTATCATTGAAGAACCTTTTTACTAACTGGGACCTGTGAGCAGGGGCACCATCATACATGAAAAATTCACACTGATGAATTTCCCAAAATGGCAGCATGTGCTGCCTCAAAACTTCAAGATAGTTAGTCCCCCTCATGGCTACATTCTTGGCAAGGAAGTACAGACCTCCTCTGCCCTTTTTTCCACTAAAGGCACCCCACACCATCACACTATCAGGGTGCTTCACAGTTTTCACGGTATATTTCGGGTCATCCCGAGACACAGTGCTGGGACGACGCACGATCTTTGACTCTCCTCTGACCAGCCTAAAGGTGCTCTCATCACTGAACATGACCTTCTTCCAATGGGCAGCTGTCCAATGTTTATAGGTCTTGCAAAAATTGAGCCTTTCCATCTTCATAGCCTTGGTAAGAAGTGGCTTCTTGGCAGCGCGGCGAGACGGTAGGCCTAAGTCCTTCTGTAAGCGATGACTGATGGTCCTGAGGGCAACGTTCTCGAGGAGGTCTGGGTGTTTTTTCTTGATTGAAGCGGAGGTTACAGAAGGGTCTGACATCACTTTACGCCTTAGGATATTATCAGTCCTTGGAGATGTCTTCCTAGCTGCACCAATGCCCTCCTTCCTCTTTGGTATGGTACCTGGTGGCAATAACTCAGCTGCACGTTTTAGGCGATGAATCGTATTTTTGACGTTACTAAATCTGCTGCTACATCAATAAAAGACTTTTCCTGCTCTAATAGGGTCAAGGCACGGCTTTTCTCTGTCATAGAAAGCTTTTTCCACCCCATTGTATCCACTTGCACAGAAGTTATAGCACGTCAAATGGAGGCACGAATGCAGATAATCAGCACGCTGGAGTGCCATATACTAAAACGTCGTTGTACGAGCTCAAACGAGACACTGAGTTCCAATAGAGCGCAGTTCTGTTGTCTTAGCCCAGGAGAGTCGTCCACTTGCGGCATAAGCTCCGCACATTTTCATTGGATTGTTGGCAAGTAAAATAGTGAAAGCGATTTTGTGTATCGATTTCTGTTGCCAATATTCAATGTCACTTTTTTTGTTGCCGCCACTGTAGTTTTAGTTTGTTAATAGGCTAGGTTAATTTTTTTAGCTTTTTTTAATTTGTTTTTAGTAAGTTCTCATGTCACTGTGGAACTCCTGGACAGGGCCCGAGTGCCGCCGCTCCAAAGAGGCCTTTTCAGACTCGTGAACACGCAACGAGTAATATTTATTCATCACCGACATTTCGTTCCGTAATCCTTGTTTGAAAAAGTACCCTGCTTTGATACTTAAGTAAAAGTATTGTCACTCTGGCCAAAAATTACTCAAAGTGCAAGTAAAAGTACCCAAACTTAATTGTAAAAGCATCTTGTTGGCGGAGTACTCAAGTAGTGAAAGTAAAATGCGGCGGCGAATAGTAAAATACCCATCACCTCAGACAGTATTCACTATACTCTACAGTAAACCCTTTTATATCCGCTCTACTGACCGTTAAATATTGGAATTCAGTTAAACGGGACTTAACAATCAAGTTGTAAATATCCCTCTACTGATCAGAAAGTCTAGTTTATATGAAAAGTAAAATTAACTCTACAAAATTATCCAGGTAAACAGAATTCAAGATTCTAAGAGTCTGGTTAACTAAACTAATTATTAGGTAAAAATATACAGAGGAATTTATTACTAATATACAGTATTTTTTTTATTTTCAATGGTAGGTGTAGATCTCATGATAGTCCAGTAATGGCACGGCAGCACGCTAGGAATATACCACAATAAGGAATAATTTAATAAACTGAAACCCTTTCTCAGGCAGGAAAGAGGGAGAGACAAACGAATTGTTTATCGGGTATGAAAGGTTGCATGTGATTGGTCCAAACATGAACAAGCGTTTATGATTGAGTACACGCTTGTGATTGGTCATCGTCTGAAATTTACTTTAGGTTTGCGATTGGCCAGAATTAATGAGAAGTAAAGAATACTCCTATGCCTTTCAAATGTAATGAAGAAAAAGAAACATAAAACTACGAAAGTAGAAGTGAAACTACTCAAATTATATCTTAGTTTTTAGGAGGCAAAAATTATAACAAAGTTACCTGGGTATATTACTTAACTAATTGTACTTCGTTACTTCATAGCACTCCGTAGATTGGAACATTTCCACACGTTTCTGTATAAAGGATACAAGTATGCATTAAAATTGATCCTATCTATATTATACTATCATTAATGAGCTAATTACACTAGTCAACAATTTTTGAAAAGTTGTGTGGTCCTTAAATGAGATTAGATAGTTCTTATGTATTTTCATGCACTGAATCTTAATCTCACCTTGAAAAATGCTTATTTGCTATAGGTTTAAAGATACCCAGCATGTAAGATATGATTATTTTACTATAATGTACAGTCTGTGTCATTATATTTTAAACTCTTATCCATATACCCTCTCTGCCTTTTTGCTTAGCGCTTATAATGCGGTGAAGAATCATCTTTTGCCAATGTCCAGCAATAGACTGCAAGCACTGTTGTGCTCCATTTATTCTGGTACCGCTTTTCTATGGTTGAAATATCTTCATGAAACCTGGAATTTAAGTAAGATGTTACATCTCATGTTCTTGGAAGACCTGATGAGGTTTTGCACCAATTCTTCATAATTTCCTTCCGTTCCGTTTTCAAGAAATCCGTTCGCCACTAACTTGAATGCTTCCCAAGCTGCTTTCTCCTCCCCATGAAAGAGTGAATCAAAGTCACTATCTTTAAGAACTCTCGAATCTGAGGACCAATGAAAACTCCTTCCTTTATCTTAGCGTCGCTCAGTGAGGAAAATTTTGATGTTAAATAATTGAATCATTGACCAGATTTATCCATATTTTTTACCAAAATTTCGTGAGTCCCAGTTTTATGTGTAGTGGTGGTAGCAAAGTTTTTGGTAGGTCAGTTAGAGGTGGATGTTGAACATTTTTTATTTCAGGCTTCACTAATTGATGAGGTGACCTTTCTCTCCTGATCTAGAGGGAACATCTTGCGCAGCTGTCCAATTCACATAGAAATCAGCAGTACTTGGTATATCCGCCCTGCAAACCCCCACAAGAGCAACAGCATTTAATTCACTACACAGCTACCATATTTTATGCATTTCAACATATGATTTATATTCTCATCAGTTTCTTTCATACTTGTACATATGTGGTACATAGCCCATAGTAACTGATGGGGCACTATTGCTGTTGTGCAGCAAGACATCTTAGAGTTTATTTTCTGATGAATAAGCAACCTCAAGTGTATGGGTTCCTATTCGATGCCAAGTGATTCCATCAGACCATTAATAATGGTGCAGGACACTAAATCACATTCCATTACGAAGAAATCGTTGAACTGCTGCTGACGGTCCTTAAACTTTGAAATTATCACATCAGCTGCTAATATAGTGTAGCCCCCTGATAAGGTCATGTAGTTCCCCTTGTGTTATGAGATTGGCCTAGAGGAGTGTGTTTCACCAAAATTTGGGTCACCATGTAATCCAGCACCATCATCCTTTTCTGTATCCTCTGTAAAGGCTATCGCGGAACCCGGTTCACACGGCCCAAATCAAATATACACATAAAATTTATACAAGACCAGGGATCGAAAAGCCTACCAGAAATTCACCAGCATTTTTAGGACGGTGCTAAACTATGAGATATCCGCAAGGGGTTAAATAACAATAAAAACAGTCACAAATGCTTAACACCATCGAACGACCACAGGTCGTTTTAACCAAAAAGATATTCGCGCATACAAAAATGGGTTATGTGAATAAATTGTTTAAAGCTGAAACGACACGCGCCGTTGAAGATGAAAATAGGCTTCGCTACTCTAGTGACAGGTGTTTCTCGATTAACCTCCCTGTCTTACGTCCCTTACCCGAAGGCCCAAAATTACAAGTATAACACTTATAACACCTAATTAATTTAAAGGGGACGTAAGAAGAAAGAAATACTCCATAATAAGTGATACAAGAGCAGTGAAGCAATAACCCACATCGGAAACCCAGGCGATAGAGGCTCGGCGATGATGAGGGAATTCGACTCAAGTCCACAGGGGTAAATGCGATGGCGGTCTTCGGAAAGGAGAAACCCACAGACGACGATCTCGTGGCAAAAGGCTACGATACCACGGGGCACGATGATTCAAAGGCCCAACGATCCGAGAGAAGGTATTAGAGAGGACAGAATTCCCCAAAGAGGAGATGGCGAGGTAACTAGAGGAGAACTTTCACCTGCTTAGTGCGAACGGCTTCCCAAGGAAAACAGTTGCAAACGTAACTGGAATAGCAAAATTTTATGCAGCCGACAGAGGGGCAGCGACAATGCTGGCAGGAGTCAATGACAGAAAATCCTCGTTGCACGAAGGAATCCATTAAGGGCCTTCAAAAAATAATAACATCAAGGTAAGTAACGGACAACGATTCAGCGGAGCAATCAGGCAAAATTAGCGCAACAGAGTAACTTA
Organism: Ceratothoa steindachneri; assembly: GCA_963969495.1. Lineage (NCBI taxonomy): Eukaryota > Metazoa > Arthropoda > Malacostraca > Isopoda > Cymothoidae > Ceratothoa > Ceratothoa steindachneri. The sequence goes on from OZ018319.1 coordinate 40,402,397, forward strand.
AGACAGCTCACGATCCCATTTATATCCTTCAGTCCGAAGGGGAAAGGGAAGTGGGGCACAAAGGGGGATGGGAGAATGAGTCGCTTCCCCTACGCAAATTAGACTATTAGGTTGCAGAAGTTTAGGCCAAAAATGGTAGCCTCGAAGCGGATCGACCTGCGTTAAACACGATAAACCTTGATGAGAAAGGGAAAACATAGGAATCCGAGGGTCTACCCTTTACGTCCTCGTCACCACTAACCTCATCTGATTAGAAGGATATCGAGGCTGGTGCATCAGGAACAGGTACACTTTCTTTATTTGGAATTAGGCGAATAGCTGATGGAACGTTTCGATATTCAATGGACTCCTCTTTATTTTTTACTTGACAAACGCTTTTGAACTAGTATATTCTCTTGGCTCTAACCACGTCATTGGCGCAGCATAAGGCATTCATTTCCTCTTCCTGTTCAAACTTTAGCGAAAATTAGGAGCACAAATGTTGCACTATATTTAAGAAGCCCAGTTCTTATCCTAGTCATCAATCTTGCATCCAAAATATAGATCATATAACTTTCTAACCATAACAGTTATTCAAAGGTTACCGCACTACAAATGTAGCAGAAGTTGTCTGCCTTATTCACACAATTACGACGATCTGAAAGAAGAAAGCAACAAACAATAAGGAGATAAACAGAATATTTATTGATAAATTTATGACAGCTTAGCAGAAGTATTTATGTCATCCAGTAGGGAAATAAAATTAATATAAAATAACTCACATGCATATAAATAGCTTTCTCATTAAATATTTATTACAAGTTTAAAAAGTGTTTGACTAGGAAAAACACCTACCTTTTGCTTCAAAATGTAGAGTTGCACAGCACATGAACCTTCTATGACTGCTGGAACAATACTAAAGGGCAGAGAGCCTGTGACTGCGGTAAGAAACACACTGCCGCAAGCCTATTGGAAGCTTTTGTGACACCTAGGTGTATCTTTAAAAGTATAGCTAACAAACAATTTTATCCATGATATTCATTATCGGCGGCCTAAAATTAGTTGAAAATTGCTACTTTGGTCTAAGGAGCATTTGAGTTGTTGACCACTGTTATTTAAAATGATTAAATTACAAACAAATTACCAAGTAATCATTCCGATTAAATTTCATAGTACTTAAATTAATCGCACATAAGTAAAATGAATCAGGAGAGGTGAAAGGATTATAAGGGTAAATTGGAAAAAGTAGAAGCGATATAAATGCTAAATTACTGTACCTTAGATCGTGGAATCCATTCCGATAATGGAGGTTGAAGCGGTAAACTAATTGAAATTGGGTTTCGTTTGTTATAGAGTTGGATAATAAGGAGGCGGTAAGAGGACCTGGTCTCATTAAGTAATGGTTTGGTTTTATTTACTTAGAGTGATTCTAATATCTCAAAATAGAACATAGAAGGAGTAGAAGAAAGAAGAGTAATGGTGCTGAGTGTCCTTTACTCTGCGAATAATTTCGTACACTAGGAATTCTAGGATATTATCGGTACCGATAATAGCATGGCAGTGTTACATAGTATAACAGCACCGATAATATCCTTATATAAGCCCTGTAATAAGAGTGGTGACATTTTGGTAACAGAAAATTCAGTCATTTTTCCATCGTTCTCCCTGCCTATCATAAGAGAAGGATACCCAGCAACGTTCAGCCCCCTTCAGACTCTCACCTATGTTACTTGAAGACATTAAATATATGTAATAGGATCATTATTACACGAAATGAAAATACGACCTTTATAGTTAGTTTTTACATCTCCCCTTAACATAATTCAGAAAAAAATCAATCATACAGGGTACCAGGCGACTATAGATTACTAAACTTAATATCAGTCAAAGATTGATACCCCTCCCATTCCTCACTGATTACATAGAAACAGGAAAGTTGCCCGATTTTTCTAAAATAGATTTAAAGGACGATTTTTTTCAACTCTCATTAGACCAATGAAAATGGAATTTGACGCCAGTGAGGATTTATGATTGCGTGTCTCTGCGTGAGGCACAATGCAATAGTTCACACACATTCCAAATATTTATTAATCGACCATGGCTTGCGATTGCATGGATTGACGATCAATTAGGCAAAATACGTTTTGGGTATTTATTCCGTCGTCTGAGCTTCAGTAATAATTGGAAAAGTGCAGCCCCGCAAACGTTAAAATTACAGCCATCAATTAATTCCAACGTCCTCAGAACTTAAAATACTATTTTTTCGACATCTTCACCATCTTTTTATAAATACATATGTAAATATTTCCTTATAAATGTATAACCTAACCTAACCTAACATAACCTTGTTTCTTTAAATTTAATTAAATGACATAACATCTTTATTTTGGGGAACCACTATATATAAAAACAACGAACACACTTAATGATGCTTTTTAGCTGTAACTTTGTCCCCTTAGCATCCCTGGCCAACCTACCTCTCGCATTGCTCTTCTGTCATTCATTTGAATTAGGGAATTCTCTCAGCATATTAAATTCATTCTTGTTGATTTTTCGATTTCCATTCTTTAAAGTTTTTCAGCTTTTATGGAACTTTTTTCTTTTCGTTGTCCTTTAAATTTATTTTTTGGTGGTTTATTTTGAACAAAGAATTATGCATTTACCAACTTGTTTTTCGATTTCGTAAATGTTGCTACTCTCAGGATTTACCTTAATTTCATGACTCAAGATGTCTCTGGTTTGAAGAATATAAATAAATGATGTCACTCTATCGTCTATTCAAGAGTTTTTGGTCCAAAGAAGTTCACCCCAAAATGGAGTGGTTAGTAGGGGATGGAACGACGATTTATGTTCACTTTGCAATGGCTACCATAATCGTGTCGGTTAGCGGTCTTGGGAATGGTCAGTGTTTTGATCCGGCGTCAAAATGTCGACCTCGACTGACAAAGAAAAGCTTCCTAAATTGATGAAGTAGTCGCTTTTGTCTCGATGCCAAACTTTTACAAATTAATCTAAAATCATATAAAACTTTAAAATTGAAGGGCAAATAGAAAAATGTTTGCATTTTGTCTTTATTGTGCGGATATTTTGGGGAATTGGAGTGGCATATACTCAGCCGGATTACCGAGAGCACTTTTATGGGTTAATGCATTATTTAATGCTATATTTTGCAGCCTAAGTTTTTATGCAACGAAAATTCCTTTTACATTCAACTTATTTCTAGATATATATATATATATATATATATATATATATATATATATATATATATATATATATATATATCGCAACAAGCCTGCAAAATGGAGTTCCACAAGATATAGGTATTCAAACATCGTTAGAACCCAAAGTAATTGACAGCTCTCTTGTGCTTCTCAAGATTCGTTAGTTTCCTCTCTTCGTACTCCGAGCCAAAAATCAGCTACAGTATCTTTAAATGAAATTTTGGTTAATTTTTAGAAGTGTGTTTCGAATGTATTGTTGGGAAATACACTATATCACTTCAAAGGCAATAGTAGCCTTAATATACAATTAATGCAATGGATAGCCACGTTCACACTTCACAGCGCATGTCTATTGAAGGTTTATCCAAAAAGGCAAAGGGAGTCTCTTTATCCCGGCATAGCCCAATCCAACAGTCCGAAAAAGTATAGTTTGGATTAGTTATTTTAACCTTCCATTTGGCGCCAGAGAAGACGGTAATTTAAACCCACTCGCAGGGGCACACTATATGTAAAAATATCAGTTAAACTGCTATATATATGCACAGCGGTGGTATGCGGTTACTCAAGCAATGATAAGTCTAGTTTGAACTTCGTTGAAAATGCATTGGGATACTCCTAATTCACACCGATCAGGTGTTTCTATCCAATAAATCAATCTAACAACCCGAGTCTAAAGGAAAAGGGACGCCAAGAAGAATACCCCATTCATTTGTTTCTTGAATCACTTCTCTCCCTATGTCTCCTAACTATAACTCCATGTGGAGTAAGCCCTGTATTCAAGGAGAAAAATAAAAGAAAAAAGAATTTGAATATCGGTCAGCGCCTCATAGGTGTACTTGAGCTGGGCGCTAAAAGCTTTCCCCTCGCCCATAAAATGCTAATCTCCGTACTAGGTAAAAGAATAGCCGAAAGTTCCCAGCCAGATCGTTGGAGACGATTAAGATCGGTGTCAGGCGACTAAAGTTAATACCTCAAGGAGCCGGAAGCTTTCTCACAGACATCTGTGCCTTCCAGCGATTGAGCAGCAAAACAATAGACGTCAAATAAATACCCTGGGTTTTTAGAAGAACGGCAGATTGAGCTTGAGATCTCCTCGCCTTCGGTTCAGAACGTCTGTCTGTTTCGCTAAGTCCCTGGTATTCGCGTATACCATCGAGGAATGGATCTCACCAGGCAGATCTATCTCTTTGTGAAGGTTTACTCTGTTCAGAGCAAGCCTCGAATCATCGCTTCATCCCCGAAGGACTGGCTGAGATTCCTTTCGTCTCATCTGGAACCCCCTCTCAAGGATCTCGAGTTTACCGTGTGAGATTTTGCGCAGAACCGCGTGAGAGACTCGATTTTTGGAGGTTGCACTTGTGTGGAGCAGAGGTGCCATCGTCCGTCTTCAAGAAGGATCGTGAACTCGTCTTCTTCCCCTCCCCTGCATGCTCGTCACCATCATGATATTCGGCAGAGAATCACGACTATTTTTCATCTCCATTTCCCCGCGCTGACTCATTAAAGGATTTTCCTTCCCTAGAAGTGACTCTATTTAAGGTAAAACGACCTTTGTTTGCATCTTCCGATAATCGACCCACTTTCCAACTTTTAAATAATCCTTCTGTATAATTGATTTATAGTATTCCATTTGAAAGCTAATTAACAAGTAATTAACGTTACCCGATTGCCATTTTTTTATAGTCTGTCAATATTTTCCTTATTTACATTTCCTATATTTCCCCGAGGTAAAAATGTTCTTATATTTTTGGTTTACACTCTTTAAATATATCCTTGAATTGAAACTTGTTAAACTCATTAAACGTTATCGGCCCCTGTTTAAAATCGCACTCTTATACTTCGTAATCAATGGGTTACTTTTACGAAGTGAACCTACTTATACGTGTCCTTCCCTGCAGCCATTGTGAGAAAAGTCGAGGACCAACGAGCGCGAATCCGTTCGTGGTCACAAGGAGGTCTCCTACCTCGTTGAGGGTGAACTGTTTTTCTTTTCATCCTTCATTCATAACCACTCCCCTACGCGCTCTCTATGTATCCCATGCTCGTATGACACGATCCATTTTGATTTTACAGGATCCACCTCGTCAAAATGGATCCTGCCATACGAGCGGGGGATGCATAGAGAGCGCGTAGGGAAGTGGTTATGAACGGAGGGGGAAAAGAACAACAGTTCACCCTCAACAAGGTAGGAGACCTTCTTGTGACGACAAACGGATTCACGCTCGTTTGTCCTCGACTTTTCTCACAATGGCTGTTGGGAAGGACACGTACAAGTACGTGTCCTGCTTCTCCTGTCCATGGAAACAAATAAACTTCTTTCCCAATGGAAAGGCCCCTTTTCAGTCCTCGAAGCCCGTGGCACCGTGGGATATCTTTCCCAAACGCCCTCCGGTAACAAAGTGTTCCACGTCAACATGCACAAACGTTACCAACGCCGCGCCTGCATCAACAATTTTGTTGCCCTGGATGAAGAGGCCGTGATGGAAGCTTCTTATACCCCCGAACCTCTTAACCTAATCCAGACAGTTAGGATAGAAGCTGATAATGACAACTCACTCCTGTAGTTCCTCGGAGCGTATAAAGACCCCCAAGAGATCGATCTAAAGCTCCACCTGGAGCCCCTCAGAAAGCCCAGTTATCCCGGTTGTTAAAGGCCTACCTCCGGCCCATTTATTTGCAATCCACGTTCAATGCGGAGGTCGAAAACCTGCTAAAATTAGAAATAATTAAACCATCGTCTTCTGATTACGGTTCCCCCATTTTTATCGTTCGAAAGCCAGACCAGTCCTTTCGAATATGTGTGGACTTTCGAAAACATAATGCCTTCAAGGTTTTCGATGCCGAACTGATTCTGTTGATAGACCAGAGCCTACATTTGCTTTTAGATGGTCTGAATAATGTGTCCGTAGCTACACGTACATGGGATGAACATCTAATCTTCCTTCGTTTCCTCTGTAACAGGCTCCGAGAGCATGGTCTGACCATGAGTCCTTCTACGTGTCCTTTTTTATTACGACACTATCAAGTACCTTGGATTTTAAATTGGGGTGAACCAAATAACACCCCAGGAAGAAAATGTCAGCGCCATTTAAGATATGCCCCTTCCCCATACTAAGAAGCAGCTAGGTTCCTTCTTAGGTTCAACCTCCTTCAATCGGTGCTTCTTCCTCAATTTTGCCGGCTTAGTGTCTCCCCCTGAGCTCCCTCCTTAAGAAAAACTCCCCAGATTTGCTCGTTTGGAGCCCCAAGGCAATTTTCCACTTCCAGCAGATGAAGGATAGGATAATATCTGCCCCCATATTGCGGCTTCCGAACCTGAACAATTTTTTGGGAATCCGTACAGATGCCAGCAACGATGGCATCGGTTGCGTGTTGCTGCATTACGAAGAAGATGAGAATAGCTATCTTATCGCTTATGCAAGCCGGAAGCTTTTGACGCGCGAAAGAAACTATGCAGTAATAGAACTTGAGGCTCTGGCAATAGTTTTCGGTGTCCGGGAATTTAAAATATATCTGATAGGTCAGGAGTTTGTGATCGAAACGGCTCACCGTCCTTTGGCCTACGTAAGAAATTGTAAAGCCAAAACGCAAGACTTATGCGATAGAGGCTGCGACTAATGGAATATCAATTCCAAATTTTCTATTTAAAAGGTAGTTAAAACTGTGTAGCAGACAGTCTTAGTAGAAATCCAGTATATGACCCTCCTCCCCCAATGTAGAACTACATACATCCTATAAGTGCATGTATATATTCGAGCTCGTTGTTCTGCCATGAAAAATTTATTTTTGTGCGTATGTGCGTACGCCCATATTTTAGTGTATTGCTTGTATATACGTGTTTTCATTATTGAAATTTTTATTATTTTCTGGATTGTCCCACCGCTTGATTGATTCTTTATTCTAAATTGTGGTATTTCTTTTACATGAAAGTATATACATTTTAATTATGTAATTAATTACCCATTAACCTTAATGTATGTGTATGTTCTATCCGTCGTCTGAGATCAAACGGAGCAAATCCTGTCTGTACCATGATGACCGCAGTGTTGGCTGAAATTTTAATTTTGATGGGTTTTGGTCGAGATGCCCTCTTTTCTTCCCCTTTGTGTCGGAAAAACGCCATCTTTAGAAGGGAGGCATGTTAGGGAAATGTGACGCCAAGAAGAATACCCACTTCATTTGTTTCTTGAATTACTTCCCTCCCTATGTCCCTATGTCTCCGAACTATAACTCAACGTGAAGTAAGCCCGGTATCCAAGAAGAAAAATAAAAGAAGAAACAATTTAAATATAGGTCAGCGCCTCATAGGTGTACTTAAGCTGGGCACTAAAAGCTTTCAACTTGCCGGTGAAATGCTAATCTCTGTACTAGGGAAAAGGATAGCCAAAGGTTCCCACCCAAATCGTTGGAGATGATAAAGACCGGTATTAAGCGACAAAAGCTAATCCCTCTAGGCGCCGGAAGCTTTCTTACAGACGTCTGTGCCTCCCAGCGATTGAGCAGAAAAACAATGGGCGTCAAATAAATACCCTGGGTTTTTAGAAGAACGGCAGATTAAGTTTGAGATCTTGTCGCCTTCGGTTTAGAACGTGTGTCTGTTTTGCCAAGTCCCTGGAATTCGCGTATACGATTGAGGTTGGATCTCACCAGTTAGATCCATCTCTTTTGTGAAGGCTTACTCTGTTCAAAGCAAGCCTCGAATCATCGCTTCATCCCCGACGGACTAGCCTAGATTCCTCTCGTCTCATAAGGAACACTCCTGTAAAGGATCAGCAGTTTCCCTTGTGGGATTTCGCGCCGAGCTGCGTCAGAGCCTCGATTTTTGGAGGTTACACTTCTGTGGAGCAGAGGTGCCATCTTCCGTCTTCAAGGAGGATTTTGAACTCGTCTTCAGCCCCCCCCCCCATGCCTTCATCCTCGCCACCATCAGGTTATTCGGCCGAAAATCAGTCGGTCGCCTTTTGCTTTTTTTTTAGGGGGGAGTGGTAATAACATCGTAAGTATTCGGCCGATTCTAACGAAATTGGCATGCTCATGTTGTTTTACATTCTCTTTCGAATGATATAACTGTCAAAGTCCTTCTAATGTTAGCCCTGGAATGATTTTGTTTTGAGAATAACATCATGACTATTGCGTCGATTCTAACAGAATTTGAAAACCTTATATTTGTTTACATTTCCTTTCGAATGATATAATTGCCAAAGTCTTTCCATGGTTAGCTGGGAAATTCTTGGGCAATAACCTCTTAACTATTTGGCCTATTGTAACGAAATTTGAAACTCTTATGTTGTTTTACATTTTCTTTTGTATGATATATTTGCCAAAGTCTTCCCTAGTAAACTGTTATGTATTTGACAATAACATCATAACTTCGGTAATTCTAACGAAATTTAAACCATTATGTTGCTTTACATTCTCTTTTGGATGATATAATTGTCATGGTTAGTCTAAGAATCTTTGATAGTTTTGAAGTTCGTAAGGTCATAAATCAGAAAATTGAGAGCACGCGACATTTGGTCAGCCGACCTAGTTTAAGCTAGCAAGGACTAGGCCTTTCTAAGCTGTATTAATGCATAAGCGTTTTTAAATCTAGTAATGCCTACGCAAATTCTTAAGCTATAGGTGTATTTTAAGCAATAAAGCCTATGACTTTATCAAAACTAGTAATTACTAAGCCTAGTAAAACCTATGACTTTTCTAAAGCTAGTAATGCCTAGGCCTTTATAAGTTCAAGTAATGCTTAGGTGATTTTTACGTTCTTAAAGCCTAGGCTTTTTTAAGCTGTAATAATGCATAGGCGTATTTAAGCTCGTAGTGCCAAGTCGCATTTAAAAGCTAATAATGACTAGTTTTTTTTAGGCTGAAGTAATTAATGCTTAGGTGTTTTTAAGCTTGCAAGGCTTAGGCCTTCTTTCTAAGGTGTATTAATGCCTTAGCATTTATCAAGCAATTAATGCTTAAGCAATTCTTAAGAAATATGTATTTTTAATCTTGTAAAGCCTATGCCATTTTTAAGCTGTAAAATTGCCGAGGTCTATATTTTAAAGCTAGAAATGTCTAGGAATTTTTAAGTTGTAGTCCTGCCTATGCTTTTCTTACAGTTAGTAATGTATAGGCGTTTTGTAAAGTTAGTAATGCTAGTCCTTTTTGAAATCTGTTAGTTCCAAGCATTTCTAAACTGTAGTACCACCTAGGCTGTTTTAAAAGATAATCATACCAAGGCGTATTCAAGGCTAGAATGCCTAGGCCTTATTAAGCTAAACTAATCCTTAGTTTTTTTCAAAACTAGGATACCCTAATTTATTTCTGAGCTCTGGTAATGTCAAGGTGTATTTAAGCCAGTAATGCCTAGGCGTTTTTGAAAGCTAGCAATGCCTATTAGTATTTGTGTCGTAGTAAGCCTTATGTATTTTTTAATTAGTAATATCTAGGACATTTTTAAGTTGTAGGCGTTTTAAAGATAGTTATGCCTATGAGTTTAAGCTGTTTTAATGCTTAAACAAGTTTTAAGCTAGTAATGTCTAGGCATTTTTAAGGTGCAGTAATGCCTTGACGTTTTTAAAGTTAGTAATGCATAGGACTTTTTTAAGCTGTCGGAATGCATATACATTTTTTAAGCTAGAAAGCCTAGCATTTTTAAGCTGGATTAATACCTAGATGATTTTAAAGCTAGTAATGCCTAGGCATTTTTATTTGCGTGCCAGTCTGGTCTCAGGCGACTCTGCATCTCACTATGTTGGTCAGTCGGTCTGGTGCTCTCAGTTTTGCTTCTTTTTTTTGGTAATAAAATGGTAATTATTCGGCCGATTCTAATGAAATTTTGAAACTCTTATGTTGTTTTAAATTCTCTTTCGGATGATATAATTGCCAAAAGTTAGCTTGGGAATTATTTTGTTTTGGCAATAACATCATAACTATTCGGCCGATTCTAAGGAAAGTGGAAACCCTTATGTTGATAAGGTCCTCACAAGGTTAGCCAGGAAATTATTGAAAGTTTTTACGGTCGTAAGGTCATAAATCAGAATAAGTCAGAGCACGCGACTTTTTGGTTAGCAGACCTTGGTTAAGTTAGTAATACCTAGCCTTTTTAAGCTGTATTATTGCTCTAGTAATTTTTAGGTTATATTAATGCTTATTCATTTTCTTAAGCTACTAATTCTAGGATTTTAACTGTTGTCTTAATACCCGGGCGTTTTAAAGTCTTGTAATGCCTAGGCGTTTTTCAAGGCTAGTAATTTCTAGGCGTTTTTTAAGCTGAAATACCGAGGCATTTTTAAGCTGTAGTAATGCTTAAGCACTTTTTAAGCTAGCTACGCCTAAGCTTTATTAAGTTGTAGGAATGCCTATGCGTTTTTAAGCTTGTATGGCCTAGGTCTTTTTATACTATAATAAAGCACAGGCCATTTTTATAAACCTAGGGTGGAAGAATGAGAGAAAAAAAAGAATCTCCCACCCACCCTGACTTCCCCAGTTCGCTGTTGACCACTCTAAATTCGTCTGCCCTATATACTACAAAAATTAGAACACTGGAAAGACTATTATGAGGGCATCGCGGCTTCGCGCTATGGAACCTTATCGCGACCCAAAGAAATTAATGAAGTCTGTTGGCGATGAAGTTCTCTCACCATCTAGATAATTTCGGGGAATATATTCGACAGTTCAGAATTCACAGGCAGATTGTGTCTGAAGCCGCTGTCCAGTACGTTAGCCGTAACGTCTTAGTTAGTCGAGAGGGAATCGACTACATTCTCGCCAAGAGAAGAATTGAGTGATTGTTGAAGAGCCAAGGAAGGAGCTAGTCGTCACTCAGTGTTGTTCGTGGAAATAGTTAGGCGTGCTTCAAGCTTTCTCACCACGTATTCAGATTTTAAGGATCGGAAAAGCCATCCCCGAAGCACTCAAATCTCCCTAAGTTGGATTGAATGTCCCGTGAGACGCCCAGTAGTTCAAGGTCAAACTTCCCTACCTGGTCCTACTCGTCGCAGATCAAGGTAACAGGATTTTAACCCCCACTTCGTCACGCTTCTTCTACCTTTACTGCGTCTAACCTCAAGGATCCCCTTTCTGTAGAACTTGTATAGTTGTAAAATTATTACTTAATTAATTATTCATCGGTTCAAGCTTAATTGATAGTGTCAATCATCTTAGCAGTAAACCGTCAATATTTAATTGCATTGACATTTAACTTGCCCTATATGTATATGTAACCTTTAGTCCTATTAAAGTATATTTTTGTAGCCGTGTTTAAATATTCCTTGGCCTAGCAACTATGTATTTAAAGCACTCTTAAAGCCATCTCCAGGTGGAGCCTTAATTTCGGTTCACCAGTATGCCAGTGTGCGTATAACGGCGTATACTAGGTGATGCCACGACATAAAACTGGCGTCAGGTCTTTGGGTTTGTAAAAGATTTCACCCTACCCGATCTTTTTCTATTCCTTAATGATCATTATTTCCACTCTATACAGTTGCAAGTGTCAAGAATATTCAAGCAAAAATAATAGGACGATTTTTTCTTTTTAATAGGCAATTATGTATATTTTTCTAGTTGAGCGTATTTACGTCAGTCAATATACCACTAATTAAACGGCAAGATTAGCCCCCAAATTTTGGTTTTGCTATGTAAAATTACCACGAGACTTAGTCATGAATCAGGTTCCCTTCTTAGTTATTTTCTTTTTCTGGTGTGCATATTAATTCTAACCTTTAGTTAGTTTTTGGGGGGTTAATTTATTTACAAGTAAGTTAGATTCGATATTTTAGAATGTACCTTATAGGAACAGAATTCGTAATTGAGAGTGACCATAAGCCATTGTCGTACCTTCTTAATTTCAAGAGTCAAAATGGACGACTAATGCGTTGGAGTCTGTTGCTAATGGAATATCAATCCCGTATTGTGTATATCAAGGGTATTCAAAATTTTTTAGCGGATAGTTTAAGTATAAATCCTTTATAAGACCCTATTACCATAAATTAAAGATACTATTAGCGTATATCCTTGTAAATATGTTTGCTGATTTGTTTTATATTTAGGTTAATTGCTTGAAGTGTTATATAATTATGGTTCATTTTGTTTTTCTTTTATTTAGATACTCAATGTGTTATATGGCTTAATTTTTTTTTTACCTATGCGTATAGTCTGAAGTAATTATTATTATTTGCTAAACCCACTCATGTCCGAATTTTGTTTGTATCTCGTTGCACTTATTCAATTTTTATAGCATCTCTCCTCAAAGAAAAATTACTTCGAGATATTTTTTTGCTCGCACCCGACTTGCGGGGAAAAAAATTTTCCTTGAAAAGGGAGGAGTGTGGAAGAATGAGAGAGAGAGAAAGAATCCCTACCCTTCTGACTTTCATAGTTTGCTGTTGACCGCTCTAAATTCGTCTGTCCTATATACTGCGAAAATTAGAACAATGGATAGACCATTAAGTGGGCATCGCGACTTCGCGATATATAACCTTATCGCAATCCAAGGCAATTAAGAAAGTCTTTTGGGGATGAATCTCTCTCCCCGTTAAGATAATTTCGAGGTATATATTCGACAGTTCAGAATTAACAGGCAGATTGTGTCTGAAGCCGCCATCCATTACATTAGGCGTAACGTCTTCCTTAGTTGAGAGGAAATCGACTACATTCTTGTCCAGAGAAGAATTAAGCCATCCCCAGGTGGGGCCTTAATTTTGGTCGGCCGCGAGGCCAGTGTGCTTTTAACGGCATTAACCCAGTCATACCACGAAGGCTAGTAATACCTATGCCTTTTAAAAGATGTATTAATGCCTAAGTGTTTTTAAAGTTAATAGTAATTATGCATTTAGTAAAGCATAAGCGTTTTATTAAAGCTTGTACGTTTTAGGCTCCTTTTAATCTGTAGTAATGCCTAGGCCATTTTATGCTTCATAAAATTGTGTTATTTACCGCAATATTTAGCTCATAAGACAATGATCATCCAAAAATTTTCCTTCTTTCTTTCAGAAGTGGTCTCCAACTGCAGAAGACTATGAATTGCATTTGTTGGGACGTGAAAGAAGTTCGTGATTATGAGAGCTATTTAATAATGCACACAGTTGTGCAGCCCTGTATATTTGTACGTTAGGAAATGAATAACTCACAAAGTAACACTTGAGGTTTGCAATGAATGCAATGTCCCGCAGTAAACATGAAAAGGTGCTTCTAAGTACTTTCGAACTTTATTCAGTTAATTCTCAAGGATAACTACAAGAGAAAATCATATAATAAGGGTATATTTAAGCTATTAAAGGATAAAGGAATGCGTTAAGACAAGAAAGTTCTAAATAATGATTGTGAAAAAAAAATTCTTTCACTAGTTAAACGAATTGGTGTAGTCTATTTGATTACAATGCTGTTCCAAATGTGACCCTTGAACCAAGAAAACTATATTGCGTTATATTAGTAAGTTCTTCTTCTTCCTGTTTATTCACTATACATTGCACAATCTTATTATGATTCATTTACGTCATTGTAACATCACACATAGGGCAAAGTTTACTCTGATCGGAACGAAGTGAAAAAAGATATCAAATTATTTATCTCATCAGAACTGAATGAATTCCTCAAAAAGGTATCCATTACTTAGTTAAACTTTGGGAGAGCATTTTCTATAATGGTGTAAATTACTTTGCTAGTCAAATGAATAGGAGAGGCTATATTATTAAAAATTACTCTAGTTTCCTTTTCCTAAAAAAAAACAACCTTAACATATCGAGTAAGTACCGTAAAAAGGTGCTTTTCCCAGACTTCCCCACTCTCTCATTAGTTAGTTTTATTGCAGAACTTTCAAGCATTACATTTATACCTTATATGCGGAAAATCTCTTGCAAATAAATTACTAAAATTAAAGAAAAGTCATAAAACGTTTAAGTAAATACAAGCGGAAATTGGGTTGAATGTGTAACCGTTTTTTTTAAGTTTGCTTCTCCTACACCAAGTTGGAATTTTGTTTTCCCTGCGATAGCTAAAAGCACGTAAATTGGGATGGAATTTTGAATGGTCATAGAGCATGCGAATTTATTTGAAGTGTTTCAGCAATCGTAATAAAAATTATAAGGTTGAGCATTATAAACCCAACTTCCTTCCAGTTCAAGTCAAGCGATTAGATAAATATGTAGAGACGAAAGAATGCATAGGGTAACAGAGCTGGAGCTCTAATATTTTAAATGCTGATATACTGTAACGAATAATAAACAAAACATGTTTTTATCAATTTTCCATGGGAAGAAACCAGCGGTTGAATCTCGAAAAGTTAGATTTACATGACTGAGTTTGTTTGAGGTGGATCTACAAGTCAGAGCTGAGTTGTCATTAGTTGGCACGAGAACCACCCGGAGTAATGGACACATGTGTAGGGGAAGATGGACAGTGAATTGAGCAATAAAATTTTATTCGGTTTTAAGAGGCAGAGCCTTGGGGGAGTATATGCAAAACAATAAGAGCCGATGCTTCTCCCTTTCCCAAAAGATGAAAGTTCCGACGAGATATAATATGAGGTTTGTTTGCAGGCATTTACAATTCAATGCGAGAATGGTATGCAAATATTTATTATTAAATATCCACCAAATATCCATTCAAAGTGTTTGGGAGTATTATATGTCATACATATCCCTATAATAATCAATTGAGTAGCGAAAGGGTCGGAGGCAGCTCTAGCTTCCTACCGATTTTGGCTCAACTGTAAACGAGTGATGATATAAATTAGTTCAGAGACAAATAATTATTACAGTTTAAAATAGAGCTATAAATGATAAGTTTATGAATAGTGTATTTAGTTAACTGTTATTTTAGAGATATATTCAGTGTATAAAATGCAGGAGGATGTGCTTCTGAAAAATGCAGTGAAGTTTATGTGAGGATTATTCTTCTTGTTGGTAAGGCAGGGATCAGAAGTCCTAATAAAATCCTTGCGTGATTTCTATGCCAATAATTCTCTGTGATTTAGCGCCTTTAAAAGGACAAAATGAATTGATTCATATTTCTAGGTGCTATAAGTTAATAGGTGTAACAGCCTAATTTAAGGTCACCTCCACCATTTAATTCAAGAAATATCCTACCTATGTATGAGGGCATCTCCGGCTGAAAGTTTGCAAGGAAATATATGTAAAGAAAATAGTGAATGGGGAGAGAGTGAAAAGGTGTGAAAGATGTATAGCTGCAGTTACACCTTTGGTGGGGCGAGGTTTGGTCGGTAGGGATCTTTAGGAATTAAGACAGGAAGTGTATGCAGTCTTCCAGATGTCAGCTGCACAAGGATTTTCCATCTGACGATCTGTTGAGGGGTGTCAGGTAGATTCGTCTTTACCGACTCGGAAATTCACCCTCTTCACTTTACTCTCCCTTAAATTTGTCCCTCTGTTTATTCTTCTCGCAAAGGTTTGGGTTTAGATTCTTTCGATGTTTTTCTTTTAGTTGAAATAAGTAATAAAGAAAATTGTATTGAATGTGTTTACCCTTGTCTAGAAGTTCCCTCCTCCGCTAGTTGAAGTCCTTTCTGAAGAGAAAGCTAAGGAAGAAAAAAGTAAGCGCTCTAAGAATGTTGGAAATAAGACTAAAATTGCAACCAGGTACTTAAAATATACCTTAAATTAAACAAGATCATTTGTCCTCTTGCTCTTAAGGACTCAATTCAATTCAATAAAAGCCAAAAATTGGGCTAAGAAATGCTTACATGTCATCCTCAAATCATGCTGTCACCTAACAACAAAATTGTAAACAAAATGTTTACGTTAAAGTATCACTCAACCGCCCCTCGTCATTTGGTCAAAAGATGTCGCCGATATGGAAATTCTTTTCTTAATTAATTAATAAGGAGTAACAAGGATTAAGAAGAAAAGGAGGAACCCTAGTAGACCTTACGATCCATTTAAAGGAAAATGTTCTTTAATTTGGGTTCTTACTATCAGTATCATCCTCTTACCTATATTTTCCTTCTATAATAATAAGTTTTAGTGACTTGTTTTACGTAATGAAATGCCTACGCGACACACAATTAGCAATGTGCAAGTAATTTTTATGAGTGCCAGAGCAACCGAGTCATTGTTCAAGTGTTTATGGGACACTCCTCTCCCTTGATATGCATTAGAGAAGTTTCTTTACACTGTTTTTCGCAAGTTTTCATAATCTATTTTTCTAATTTTAAAATATTTGGACCTTTCCAAGATCAGATTCTCAACTTATCGATCTTTTAGGAGACTCTTAACTCTAGGCCGCATATAGTGAGCATTAAAAATAATTAGCTATTTCGTAGCAAATGCAAATCATTTGGCGAGAATCTTAAATAGGTCAATTACGCTAAACTGTAGTTTGAGCGTGAAATATTATCTCTCTCTCTTTAGGTGCATTTTATTTTGAAAAAATGTTGTGCATCAGAGTATGAAAAAAAGTGAGATATTAAAAAGGTTTTTATATGACAAAATGTAGTCAAAACTCTGCGTAATATTTAGTGTCGAAAGATTTTCTTGCTGGTTAAATTCCAACTTTGGTTGAAGGTTGGTCAAACACAAAATACCCATTCAACTCCAATACACTAGGTTTCTGCACCCCCTTCCCATGTTCCTCCTAATTATAGACCCCCACGCGTTCATACAAATCCCCTGGCGAGAGTAAATCCAAAATGTGTATGCCGTCATAACAGTCAAATGAATAGGGTAAAAAAATCCCGTGGGTTATTTACGATTCAACTATGAACTCCAGCAATCAATAACTACCCAAATTTAGCAGAAAGTTTTAAATGATGGAGACACTTCTCAGTATAAACTCTTTAAGTGGACCAAAGGCTCCTTTCTGGTCCTTGATGCGTAGTTAGAAGGAATTATTAGCTTGGAAATCAAGACAAGCAAATAAGCACTCTCCTGACCCGATGACTACAACTCGTCATTTCCTGCCATTCTGACTCCAATGCCTGCAGGAGTTTTAGCAGCTATATGTTTTCTACATCTCTTCACTATCTCATTCTTAATTTCCTTCTTTATAGCTCTCTCCATAGAAACTTTCTGCATGATATAGCATCGTTACTATTGCGATTTAAATTCGAGGAAAAGTAAATTCCGTAAAGTGACCGAATTATATACTACGTTAAACCATTACGGTTAAGGTAACCACTCGGGACTAATAAACTACAGAATTGTACAATTAAAGAGTTCTCCTTACTTATAACATAAAATAGAGCAGTACTCAGAGTGCTAGTAACTTAAAAATATGTGCTTTCCGAGCCGAAACGAAGCTGTAAATGACTACAACAATGCCTAAAAACACCATAAATACTGTTTTTAATACTGAAAACACGGCATAGGTCTTCCGAAGTTTAACCGCCATTTTTTTCAGAATTAAATTACATATGGACATTTTATATTACTCAAAATAAAAGAAAATACGATTGATTTAATTAGCCTCCTTGGGCGTGGCTTATATGTCTGAATTCAAGAACAACAGCATAAAAACAATGAACATTGGAGTACCGAACGACCTCTGGCAATCGCATTTGAATGAAAACATAATTATAGGTTTTGGATTGTGTATACTAGTAA
Organism: Ceratothoa steindachneri; assembly: GCA_963969495.1. NCBI lineage: Eukaryota > Metazoa > Arthropoda > Malacostraca > Isopoda > Cymothoidae > Ceratothoa > Ceratothoa steindachneri. The sequence continues at coordinate 40,420,140 of OZ018319.1, forward strand.
TTAATCACAAAAAACGGGGGAGAGTGCAACCCCCACCCTTAAAGCGGGGAATGAGGCAAGTCCTCCATTTCAAAATAATCATTATAAGGTTCGAATTCAAATGCGGTTGCCAAACGTTGCTAGGCGGTCCAATGTTCATTGTTTTAATGAACATTTTATCCCTGGCAACGTGTGTCACCACGTCCCCCTTCCCTCTAATGTGGCTAAAGCTGCTGGAGGAAAAGGGGTGCGGGTGTTCCTTGGCCAGTACCGTCATTTCACCCCCAGCACTAAGCTGATGCTCCCAGTACTTCATACCCTTGAACGTGCTGGCGTTGTTGAACGCTCGGAGCGGATTAGATGCGCCCATCAGGTGTTTCTAGTCCCCAAAAATGAGACCGAGGACCGGCTCATTTACGACATGTCCCCTTTGGGCGTGTCGGGTTTGTATACCCCCCCTACCTTCCAGCTCCCATCTTTGGGGAAGGTCTTGCGTGATGCAGGAGAGGCCACGTGGGCGATAAAAATCGACCTGCAGCATGGGTTTTACCACATCCCTTTACACCCTAATGCTAGGCCTTGGTTCGGCGTGCTCTGTGGTAACGAACGTTTTCGTTTAAATTCCCTTGAAGTGGGTGACTGTGTATTCCAAATTAAGGAAAGGAGAAGAGAGGTATATTAACCATTCTCAAAAGGAAACACTATAAGTAAACAAGATATAGAACTAGTTCCCATGAGTTCCCTTACTGTGCAACTCAACACCATATTCAAAAGTATCCTAGCGGGTTAAGAATTTTCTCGCAAATCACATCTAAACCTTTAATATTTACATTTAGATACTAAAAAGATCCCACACTAACTGATTTAAAGAAATAAAAAGAGTTTGAGAAAATCTTAAATTTAAGAAATAGACAACATATCCAAATGAACAACATCCCCAACAGTGGGTAAAGAAATCGAGTTAAAAGTGCTCTCATTAGTTAACGATTCCACAACACCCAAGCAAAATCTTTTGAAGTACATATCAAAGATTAAAACCTAAGTATTAAATAAAAAATCAATTTAATTAACTAAAGTTTCGGTTTTACATTCTCATACTTGTTGGCAATGTAAAACCATTGCTCAAGGATTACAAAGATGTCCAGCGAAACATCTTAAGTATCTTACGCGAACTCAATATTCGTTTTAATACCAGACAATCAATGATCAAATTTTAAGAGTTATATCCATTCAATCAACATTTAATTAATAATCGGATGGACCATTCTTTGTGAAAGTGCAATACTTTGTTACCTGTATCAAGGAAGAACTAGAATTAATTTACTTTTAAAGTTTAAAACTTTAAAAAATTTAGATAAAATACAGGATCAAATCAGTTGTTAAACTCATAATTGGTAACAATTCAATGTCAACTAGAACGAGGCCACAGTAATTAATAATTCAAGTTGAAGACTTGCAAAAATACACCGCAATAATCTTAAAATAATAATTATTGGAATCGCAATTATTATCAAAGCAAGAATTACAACCGCGTTAGTAGGCTTATGGTCAAGACAAGAATGAATGAAATCAGAGTTTTTCATCTCTGATTGACTTCTCTGCTGCATTCATTCCCAAACAATTTTTTTTCATGAAGGAATGAAGGGGTGACATTAAACTTTAAACAATTAAAAGTTAAGAGGATATTTTTTTAAATACTCTCCTGTTGGAAATTATTTTTGAACCAAAGAAATTGAACAAATTCCAACAGTTATTCTTATTTTTATATATAGACTCAGAGTAAAGCCCTTCTAAAATTCTTTACAGTATGAGAGTCACAAAAATAGGGTATCTCACCTACGGAGTGCTCTTTCACAACGAAGGGTAAAATTCAGTAACTGTTGTTTAGAGGTGTAGGTTGTACTTCCGACTAAATGTTCTACTACACTCTCGCAAAACTACTCCCATTTCACACGAAGAGTTTTGCGATAAAAATGCATTTTCTTATTATAGGATAATGCGAGAATTGAAGCAGATGGGGTTCGTTAGCCATCTCCGGCCATCCATCTAGAGGAAGGACACCCCTACGGCATAAGAAGTCCGCTGTTGCCGTTCCTGCTTGCAGACAATATGGCATATGAGCTACGGTAAAGTCTGGAGTTAGTACTGTACACAGCCCCCTTCAAATAAAATATCTATTGTGCAGGCACGCAGAGTACGCCCACACCAACGTACTACCAAACCCACGATAGACTTTCCACTCAACTACCACGGACGGATATTCCTCTCCTGTATTGGTGACCATCCTTCACCAGTAGCCAGGCAGCAGGCGTGAGCAACCCCTTTCGTAGTTTGCGAAAACAAGCCCTGATGAAATAATAGCTTGATGCTTCATGAGGCAGCCTAAGTAAGAATACCCGTCTATACAAGGGGCCAAAAAGTTCTAAATATAACTGTTTAAATTGAGAGATTTTTAAGTCTCTTTTTCTTTACATGGTACAAAACTTTCCTTCCGCTCTTGGGGCTGGTTAGCCTTAAATTAATAATTTAAATTAACTGATTAAAGTCTTAATTTGCACGTTTATATTTACCTGTTGGACACAGCCTATTTCTTATATGGACATGAAGCGTAGAAAAGCATGGGCGAGAATTTGTGAAGAGAGATTTTCATTGCCATACCAACCACATGTGGTGGTAGTATAGCTTTTTTATGCTTCTTTGTATATTGATCTAGTTCTAACAACCACTTGATCAGATTTGTACGAGTACCTACAATCATTAAAATTAATATTGATGCAAAATAAGAAACAACGCCATCTTACTAATAAATATCTACTTTTACATGTTTTATAATTTATCTCCTGCCTCCTTTGTATAAGCCTTTAAAATCTTGATTATTTCTTTATTTCCTTCTTTAACATTTTTATTCTGAGTCAATAGCATATCAAGGCTTTTTTTTATTTTCATTGAGAGAGGCCTTTACTTTTAATCAGTTCTGGGAAGAGAGAAACGGAAATCCGACTCGGATTCTTTCCTAAAGATAGGGGAGTAAATTTAAGGATATAGAATATTTTTCAGAAGTATTCCCCAAAATGAATGGACTAAATCTTACCAAAAAATCACAATGAAGAAAAAAAGGATTTTCTGAAAAATAGATACATTTCTTTTTTTAGGTTTGGAAATAATCACTCAATTTTGAAGATATTTAACAATTATAATTCTACATGGCTAATGAGGACATTTTTCTTATATTTAGGTCCCACTTGAATTTTGATTCAGGAAAGATCGCAAACTAATTATTTTTAAACCGTTCAACGATTTTTAAGTTTCGTAAATACATAATCACTCTGAAGATAAAAATTAGGAAAATCCAATGAGCTTATATAATAAAAAAATCAAACAATATTTAATACAATTTTGTAGCCTTTTTCTAACTATTGGTTCCTCCTTCGTCCCAAATTCATCTACTGGCAAGCCGAAATAATTTCCTCGAATACCTGGCTCCCTAAAGCAATTCATATTGAAATTCAATTAATTATAAAGCATGAAAACAAAATATAAACAGAAGTCTAATACTACAATTCATCTTTTTTAATATTTTCTGATACATTTTTCCAGTCACAATTTAACGATCTTTTGGGTAATAAAGGGAATAATGCCACTCCTCTTCAACTGGAAGATGGCTTTAATTATTTTTATTTTAGATATTTTGTGCTCAAAAATTAAGTGATGAAAGTGAAGGATTTTGGTAATGCTCTTTTTTTGCAACATGTGCATATTCCAGGATTCTCAGGAAGTGATTGCTTTGTTAGACCCTCATCAGAGTACGTTTTTGAATTAGTTGTAAGCTTCAATGCGAGACCTTAGTAAAATAACTCTGATTTTTTTTAATAAAAAAATTCGAATGGTCGTGAATTAATAGTATTATTTTTATGATATTCTTTTAGTAATGTGCAAAAAATGTCTGTGCAAGAGAAAAGACTAATAGGAGAAATATAGATGTAATTTTCCCAGCAAGTTAGCAGGCAAAATTTTTCTTGCTTCTTGAAAAATAAATATCTGCACAACTCATGTTTCCTTTGTACATAAGCGATTCTTTTCATATTAAGAAGACCATTCATATATTTTGTTGCAATTTCTTTACTAAGCCTACCAAACATATTTAACTTAGGAAGTCTATTTTTAAGAGAGTTGATATATTTACAATTGTAACGAAGAAATTTTTAATACAACTTTCATATTGGAAAATTTTTCAGAACTAAAGACAGAATCCCACCTGAAATGAACTGTTCAGTTGTCTATAAATTCATTTGCCCCAGGTGCCACCAGGGGATCTACATTGGCAGCACTGTTCGCTCACTTAGGGCTAGGGTCTGTTCTCATCTTGGTATAAGCTCTCGCACTGGCTCCACTTTGACTAAAAAAGTAACTTCTCCCATTCGAGATCATTCAATTAAATGTACATAATACAGAATTTTTTCACAAGAACTTTCAAATTATAGGACATGCAAAGGACTCCACTTCCCTGCGCATTCTCGAATCATTATTTATAAAACAACTAAATCCCAGTTTGAATTCTGATTCAACTGCTCTTCCCCTTCTCATTTCATAAATCATTTAAAATATTTTCACAAACTAACAATCTTTACTCAGTTTCTTCTATAATCTTTCCTCAGTCTCTCCGCTTTTGCCGTCCAGTAAAGGTGACTAATATTTTTGTGTACCAATTAATTGCCCCAATTAGTATATTTTTTGTATTTATACATATTTATAGCATCTATATTTATTGTCAAGTTTTCAAATGATTTTTTCGCATTTTCAATTTATTAAATAATTTATTACTATTGCTTCTTCATTAAGTGACTAATATCTGTGTCAACCAATAATTGCATCAACTCGTGTTATATTTATCCATATTTAAAGTACCCATAATTGATCAATATCTAAAGTTTCAATAGTTTTCAAACGATTTGTCATAATTTCCATTAACTAAATAATTTATTTCTAATCCTTGTGTGCATTATAATTTTCGTAATTTTAAACTTGTTCTAAATCTATCTTGTAGACCAGAAGATGGGTAAGGTACCCGAAACGTTGTATTTAATTAAATGAGAAATTTTACATGTCTCATTTTGGGATTTATCCTCAACCTGATCATAAGCCTTTTTAGAACCAAACCTATAGAATATATATATATATATATATATATATATATATATATATATATATATATATATATATATATATATATATATATATATATATATATGAGGAATTAAACCACATTCTCTGAAGACCATTTAATTCAAAACCGTTTCAGTGTATCTCACACCCTTTTTCAACTGACACTGGATAGAAAAAATTAGAAAAGTGCCTACATACATAACATAACATTAAGTAAGTCTGCTTCAATAAAATAAAACTGATAATTGCATTCTTTTTTTAAGGGAGAGCATCTGTGATTCTTCTAAAATTATGTACTACGCATACAAATACTGATACGTCTATTTTATTTAAAATTATTGCTAAAAACTTATGAAATTTATTAAAGTATATATCATAGCCAAGAAAATAATATTTGCTGGTCGGAAAATGATCTGCTTTGTAGTGCAACATGCCACTCTTGATCATAATGTGGGCTAGGAACAAGCTTGGCAACTCCACAAATTGAATTTATTAAGAAAAAATCATTTTCAGTATTAAATGATCAAAGTAATCATAAAAAAGAAGCAGGAGCCGAACTCTTACTCTAGAAGTGAGGACAAAATTTTAACATCAATCCCATACTCCCGATGTTTACTAGAGCGTATAAACTTGGCAAATATTTGAGATAATACCATGTTTCGGCCGTCAGGGTGAAAGTAGTAGGCTATAATATAAAAGCAATATATAAATGTAATTAATATTGAAGAAAAAACCGAGAGAAAATAAAAAAAATTATATCACATTAGTAATCCATATGATTCGAGGCAAACATGTGTTATTCGTTTCGTTTTGAACCTTGCCCTCAAAACCTTTTTTTCCTCATATGAGTATATCTTTGCTAGTTATTTGCGGATTTTAACGAAATAAAACTAAACTGCAGGGATTTAAATGAAAAATATGCAGAGGTATAGAGCACTTTTTATAAAAAAAGATCAATAATCATTTAATGTTATTGTTGGATTAGGTTCGAATATTAAGGCGATTGCCCGACGTTGTTAGGCGGTCTAAGGTTCATGTGTTTTTGCGGTGCTTCTGGACTTAAGTCATATAAGCGCCCTCCCTGAATGATAATTAAATCAATGATATTTTCTTAAATATTTAAAAAATAAACCTCCAAATCCTATTTTAATTAAAAAAGGTCCCTTCTCAATGATATAAAATACAAAATAATGCCATGCCAATTGACACTGTGACTGACTATTCCATATTTAGCAAACGTTCTATAGTAATTTAGGACTAAAATCCACCTACTATCTTTACCAAAAAAAACAGAAGATTTTATTCGGTTGCTAAAATAATATGTTCTTTTGAAATAAACCCGTAAAATCTGTTGTTTGGTGACCGTTTTCTCTCCCCCCTCCTTTCGGGAAGCCTAAAAAATATACCTTTTGTTTATAATTTAGTAAACATTAATACAATCCTAAAATAAGGCATAAATTTAAGAAACATTTGGAACACTCACAAAGTAAATCACAGTTAGTCACTTTAAATTGACATAAAATAAAAAGGACCTGAATAAAAAATTAAATGATTTGTATATGTCAAAACTTCAAACGCTTCCATGTGTTATAAAATATGTTATAGATTAATCAAAATGGTAATTAGGATTTCAAATAGAGCTTTTCTGAAAATAATCTAAGTTAGCACACCTTGAGATCACTCTGTGGATAAAGTTGGGGCCTTGTATGCATTAGTTAGGAATGACAAAAAAAAGAAAGTTATCATGATTGAGGGAAAAGAAAGACATAATAGTTTACCAGTAGGAAAATTTAGTTTAAATGAAGGAAAGAATGTAGAAAGAGGTTGTGTGGTATAACAGATTATGAACTCCTTGACACTTTTATTCCTTCGAGCAAAACACACAAAGCAGAAGTTGGATATGGATAAAGCCAAAATGAAAGAAAAATAAAATAGATTAATATACACGCTTCCCTGTGTTAGAGAAATGTGTGATAGATCAATCAAAATACTAATTAGGATTTCAAATAGATATTCTCTGCAAATAATAATCTAAGTTAGCACACCTTAAAATTTGTATGTGCATGAAGTTGAGGCCTTCTAGGCATTAGTTGTGAATGGTAAATTCTACAAAAATTATCAGGATTGAGGGAAAAGAATGATACAATAAAAGACCAGTAGGAAATATTAGTTTTAATGAAGGAAAGAACGTAGAGAGAGGTTATGTGGTACAACAGAATATTCACTCCTTGACCTTTTTTATTTCTTCTCACAAAACACAAAAAGCAGAAGATGGATATGGATGAAGCCAAAATGAAATAGATTACACTGGTCAACAGCCAAAATGGTTCACATAATATGAGATTATGCTCACACAGCTAAATTCATATTGCTGAATTTGAATCTGATATTTGTTTTGTTCTATCAGACTAGATTTTCTAAAACAATAAATAGGTACTATATTCAATATTCCATCACCCGTGCCGTGCAACAGATATTTAACCTAAAACAGACCAGCTTGTCTCTTATGTGACTGTGCTTACATGATTAATTTCACATTGTTAAGTATGATTTAGATGTTTTATTCTCCTATCACATCTACTTTCTTAAACAATCAGAAAAATAGTAAATATGATGATATTAATTGTCTTACGCAAGGTAGCGATGTTAGACACTTCACAGATAAGCTCATAAGAAATGGTACTAGAAAGTCTAAGTTTAAATCCTTTATAATTGACAAAATATGAAGTTATAAATAAAATTGCTTCTGTACTTTGCCTTTTCATTTGTACAGCTTGCTCTCTTTTCGTTGCAGCGTAAAGCAATAGTTCCCCATCATGTTTGGCTTGAATTGTTCCTGATATCTTCTCTCAATTATGGCGATGTCTTGATGAAATTTATCACTGTGTTCAGCACTAATGTATCTGCGTTTATCTGGGACAACATCAATTTGAGAGTGAAAAAAAATACAATTCCAACGACATCCTTGCTCAAATGCTTAATAATTCTGCAGCATGGTTGTAACAATTTATTTGTACTTGTCAGCACGATAGTTTCTAAGAAAAAGCTTTAACACTGACAAATGATTCTTATGAGTTTTTCTCCAGTGGGTTCAAGGCCTTGGTAAATTCACTATCATGAACTAGTATGCGAATATGTGGTCCATTCATGACACCTGCTTTCAATTTGGGTTTGGAAAACACACTACCTAGTTTAGATGCAGTGGAGGCAAAAATATATTTTCTTGATCTGCAAGAGGATTGTAAACACAGTTAAACCTTCCAGGCGCATATCTTTTTCCTGTCAGCCATTCCTTTCTCACATGGTGGTCTGCATCAGCTCTGCTGTCCCACAAACACAAAAAGCAGATGTCCTTTGTGTAGCCACTCTGAAGGCCCAGTAGTAAACAGATAGGACTTTAAGATTCCCACATATCTTCCACTGGTGCTTGTCATACTCTATAGCGGCTAAAAAAAATCTTTATTCTTTTATATCTCCCAGACATATTTGCTGCCTGTGCTATTGGGACAGATGGAAACCGATTGCCATCGTGTGAAAGAACAGCTTTCAGAGAGTCCTTTCCAGAATCTACAAATAGCCTCCAATCACTTTAATTATATGGTTCAGACTTGCAGAATTGTTGCATGAGAGATACTGCATCCTCATAGTAACAAAAGTTGTTTGTCATCTTGAAACATGCAGACAGCTCTCTATGTCGGTAACGAGCTGTAGTGATATGCTCTCCAGCTTCCAGCAGGTTAAACTGCTTTAGCCTGGATCCCAGAACGTCGGCCTATACTTTGGACAAGTCTAGGTCCCTGATGACATCATAAAGTGCTTCTTAAGTAAAGAGCTTTGGCCTAGCATTTTCAGAGTCCTTCTTGTAGTCGTCTTCATTTGAGGTAAAATTAGACTCAGAATTACTCATCAATTCTTGTCGGTGGATTTGGGACTGGGAGTTCAGCGCTGTGCGGAACTGTTCGGATTGCTGAGCAATATTGGTGTACTGCATCTTGACTCGTGTTTTGATGGTTATTCTTTTGATGTTTGTAAGATAGAATCAGCAGTCACTGCGTGGTCTTTGGGTTTAGACCATATCATTGGTACAGCAAATGGCATTGCTGAGCTTCACTTATCACACATCCACTCGCTCAGGTGGTTGATGCAAGAATTACAAGCTATATAAGGTGCCGATTTATTGTCTTGGTCACCCAAAAGATATTTGAGGTAACTTTTTTAGTTCGGTCGAACAGATTTTGTGATTGGTTTCTTAAGGCTACCAGAAGTGAATGCGCCACATATGTAACAAAAATGATCAGCATAGTTTACGCACTTGCCCCGCTTCATGTTTTTTTTTAGTTCAGAGTAATTAGAAATTTGGCAGTTGTAGATATACACTATCTTGAACGAACAATCTGAAACAAACCAAAAACACAAATTAGGAAAAGATTATTGCCAAAGTGGAACCAATGAACACATATATTAGTGTATGAATAACATGGTGCACCAAATATATAGATATGCTGGTTCTGGAAAACTGAGCGCGATACAGATATACGAATGTGGTTATTGAGTTCATCACCTACAAGTACCGTAGAACCAGATTATTTTTATCTAGAACCATGATAAATGTCTTTTTTGTTGACTAGTGTTATTTTCCCTTTGAGTAGTATACATTTAATTAAAGACACCCATTACAAGCCGCGATTTATACTTATTAAAACCCTACTCAAGATAGATCCAAATGAAAAAAGAGCGTAACATGAACTTGAAACTGCTTAATTAAAATATAAACCTCTGATTTATTTTTACTATTTTTCCATAAATATTGATGAGACATGAAAAATGAGATACTCTTTCTTTGATGCTTTATATAGAGTCTCTCTTTGAACTCATTTTTAAATCATAGGAAGTGGAAAGTGTAAGTTTGTAGTTCATCTAGAAAAATAATTCATGAGTGAAGATTTTTAAAATTAAGTCTTATCAGGGGGAGGCAGATTGATAGGATGGCCCCCGCCTTTGCAAAGAACCAGATATGAAGAAGTCCGGCTGAAAATTACATTGATGGAAATTCACGGGGTGAAATATAATTAAGATGTAATTAGTAAAAAAGTGCTTTACAAACATGGCAAAGAAAAGAAAGAAGATTGAGATATGTTCTAATAAAGTTGAGGAACGAAATCTTCATTTAAAACGATGTTAGAAAAGATAAAGAATGTCAGACTCAAACTCTGCATAAAATGAATTCTTTTCTATTGGTTGTGTTTATTTATCTTTCCAAAGTTAGTTTAGGTAAAATGAAATAAACAACGGAACAAACCTCATTTCTTGAATACACTCCCATTAAGTTTAGGGAGTGCTTATATTTTGTTTGTTAAATTAGTAGGCGACTCATCTCTCATAGTGGCCTTAGCGGGTCGTGAGTGGTGCTAAAATTTATTGATCCTAAGGATTGAAAGATATTCATTACTCACGAAACTCAAATAACAAAAGATCGTCCTTAGAAATTATTTTAGGAATAACTAAAAATTAGGACTAAAAATAATGTGAACGCTTTGGAGAATAAAGACAGGAGAGGTGAAGTTAATGGGTGTAAACAAGATGGAAAGTTCATAGCCCCCGATTAGCCAAAACAAGAAACTACTAGGGGCAATTCGGAGGCAGAAGGGTGTGCAACCCTTGCAATCCCTTGCAGCGAGGAAAGGAAAATGCAACCATTGAAGCACTTTAATTTAATATAAAATGCTCTGGTACATAAAGGTGTACAAATAGACAGAAGAGTGAAACTCCTTTGTGATATAATAATAATAATAATAATAATAGCCCTTCTGGAGAAGAGGAGTTTAAAAGCATACCTAAAGTCAAGAAAGGAGGGAGAGGAGCCAATAGTAACGATACTTTAGATAAAGGATGGAATTAAGCGAAACCATAAAAAATAGAGGGGAAAATGGCAAGACAAGGAGTTTAGAAAAGTTCGTTGACTTATTTTCTTCGAGTCAATTGAGCGGAGATTCAACGCCTCAATGGAAAAGATCCTTAAGGAAAGAAAAGCAGAATTTCGGACTCAAACTCCCCCATTTGGGCAAAACCTTTAATGAATAAGAATTTCGGTCGGCCAAAATAGATTTAAGTTAAGGGAGTGGGCATTAGATTTGGGGGTGGTTGTGTTACGCCTTACGACGAACGATGCAAAGATGCGGAGGGGAAATCAGCCATGGCCTGGGTTAAATGCTTGCAATTAACGTCTTCTTAAAAAGATCCCTCGAAGAAAATTATTTTGTTTGTCGAAAAATTCATTAGTCGGGGTCTTAACTTCGTTCTTTAAGTGTAATTCAATTTTAGAATTTGCTCATGCAATTTTCCGTCCTCCCTTTCAAGTATTTGGGATTGATTATTGCAGTCATTGAGGTGGGGTGCAATTTTTGGATAGATGGCATGTGACAACATGGTTGTATAAGTTGTGGTGTTCATTATGCCCTGGCTTAAGGCTACAGCTCTGACCCTAGCGAAAAAATGCAACCACATAGATGATAAGAACCAACTCCAGATAGGGTGAAATATCCTTCAAATCTTCGTCTCGCCAAAGTAGCCCTAAGTATGCTGAAAATATACTAAATTGTTAAAAAAAAAATTAGATACATTTTCCAAGATATATTTAGATCGATTTACATAAATGTATAAAAAAATGCTATTTTCTTTATTAAATACTAAAAAATTACTTTGATCTGACGAGAAAATTTTAGACAATTGTAGGCCATGAATGGTCTTTTCAGTCTCCTTCTTTTCTTATGTCTTTATATGTCCAAATTTTGTGGTCTTTGCCTCATTGAAGACATTATTTTCCGTCGACCTCAGATATCAATGGTTACTTCCTCGCCTTATATCCTTTTAATCCTTTATTTTTTCAACTCCCTACTAAATGTTGAGTTATATTTGTTAACCTAATGATTCATTGAGCTACTAAGGATGTTTAGAAGATGTTTTTTCTGCGTTTTCCTAGTGAATCCCAAATGATAGCCGTCTTCCTTTATATTTTGTAAGAGGTCTCCTGACAACGTATTATATGGTTACGAGAGCATATTTTGATCATTCTCTTTGTAAACAATTTCTACTTATGATGCTCTTGGCCAAGGGGAAGTTTGATTTTTGCTTTTTGTGCTTCTATAGATTCTTTGGTTTTGTCCTATTGCGTATTTAGAAGGATAGTGAATATACAATAGTTATAAATTAAAGCTGAGTTATATGAAAGATGGTCTAAAATTTGATTTCAGAAAACACTCAAATTCATTAATTAAACAGCATTTAGTACCAAATAATGAGAATTAACTATATTAATAAAATAAACATTATTTTGATATATTTTTATGAATGATATGATTTTTATTAAATAAAGTGCTTAAATATGTTAAATATATAAATCTATTCTGGGTGCTTTATCCTCGTTCAAGAAGTGATTCAGAAATTCGCCCTAAAAATTGCAGGAAAATTTTGCGGCAATAAAATTCCAAGAGAAGCGGTTGCAAAACGTTGGGCTCACATAGAAGCATTTCTCACCCAAGCTGTTGATAGCTTTGGCGTGAACAGGCAGTTACTTGCGCTCGTGAGGTGACCTATTTCGGTCTACATTTGTAAGGTGTGAGATACTTAGCCCACATAATTGGAGGATGCAGCTACTTTACATGCCAAGGCTTTTTCCTTAAACCTCTTATGTTACCACATACTCTACTATACCCATAGTTGTGATAGCGTCTCCGCTCGGCGCAAGTTTATCGTTCGTGGGTGGGGAATTAGCTGGGGCTATGGTGGGAAGGAAAGTCCTTAGAAGGTTCGCGCTGTTTTCGCCACATGGTACAGGAGGGTTTCATGTTTTAGTTTGAAAGGAGTTGATGATCCTCATGGTAGAGCGCTGTATAAAAAGCTCCTTCAGGATATCCGTGCCGACCGATGCCTACATGGCTCATGTCGCAGATCTCATCCACCGAAGTAATTCAGTACCATTATATCCAGTAGTTCAACCTGCTTCTGGGGATGTCGCAGTCACCAGCAAACGATAGTGGATTTGTGCTCCAGCAATTCCATTTTAAAAACAACTCGTATTTGCCCGCGGCAGGTGAGAATATTATGTTGTTAGGTATCGTTTTTGAATCCGTGTCTCTTTCAACCGATTTGCCTCTAATTAATTTCGCGCAGCCGAATGCCGATTTCAACTCTGCATTCTCGACACATGGTCAATGGGAGATTTATTCGTTCGTTTTGCAGAAAGTGCAATCTGTCAAATTTTCCAGTTTAAATTTAAAATACTTACTCAACCGATAGTGTAATCACAATATGACAGGAAAATATTGCCGGGCAACTGTCAACCAAGGAGAGAAAGACTTTGACATCAATTGCTGTATGAGTACGAAATTAAGATCTTACCCCACCCTACAATCGACAATAGCTGTGCTCAATTTTGCTCAGCATAAGTTAGGCCGCCAGTTGTGTGTGGTATATGCGTTAATACAATTAGTAATAGTCTCTTAGTTGGATTGCAATCAGGAGAGTAATTGGCTTTAACTCTTTGTTTAGTACAATAGAAAGTAGCAAACTTATGTGGTATGTGGTATTGATAGACAGTAAAACTTTTATAGAAAAATAAACAGTTAGGTAAAAGTGAGGCGTTGCACAAATTATCATCAGAATAAACTTTATGCTTTTTCAATGAGGCTCAGGATTCAGTCTGGAATTGCAGTAAATTTTAGTTCTGCGTTACAAAAAGTAACTAAAAGTTGAAGACATTAAAGGACTTTACTTGCTTATAATTCATTGCAATTACATGAAAACTGAAAACAATAATAAGAAGGGCCGATTAGAGTCAGAATTTATGACGAAGGCCTTTTATAAAGTGTAAAAGTTATACTTTAAGCTATTCATCTGTTGTGTCTCTTCTTCTACGCATCGAAGGGCGCATTACTCACCTGGCCAATCAATGGGAATGCTGCCTCAAGGGCCTTTTGTCTTGCCTGAGGCCAAAGATTTGTTATTTTAGCGGAAAAAACTGCTCGTTCCTAATCTACGCAATCATGTGCTCTCGGTTTGACACTGTTGTACGTCAATGTGATTGTCAGAGACTCCCACAATTCGTTCTATTGTGAGGTAGATAATGAATCTTTGCCATAAACAGGAAGGGGTTAAGTTGAAATGAATGATCTAAGCTACAAGACACAGGAATTCACCCGTCTGCCTCAGAACGCATTAGCAATGGACAATAATTACTACCCTGCAATTAGATCACGATGGTTACAATTGTCGTCGGCCTTAGTTTTAGTACTACTTACTAAAGTACAGTTGCATAAGTATTGGGGACATAAAAAGTAACCTAACACCACAGATGGGAAGGATTGCATAAAATTATTAACGAGAGACAACAAATGAGTAAGCGATGAGATTATTCTAAACAAAAAAGCACCCAGAGAAAGGAAGTGAAGAATTTTAGCTTGTTCGAAACTGAACATCGTATGTTTCTCTAATGAGAGGAAAAGAGAACTTGGTCGCAATGGATATTTTATTTGAAAAATGAACCAATAACAAGTTTTTCTCGAAAAATCCCTTTTCTGTCATCGAGTTAAATTAATAACACTAAAATTAATGTTTTTCTCCTACGAAAATAACGTCGCCTTTATTGAATTCTTAAAGCAATTAATCTTTGTTTTTCGTGTATTAGACGATACTCGCGAAAGGAGACCAAAAAGTGGTTAGGTACTATAGCCGGCAGTAAGTTGGAGTTAGGTCTATGACTTTGGATCTATTCCAGAGTCATCACCTAGTGATTGTAAAGTGTGTTTAGAACCTGCTAAGGCTAAAAGAAGAATACCAAATTTAATATAAAATACTAATAATGTGGATAAATGAGATATACGAGTATATTAGAAGCGTTGAGTGCAATACAAAAAAAATCGAAAGCTGTCGATATCCAAACAAGTGCAAGATAAGGAAATGTCTCCCGCTTCCTCACCAATCAGGAATTTTAATTAGGAAACCTTTAGTGGAAGAAGAAGCAATAGGAAGCATGTAAGAACGATCGGATAATTCGATTAAGTAGTAATGTTTAGAAGAAGAAATTAGGGAATTTATAAATAATTTAGATGTTAACAATGATATGGGTCCAGAGATAATTAATGCTAGGATTCTTAAGAAGGGAAGGAAAATGATTTACTTGGTATTAAGCAGATATTTGTTAGAGATCTTAAGTTTGGGGGAGTTACCAGATGGCTGGGAAAGAGCCAATGGGGCTCCAATCCATATAAAAGGAAGTAAAGATGATCTTTTTCGCTATCGGCAAGAAAGTCTAAATTCAATATTAAGTAAATTAGTTGGGAATTTAGTTAAAAAAAGGAATAGCAGACTTTTTATATTGTGTAAGATTGTTGAGTTGTATTTAGGATGAATTAAGTTCAGATAAATCTTGCGTGATAAATTTGCTGGAATTTTTAGATTTTGTCACAGGAATATTAGATAGAGAAAATGACATAGATGTAGTTTACTTAAATTTTAGTAAGACTTTTGATAATTGAGAATGTAGGGAGTTTCTGGTAATATATTCAAATTGAGTAGCTGAGTGTTTGAAGAATAGAAGGCAGAGTGGTATTACTAAATGAAGTGAAATCGAAATAAATGGATGTTATTAGTGACACACTTCGGACTCTGTTTTGCTCCAGTATCAATTTTTGTTTCCATTAAGCACCTAGAGCTAGGTGTTAATATTAAAATGTAAATTTTTCTGATCATATAAATTTAGCAACCACAGTGATGGAAATAAAGGGAAATTTCACAATTCAAAGCGACTTAAATATACTAGTTGCATCTGCACACAAGTGGCAGATGATGCTCAACCTCCCAAAAATGTAAAGTCGCTCACATGGGCCATCAAAATGAATTTTGTTATGAAATGGAAGGTTGTCGGCTGGACTCCTTTGAAGTGTAAGGGATTTAGGAGTAATAATAGATCGGTCATTGGGGCGGTCAAAGTAGTGTTTTTATGTGAGAAATAAATCAACAAGTTTATTATGCTTTAATAATAGAAGGCACCTGGAATATTGTGATAAGGCATGATACCCAGATCACAGGCAGGATATAAGCATTCTGGAGGCAATACCGATAGGAGCGACAAAAATGATACCTTCCTTGAAACACCTTGATAATTAGGATAAGTTGAGGGCATTTAACACATTTAGAAGAAAGTGCTTATAGGGTAATATGATTAAAGGAGGTTGATAAATTGGAATAGTGAACCTTTTGATCTGGAAAATGTTGATAGGGCCGGAAAACACTATTTAAACCACAAGGTCTGCTGACCAAAATCGCCATCTCTCACTTCTGATTTATGACCTTACGACCTTCAAAACTTTCAATGATTCCCGGAATAACCGATCGATTGGTCATTCGGTCCCCTTTGGCTTTTTTAGGGTGGGGGATAAAAACATTGTAACTATTCGGTCTATTCTAACGAAATTTGACACCCTTATGTTGTTTTACATTCTCTTTTGAATAATATAATTACTAAGGTCTTCACAATGTTAGTCCGGGAATTATTGGCATTTTTGAATGTCGTAAGGCCATAAATCAGAATAATTGAGAGTTCGCGACTTTGGTCAGCAGACCTTATTTCTGTTTCATTCGTTAATAGCATTAAATTAGGTATTTTATTTTGTGATCTTTGTGCATATGGTTAAAAACAATAGTAACAACATTATCATAATAGTTTATTATATCTAGAGGATATGTTAGGTGTTCTCGTGAGCCAATAGGGAGAGCGAGTGGATGCAGAGCATGCTAGTACTAATTTCAATCATCAATATATTGTTGATTGAAATTAGTGTTGAAAGAGGCAAAAAACCTCAATATATAATTTTTGCTGCAGTGGATATTTAGTGCTAACTGCGATCCGTCTTAATGGAACACCCTTTAGATGTTTTGATGATATGCTTATTTCCTGCACTATTGCTAATAAATTAGTTTCAATTAAAAATATATTCGAAAAGGATAGTAGTTCAGATCCAATAAAACACTTTAAATGTTAATAAAAAATATTATAGAATAACAAATGTAACAATGACATTTTAAATGAAAGAAAAAAATGAACTCAATTCGCTCGACAGATCGAGAGAAATTTATTGGAGTTATTTTTTTCGGATGGGGATTTTTCTATTTTGCTCAAGAAGATGCCATGATGCTTCGTTTACTGGGTTCATTTTGAAAAAAAGATGGAGTAGGCAACTGTTCAAAATTTGTCCTTGACTTCTAATATTTTTCATAAAATAGTCCATCGTTTGTAAAATTCTTCTAAAAAATATGTCTGAAATTAAGCAATATTTTAGTTTAATAAAATTTTTTTAAACAGATCCACTATCATCTTCTTAAATTAGGCAATCATAGAAACCATCTATAAACTGGGAGAAACAGAGGGCATTTTTAGTTTTTTTTCCCCTCGAATTCAAAGCGCAATAGCAACGAGGTTTTATCCCGCATAAAGTTTGTACGTAGAGAGCTGTAAAGAAATTAGTAAAGCGGGAGAAAATGATAATCTGTGGAAGAATAGCATTGTGGCCGAGAGTGCTCACGATCATCCAGATTGGAATCAGAGGGAGATGGTTACTCACGAGACACCCAACATCCACTGACCGTTGCGTGTTTAGAAAAATCGAAAATTTAACTGTGGCTTTGAGGGGTAGGGGGGATGATGCCAATAGATGACATATGCTAGTGCCGGAAGTGAACGTGCTTAAATTTATAGATCAATGATTCAGTTTTTCATGGCTAGAATTCGTAAGGGACACATTCTAATCAGTTAATAAACATATATTTTATATTTAAGAGGCTAGGCGAGCCATAAATCGGCTAAATTTGACGAAAAGATGGCTTTATTCGCAAACCTGCAGACGAGACTATCTGAGAGAGCCTCAAAATTTGGTAGTAGGAATCACACAGAAAGGGTGAGGTGACGCTTAGGGATTTTCTTACCAAGTCTTTAAAGTTGCGTTAATGTGTCATCGATGAATGTAATCCTATACACCACATTTTGTTCAAAGAGTTTCCCTTTCACCAAAATCATAAGTTATTGTTAACAGAGTGTTCAATTAATTATTCTCTTAAGCCTAATCATATTAACTCCTCAAATAAATAAAATTTTAATAAAATTCAAATTCGAATAATAACCCAAAATGCAAATTTGGCGATCAAACACATTAAATCATTAATAACTTTTACTTCTTCACCCATTAAATGATTACATATTTAATTTATTCATGATATTATTATTGAAGATACAGGATCATTAATGAGGTTCTCCTACTCCCACAATTTCTGTCGATATGATGGCAATGAGGATTTAAAAATCAGCCGTATTGTGCAAGTTGTGTACAACCAGATGATTGCGAATTAAAGAATAAAGCATTAATAATGTAACTTTAGTGAGCAGCAAATAGAAATTGCAGGGCACCGGATACATGAGAAAAATGCGGCAGGTACATGACAAAATCTTGCCTATAGAAATTATTGACTAAATTGTTAGTGAACAATTTAATGTAAATGAAATTTGTTAAATTCCCCCTACAATGATTCAGAATAAATGCTTAGTAAGAACCAATTGCATTCCGTTCTGGAAATTACATGCGTCAATGATTGAGAATAAAAGGGGGAGGCATTTTTGATTTGATAATGAAGGGCACATGACCCTCGGCTAAGCATTTAATTGACACAAGAATTACTCCAGGTAGTAGTTACTTATTTTCTACTTTTCGTCATGAGATGAAGTATTCATGCAATTCAGGAGTTTTGCTGGGTAATTTTCAAAGATAGCGCTGAACAATATTTTAGCAGGATATTGGCATGATTCTAGCTATTTTAGGGGATAAATGGTAGTCACTTTTAGCTTTTTAAAAATTGAAATTTATAAAAACTAAGTGACCCTAGACACAACTGAGAATCAACTGAAAACGGGCTAAGATCTAGCCAAAATACGGCTAAAATATCGTGTGGCGCTCCTTTTGAAAATTACCCTTTGCTGGCGGTATTGAAGGCAAATATAATCTGAAATGTACTGTATTTATACTATTTAAGACGAATTTCAATTTCCATTAATTTTAATCATTAATTTGTTTCCTCTCAGAAGTTTCCCCTCTCATTATTCAATCCAGTTTCCCCGTGTGGAGATCGCTGCGTTTGCATGCACGGGCGTAGAGTAATCAGAGCACTCTTTCGTGAACGTGCATATAAGTACACACATACAATGATTCAAAAGGTAAATTTTCTTGCCCTAGGGACTTTTGGAGCCAAAGAGGAATTCATCAAGCAAAGAAAACTTACGCGGTGAATTTATTTTTTTAATTTAATTTTGGAAGACCAATCTGAGGTAGCCACGAGGCTTTAACTCGGGGAAAGCAAAGAGGAATTCGTGGAGCCTGTAAAGTTTACTCGGGCCTGAGGGGGCAAAGGAACTAATTTGTTCTTTCTTCTAAGCAACCAGGGTGAAAGACAAACATGAAGAGGGAGAAAAACAGAGAAAAAAAGGGACAGGAATTCAAAAAGAATGGTAGCATATCGAAAGGTATCAAGTTCCTTCAATCCATCAATTAATCGATCCTCTAGTATTTTATACTCAAGTTGAAGTTATCAAGAGGCGGGGTTTACTTACTCAGAGGCCTTTTGAATTCATTTATGGTAGCCTTAAACCATTTGAGCTCTAACTTTAAAGTTTGTTGAAAAAAGGATTTGACTTCAATTCAAACGAAATACTATATCACGAGCTTACCAATAAACCTTAACAAAATAATATTTTAATTATAACTTTGTTCACTGGTGACATCTATTCCGATAGAACAAGCCGTGGTCTTCCAATCGTCAGTAATGACATGTTGATCCCGGTTAGGCACTCTCCCCTCAGCCAGCAGGCCTGAGATCCCGCACTCCAAGCATTTAATGGTTTTGTCTTGGTTTTGAGAAATTTCCATTTTGTGAATAATTATTCAACTTTGTCTGTTTCCCGTAAACAATGGTTGATGTTCAATGTGATGAAGTTCAGGAGGTGGTTTGGAAAGAGAGTGTATGAATTGCTGTGTTATTTTTGAATGTTGCGGGTGTATCCTGTTGGTTACCAGTCGGAGTTTTGTTTTGTGTCGTCGCTAGTGTGCTGAGGGTGAGTAAGGGAGAGGTTTAGTGTCCAGGCTATGGCAGTATGGGAAAGTGAGGGACGGATGGATTTCTTAGATTAACCAAATGCGTTTTTTCTAAGAGCTTTGAGTATGTTCATATGGAGCTTTTAAAAATAGCGGCCCCATTTTACCCATTTGATAAATAGGGCTGCTAGTTTTGCCATTTTGAAGAATAAGTGTCACAATTTTGATAATTTGAAGAATATTGATAAGAATCTAATGATATAAATTAAAACGGGTAGGATAATAATATTAAATCTTAATTACAAACATAAAGTTTAGAAATTGCATCATAAAAAACATGAAATAAATTTTGCCTGAGTTTCACGAAAAACAAATTCTCTTAAATAAGAGTGTAAAAGTCTCTTCTCCATCTATTCAGTTTTGTTTATTTTAGTTTTGTGTTTATTCCAGTAAGATTCTCCATTATCGGTGTGGACGCCGTATTCTTTTCTACAAAATTAGCGAATGGTCCTCATTTTTATGAACGTATCATATGTTGCGTATTTTTTGGTATGCTTTTTATTCGTCGTAGTTAATAATCCTTTCAATTATTGTTAAAAGTGTTGCAGTACTCGGCGCTCGACAATTTCCTTATATTACAGGGCTGCTGTCGTCGATGTATCTATAGTTCCAAAACCCGCAAATTTGTGAATAAGAAGACCTTCCTCTATGATGTTTGTGTTTGTGTGAAAATCAAGATTCGTAAACTCGTACTGTGGCACTAGACCAACCTATTTCAATCGAGTTATTTTCAAAATGTTTACTCATATTTTACGAAAGAAGCTATACACATATAGCATAGCTTTTAGCGAGACGTTCACTGAATTAGATGCATTATTTTCACCAATAAAATCACACTAATTTAAAAATGCTTCAGTCTATTTTTGAAGGCTCACTTTGGAATAAAAAAGAAAGGTTTTTTTTTAAGTCACACCGTATGTTTGTATTTCGTACGATCCTTAGTTTGACCTATCAAAATACATTTATCCCAATTTGAATCACACTTCGTCCAGTTCATAACCAAATTGAACGACCACTTAACTGCTAAATAGGTGATGTTCCAACCAAGCACGCTAATAATGAAATACCCTCCCTTATCATAGATTTTGAATAGGGGAATGGGGTCATTTGATGATCTTCGAGTTTCAAAATAGGTGTCTCTCTTTTGCTCATTTGAAGAATAGCTGTCCTTGGGTCAATCGGGCCTACTATTCTTCAAAAGCTCCGTTAATTATTGTGTTAGCCTTGTTTGTTGTGTTTCTCGTGTGGTGAGGGATATGTATTTCAGAATCTAGTGACAGCGAGCAACGGAGGCGTTTTATTTACATGAATTTGTCTGTTTGCTAAGGGTGATGCAAAGGTGCTCGTTGCACTCATTTTTGTGGTTGTGAAGAGAGTAACAAAGGATTTTGAAGCCTCATACGATTCTGTTCCAGCTAGTAGTCGAGTATTGTGATATCGATTTATAGATTTTGAGCTGCTTGGGACTGTTTTTTGTGTTTTGGGGAGATGGTAATGTCATCCAAGTTGCTGTAGAGTGTATTGTTGTGGTTGGGGAGCAAAAGGTTTAAGAAGATGGGTGAGAGTACAGATCCTGGTGGGATTCCGTTGTGTATGTGGTGTGTTTATAGTTGTTGCTTGTGCAACATATTTTTTTTGTCTGCGTATAAGGAAATTAGCAAGCTATTTATTTATTTGGAATGGAGTGCGATGTGTAGTATTTTTTATGAGGATCTGTCAGAGTACTGTATCTAGGGCTTTGGTTATGTCGATTGATGCCATTAGTGTCCTGAGAGGTGGCGTAAGTCGGCGGACTTATAATTGTATGAGTTTGGTGGTGTTGGTAAGTAACGTGTTTGTTGAGTTTAATGGGTCAAAACTCTGCTGTGAGGTGTTTAGAGAGATGTTCGTGTTTATTTTGTTTAGTAATAGAGAATCAGAATTTCTGATGGTGTCTAGCCCTCTAGGTCATGAATTTTTTCAGCGAGTATTAATATTTCAGTGGTTTGTTTTCTTATTACTATTAAGATATTAGAGGATATAATACACATTTTCGTAACATCAAATCTATATTTTTTTAAATAATATAGCATGAACCATATGTGAGAGACATTGTGACAATATTCCCTTAAAAATACACAAAATCAAAAATTGAGAAAGTTAATAAGTTAATAATTTCCCCCAAATATAAAAAACAAAGCAATCCATTTAAGGAGGTGTATGATAGTCTACGGAACAATTTCTGTCTAGTTTAAAGATACAGAAACTTTACACTTAATGCAAAAGACATGTATATGTTCCATTACACCCCATTTTTTTGCGCCATTTTCCTTCCTATTTCCACTCTTGGAAATGGCTAATACCATCATAGTTTACTGTTTTCTGTTTACTATTGTAGAATATCTTTAGGTGACCTTCCTGTAGTAACATTGACAAGTTGGTTTGATCCGGATTTTATCATAGATTCAGTGATACTAAATAAATCTGAACTTCAGAAGAGTCATTTTTTACAATTGATAATTTCTCTAATATCATTTCCAGTTAATTTGTGTTTAGCCATTAAACCCTATACTTAAAAGAGTAAATTAATATTATTCAAATACAAAAAGAAACTTTCATATTTAGATGATATCATAAGCCTATTTATGTTATGACAAAATGTAATGAAACCATTTATCACTATATATTTACCTTTTTGATGTCCTATGTTTATAAGAATTCACTTTAATCGTATTCCTGGCATTATTATTACAGTAATAATTAGCAACTCACTCGAGAACAACTTTCGATCAAAACAGTCAATTTCAAACTAATGTAACTTGGAGACTAATGGCAACGCGTCACCAGCTTGATTTGTTTCTGAATTCTCATTGCTAACAAAAACACCTTAAGATGATCAAATGGCTGCAGACTGTTTTATCTTTGTATTTCGAGCATTGAAACTTTGAGTCAAATCTAACTCGAGGTGACTCATAGGGCTAAAGTTGAAAAACAGCGTTATGATGCAGGATTAGAGGGTCGTTTGTTTGGCGTTAGGATGGATATGGTGTGCGAAGATTTCCAGGCATTTGGAAATGAGGAATGTGAGCTAGGATGGTTTCAGATTCATTTGGTGGCTAGATCGGAAGAACAGATGGTGATGTCTGTGTAGGTGACTTGGGACTAAATGATGAAGGGTTGTTCAAGATGAATAGGTGGTATAAGTTTTAGGGTATCTGGATAGATGACTTGGGACTAAATATTGAAAGGCTTTTCAATATGAATAGGCGGTATTAGTGTTTCGTGATCACACGAGCTACTGTTTCTTTTTGACATTATAACCAGGGGAAATCATGAGCAGTTGAATGAGGGGAAACGAATGTGGTATATTGTTTTGTTTAAAGGTGGTCGTGTGCAGGCTCGTAATTTGGTGGGCCGGTTCCAGGGGGAGGTAGGTAAATAGTGATGAGAGTGTATTGTGTTCCTTCGATGCGCGCTTTGATAATTTCAATTTTTAATGGCCCATTGTGTGGAGTGGAGATTGAGCAATTCTGATGTATGTTGTTAGACTTCTACAGTCGTCATTGTTTTGTCTTAATGCTTGATGTGCATGTCACGCGGTACTTTGTTTTTTCGAGTGTAACAGTCTAGTTTTGATTCCTGTATGAAAGCCAAATATACAAATGTTGTGGTTGATGAAAATTTCTTTGAATCACATTTGATTGTTTCGTAAACCTTTTATGTTTATTTTTGGGAATGTTGACTCTCTCTCTTGGTGGTATGCTTTGGGTTTCTTTGGTTATTGATGGAGGAGGTTTGAAAGTTGCAGAAGGGGTGAGTTAGAAGAAAGGCGTAGTGCTTTGCTTGAGCGTAGATGGCTATCTAGAAGGGTACATGGAGGTGTTATGTGTTGTGCTGTATGTGGTAAATGTAATACTGCTGTCGTGTGTGTGATGCCTCTACTGGAAATTAGCACAATATGTGGTATTGTGGGCCTATCTTACGCAGAGCTTTTGCTTTATGTTTTCAAAGTTCATATGTACATAGATGAAAAACAGCAAAAAGCTCCTCGATTATACAAAAATGCATCTGAGTAGCACTTGGGACGCTATGAGCACATTTGAAGGAATTGATTATAATGGTCTTGTTACAAAAGTACCCACTTGCTAAAGGCTTGTACGCAAAAGGAAAAAGGGCTAATGAATCATAAAATTAGATAAAAGTGAGCGTGAGTAACACATGAAAAACCCAGAATACAAAAGGAGGAAGCTAAGAGGGTTATTATAATTATTGTCATCGTCACTGTCGTTACCAAAAGATGGTTTCGAAATCATTATGAGGTGAGGTTGTAGACAAAGAAGACCTATTAGTTCCGATCACCAGTAATGACTTGGGTGAGATTCAATACAATTAAAAATGTTGTGAAATAAGTAAGGAGGAGAGTGGACTATTTAAACGTCAAGGAATGTATAATTGTGATTCGGGACCAATGACTAAGCTAAACAAGGAGATTGCAAATTCGTAGAATGCAGTGATAATAATAATAATGAGGTGGTAATAATTCTAATTTATTATCATGAAGATTCCAAGATTTTATATGTGTTTCATCTAACGATAAGACCGAAGGGTTACTAAATAAATTTGGCATTTGCCCTATCAGCATCATTTAATTTCTGCGAAGGAAGGGAAGTCCTTGCAACCTGGTGGAGGGGAGAGACTCTAGATTCCGACCCCTGGATACTGAAGTGCGCTACTCAGTGTGAGGAGAGACAAATAAATTTCGTTTCTGTAGGAAATTCAAGCTAATCACAAGGCGCCAGTCTTTGATGTAAAGGATGCTCTTGCGTATAAGGATATGAAGTTATATCCGCTTTCTTTACTTCTGCATCCGACAAAAGAATGGTGTTATTACATGATATATGTTTTCTATTTCAACGTTTAACTTCTATTGCAAGTTCTATATCTTTATCGTTGGAGCGCAGTGCAGGGACATCGTAGGTAATGTTTAGAACGTTGGTGATTTTTCATCGATGAATATCAATATCATCATTATTGTCTTCATTAGGCCTACTAGTTGGAGCAGAACTAGTTGTGTGTAAAATCGTACCAACGACACCTTGTTTCGGTAGATCCGCTTTCGTTTTGCAGTAGTAAATACCATTATCTTTCTCGATGATATGAAAAAGAGAGAAAAGATAATGTACGAGTATATAGGTATCTGCAATAAGTGGCCTCATTCATTAATAAAAATGAAAGCATGAGTGAAGAAATTATGTACTTCATACATCATTGGGCCGACGTTTAGAGGAAAAAAACGCACTACCTCTTTCGTATACTGCGTAATAGAGATAAGAGGTTTACTCAACCCGTTGATAGAATCATCTGGTGTTTAACTGTATCGCAGAAAGACTGAAAAATTTAAAAATGAAGTAATGTTTAACGAAGATGTATATGATGTTTCATCTTTGGATGCAAGATGTCATACACTGCTTATTTTAGATGTCTTAATTCAAAAAATAGATGTAAATATATGAGAGAGATTCACAATGTCCTCCCACCATAAAAATATTTCCATATTCCTAGTGGGCCGAAATATATTTTAGAAATTTCTTATATGCGCAATATTACCTTAAATTGTCACAATCTATTGTATTTAACCGGAGGAGAGACATTTCCCAGATGAATATATTCGCCAGACAAATAATGGCTAAGGAACGGAACAGCTTAATGAAGATACATAAAGAAGCAGTCTCAAAATTATATGATTTGTTCCGCTGCAACTTCAGTCCGAGAAACACTACGATTTACATAACAGACGGGAATATTTCCAAACGAAATCGAAAGCTTATACTTTTAGAATGAAGTATATAATGAAAAGATACGCGTATGTATTCTATACTTTCGGTACTCTCTCTATAGAGATAAAAAAATCAATCATAGGAACATAGATAGGGATTTTGTCAAATGTTTATATGAAATGTGTCTTAATCTAATAAAAGATAATGTTCCGATGACAACATCGCGGAAACAAAAGATATAATGATTCAAACAGTTAATACGTATGTTAGCTAGGAAGCCAGATCATATAGGTATAAATAAATATTAATAAATCAGTGAGCAGGATCGTTTAAACCAATCTTTTCAAGATGAAAAATGATCGTTTATCCCGAAAAAGAGAGAGAAGTACCCCAAAACTTAGTCCCATCACAAGGAAGACTTTTATCTTAGGAGAGAGAGCTGATTACTAAACTAAATAATTCACACATCTCACCAGATTGATTTTTATCCTTTACAAGAGCACGTTGGAACACTATTTGAATCAGTACTAAAAGGTTATGAACACATCTACCGTTAAAGTTAATGAGAGTGACAAGGATCAAATAAACGGTTAAACAGATAAAGCACTTGGGATACTGGAGCCTAGTGTTAGTAAAAGAGGTAGATTAATTTATCAGGAACTAAAGTATACACAAGAATTCATTTGGGGTAATGGTGTAGTGATTACCATCGATTGTAATAGACTTCCACAATCTTACATTATGGACGTACTCAATGATTTAGCTAGAACGTGACAAAGATCACCACCCACCTTTTGTGAGGAAGTAAGAGTAAAACTAATATCTTTTAATTTCCCTAAATCTATCCTAAATCCTCGCAACGTCGGAAAGAGTTAGAAACTATGTATTAACTACACCTTCCTCTACTACAAGCTCAGTGGTTTGGGCAAACACACGTCGTACTTCTCTTTATCGCCAACAGCATAAAATAAAAAGTGGTGGATTTATTAATAATTTCACCAATGGAAATGGGCAACTAGACGTAGGAATTAAAGATTTGTAAAGAGCTAAGTGGCACCTCCACTGTTATGGTAATAAAAAAAAATTCATGAATATTCAAACCGCCTCAAAGAAACTCTATCCTATTGGACTTTGTCTCACTGGCTCTGCAGAAGCATTTGAAAACTCACGCGTAAGAAGCTACAATGTCTCGATTCTCGGTGAAGAAAATTATACAACAAGAATATAAAATTAATATATTCAGCCTTTAAGATTACTTGAACAAAATCGGTTATGTTAAAGTAATCTTTGAAAATGCCTACGAAAGATGTCGCTATAACGACAAACTATTTCTTAGTGAGGCTGAGTTTTTGCTTGTATTTGGGGAAATGCAGACGTTAAAACAGAATAATTTCACCTATGTAGATCGACTGGTGAAGGAATACCTGGAAAAACAACTAAATGGTGAGTGGGGGCAAATCCCTAAATCCCAGCAGTCTATTTCCTAGTATACATTTGGGTATTTACAGAAAAGGGGATAATGAGTCATTCCTACACGATTTAAAAACGTGCTGCCCAATAAGTATGAGGTCAATACTTTTCAAAAACTTGAAGACGAGTTTCATCAAAGTTTTTGTCAGATGAAGTGTTTGCTGAATGCAGTTGATGCTTAATATCTTTCATTTTTCAATGGATTCGATGAATGTCGAAATATTCAGCTTACCTTCACATAACAGAATCTGATTATATTTTGAAAATGTGGCGTTTGATGAGTTTCATTGTTTTCTCAACATGAGGGGCAACACTATCGATCTTGTTAAAGAATTTGTCCTCTGGGATCTTTACGACTACGTCACCATTACGTTTAAAGAAAATTTAATGGAAAATCTACCTATCCATCAGTCACACCATGCAAGTCCAGAGGATAGAGGGTTACCAACCTGCGTCATAAAGACCTGTAAGAAGAATGTACGAGTTCACCCCAGCAAATTATTTTATTATTAGAACACGATTCCTTAACAAATATGTTTAGTCAAATTATAGATGATATGAAAAACCTTCTGATATTCATTTTAAAACTATAAAGTTGGATTAAAAATACTCATTGATAATTTTATCCGATGCATATTGAATACTATTTTCCTGACTGGATTAACCTTTTGATTTAGAGAATCAGGAAGTGTTTAAAGTTATAAGCTTGCGGACATCCAGAAAATTATAATAAAAATTATGTATTTTAGCATAAATGTAAAATAAATTGGGTTTTAAAATAAGATGCCTTTAAATGAATATTTATATAAGAGTGTAATCGTACCAGATAATCACTTAAAAATGAACCGCCAATTGCTAATCTTATACACATAAAATTGGAATTAAACATAAGATGTCTTTTATTGAATAGTTATAAAACAGTGTGAACGTATCAGAATATATAGTTAAAAATGAAACGCCGATTGTTAGGTTTATATACATCGACGATTCTGCCAACATCTTTTGGTGTGGTGAATCATCTATTTCAATCTGTCAAAGAGATTGTAAAAAAGCTGATGTGAAATGCTTTCTTTCAGGTTTGGATAGATATTTTCCGCACAACCTAATGCGAAAAAAGATTAAAGACAAAACATGTAAAAGCACAAGGTTCCAATGAGATTTGACAGATAGATTTCAGTGTGATATACAAATTTTAAATTTTTACTTATGGCATAGGCTCCATACTCATTGTAATTGACGTATATATTAGATATATATATATATATATATATTAATTCCTTTAAAGGAGAAGATGGATCAGGTAGTGTTAAGTGCTATAATATAATCTCATGAAAGAATTCAAATGGATTCCAGGTTAGGTATGTTCTAGTGATGGAGGAGAGTTTACAAGAAAGAAGATGAAAGGCTTATTGAGCGAAAATAATATCGTCGTATATCATGTTCATTTATTAATGAAGCTAGTCTTGTAGAGCATGTACGAAGAACAATAAAGGAAAGAATTTTCAGATATTTTACCTTTAATAATAAATGTAAATACATCGACGTATTATATGGTTTTGAAAATACTTATAATAATTCAAGACAGAGAATGATTGGGAACACACCATTCTAAGTTATATATATATGATGTTGCTATACTGAATCATATAATTGAACGTAAAAAACGAGGTTTCTATATAGGATGGGTTATTATTTTCGAATCTCACTCGTTTCCAGCAATTTAAAAAAAAGGATACGAGTAAAATACATGGTAAAAACAATTGTAGCAGAATGAGGTCAAATGACTGCCACGTGCCCTTCTTTATCCACGGTGATCCTGAGATCACCGCATGGAGCTGGGGAAAGCATGGCTGAACTTGAGCAAGGAGGCGAGCGACGCCGTTATCACATGCCCCAGGTGTATTAGACTAGGGACCGATGTCATCGCCCCCCTCCCCTATCACAGCCACCTCTGCGCTAGCATTCTGGCTTTACGCTCGTAGATTGAAATCCGTTAGACATTCCAAAGAACGTTATCACGATTCCCCCTTCCCCCGAAGGTTTCGTCGACTTTTCCCTAAATTCGCGCCGGCATTTGGAGCCACCCTACCAGGCGCTTATATAACACTTCGACTGAGTTTAGAGAGCAGCACTGTTAGACTTCCAACTACTCTAAAGAACGAGCTAAAGGACCCCCTTCCCCAGCGGCGAGTTCGATTCAAGTTGAAGGCTAAATCCCTCCGTGAACTGTGCCTTAGTCAATCGGCAAGTTTCGAAATCAGTGAACTCTGCAATAGCAAATCGGCAAGGACTGACAAGGATTCCCAACTCCGAAGGCGACAGGTGCTCCCTCGTCTGAAGCTAAAGGGAAACCGACTTTTTCTGTCGCATTCATCGTATTCCAATTGGCCCCTTTTCGGCAACGAGGACATAAGGAAATCGTAACAGTTGCCAGCTTACCCAATTGCGCCATTATTTGTGTGAACGCCCTAGTTTAAAATCACCCTTATAAATCATCAAATTGAATCCGACCTCTGTATTCCCTTAATTAACCTACCTGTATCTCATGTGGACCTTTAACCCCGTCTGGGGGACCATTCCCTTTAAACCCAATTTTTATGTAAATATAAATGTCATTTTGTTGTTAGTAGAGTTATATATTCGTCATTATCTTTCTTTTGCAACCCCAGCGCGTACTAGCTACCTGTTAATCTTTGGCTAACTTGCATTCTGCAATATTTGTTTAAAAGGACCCCGCAAAGTTAATAATAAACCATCACCACTGGACTCATAGCAATTTCCCACTTTCACTCTCAGTCTTCAACCAACTTCGGCCCCAAGCCCCAAGGTACCCACGTCTATAGAAATATAGTGTCTGGCTATTCCACGATATATACTCCCCGAAATAAAAAAGTAAAAGGAAAAAACTCACATACGGCAAATAGCTAAACCAACAGTGTTTTAGAGTGCAGATTTATTTCATAAAGGATTCCATTAGAACAACAAATGTATTTATTTAAGTAGATTTATTCAAGTAGATAAAAAAATATGTGGAAATATTTTAATTGAAACGTTATTAGTGAACAAAAAGATATTGCATTGAAGTATTCGTTCCTTCAAGCTACATAAATAAATTCCTGTAGTGTTTAATTCCCGCCCGTCTAATCTAACTGAAACAAATTCCTCTTACCGGTGGACAGTAAAATCAATCCCACCCTAAACAGAAAACCTAAAGACAATCTTTTCAGTTTCAATTGGGCGGAATTGCCTGTACTTGGTCTTATATTTTCTAAATATGTCTTCAAAATGGCAGCCATATATTTTTCTTATTCCCATTCCACTCCCTGTTATTCCCTTTTTATAATTTTATGATAGCCGTATTGGGAGTGTTAGAGCAATAAAAAAACAAGAAACATTTCGATGTTAGAAAATCAAGTTGCGAATAATTAGGATATTTGTAAATATCAGCCCATCAGGTGTGTGTCTGAATATGGTTTATTGCAAAAAAGCCCCGTTACAATATAAAAAATATCGGAAGTAGACTTTGGGCTTGAATCAGTTAAACGTTTTCGCGGCCGAATTTGGAATTTTGGTTTTTCTTGATGTTTATGTGGGACTGACTTTATTATAAAAAGGAACGTGCACAATTTAATTGGTATACACATACATAAGTCTGTTATAGAATTTTTGGAAAGAGTAGAGGCATTTTTTAGACGCGCGTCAATAATCATTGGAGAGTAGGTGTTGGGCTCTTTAGAAGACCCAATTTTTGGCTAGGAGAAAAACTTTGTAAAATCAACTTATGTCACATCGTCAGTGATGTCGGTGATATTGCGCGTGTTCTTAGATAATCTTTTCGTTAACGTTATGATTATCAATATTACCCTAACCAATAGCCTATTTTCATATTGATTATGTTATCGCCAAATATGCAAGAAATGGAGATCAAAGATATATATATATATATATATATATATATATATATATATATATATATATATATATATATATATATATATATATATAGAGTTGAGGTCGATCGCAGACGAAATGATAGCCGATGGCGAGATGGGAAAGCACTGAACGCGCTGAGCATGCTGTGGACATGACTTGGAGGTAATGGAACCTCATCAGTTACATAGAAAAGAAGAAACTATATAGCGGCAGAGGTGGGCACTAAATACATTTAAAATATTTAAATATTAAATACCAGAGAAAAATGTATTTAGATACTAAATACATTTTGAACATGTATTTAGTATTTGAATACTAAATACATTAAATGTATTTAGATACATTTTTAAATACATTTCAAATACACGATATATAATGACAATCGATAAGGACCATTGGTATCACAACCCAAAAATATTAATTAAAATGAAATTGTATATTATAATTACTAATGTAAGATTTGATGACAATTAGACTTGGTTACTACCAAAAAAATAGAAAGTTCTATTAAATAAAATTTTAGTTTGCTATTTTTATCAGCATTTCATTTAAGTAATATCAGTTCCTGAAATGTTTTGTCAGATAAAGAACTCCGTTTTGGAGATATGGTCAATTCACCTAAAGAGAAGAGCCGTTACACAAGAGCTAACGAAGGAAGGGTTGTGTTGTATTTAATAAATAACATTTTTATGTTTGGATATCTATCTAAACTTTGAAGCATTTTATTTGAAACCTGAAGGTAGCTGAAGAATTCTCAATCTGCGGTTGATCGTGTTTGAGTGCGGTTTTGCAAATCCAAAATAATCGTGACTGTCCGATACACCACTGGATAATTCAGCCCTGAGTCCTTCTGCTGAATTCTCAATCACTTGAATCATAATATTTTTAACTGAGTCGTGGTGGCTTGAATTGTCTCATGAAATACTGATATCTACTTAGCAGAGATTGAAGAATGGATGGCGTGGTATTCAATAATGGCATCTGTAACGCTGGCTTGATTTCCCTAGGTCAAATAAGATTGGTAGTGTTTTCCAAAGCCCTTAGTGACTGCACTTAGATGAGGTTGGCAAAATTTCAGACAACGTAGCTAAAGGCTCTTCAGCTTGTTCTCCACAGTGAGCAAGGTAGGGAGCAATTCTCACTAAAAAAGTTTTGTTCTCTCTGTAGGCAATCAATTGCCACGGCAAAAAGAACCAAAACTGAGACATATTCCCCAATAAATTCCATTTTGTAACTTCTAAACACTGGAAGTTTAAGGGAGGTCATGAGTTGATGTAATTTGTACTTGTGTTTTAGAAGTAAACACAATATATCAAACAGAGAGTTCCACCTTGTAATGCAAGGCACCTTTAAAGAGCAGTTGATAATAGTTTTGATAATTTCGGCTGATTTTGGATGACCGCATTTGTTCCATAATGCTGAGGATTTCCTCATCGCAGCATGATTGATATTTGCAAAAGAAGATATTTTCAGTGCTTGTTTTGCATCAGTTTTGGCGACAAGACTGAATGTGTTTGAAGTAGAGTGCGCATGCTTAGGTAGGCTGAAGCTGCATGGGTCAAACCAAAGGTCTTCTTCCTGATCTATGGCACTTCTCATTAAGAAACTATCCTCCAGTTCGTGCTTATCCTACCTGGATTCCATCTTCTGCATCTGTGGACACATTTGTCCCATAAATGTTTCCATAAATTTTACATATTAATATAATCGAGCTAAATTCCACCAACAAATAGATCTGCTTTCAACCAAGAGTTGATAACTTCCTAACTGTAAAGACATTTTCAATTTCATATTTCATAAAGAGCAAAATCTTAACATACCAAAAAACTGTTACGCCTAAAAAAATACGGTAACGAGTTGGCCAAATATTTGCCGTAAGACATAAGTAAGAGGTGTTGTCTAGTTTATTCTTCAGTAGAGTTTTTGTCACTTTCTCTTCTTCTATAAGAGTTTGGGCTAGCATCAGCTTTGAAATCACGTCATCTGAAAAATTTAGACCTGCGGTAGTGGAATGTGTTTATTGTGAGTTAAATGAGCCTATATGGTATGCATATAAAATTAAAATATATAATATGTAGCTATATGAATATTCTATAGCTATATAGGACTGGTACATTACGATCTAGTAAAGGATGAATATAATTACATGCTTCTTTATCTTCCTGGTCTTTATTATTGTCTAATCTCTCCATTTTTCACTCTTTCTAAGAAGCTGAAGTTGCCATGTAGCAGTTGAAATAACGCTGAGCGCTCTCACTATACAACAGAACACAACTGTAACCATATGTTAACTGAATCTGAACTGATGCAAGCAATCTTCCCTCACCGGCTCACGCAGTCAACTGTTTTGTTATACAAGTTGCGAAAAGCTCAAACATGCATTGCACGTTCATTTTTAACAGCTATATAAACCTATGATCAGTAAAGTATTTGCAAAAAGTATTTGAATACATGATTTCGAATGTATTTATAAATACAATTTTAAATACATAACTATTTTTAAATACAGTATTTAAATAGAAATTATTTAAATTCTGCCTACCGCTTTATAGAGGTCATATAGAAAGGACCCGTAGTTAAGTTTTTATCAAGCATAAGAGTGAAAATCAGAGGCCTACGTCAAAATCAAGATAAAAAAATTAGTGGCAGGCTACCATGTATAAACGAACTCTATTTAAAGAAAATTTGCAGGTTACGTGATGCCCATGAAGTAAGAAGATTAATATGGTGGCTTGTCCCTAACTAAACCAAACTTGTGCATTTCTGCATATCGAGAGGTAAGGTTTACAACCTTTTGGAAGCCCTTCTTAAAGGTAATCCTCTGAACTTCTTTAAAAGCGATCTAAGAATCGTTTACTTAAATTGTAGTAAGAATATTTGCCGAGAGTCTGACATGCCATGGTTAGTACTCACGTAGAAAATAGTGACACTGTAGACTTTCTCCTGCTAAGGACATTTCTCTATCTTAGTCACCCAGAGACCCCTCCCCCTTACCCGGCAGCAAAAACTAGTAAAATCATCTCAGATGGAAAACTTAAGGACCACAGAAACGCCCCTATACGGTGGAGTATCTGTATAATACCGTATTGCTACGAGGTATACCACGCATTATCCAAATCTAAAAAAATTCTAACGAAAATTGTCAGGCGAAGGAACGCTTCGCGGATAGCACACTGAAGTTGAAACCAAGAATGCGACTTCAAGTGGAATTTAAAGAAGTCGCATTGTGCTGAAGATAAGGGACTTTCGCTCTCTAGAACATAAAATAATAAGAACAATTTGCAATTTTTTCCATCACTTTGCAGATGCAGATATTTAGAGATATTGGGTAGAAAGCTGCTGGGTTAAATAATCTCTTCCCAATATGCGAAACTAAACCAAGGTAGAAATTTGCCAGATTTTAATAAGTTTTACTCAGGAAAGATTCTTTATTTGCTCTAGAAGTAGAACCTGACCCAACTTTTCTCGATCCAAGCACCACTGAGGTGGACTCTAGAATGATAATTTCTCAACGAGAGAAAGGAATTCCGCAAACTTCCCTTATTAAGAAAAGCCAACTCCCTACTCCTCAACTTGTTTCGCTTGAACCCCGTCATTGGAACAGATCGTTAGATTAATTAAAAGTAGCTGTTTAATCTTCAGGTCCCTAGAATGAGAAAGTACTTCAACAACATGCCTCTGACACGCCTTAATTGTCTTAATAAAGCCAGCTGACGGTAGAATGTACCCATAAAATAGATAATGCAATTTACATAGGCAGCTGAATGCTTCCGCCCAAGATGTAAAGTAGGGCAAAATATGGTCATATATATCAAATATGGTGTATATCGTGTACATAACAGCCCACTCCACAACCAGAGTTGTGATCGGTGACGAATCGCCTGTACCCCAGATAGGTGTACAGGTGACAGCAGGAACTGCGCCCAACATTGTCTATTGAAAGCAGTCAGCTAAAGAATAAGGGGAGGAAACGAACCTCCAGCAACTTGCTCCACTTAACATGATGTGCACGGCAATTACATTGAAGAAAATTGTGCTTCACACCTATTTGAAATAATCTGTCGTCGCTCTTTCGGAAGAAAACCCAGTGAAAATCATAAAGAGAAAAAATTGTAGCCGCTTAATACAAAGTTCAGGGCCTGCCAGTTGTAGAAAGTGCTGATGGCCCAGTAGCCTCTGAGGGTTTCATATAGAAAAAGGAAAGCTCGACAGACTAGCCATCACATTTTTCTGCCTTGATTTCTCCAGTGGCGAGGCGCATTTGTCGTCTAAATCCCCTCGTTTTTTTGTAGCTCCTGGCTACCCATAGTGCTGCGCAGAGCCTCAAGCCGACTCTTGGTGACTGCCGCCCCCTTTATTGTTACTATCCTTCTTCGGGGAAGTAGATTTGTAAAACCTGATGGTGTAAGTTTACTGCTACTTTTCATGTCTTGGCGTTCGCATAGTCAACTATTTGGTGGAATAGGATAGTGGTTTCCTTTTCTTTTGACGAGATAGAGTCACAGTTGAAAAAGGCTCCCGGATTTTGTCTAAGCTATAGCTCGAGCCTTATTTACTGAGGAAAGTATCACGGTGCCTCAGAGAGAAGTAGAACATAATAAATGGTCCCTAATATTTGCCGTGGCCAGAGAGCTCGTAGGCCTCTTATGATATTAAAAAAATTATCTTCATATTAGCGCCAACTAGTGAGGGCATAACTAACGCAATGTTTAACTAAAAAAGACGATGGACGGTGCCTGCCTTTCTTTGCTCAGATCAATAGAATTTGCCTGGCCGCATAGAATTAGAAAGGACTATCTCATTAACCTCTTGATACGATATTTGTTCAAGAGCATGTGCGGCCACGACGTGTCTATTGAAGAAATTCATTCACCTGGTTAATGGTTAACACGGGTAATGCACCTCACTGAGCGCGCTTGGCTGTCTATGAGTGGGTTACATCGTGCACGACCTTTGATAAGTTAATTAATTTTGGGGTTGAACTTTTTTCGGAGTCAGCATGCTCAATGTACTAGGGCGGTAGGTCTTGATAACTGATTCATAGTATCGGCACGAGGGCTTTAAATATGAAGCAGTGCGCTCCAGCACCAAGCTACTTATGGAACATGTTCAGGTCAAACGTGACTAAGAGTATCAGAGTCAATATACTCCTAATTTGTCTCTTAAACTTGACCACCCCTTGGTAGCTAACTGTTCAGTAATTTCCTCAAGGGAGTACTAAAGCAGTGGCGGTGCATAGAATACTTCCTTAATAAAGTGTCTGGCAAAATTAGCTAACACGCACCTGGGAGCGCTCTATTGTCTAAAGATCTCTTAATTTTGTACCTTGGAGTGGTTTAACAACATTAACTAGAAAGCTACTCTCTTAAAACGGGGATAAAATTCTATTTCTCAACTTACTAGTGAAGGTAGATTTATACGCTTATTTGCCATGTTTCAATCGAATAACCTTACTAAGACATTCGAGCAAATAACGAGGAATCGCTTAAAACAGCTTCAATTCCTTTTGGTTGAGAAAGATGTAGTCTTAACCCATTTATCTCTTCCTCCCAAGACATCTCCAAATATACATGGCCTCAGCTTTGCTCAGTCCTTCACCAAAACAACGTTAATAGACGCTTATCTCTCAAACCATCAGATCGCCGAATCAGCTGCCGCATCATTATGGTCTGGCATACTTCGAGGAGAGTACTTCTACTTGTAAACCCCGTCAAAGCATTGGTGATTTTGTCTGTTACCTCTCCGGATATGAAAAGGGGGAGGAGAAAAAGGTAGGCTGGGCTCATTCCCTTGAAGGGAGCAGCTCTGGAGTCGGAACACCTTCTTTAAAAGATAAGATACGTAAAACCTGCGCCTCGGCTCAAATTAACTAGGCCAATATGGCATGGAGGAGCCAAAGTGTTTGTCTTTCATAAGTCTCAAAAATTTATGAATGGCCAAGAGCTCCCATTGATTGTGTGATGGCAACCCTCCACTCTTTTTTTCTTTTGTTTGGGTATATTTGCCAGCATGGTGGGTGAGGCACTTCAAAACTTGACAAAAAAAGCACCTTAATAGCTTAAGTGAACACAAAAATACAAAACTGCTCTGAGGCAATCGCTAAATTTCCACCCCTGGTATTCGAAACCGAGTGGGTAGATAGGGGGCGAAGTATATCAGGCAGCACACCGTTCGGCCTCCTATTTTCGCAGATGGCCTAAATTCTATTGCATGGGGTGACACTAGAGACCCGGGCGGTATATACACAAGAAATGAAAAGAAATATGTGGAACTAGAAAGGGGAGGAGGTTTAGTGAAGATGAAAGTATCTGAAATCACCCATTTCAACCGCAGCACATCACCATCCCGGCCTTAACCAGGAATAAGGGATTGGAAGCTCATCGCTGATTAGCGTAAAAAAATCATCAACCGACAAAAAAAATAAGTGAAAGGGGGTCCGTAGAAAGGAAGGTGAAATAAAGGTTTCAGTTTTAGCATCAACTTTACCTCGGCTACAGCATCGACGCCTTGTTGGTTTCTAGCATTTCCTCTAATCTGTGTTCATGCCTAGTTGGAAGCCTCGGTGCACGGTCAATCACAAACACCTCACTAAACACCTATCATACACGCTTTGACACACTTTTTTCAATGCGAGTCTCCTTTCTCTTAAAATATCACCAAAGGGATTCATCGTTTACACAGTTTCCATACTTTTAGCATTCAGAATATCAAACATGATTTTCCCGATACAAATTCTCCATTGAATGCATCTTTCACCCAAAATATATGAATTTAAAATGATCAACCTTTACCATTAAATTCAGGACAACTCTATCTGGTTCATTTAGCAATAATTTTCATTTACATATGAATTTGATTTTTCAGAATAAATATCTTTAAAACTTTTGTTTTCTTTTTATTCATTCACTTCCATTGGAGACTTTTAATTTTTAATTTGGGAAAAAGTTTCCCTAATTTCCGACAGAGTGACAGTATTTATACAGCAACAGTGCTAGCAGAGCAACTCTATTAGAAATTTTAGTCAATTGCAGTTAAGTTCTTCAAATTTAATCTAAAATTCCTACATTGTTGTTGAAAAGGACCTGATTACCATTTTGCATTTAATTGAGCAAATTGACGGGACTTTTTCTTCTATACCAAGTAAATGAATGCATCCAACAAGCCAAATTACTGTTCGATTGGTTACCCATCAGTAACCCAAACACATAATAAAGCTACTTTTTTTGTGTGCAACGGGGTATTCTTCAGATGGCCACTTTTACCCATTCTTCGGAAGAACTCACTCCTGAAACTATATCTAGACGAAATACTGGATTAATAATAGAGCTTCAGGGAATCATCACCTTAACCCTCAATAGATTAATGAAACAAACATGTCGATCCACACATCTTTGATAGTGATTTGCAGCAAAAACAGAAAAGGAAGCCAAACGGAGCTTGGTAACTTTTGAAGGAAACTGGTTTGTTTGTGAGAATGAAAATGCTAGGTTTACTTTTCAACAAAAAGTATATTGTGAGATAGAATATGATGGACGAGAAAGTAAATTTGATTTTAAACATTATATAGTAGTTAAGAACTAATGACTGTAAAAGCATGCAATATAGTGACATTTTTTACCTTTAGATTTTGACCCTGAGATTGCAATTGGCTGCACAAACTATACGTTTAACATTGGTTCTGAATCACTGCTTCTTACCTATCTTATAGCTGCTAGTTTTAATAGCATTACAATAGTAGTATTATAGAAGAAACTACCGTTTATTTTGAAATTTTCTTAGACGCCCATATTTTAAACTCAAAATGAGCTGTCTTATATGTTAAGATTAAAAATAGAACCTCATCCA
Source organism: Ceratothoa steindachneri (assembly GCA_963969495.1). NCBI lineage: Eukaryota > Metazoa > Arthropoda > Malacostraca > Isopoda > Cymothoidae > Ceratothoa > Ceratothoa steindachneri. The sequence goes on from OZ018319.1 coordinate 40,459,477, forward strand.
TATTAGATATAAATATGATTGGAAAAAACAGTAAAGTCATTACTGCAATCAAAATGAGGAAAACTAAATAAGGGATCAAGGTATCATGATAGTTGACGCTAAAGGACTTATACTGCTAGGTAAAAGAGGCAAAGTATTATGAAGCGCAGGTAATGGAGGCATGTTAATCGGTTACGGAAGCATTCGAAATGAAAACCGAAGTAAAATAAAAAAAATGAAACATTTTATTTTTTTCTACAAAAGAACAATACTATAGTGTGATGGTTAAAGTTTAATTAGAATACCAAGCGTTAGATTAGGTTGAGTTCGGAAATTAGTGTAAAGATAATTTTTTCTCAAATTATCATTTCTTTTATTATTTCTTATTGATGGGATAGAATAATTTTTATAAAGCCTTTTATAATACATTTTATTATAAATTGAATATCATATCTTTGCTGATGCTGTAGTGCAGCCAACACGTTTCAATTTCAAAATAACTAAAATCCATTTTGATGACCCAAATTTATATATTACGTATTAATAAATGCATAAAAATGAATTCCTTATGAAATGGGATAACTCGTAAGAGATGCGATGGTAAGGATTATATCAGGATCACAGATATGTATATTGAATCTGAAACTCTCAATTTATTTTGGTGGCATTAATATGAGTGAACTAAAAGATAGGATGTATGCTATTTATAGTGTAAGGGATATGTAGCCTGAAAACAGCAAAAATAAAATGGATAGAATTTAAATAAATAGTGATATATGTAGGTGAATTACATGCTAAAGGTACCTATGGAATAGATTTTGTATTCTGGAGCAATGTTCAATATAATTATACAGGTTGAGGCAAAATATTGATGATAGAAACTTCTACATACAATAATATATTGTACTCAGTATTTAGTCAATGAATTCAGGTTAGGAATTAAAGCTTAAAATTATAGCTAAATGAATAAATTTAAAGAATGTAACCAAAATCTCATTATTATCAAAATATACCTGGTGTTTCCTAAGTCACGCACAATCCTCCTGGACGGTACGCGAAGCAATAAACTGGTTAGAGATATGAGTATAATAGATAAAATCCAGATAGAAACCAAATCGATTATACCACTTTTGGACACTTCATTATCAAGCTTAAGGGGATGGAAACTCTGTACGATAAACCACCTTCAAAACTACAAATGTTCGGTGTAAACAAAGCAACATTTACTTTTATATCAGCACGCTCTGCTGTCAATATAGGAAAAAACACTTCGCCTAAAGTTTCGCTGAAATCAGGGTCAGTAAAAGCAGTAGTGACTACATCCTGAAGTTGGTGAGGCCGTACCCGTTCGAAGTGATATTTATGCAGAAACTAAGCAAAGACGACACAGAGTACGCGTGACGTTTTGTGAGTGGGCTTTATCAGGAGTTGACTATGACCTCGACTTTATCACTGGCATCTTGTTCTCTGTTAAAGGCGACTTTTACATGTCTGACAAACGGAATTGAAAAAATAACTGTTACTGTTACTCCCAGAATCTTCACTCTATTGACCCCAGTAAATAGCAGGGTGGTAAATATTTAATAGTCTGGTTTGTGGAAAGACAGCCAATTAGCCCATTCTATTTTGACAACAATATCACAGGAATAAATTTATCTGGAGATGTTGGATATCAAGGTATTTCCAAGCATCATGGAACCTGAAGGCCAATATTCACCGTAGTTTCAGCAGGAATTTCATGCTACTCATTATCTTTTGAAGTCTGGTAATATCTTGATGGAATACTCAATGTGGTTCTGTCAAATTGCCTCTAACTGGCCATGAATTGGCACCTATACAGTTTATTTGTAGGTGCTTATAAAGGCGGTTGTATATATATATAAAATATAAAGTCATTGTATCATCTGAAATCAAGAATTACAGCTGCATGCAAAGAAATAACACTTCTAATCTTACGGCGTATCATATTTCTCTGAGGCAAGATGGTCAGCAATTCGAACAAATAATCTAAAGATCAGTTTTCTTTGTGGTGCATGATTTACAGGGCACCATGTACACATTGTAGTTTAGTGTGGTTGCGCAATATATAACCTTAAATCCTAGCCTTAAGTCATAGAAGATAAGGTTACTTAGTCTCTGCCTCTCAACTGTTGGCGTATTACCTACTTATGGGCCCCTTACCTTTAACTGAAGGTACGTCCAACGACCGAGTGCCGGCCGGTATAACCCAGCTAACCTCATTGCCTTGTCGGTGCCCTTGGAAGGGCCAAGGCTTCAGGAGTAAACCTGGAGATGAAATCTTCACGGTGATCGTGCATTAGGCGATAGTCCAAGAAGGGATGTTTTTCGGCAGAGCACTGCAAATTAAACCTGCTCCAGTCGTCCTGGATCATTTTCTTGCCACTGAACTCAGCTATGGAAAGTTAATGTGGTGGACTGAAGAATGCTTATCTACTTCCCACCTTAAACATCATTGTGCAAGTTATCACTCCATGCATTGCTCATTCATCCACACATTCTTGCAATACCCTATCCACAATGCTGCTATAGCTCGCCGTGCAAGAGGACATCAAGAAATGCAAAGACCCCCATATCTGCGATGTCTGTGAAAGAGGCTGTGCCAACCTTGGCGGACTCCGCAGCCATCAACGATCTCACGAAATACGATAATCATCAAACAAACATCATCAAAATCATACATCTATGGAGTAACGTCGTGAGCGGCAACGATGGACAACAGTAAGCAAGAGTAAGAATAGAGCATTATTAACAACCTTTACTGCTTCGAGGCACTCAAGATGGGCTCCTCGGCCTCTCAAGGGAATATTTGGTTTAAAAGTGATTCTCTAGCCAGCACAATGGGAAAATTAGCACCAAAAGTAAAAGACAACATCTTTTGGCGTTAGTAATGGTAAGTAAGGAAATATTACATCACTTAACCTTTGAGGGAAGAGTATATGGGTGGTTTGTTATGAAACCGATTTATTATTCGAAGTGCTCAAAATCTCTGCTAGTACGAGAAAAGATGTCTTAAGGAAGCTTAAGAAGTTATTCAGGATTGGCTTCCAAGAAAATTTATGGTATAAATTCCATAAAAAGTATCTTCACTCTTTTATTTAGCAAGCCCATATATCAATCCTAGTTAGGAATTTGACAATAAAGCAAATCAAATCATTAAAAAAGTATAATAAATTACGGAATGTGCCTGAATTTCAGTTAAGGTGTAGGCAAAATAATCGAACTTTTGTTAATTGCAAGTTGTGTTATTTTATATGGAGTTAGTCCAATTTTGGTAGCATCAATTGTTTAAATTATCGATAAAAGATGAACTATCCCAACGTTTGCGGGACTCAACGCTACATAATCATTGACCGCAATGGCAAGGAAAGTAATAGTGTCTAAAACCAGTTGAAAAATTTCAAAAATAACTTTAAGACACATTTTAAACAGTTTAGTTAATTAGATTAAAAACGTTTATCTGCCTTAAACAATTTGGCTTTAGATCATTATATTTGTCTTTCAATTGCAATCACTATTGCAATCCACATTCATTGTGTCTTCAAGGGTAGATTCGGACTATCCTATTTATTTTCTTTACTGGTGCCCAGTTTATTTTCGCTTAATTCTGTAAAGTAATATTTATTTCGTTATAATTAAAATGAGGTTGAAAAGGTATAGATAAAAAAATCTAAGAATTTTGAACTTTGTTGAAATATATAATGTCTGGGAGAAAATATTGTAAACCCCCAATATGTTCGTCTCACAACACACGAACTCGAATTTAGGAAATAAAACTGAACCAAATTACTGTGGAATGTAAAATGTGAGAGGACGCCATTTCATGAATAATCATTTTTATATCTGCTATCTTAAATTATTAAATGAAAATACAAGGGAAATAACAATGCAAGTTTGGATGAGAACAATGTTATTTAGGACAACAAAGGTACAGCCGCGGCAAAATGACTTGAGACCTACCACGTTTTTGGGGGGTATTAATGGGTATTGTGTTTAGCATGATGCAGTTACAGTGCGTATAATTTTTTTTAGAAAAGTATCTGGCATCTTCGGCAATGGTCTGTGCTGCATGTGCTGTACTGCCAATGATACTCAGTGCTACGCTAGACGTGCATGGGGAATGTTGTGTCTCCTCCATACCGCATTAATAACCCGTCAGCTTTTTGTTGTTAGTGAATCTTGCTCCGTATTTTCATACGATAGTTTTGAAATGCCTAGAAAGTACTGTACTACTGAGGAGAAAGCCCGTATTCTTGCCTGGAGACAAGAAAACGTGTCAATTAAGAAGATATGTGAGCGTACAGGAAGAGCAAAAGCAACCATATTGAGGCTGTTGGCAGTAGCCCGGGAACTCCCACCCACCGCCATTTCTGAGCACAAATTCGGCGAAGGAAGGCGAAGGGAGACTTCTGTTGCTACAGATGTCCTCATGAAGAGAGAATTAGGAAGGACCCTCGACTGACAGCGCTCGAATTGAAGGAATTGCATCTGGGACTGCTACAAAACGTCGCTGTTCGAACCATTCGGCATTGGTTGCAGAAAAACTTGGGGCTTCGATGCCGTAAAGCCGCCGCAAAACCGCTTATAAATTACCGCATGAAGAAGCAACGTCCTGCATTCGCAAAGAAATATGCACATTGGACATCGGCACAGTGGAGGAAAGTGATGTTTTCCGACGAAAGCAATTTCCAGGTGTTTCGGACGGGGTCTATCACAGTTCAATGCCCGTCGTCTTCCGATCGGTACAACCCAAGATAAACTGTTCCTACAGTTAAACACCCCGATTCAGTGATGGTTTGGGGTTCTTTTTCTCGTGAGAAGAGAAAGGCGGGCCTTTACTTCCTTCCAAAGAACCAAAAGATGAACGCTGATCGGTATATTGACGTTCTGAATGCTCCCTGCCATACGGCCAAGAAGGTCACGAAGTGGCTCCTGGAGAGAGAGATTAACGTGTTAGAGTAGCCTGGAAATAGTCCCGACCTCAACCCCATAGAGAATTGTTGGCAGAAAATGAAGAAAACCATTTGCGGGAAGAAGACTCCAAACCTGGATACCCTCTGAGCAGAGCTGATGAAGGTGTGGTACATAGACATGTCCTTGGATTCTTCAGGAACCTAAGCGATTCCATGCCAAAACGCCCCAACATGGTCATCAAGAATAAGAGCAACAGGAGTAAATACTAAACTATGTGGTTACTATGTATTTTTTAGTACAATACTCTAATTTTCAGGATAAAGTTTTATTTTTCCTTAAACTGTGGTAGGTCTCAAGTCATTTTGCAGTGGCTGTATATTTTAACAATTTTACTATTTGTCTCTCTTTTTCTTTTCATATTAGCAAAAAAGATAAATAATTCACCAGAATAATGTAAGTACCACTCTACATAGACGGCTGTCAAGAGCATATCGCAGATATGACAGAAACATTGTGATATCCCCCAGGTGTGAGTCTCCCCAGCTAAATAAAATGTATTACAATTAGGTTCTAGCCAAACAAATATGAAAGGAATAGTTTACTAAAAAGACAGACTGTTTCAAAATTGAATTTTGGTTAAAAAATTACACGAAATATACATTTCAAAACCCTAAAATCCAAGTAACCACAACAAAACACAAGAAACGGCTTTCGCTTTTCCCATTACAAATGCCTCGATAATCGGTATTTGGTTATGTTGGCCCTTACACTGATTAATTAAAATTCGGCACTTTGGACGATTAACCCGTTTTCAAATTTGGCGATTCGTGTTTATTATCAATGTACAGGTGGGGGAACTCAAGCTTCGTCGTAGGAATCTTCCAACGGTATTTGTTTTGTCATTCTTTTTATGGTCGCTTTCGTCGCTCACTACGAGCTCTTTTCTACAGAAAGGAACGTCGTTGTGGTTGGAGTGAATTTTCTGTTTTATTTTATAACTTTTGCATTTTGCTCAAAGTTTTGAGCAAAGGTGTGGTGCCATAATGGTATGCCTTTTAAATGTTGAAATTTTATGAGTTATATCTATACTGTGAGCTTTCATTACACACTAAAACTAAGTTTCGTGCAACATTATCATAAATTTAGCATAAAATGAAGTCAAATTATTTTTGATATAGAGGCAGAATCGAGTCATCTGTGTTTCACTGCAATCTTACGATTATGAGATAGATCAAAGTTTTCGTGCATTTCTTTGTTTGCCGAAGTATGAGCGAAATATCGATATGCTGGCGCCTAACATTTTTTTTAAAGAGTCTACTACTGGCAACTCGATTTAAACAATAGGTCGGTTAATCAATAAACTGCAGATGAAGTTTCAATAATTATTCGTTAATTGTTAGTAGGTCAATTTTCAGTTTCACGTTCTGACCATGATGAAGATATTATCTAAGTTCGGCTTGCAGAATTAAACCATTTCGACCGAAGAGATACTGCTATCCGGGAGCTAGATTTCAAGTTTCTCCCGAATCATTCGTGATATTATAAATGTAGCTGCCTCAGTTACAGTTTATATTATAGATAAAGGAACTAATAATCATTATCGACAAGAGAGGAGTAGCTATATAGAGCCAACTGAAGAGAAAGTTGGCTTATAGATTAATATATCATATCGTTCTCATTTAGGAAGAAATGGTGCACTTTATCAATCTATTGCGGGAGTTTTACGAATGCGGAGAGAGATAATCTGGAAAGACGACGTGTTGCAATTGAAAGGAGGATGAATCGGCGAATCAGGGAAGATTTCTAAATACTTTTTTATTGATTTTCCGAAAGAAGTGCATTAAGAACTGCTAGTATATAGAGTGCGCTATTTGCTATGAGATAGTAACCATAAACAACCTAAGTTTTAGAAATATAACACGAAATTTATCTTTTTACGGCAACGGATGCAGTTTGAGGAGTAAGATCAAGGGATTAAAGGTATTAAATACGTCATAGGATTTCAATATTATTGCATTCAGGGAGGCATGAATAGAACATTATAAAAGGGGCATTATTAAGAAATTACCTTAATCATCATCATAATCATCTCCATCATCAATAACTCTATAATTTAAGAAGGGGATTTTTTAGAGTATTTGAAAGAAAAGTTCATCCTAGTTTGGTTATGACTTATGTTTTTCTTCAAAGTTATTTCTAATAATTCTTTTATAATATCAAAAATCAAAACGGTGAAGTTCAGAAATAAATATAAGTATCGTAATTAATTACAAATGGTGAAGTTCAGAAAATATATTTTTATATATCTGTCGTGGTACAACCACTTCATACTATACACTCCTATATTATGTAGGGGGTGATTTAATCACCTAGTGTGTGATAGAAAGGTCTGAGGCCGCTTAAATTCAGCCGCTATTACATGTTTAGAAACACATGCTACCCACGTGCATTTGCGAAAGGAAGCAGAGCGCGTTATCGCCCACCTTAGCCAATATTTAATCAAGGAGGTTCATACCCCCGTTTTGCCTCCATACGTCGATCTCGCCAGATTGAGTTAGGCTTAGGGGCAGATAAGGAATTTTCCCAGGCGTGCCTAGGGCATTTCCCCAAAGTTCCCCCCTTAATTATCCCCTACGCCATGGAGACGGCTCCGGGTACTTATACATAGCTTTCCCCGATTGAAGCAGATCAGATCCAGATTATCTTCGCGAGGCATCACGCCAATCCGGTCTACCTTGCGCACCATAGGAACTCTCTACCTCGAAAACAACCTTATTGTTCAGAAGAGGACAATATGCATTGAATGCCAAGGTTCGTGCCTTCCAGACGCCAAGTCAACAATCCTCCCTGTTGTTCAGAAAGAGAACAACGTTAAAACAGCATTGTTCTTTGAGCCCGTTGACAAGAGACGGTTCTCACCCCCCCCCCCTGCTGTTCAGAAAGAGAAAAACGTTAGAACTGCCATTGTTCTTCAAGCCCATTCGTCAAGAAACGGTTATCATTCTCAAGACATCACGTCAGGATAATTTAATTCCCCCCTTTTTAACGTTCTTAAAGAGAACGCTTGGTTTCAACAATAACCTCTATTGTTCATCTAGAACAACCTCGATTTGCTGTCACAAAGATCGCTCGTACCTCCGAGCCCCACTTCACTCTCACTATTCAAAGAGAGTCCTTCCCCTTCAATAAGCACAACCCCTCCGAAGAGCCCTTCTGCTGAAAATCGCCAGTGGACCGAAGATTCCTTCGCATCGTCTTCCTCTGCACAACAACTTTGTAATTACGTAAGCTGAGCATTACCTTTAATCATCTAACCTTTTGTCAACGCTACCCTGTGCTTTAAATGGTTTAGAAACCATTCCCCCCCCTTTAATTTTTATTTGTTTACCTTTTTAAATTTCTCCAAACCTCAATCCTCGGATTAATCAGATATTCCCACGAGCCTTTCCATTCTCTGTTTATGTAAACATTTTCCTTTTTGTGTGTTGTTGATTGTTTAATTAATAAAACTCTATTTTATTAATGATAGCCATATTATTATCCCTAAGCTCAGTTCCACTTCTTAAGCATATTGAGGATAAATAACCTCGGTCAATCAGATTACCACGCACTCGAAATATTAGAATAATTACCTGAACGAATAGTTATATATGGTATATCGTCGAGAGCCTATTCTACGACATAGTGCCACGCGAACCGTTGAAGGACTGTTTACAGGGATAAACGACTGACTAGGAGGTCACACTTGAAGCGTAGGGTTTCAAATCATTAATAATCAGACAGAGTGCATAAATGGTTGGCAAGATTTACTTAAATAGTCCGAGAGTATCGTTCAAGGTTAGTTAAAGATGAAACAACAAAAATATAATTTTATTTACAAATATCAGACTAAGAATAACCAGGCAATGGCTTCGCTACTAAGATTAAAATTTAAAATCTATAAAATGCAGCCGTGGTTAAATTTTTATAAATTTTCTGAAATTTGCCAATTATAATAATTTTAAAAAGGAACTCTAAACTATTTTTTCCCTTACCGAAAATCACGTTGCCTAAATTCACAAAATTTCAAAACTTATATTTATTTCTGAACTTCAGCAATTTGTTTTTTGATATTATAAAAGAATTATTAGAAATAACTTTGATAAAAAAACAAGTCATAACCAAACTAAGATGAAATTATTATTAAAATACTCAAAACAATCCTCTTCTTAAATTATAGAGTAAGTGATGATGATGATGATGATGATGATGATGATACTAATAGACAAAAAGGAATTATTTAAATTGAAATAGTCTCTTGATTGTTATTATGAGGAGGGATTCTCAAATGGAATTATTTGATTAATTTAACTAGCCTCAAAATCGGGAGAGGGAACTTGACAATACAAATAATGGAGGGGGTTTCAGTCTTACGGGACAATTACTTGAGGAAGGTGCTTCTGCGATGAGGTGAGTGGGGACCGATCCGATCAAGCAAGTGGAGCACGATCCGAATCAGGCAGGTCGGGCACGATCCGAACCAACCTTCCTATGAAGATAATCAAACTTCACAGATGACGTTCGACGGGCAAAATGGGAATTCTCGTAATTCCACTGAAAGAGGAAACTTCTTTTTTCTCAAAAGTAATCGATGGAGATTTTCTTCGGTTCGATTAAACGAAGGGAGACTGTTGCGCAAATTCAAAGGCTTGCCGTTCACAGAAGCTACTAGTTGACTTGGGGTAGAATCACGGCTGAAGAAGGCTGTGGTCTAAAGAACGCTCACAGGACGAGACGATAAGGACGGGCTTGAGGTGCCGGCTGGACTCGTTAAACTGCAGAATACCCGGAATATTTGTATGCCCTATTCTGAGGGGGAAGGGGAAGTTTGGATTAAGGAATCACAAGCTCCAGACATCTTAATCGACGGGCGGAGTAGAATCATCATTTAGCAGAAAGGGCGAGACAGAGCCGCTCTTTCACACCTTGTCACCAGGGAGGGAGGGTTGCCAAGGTACAAGTTCGCAGGATTGGGTAATATTTTTCCAAAGTGATCTGGAGTCGAAAATTCGAGAATGGTGGAACAGAAAATGACATTCCTCATGCTGAGATACACTCGCACGTGGTCTCCGATAAAGTAGGGCGGGTGAGAGGGGCAGAGTTTGTTCTTTTATACCCCTCCTTCCAATACGATGGAATAGTTGAGAGAAAATGAAAAACAAGGAACATCGCAAATTTGGATAGGGGCAATTATTATTAAGGCGTCAGCCTGATAAAAAATGCAGGGGACCGGAATTGTATTCGACAGACTTGTAGACAAAAAAAAATTACATTTAAATTAAGGAACCAAATTAGAACTTTGTTTAAGTGGGTAGTAGAACAACCCCCTCCCCCCCCAAAAACAACTATATAAATTAAGTATCTACAGGGACCAGAGATATACGAGGGGTGGTCAATAAGTTTTGCAATTCAGATATAAAAAAAACGAGATATGAGCAAAAGTGTTTTATTATTTTTCAATATAACTACCGTCGAGTTCAATGCACTTGCACCACTTGTCCCTGAGGCTTCGAATTCCCGACAACCAGAAATCTCCCGACTGCTGTTCAATCCACTCCTGGACGGCGAGCTGGACATCTTCATCGTCCTCAAACCGGCGTCCACGCAGTGCAGCCTTGAGCTGGCAGAATAAAAAGTAGACGCTAGGGGCCAGATCTGGACTGTAGGGGAAATGGTTGAGCTCCTCGAATCAGCACTCGCGCAGGGCAGCTTGTGCAACTCTGGCTTTGTGGACTTTGATGACATTAAAGTCGATCATGGGGCGTAAAGTTTCTAGGGACGCAACGGGCAAAGACTTTGGTCATTTCCAAATTGCCGTGCATGATGTTGATAACACCTCCATGTGTTATTCCAAGTTCTAGCTTGATTTTTTCGACCTTTACCCGTCGATTTTCGATAATCATCCTCTCCACACGGGCCACATTGTCTTCATTGGTCACATCTGACGGGCAACCTGGACGGGGGTCATCTTCAAGTGACTCACGACCATGGCGGAACTCCCTATTCCAGCGAGCAATGGTTGCATAGGAAGGGGCGGTGTCGGTGTACACTGCAACCATGCGTTCATGGATCTCTTTTGCATTCTTGCCTTCCTTGGTCAAAAATTTGATCACTGCGCGGTGCTCAACCTTCTCTATTGTTGAAAAATTTGTGACTGACGATCTGCGATCAGCTACTGCTTCTTAAATAGAGGAGGTAGGAGCGTGTGACTGTAGGTCCTGACTTTTCATAACTTGTTCTAACACCCCACAAACAGCCATCCCCCTTCCTCTGTTTTGCCCTACCGATTCGCAAAACTTTTTGACCCCCGTTCGTATGTACAGAGGAAAAAAAAATAATATATACATGATTAGCTGACCGATTTACAGGTGACCTATAATTTAGTGGATTAGCCAGCATTGTCTGCTAATGGATTTTGGCTAAAACTATCAGCTATACAATTTTCGGTACCACGTATATACTAAATTAGTATCAAAAGCCATCGGCTTATACGTCCGTTCTTGCTCTTAGATTTCGGAGGTACGAGAAAGGGCGATGGTCAGTCTCGACAATAAACTCTTTTCCTATTAAATACATGCTCAACTTGGTATTACTCCTTCCCATAGCTAAAGCTTGGCGTTCTATTTCCGAGTAATTACGTTCACGGGGCAGTAGCTTTCGGCTCCCGTAAGCCACCGGGGGACTTTCACCTTCGTCGGAATATTAGAGCAGCACGCGTCCAATTCCTACGTCACTCGTATCCATCTGAATGCCGAAGGGTTTGGAGGGGTTAGGAAGCCTCAAAATGGTGGCGAATACTAGTTGTCCTTGAGCTGCTGGAACCCTTACAGTAGCTTCAGAATTCCATAAAAAGGGATCTGAGGATCTCTTCTGAAGGCGGGCACTTAAAGGGGCAGAAATAAACATAAACGCGAAATTAGCAATAAATATAGGGTAAAAGGATGCCTATCCCATAAATGACCTTATCTGTTTCTTCGTGCGTGAAAGGGGCATCTCGACAATGGTCATAAACTCTTTGTCCTGGGGGCCCATCTCATTTTTAGAACGAACAGGGTCTTGAGTAGTAGGGACGATGTTATGCTCTGAGACCTGGGATCTCAGAGATGACATCTTCTAATCCATTTAGCAATTGCTGCAGCTGACTCTTTTGAAGAGGCGCTAGCTTGGGGAAAAAATCCAGCACAGGGGATGGTAATCCTGGGGTCCAGGTAAAGATGGAATAGAGTAATCACCATCTTGTTCAATGCATACTACTTGCACGACATTGAAGAGGTCAGCGGGGTACGCCGCTTCCAAAGAGGACTCTTCATCTAGGGCTAAATTATTGTTGATACACGCACGGTGGTGACATTTCTTTAATATATTGATGTAGAAAACCTTATATCCTGAGTGAGTTCAAATCAGGTAATCCACTGGTGCTTTTACATCTAGAAGGGGAAAGGGGCCCTTCCACTGGCTCAGGAGTTTGTTACTCTCCGTCGAAAGTATCAACAGCACTTCCTCCGCAGGCTTAAATCTCTGTCCATCGCCTTTAAATCGAAATAACTTCGAAACTTCTCCAAATTTACCTCATCATTTTGGTACGCGATGTCAGCACATATCTCGAGGCGCTTTCGGAGGTCTAGGATGTATGAATAGGAGCAGAGGGTTTCGTTATCCAGACGGGGATTGGTGAAAAGTTCTCTTAAAATAGCAAGGGGGCCTCGAACATAACGGCCATACAGTAATTCGAAGGGGCGAGTCCTAGGATCCTATGGGGCATTTAACGACACCCAGGCAGTGCCACGAGTAAAAAGCGGTGCCATTCTCGGGCTCATCAATACACAATTTTCTGAGGATTGCTTTCAATGTGCCATTTAGCTTTTCGGCTACTCCGTTTGCGGCTGGGTGATATGAGGATGGTAAACAAAGGTTTTGCCATGCGGAGCTTTCCGACATACTCCATAAGCTCAGAGGTAAACTGTCTTCTGCGATCCGACAATACCTCTTTAGGAATTCCTACCCGAGAGAAAATGGAAATGAGGGCTTCGGCGCACGAAACGCTATCATTGCCTTTAAGGGAGACTGCCTCAGGAAAACGGGTAGCAAAGTCTACCAAAGTGATGACGTAACTGTGTCCTTTACTAGACATGGAATGAATGGGACCAATAAGATCAATGGCCACACGAGAAAAGGGTTCCAAGATGATCGGGCTTATCTGAAGGGAGGGGGGGGGGGGCTTGACGCGCCCTCTTGCAGATGTCTTTTGGCAAGCATTGCATGATTTTTCAGCACTCTGCAATTTCTCTGGCCGCACCTGGCCATTAAAAATACTTAAAAACTCTCTGAGAGGTTTTATTATCAATAAAATAACCGGAGAATAAACTCTCGTGAGAAATCTGGAGGACTTGGTGGACGTGAGAGCGAGAACACACAAGTAGTGTGTTTGATGTTCGGTTGCGTCGGAAAATTTATGATGTGACAGCTCATCTTTGAAAGAGATATCAGATGCTTTTTCCACCACGGGAAGCCTCTTGCTCCTGAGTCCTGACTTTCTCCCAAAGGGAAGGGGGGAGAGTTGCGCACCCCTGCTTGGCGTGGGCAAAATCCTCGTTCCGGAGGGTCTCCATCTCCGGATCGGCGGGGTTTTCTAAAGGAACGAGTTCCAGGGAAGCCTTAGCGGCCTGGGCACGGGTTACCACGGGTTCTGCTACCGATCTATTTGTAACCTGGGGGCTCTGACCAATTAGTAATGAGCAAAAATTGATTGGGGCTGCTGCCACTTCGACTTAGCCAGTCAAATACTCACATTCGATGTAGCATTTTACAATAGGAAAACGATTTGCTCGGCTGAGGTATTCATGAACCACAGCGAACTTTTGGTGGTCAGGACTGACTGGGGGAAGTAAATTCTCGTATACCTCGATGCATGTACACCCAGTGTCACGCACAAGGGTGGACACACGGCATCCCTTCAGGGCTCCATTTTGAAATTTGAAACCACCGAGGGATCTCTTATTAAAGAAAAATTTACTTGGTGACTGGAGTTGTTGGTCGAGGAAAGAGATGTAGTGGTATCTTGAAAAGACGGGGTAGGAGCAGGGGTGGCACTAACTTGGTGTACCTGATGGGAAGACAGGCTTCTAAATTGGGTATTTTAGAGCAGTTCGTGCGTAGATGCCCTTCTATTCCGCTCGTAAGACAGATTATCTGCCTTCTGGGGAATAACTACACGGGGAGAGCGGTAATTATGGGCTTAATGTCTCTTGGTTCCGAGGAAGTGAGGTTCCTAGGTTTCGACGGGCTTTGAACTTTCACGAGTCTAAGAGTATTTCTTGGAGGGGGTCGGGAGTTATTAATCTTGAACTTGGGAGGAGACGGGGAGGCTTCTTATTAACCTTGTAATACAAGTTATGGTTACTTGCATAAATATCAGCCTCTTCTAGGCATTTGTGGAACGTAGAGTAGCGCTTGTGCTTAACGAAGGCACGGATTTCGTGGGTCACGGAAGCTAACACTTGATTTATTAGGAAGAAGGCCAGAAGGGACTTGTACTCTTAGGGGATTTTACACGCATCTAACGAAAACTGGAGGTGTTTCTGGAGGGTGTACCCAAAATGGCGAAAGGTCTGACCGGAGGGAATTTTTTCTTGACGGAAACGGGCACGAGAGAAGTCTGGTGCCATATTTACGGCAGCTAAGAGTTCAGAATAGAGGGTAGAGTATTTCACAGTGGATTCTGATGGAAGCGATATGAATATGTCTCTCAACTGAAGGTTTAGCGACAGCATCTATATCGATGTTCCTATTGTTGATTTCAAAAATCTTCTCGAAATGCGTAAGATATGATAAAAAATCTTCTCTTTATTTAAAGAGGGGTAATCTTTCTGACGAGGGCTTTGGAGTTTCGTTCAGGGAGTTAACTGACATTGACTCCAATTGATTACGACTTAATTCCAGTTCATGATGCCTTATTCTCTCACACAATTCCTTTCTGCTACGTTCTTTTCCATCACTCCTTGTTCTTTTCTCTTTTCAACTTCTCTTAGTTCCTTTGCTCTTCTCTCTGCAGCTTCTGTTAGTTCTTTTCTTGCGATCTTAGTTCTTGTTCCTTCGATCTTCTCTCTTCTCTTTCATTTCTCTCTTCTTCCTGAATGTTCGTTAATAATTTTCGGCCTGACAAGCCCAACGACTCACCTTAACTTATTAAACGGTAACAAGAAGAAGAAACCTTGTCGACCTAATAGGTGTAACGTAACACAAGAACGGGGCTATTGACGTTACGAAATTACTCAGCAATATACGTGAACCCTAAATTTCCCAAAATAAATTTTCAAAAATTCTCACACTGAAACCCTTCCTACACGGTTAGGATCGGTTAATCTTTCTAATCCAGCTGAGGATTAACACAAATATTCCGGTAAATGGAATACACAAACACAAAGCACGGGTCCCACTTAGTAATACAAATTTTGAATAGTTAATAGACTAAAGATCCACTGATCTAAAATTAACTTGAACTTACTTCGGTCAAAAATAGAAAAAATAAAGAAACTTCAATAATGAGAGGGAACTACTAAAACTCAAATGGGATATAAATCAACTAAACTGATTTACTATGTAATAGACCTCACACACTTGAAACCAGTTTTTATAATTTAGAAGTAATATATATATATATATATATATATATATATATATATATATATATATATATATATATATATATATATATATATATATATATACCGTGCAAAGGAAGAACACTGAATATACAAATTTTCCAAATTTGAGTTATATATTAATTCTTATGTAGTTCGACCCGCAAGAGTCCATTCCTGGCATTGGTTTACGCCCATCTTTCACTCGTTTTGAGTTAGAAATTGGCCACACACCGAATATACGCAGCACTACGATGGTTAACATAGAAGAAACACCGAATATGCAAAATGCAGAGGTTAAACACCGATTATACTGAATATTCGGTCTGTTTCATTTATATCTAGCACGATATCCAGACGTAAAACACCGAATATGCAAGCTTTCTATCAATTTATTGCCACTCCTCTCATGCAGCAACCTGTTTTTTCCTGAACAAATTGTGAGCTACGCGTCTGTACTGAAATGTACAAGAGAGATTTTTTCTGCCTATGTCAAGTTTTATCTTTTTAATTCAGTCCGAGATAATCTCGTTGTTACAGCAGAAGGGCTGGTAGACATGGCTTGCAATTACAATACGCCATTAAACGTCTTCCAATTTTTAAAAGAACAGTAAGTGAATTGTCGGTCTATAAACGGGTAATTTAGGATTTTTTTTTATTGAGATCCAGATTAGGTTCTCTTTTGTGCATTGTGTGTGTTTAACATGTTCATGGCACTGCGTGGCTGCCTGCATCTCTTGCTGAGTCACCGACATTTAACTTTCAATATCGTTTATCTTTAATATATCGTTTTTTATATATATTTATATTTAGGAGCAAGCCTTAAATATTTGTATGCCTTCAAGATATATGTGTGTCCATTTGTAAACACAAAAATACTTGCCCCGTTATGCTGTGTATACAAGGTAACAAGCATAAATTAAGGTGGTGGTGAGGGAGGTAAGGGAAGATGATTATCATTATTCAGTAATTTCCTAAATTATTGTATGTGCAACTTAAATGCAATGCATAAATATTTGTTTATTTTTCTCCTTTCAGAGGTGTTTTGAGGACAGAAGAGCAAGAAATTTCATGCATTCAAGAGAATAATACAGCAAATGCTATCGAAGTTCAATCCACTGGAGTTTCCAATGCTCATGAAGCAGTGTATGACAATAAAATGGCTTCCCATCACACCTCTGTTGCTTCTGAGGTTAAAAAAGGAGGAAATCAATTACACAACAAGAAAAGGTCATTCATGATAAAGAAAAACACCCAATATTCAATTGATGTGATATAGATAAATGCTCTTACAAATGCCATGCCAAGTTTTCATATGAAATGCGAAACCACATTCACTCAGAATTTTGGGAAAACTGCTACGATATAAGGCAAGCATGGTTGTCAAGCAAAGTAACAAGGAAATAAGTAGAAAGAAGGCATTTTCAGAAAGATTTATCAAGGAAGAAGTCATCGTATGTGTATACATTGAGCGATGCCCAAGGACAAGCAATCAAAATCTCTCTGAATTTTTTTCTCAGCACTTTAGGGTACAGTCAAGATCAGGTAATAAAATCATTATTTCATTCCATTGATGCAGCTTCTTCATCCACAACTAATTTGTCAGGAAATATCGTCGTAACAGATAACAGAGGAAAACTTGAACCTACTAATCGAGTTAATAGAAAAGTAATATGAATCACATAGAATCTTTCAATCCAGTTATTTCTAATTTCAGAAGAGACCATGCTCCACATTTAAGATTCCTTCCAACAGATCTCTCTGTTGTTTCAATGTACACACTATTTCAAGAAAAACACGCATCAATTCGTTGTTCATATGAATCCTATCGGAGTACACTAAAGAAAATAAACATAAGTTTTTCTGAATCTTGTGTTAACAAATGTTCAACATGATTATTTATGTATTGAATATGAATTAAGAAAATGCTGAAAAGGCTCAATTGCAAAATGAAATGCAAAAGGAAGCAAGAAAGGAATACAATAGAGATAGTGAGATATACATACAAACAAATGGATGGACTCTTAATATTTGACGTCGATATGCAAAAGGTTTTGCTCCTGCCAAGGATGCCTGATGTTAAAGAAAGTTTTTTCTGCTCGAGAATGATTGTGATTAATGAAACATTTACTTCTTTAAAGAAAAATCCACATCTCTCTTGTGTAGTTTGGAATGAAAGTCTTCGAGGTAGGAATGCTCCTGATGTTGCATCATCCTATATCAAAGTAATTAAGGAAAATAGAGATACAAAGAAGTTTCTATTTTGGACAGATAATTGCGTTGCTCTGAATAAAAACTGGACATTATATTCAGCATTCGCTTTACTTGTCAATGAAGATCTTGAACCCTCGGAAGTCACGTTGAAATATCTTGTCACCGGTCAGACATTCTTTGCCGCAGATGGCGTTCATGGAAAAAT
Organism: Ceratothoa steindachneri; assembly: GCA_963969495.1. NCBI lineage: Eukaryota > Metazoa > Arthropoda > Malacostraca > Isopoda > Cymothoidae > Ceratothoa > Ceratothoa steindachneri. The sequence continues at coordinate 40,477,486 of OZ018319.1, forward strand.
TGAACAGTTAATCCGGAAAAAGAAGATTCTGTATGATATGAGAGACCTCTGCGATTCACTGGAACTTTCAACGAAGAGAACAATGGTCCTAGAAATGCAACTTTATTATTTTAAGGCCTACGAAAACTTGTCAAGGTTAAGAACAACCCGAAGAGCGTCTTTTGAGAATAATATTCCTCTTTTACAAGATTTATGTGAAGTCCGATTTGAGAAAGGTCTGCACGGACTGATCTATAAAAAAAAACATTTCAGGACTCTGGAACTAAAGTTAAATTTATGAAAGAAATTATTCCACCCAATTATTCGGCGAAATATTCATCAAAGCCAAGAGAAATCCAAAAAGAAAAATTGGATAAAATTCACTCAGGTCTTGTTATGAGAATGCCTATTTCCTCTCAATCATTTTGGAATAACCTCCCTACTAGTGATAATATGTCCGATCTCTTAAATTCTAGAATAGATTCAACATCAAGGTCCTATGAATTTTCCCGTTAAGTTTAAAATGGATTTACTTTTGTGTATTTAGTAATTTTTCCATAGAAAAGGGATATAACCACAGCTTTGTGAAGTTTTATACTTTTACTCAGTTCGTTTTAAATATGACTTTATGTTCACTATTTTCTTTATTAAATTGATGATATTTCATACTTATATTAACATGCAAATAGAAAGATTAGTTCATTGAATTTTTTAAAGATTCTGTTTGGTTCGTATTTTTATGGTCAAAATCTCAATAAAAATTACATAGATTTATAGGATTGTTTTATACCTTCCCAATGACTTGTTAAAAATTCTAATAATAAACAAATACAGTGATGAATGTACAATATAATGTGGTTACCATAATTATAATAAAGTCTGATTGCTTAATGTTGTCAATAATACAAAGTGAAAACACCGAATATACGTATAATCGGTGTCTCATTGTTTAATATTAATGGTCATTCAAAAAGAAAAACACCGAATATACTTATATTCGTTTTTTTTACTCTGCATTTGTGGTAGATAGCAATCCACAAACCAAAGGAAAAACAGTTTTTGTGCAACTGGGCCAAAAATATGAAATTAATGCACAAAACAAAGTATAAATATGAAAGATGATGCCAATAATGGAGTAAATACATTAAACGTTTAACAGAATCTTGAAAATATACTATTTTTTAGGCATTGCAATAAAGGAAAACTTTGAACGCTTCACCGGTAAAGTTATTATTTTGTATATTCGGTGCTCTTTCTCTGCACGGCAGATATATATATATATATATATATATATATATATATATATATATATATATAATATATCTCGTGGTACAACCACTCTATACCATGCACTACTCCTATATTATGTGGGGGGTGATTTAATCAGCTAGTGCAACGTGAACCGTTGAAGGACTGTTCGCAGGGATTAATGACCGATTAGGCGGTCACACTTGAGGCGTTGGGTTTCAAATCCTTAATAATCAGACAGAGTGCATAAATGGTTGGCGAGATTCACTTGAATAGGCAGAGAGTATCGTTCAAGGTTAGTTAAAGATGAAACAACAAAAATATAATTTTTATACAAAGATTAAAATAAGAATAATAATTCCCCAAAGGGAATTATTTAAATTGAGATAGACTCTTGATAATTATAATGAGGAAGGATTCTCAAATGGAAATAATTGATTAATGTAACTAGGCTCAGATTAAGAGGGAGAACTTGTCAATACTAATAATGGAGAGGGTTTCAGTCTTATGGGTAGATGGCTTCGAGGAAGGTCCTTCTGCAATGAGGTGAATGGGGAACGATCCGATGAGGCAAGTTGGGCACGATCCGATTGAGGTAGGTGGGGTACGATCTGAACCAATGTTCCGATAAAGATAGCCTGAACTTCAAATATGACTTCGACGGGAAAGGTGTAAATTCTCGTAATTTCCCTGAAAGAGGAAACTTCTTTTTCCTCAAAGGTAATTAATTGAGATTTTCTTCGGTTCGATTAATCGAAGGAAGACTTGTGCAAATTCAAATGCTTGCCGTTCACAGAAGCTACCAATTGACTTGGGTAGAATCACGGCTGAAGAAGGCTGCTTTCCAACGAACGCTTACGGGACGAAACGCGCTGACGGTCTTAAGGTGTGGGCATGACTCGTCGAACTACAGAATACTACGAGTATTTGTATGCCCTAATCTGAGAGTGAAGGGGGAGTTTGGAGAAAGGATTCACAAGCTCCAGACATCTTGAACCAGAGGAGTTCTCTTCAATATTTTTCAGCAAGGGCAAGATAGAGCGGCTCTTTCACACCTTATCACCATGTTGGGTGGGGGGTGGAGGACCCTTGCGACGAGTTCGCAAGTTTGGGATATATTTTCCCAACGTCATCAGGAGTCGAAAAGTCGAAATGATCGAACAAGAAATGACGTTCCTCATGGTGTGATACATTTGCACGTGGTCTCCGATAAAGTATGGGTCAGAGGTTATTCTTTTACAATACCTTGTGGTATAAATAATTTTAGCAACGTGATACTTTGAAAGGGGGGAAATTTAGTTGAGAGTTCCATTTTAAAATTATTATAATTGGTGAAGTTCAGAAAATTTATAAAATATAACTAGGCTGCTTTTTTTTAGATTTTTATTTTTTATCTTAGTAGCCAAGCTATTGCCTAGTTGCCTATAAACTTTATTCCTGATCAGTCTAGAGTCCAAGAATTTTTTGTTTCAGAATAGTAAGTTTTAGTTACTAATTGATTATTTTTTAAATGTATTGAATTTTTTTATTCATTTCAAGCTTTGAATTTGCGAACTGAATAATGATATATATACATTTACCTCCTGTCCCCTAAGCTTGTGATGATAAAGGAAACTGGTTAAAGACGCATTCGAGCCCATCAGAAATTTTCTTTCGTGAAGCCTCTGATAACTTCCGAGCCAAACTCATTATACTTCAAGGCGTCTAGCAAGGTCTTCTCGTAGTTGTTATACTATTTGTTGAGTTGCACTACGTTCGCCAGATGAAAATTCTGAAACTACCTCTTTTGATGAAGAAGCACGGCTTCAAGACTTCTGGATGAGCTGTTAATGAATAGGCGATACTCTTTTTTTTGTTACGAAGGGTGGTCAATAAGTTTGGCGAATAGGTAGGGCAAAACAAAGGACGGGGGATGGCTGTTTGCGGGGGTATTAGGACAAATTATGCCTGTCAGGACCTGCAACCGCACGTTCCTGCCTCGTCCATTTAAGAAGCCTGTAGCTGATCGCAGATCGTCAGTCACAAATTTTTCAACAAGGGAGAAGGTTGAGCACCGCTCAGTGATCAAATTTTTGACTAAGGAAGGCAAGAATGCAAAAGAGATCCATGAAAACATAGTTGCAGTGTACACCATCACCGCCCCTCCCTATGCAACCATTGCTCGCTGAAATAGGGAGTGCCACCATGGTCGAGAGTCCCTTAAAGATGACACCCGTCCAGGACGCCCGTCAGACGTGACCAACGAGGACAATATGGCCGGTGTGGAGAGAATGATCCTCGAAAATCGTAGGGTCAAGTTCGAAGAAATCGAGCGAGAACTTGAATATCACATGAAAGTGTTATCAACATCATCCACGACAATTTCGCCATGGACAAGGTCTCTACCCGTTTGGTCCCTAGAAACCTCACGAAATCTCACGCCCCATGATCGACTTCAACGTCGTCAAAGTTTGGAGCAGCTGCTGCTCCTGTACAACCAAGACCCGGCGGGATTTGAGTCACGCATAGTGACAAGTCAAAAAACGTGGGTCCATTACTGGGATCCAGAGACCAAGCTTGAATGCATGGCTTAGAAGCACAGGGGCTCTCCGACCCAACCCTCAGCCAAGAAGATCATAGCCACCATCTTCTGGGCTCCTAAGGGAGTGTTAAAGGTGCACTATGCGCCTCGCGGAAGGACCATCACAGGGCAATATTACGCTGAGAAACAGGCTGGGTTGAAGAAGTGCATCCATCAGAAGCGGCGAGGCAAGTAAACACGCGGTGTCCTGCTCCTCCACGACAATGCCCCTGTCCACAAGGCCAGAGTTGCACAAGCTGCCCTAAGTGAGTGCAGATTCGATGAGCTCAACCATCCCCCCTACAGTCCAGATCTGGCCCCTAGTGACTACTTTTTATTTCGCCAGCTCAAGGCTGCACTGCGTGGACGCACGTTTTGGGACGATGAAGATGTCCAGCTCGCCGTCCAGGAGTGGATTGAACAACAATCGGGAGATTTCTGGTTGTCGGGAATTCGAAGCCTCAGAGACAAGTGGTGCAAGTGCATTGACGTTAAGGGTAGTTATATTGAAAAATAATAGAACTTTTTTCCTTATATCTCATTTCCTTATATCAAAAATTGCAAAACTTATTGACCGATTCTCGTACAAGTGATTCCGAAGCCTAAAATCGAATAGTCACATTGTGGTAGAATCAAAGAATATCATAACGGGTGAAGAAGCCCTAGATCAAAATAAAATTTGCAGTTGAATAAAAGCTTCATTATGACTCTCACCATGATTCACAATAGCTGGCAGCCAGGAAATAGTGTTATAAATTGCTTCTGTAACAAAAATTTGTTGAAGTCTTTTCCGAGCAGCCAGAATTGGTGCTTCAAGATGGAGCGTGTTCATAATTTTCTTACCATAGTAGATGTTTTCTTCATATGCTGACTACACAAAAAATCGATGCATTTAAGATCAGAACTGTTAGTTAGCTAATTCCCTGGTTGATTGCTCCTCTTTCCCTATATGTTTTTCTTTCCGCGTTAAATGGAGAAGGGAGGACCATCTTGCATAGAGACAAAGTTATTTAGATTTACTATTATTTCAGGTAGCCTTTTCAGCAGCATGACCATACGATTGTATTTCCCCTCAATTTTTACGTGTGATCAAAGTTAGTGGTCTTATTATTATAGATGATGCAGTCAAAAAGGTCCTTATTAATTAAAAAGAGCCAGTTCTTTCGTGTGCCGCGAAAGCTCGGTCTTTTTTATATATAGTTTAGGAGACATTTTGTTTGTTTCTAGATTTAAACGATGATTTTTCTATTAGAGAATCGTATATTCCATATTATTTATCTGATTAAAATCTTTTTCTAAACAGGATTTTACCCTGGTCCACTTGTTTCCTTACTAAGTGGGATAAAGCTGTAATGGGCCCTCTGCCTACTTTTTTAAATATTGATACCTCTTGATTACTTGTTTAACTGAAGAGAGTGAAATACCAGTTATCTATGTTCAATTTTAGTTGCATATGGTTTAACTTCCTAATTTCAGTTTTTTTCAATAACCATATTAATTTCTTCAGAAGCTATGTTTGACTTACACAGGTGTACTCATTTTGGGATCTGTCGCTATCTTTGAAATGCTGACGTCAAGGCTGGAGTTTAATTTCAGTGAGAGCAGACACAAAACTTCAGCGTGGTCAGTAGTTGGCTACTCATTAGTAGATACGTACACTGCTATCATTTCATTCCATTCTTACTAGCACAGCATAATCGTGTTTCTCTTGTGATCTAAAACACTGCCTTTTAGATTAAAAGCGTTACTCACACCCACATAAACATGAAGCAAGATAGGTGCCTCTGATATGTCTTGGCGAAGGGCTGCGGCATTCTTAGTTAGTAAGGAAAACGTACAATAAGAAATGGACTCTGTATCTGTATATATATATATATATATATATATATATATATATATATATATATATATATATATATATATATTCTATATGTTTGCTTCTAAGAAGGCTTATTTTCAGGTTGAGGATAAATCCCAAAATGAGACATGTAAAATTTCTCATTTAATTAAGTACAACGTTTCGGGTACCTTACCCATCTTCTGGTCTATAAGATATCTTTAGAACACGTTAAATAAAAAAAATTATAATGCACACAAGGATTAGAAGTAAATTATTTAGTTTATTGAAATTATGACAAATCAATTGAAAACTATTGAAACTTTAGATATGGATCAATTATGGGTACTTTAAATATGGATAAATATAACACTAGTTGATGCAGTTATTGGTTGACACAGATTTTAGTCACCTAATGAAGCAAAAATAGTAATAAATTATTTAATAAATTGAAAATGTGAAAAAATCATTTGAAAACTTGACACTAAATATAGATATCTATAAATATGGATAAATATAAAAAATATACTAATTGGAGCAATTAATTGGTACACAAAAATATGAGTCACCTTTAGTGGACGGCAAAAGCGGAGAGACTGAGGAAAGATTATAGAAGGAACCGATTAAAGATTGTTAGTTTGTGAAAATATTTTGAGTGGTTTATGAAATGAGAAGGGAAAAAGCAGTTGAATCAGAATTTGAACTGGGATTTAGTTGTTTTTTAAATAATAATTCGAGAATGCGGACGGAAGTGGAGTTCTTTGCATGTCCTAAAATTTGAAAGTTTTTGTGGGAAATTTCTGTCTTACATTTAATTAAATGATCTCGAAAGGGAGAAGTTTCTTTATTATCATTTATTATAAAACAACAAAAGCCACAATCTCCTGATAAAAAACAACACCTGCCTAAACTCCTCGAATCTCGATTCAACCAACATAGTCTATGAATTCTGCTGCCCTAAAAAGACTAAAAGCTTTATAATAACTCAAAATATATTGGCAAGACAACCAGTACACTTTCGAGATATTTAACCATGCATCTACAAAGCGGAGGGCCTAAAAATCATATAGAGATTGCCCATAATATTAACCTAACGAGAGATATGCTCACTGATAAAACCATTGCTATGAGAAAAGAGGGCAATAAAGCGAGGCTGAATATCTTAGAAGCCATATTAATATATGAAGATAAGCAAGCCATCAACAGGCAAGCGACAAGCTGGAATCGCACATTAAAACTATTTTAAAATTCCACTCACATGAGTGCCCATTTCGTCTAACATTACGTTCAACCTAGACGGAATTAATACCCCTAAAAAATCGTTTGCTTTCACTCTTTCAGATCGTCACCCATTCATTACATCGGTAAAGGAGGCAAAAAAATTTCGAAACGTTCCGAAGATGATCGAATAAGTTCGAAAGCTTAGCAATTTAGTTTGTTTTTTTACCAAACACATTCATTTAGAAAAGGAGATGAATACTGGACAGGTAATCTACCATCTACAAGATGGAATAAAAAAAGATAGTTAGAAGAAGAGAAAGTTGCTAAAGGAAATTAATTAAAGCAAAATACATAATGATCTTCAACAAAATTTGCATTCAGGAAAGACTGCTACCCAACTACACTAACATTTATAGACTCCGGTCATCATTCCACGATATATATATAAATATATGTGTGTATATATATATAAAATTCTAAAATCTGGTGATCAGGTGTGTCAGGGTCTTTAAAAGGTTTGTAGAGAGATCTTTTAAAGCAAGCCCTTTAACTTTGATGTAAATACCAAAGTTGAGCACCATTTCAGTTGCATAAAAGAGCAGGGAACAACCCTGCCATAGTTCTTTATCTCTTAGTATGCTGTGTATCGGGACCGAGAACATTTATTCGTAAAATTTTGCTAGGAAACAGATCTTCTCCTGCGGTCACTTTAATCCCCAACGGATTAGGAGAGTCCAATCCCTTCTTATCTCATTAAGGCTCCATTTCTTTTCAATTCAAGTTTATTTGTGTTTTGTATTAGTGTGGGCGCTTAGCTAGCAATGTTTTTGCGTATAAACAAGAATATTCGTCCGTATGTGAGTACTTCTTGATTCAAGCCCCTTCTCCGTCACTTGCTGATGGTCCATTAAATCATTTCTTTCCGGCAAATTACACTCCATGTTCCGAAAAAAAATGTCGTTGTTGAGGAGATTCAAACTCCAAGGAAAATCCTTCGGTTTAAGTGGCAAAGACCTCATCGCCTATATACAGGAAGAAGAGAGAAATGAAACATCATATAGAAGAGTACAAGAAGAACAAAAGAGAGCTTATAGACGAGAACAAGAAGAACAAGAGAGAGCTAGAACTGAACAAAAAGAGATTAGACAGAGTGAAGAGCGCGAGAGAATTGGCAAATATGAATTGGAGTAAAATTGTGATAGGCTATAATTCATTTCAGTCAATTCCCGTGCAGATGCCCCTCAATCTGCTTCCATTAAACACCCCGCTTTCAAAGAAGGAGAGTACTTCGGATCGTTTTTCACTCACTTTGAGAAAATTTTTGAAGTAAATCATTGGGATATCGAGACAGACGGGGACGCCAAACTCCCCCTTTTTAGTTCTCACCTCCGGGGCATTTGTGTTTCCTTTCCCTTGGAAGCCGCCACAGTGGATTACTCCACCTTGAAATCCGAACTTCTCACGGGGAATGTTATGACAGCTGATTTCTCCCGCCCCAAATTTCGTCACACCCGCATCCAACCTGATATAACTGAGTCATTTTGGATATACTCTTTCCCATAATTTCAATTTCTAGCTAGAAGCATCGAAAATTCCCCATAATTATGAGTCCCTGGAAGACTTCGTCCTAAGGGATCAGTTGCTGGCGTCGTTACCACCAGTGATGCGCTTTTTTGTGAAGGATCCTCGGTGTAACTCCTTTAAAGAGTGCATAGAAGAAGTAGATATCTATGCGATGAGTGACAACATATACCCGAAAAAAATAAAAAGCCTTCCCCTTCATTCTCCAACAATAAAATTAATAACTCATGGTTCCCTCATAAGAACCCCCCAAAGAAGGATTCTCAGACGCCCGCTGACCTTGAAACCCCCCTTGGATTCGGACTTCAGCGGCCTTTTGAGCGTAGAATTCACTCAAAGACACGAGTGTTCAAATATCCTTCCCTTGTAGGAAAACTAGGAGCCTCGAGCAGGATTCTGTCTGAGGTAACAAGACAGATTTTATATCATAAAAGAAGCCTTGTTATATCGCGCTTGCTCGGATGGCGTTAACCCAGAGATTCACTCCCTCTGTGTTCCCCGTTCTCATGTCCTCCTGGTCCTAAATATTGCCCACGATAGTGTGTTTTCTGACCAATTTAGCCACAATAAGACTGCTCAGAGAATCTTTCGGTATTCCTACTGGCAGGGTGCTGCAGTTGAAATTTCTAAATACTGCCAATCCTGTGACATCTGCCAGAAATCCACGGAAAAAAGGCTTGTTAAACCTTCCTCTTTCCAAATAATAGACGGACGTAACGTGCAAGTTCAATTAGCATCCTCAAAGAGTTATTCTTGAACGCCAAGTTAGACGGGGAAATTCAATCTTCTTAGGCGTATGTTTTGTATCCTCAACAAAGATTAGAAAAGTGTGTCTAGATTGCATACCAAAATGTTGACGTTAATATGGAAAAGTACCGAACGTACTTCAATGTCAAGTCAAAGGAGAGGAATTATAAATCCGGTGATGAGGTTCTGTTGCTACTTCCTACAGAGAGCAACAAACTTATGAACCAATGGAAAGGACCCTTCCAAATTCTTAAAGCGCGAGGACCTGTGGATTATTTAGTTAAGACCACCACAGGAGAGAAGCTGTTTTGCGTCAACATGTTGAAGAAATATCACCGCCGCGCGTGTAACAAAATTGATACCATTGGCGAAGAGAGAGCTTTGGAGGCCTACTATACGACCAATGCCCTGAACGTTATTCAGGCTGTGTGTGTCGAACAGGATATGGACTAACCAATACCCTCCTTGCACGGCCCCACCCTTCCACCAACCGCCAGCTTGTATATCAAAAGGCGGCTAACTCCCGCTCACATTAGCCAGCTGCGTCTTATTCTAATTACGTTTGATGAAATGATTTTCGAGACGCTTGGGTGTACTATTAATTTCGAGCACCAGGAACCTGTTCGCACAAAACCCTACCTCCTCCTAATTCATTTGAAAAATGCCTTTAACGCCGAGGTTAACAATCTGCTCAACTTCAAAATCATTTGAACCCTCCATGTCAAATTATTGTTCCCCAAGAGTTATGGTGCGGAAACCGGATATTTCTTACCGCATGTGCGTAGATTTTCGAAAATTAAATTCCGTGGACGTTTTCGATGCATAACCAATCCCCTTAATCGACCCGAACCAATACTTGTTCGAAAGGCAAAGTATATTAGCGAACTAGAGCTCTGTAAGGCGTATTACCAGATCCACCTGAAAAAGAGCGTAAGGAAATACACCAATTCCCACCGACAAAGAACTTATGCGGTTCCGTCGGCTTCCCTCTGGTTTATGACTGTTTTAGCAATTATAATTGGATAATGCGCAGTACTTTGCCTGGATTGATTAATCTCATCTTTTATTTTGACAACATTTACGTTGCCACCTGTGACTGGGACCCCAACACTTGGTCTCCCTTCAGGACCTTTTAAGCCGTTTGAGAGAGCACAGCCTTATAATAGACCCCAGTAAGTGCCACCTCACCTACAATTTGATCTAATATCTGGGTTTCCACAATGAAAACGACCAAGTTAAGCCCCAAGAAGAGAAGGTCAGGGCGACAGTTTATATGCTCCTCCCGGATACAAAGAAACAGCTTCGTTATATCATGGGGTCTGCCTCATTTTTTAGGACGTTCTTCCCCAATTTCGCGTCTTTGCCTTTCCGATGTTTAAGCTGCTTAAGAAGAAGTCGCCAGATTGTATAGTCTGGAATCTGAGGGTTATTCCCAGCCTCAGGTTGCCTGCCCCAAGTAGGCCCTTCGAAATCTGGACGGATCCGAGCAACGAGGGCATTGGTTGTCTCCTTGGTCACTTCTTAGACGACGGTGAGAGTCACCTTGTTGCCTAGGTTAGTCGCAAAATACTCCCGCGTGAGAGTAATTATGCAGTGATAGAAAAGGAAGCTTTGGAGCATTCAAAAGTTTAAAATGTACCTGGAAGGCAGAGAATTTGTTATAGAGACCGATCCCCGCCCGCTGGCAGAGCTCCGTAACATTAAACAACATAATGGCCGTGTAATGAGACGGAGCCTCTTATTGCAGGAAATTCAGTATCGGATATTGTATATAAAAGCGTCGGAAAATTGCATCGCCGATACCCTTAGCTATAATCCTTTGGGCGACGATCCCTGCTAAATTGTAATTGTAATTCCTCTATGGCCATTTGTCTATTTTGTATATAATGTAACCGCCAGTTACATATAAGTTAAAGAACAATTATCTCTTTGTGCATGTGGTCTTTTGTTTTGGATGCGTACGTCTAGGACGCACAGTGCCCTTGTATGTATAAAATCATTATTTAGAATTCTGGTCTACCAATATATGTGTATATGTAATACCGTAATCGTCCCTGTCATTTGTGTATGATGTATGTTTGAACATCAATTTCATTTTGTTCTTTGTTTTCTATAGCTTCGCGTAAGAATACCCTTTTCATTTTTTTCATAATTTATTACGAGTACGTTCCTTCTTAATTATCTTATAGTCGGCATAAACCTCTAATAATTAATTTCCTTTTTCGTTCATATGTACACGCTGTTGGTTGGAATTAGCTTGTACACCTGTGCGAAGTCAGGTCAAGAATTTCCTTTTCTTATCCATTCCCATTTACCGCTCGCGTGGAAGACTCTGCTTCTCCCAAATCTTCAGTCTTAAGGAATGTCACTTTTCTCCCCAACTCCAAAAGTGCCATCTTCCAACATGAAAGGTGATGTAGAAGAATAAGGTCGAAGGGCGACCTCATGCCATTCGGTGCCCACGTGAGCTCGAGATCTCCGCATGGAGCGTGGGAAGCGAGGCTGATCCACGGCGAGGATGCGGTCCATGCAGTTTTATTGCACCCAGGATGCATTTACTTAGAAGCACATTTTCCTCGGCTTCATGCCCTTACAGCCAGCCTGCTGCCCTCCGGCATTGATTGAAGCTCTTAGACCATTCTAAACCAACTTTATTTCGGTTCTCGAAGGAGTCGCTGCCTTTACCCCAAGATCGCGAAAGTCATGGAGGCCCTCACTCAGGCAATCCCCGCCCCCAGCGGAGCGTCTATGTATACCCCTAGTAGGTTCAGCAGATAACACTGTACTACGGTAGCAGCGGAGTACAGCAGCTCGGCTCAGCACTGTTTCAATTAACACCGCGTCCGAGCAAAGGACACGATAACCAGTTGCGATTGGAGACACCGGCAAATTCGATTCGAGGACGAAGGCTAAATCGACATCCGTGAACTCTGCCCTAGTCAATTGGCGAGTATCTAACGAGGAACTCCATCTCCGAAGGCCAAACTACGTGTGCTCCTTCATTCGCCCCGTGAGGTAACTCAGTTTCCCATCGCAGTCATCGTATCCCGACTGGCCCTTCCCTTCAAAGAACACGTAAGAAATTCAAATCGTTGATGCCTATAAATTATTCTATAATCTTTTCTAGCTAAACCGTCCGATCTTTTGTGTGAGCATGACCACTAATCACATATTTATCCCTCCTGTGATCTGTCCTGATCCCGACCACTAATCCTATATTTATCCCTCCTGTGATCTGTCCTGAGCTGACATTTAATTTCACATGTACGATTATTCCCTTAAAACTCTCTATCTATATATATTTAAATTCTATTTATTTTTTAGTAAAGGTATATTTTTGTAATCTTCTTTTTCTTGCAACCCTTAACGAGAGATAGAGCAACAGAGAGAGAGAGAGATAGAAAGAGAGAGAGAGATAGAGAGAGTCGGGCCATTCCACGACAAACCATTTAGACTGACGATAAACCACAGAAGTTTTTTGGTGTTAATCTTCTGCTTTCGTCTTTCTAACCTTAACCTTACGACCTATAAATTTGCAAAGTTTCAGGTAGGTCACCTTATGCTATTTGTACCCTCTCGTAAAGGAGCCTTCAACAAGTGTTACTTCATATTTAATATAAAAACTTACTTTATTTTGGCTTAAAATGTACTGAATTTTGCTGAAGGTAAAAAAAAATGTTACGAGAGTTTTGTGTCCTATAATTTGATAACTCTCTAGGTAATTCCTCCATTACGAGTCTAATTTTAAGACATTCAGATGGAAATATAAACTTTGTTTCAGATTTATTTCGATACTGATAATAATAATTCATTATTCTATACAAGTTGACGATTGCTTCTTTAATAATATCGGAAGAAGGAATGCGAGAGATGGTATATTACTAACTTGTAATATTTGATGTGATTTCTTATTTTATTCATCGCTTTCCAATCTCCTATCAATTTTATGCGATATTTATTCCTCTGTTTACCAATGTTCTCTTTTGTTTGTTATGTCCTGCTTTTATCAATAAGAATAACTCAAAAGCACAATAAAATAAGCAATCAATTTACATTACATTTCAAAACAGGTTTATAAAAAAAAGCTTGATTTTGTTCATGATCAATTGGCTAAAATAAGAATTTATCTTGCTACAATTAGAAGCTAATCAAATTCCAATCAATCACAGGAATTCTAAGAATTATTCATATCCCTTTTTTTCGCCAAGATATTATAGCTCTTTTTTCTGTACCGAGATTTGGATGTATACAAATCCAAAGGAAAGAAAAGTTCAGAAATGGTTTAACCTAATGCAATGAGGGAAAGAGACACCATCAGCCAAATAAATTGAGATTTGTCTTGAATGTTGTCAGTTTTCATCGAATCTTGAAACACAACCATGATGGAAGAGTTCGATAACAGTGGCCTGCTTTTCAAAACTTCTTTTCAAAGTTAATAGGTTTTCCAACTATTTTAGAATCATTTTTGCATGCTAAATTTAAGAATATAATTAGTTTCCTTTGATCAGTTCTGGTTTCTTTGATATGCTCGATTTAAATTAGAACGTATTTTCCAAAATAACGCCTTCATCCAAACGTTTATTACTTTTGTTTTGTGACATCTAATGATGAATATCCATACTTGATCTTTTTCATTTATCTTTTCATGATAGTTTTGCATTACAATGAATCGTACGTGAGGGAATCATCTGAATAGGTTTTGTTACATCTACCAAGATCTCCCTCTTCCAGCCCATCAAGCAAAAATCACGGATTTTGTGAAAAAGGCATATCATGCTTACTTTGGAGTGGAACTAAGTGACTAGGATAAGCCATTTACTTCTCATATTTGCTGTAAAATATATGTAGAAAATTCACGGGATTGTAGTCTTAAAAAAGGAAGATTATGTCATTTGTGTCCCAATGGTGTGGAGGAAAGTCAAAGATCACGTCACCAACTGCTACTCCTGAATGACAAATTTAAAAGGCATCAATTGGAAGAATAATCATCTTGTTCAACACCCCAATATTTCATATGATATAAAAACCAGACCCACATAGCCCCGATCTTCTTGTTCCTGATTCTGATTTTAGCATGAGATCTATCTCTGATTCCGAGGCTAGTGTCACTACCTATAAAGATGCGTTTGATTAATACGAGCCAGAAGAAGGCGACTGACTGGTGCAATTTACGCAAGCCGAACTTAATGACCTGAATCGTTCCAAAGAATCTGCTTAGCTATTGGGTTGACGTCTTCGAGAGAAATGTATGCCCGCACCAGGAACAACATTCTCTTGATATCTGGACCGGGAAAAGAATTTATAAAATTGTTCACGTTTGATGAAGCCTCTTTACTGGGTTGTTATAACAATATCGCTGACCTGCTCAACTTAGTGGGCCTGAAGTATGATGCTATGGAATGAAGACTTTTCATTGACTTAACTAAACGTACATAGTCTCAAGATAGTTCTTCTTAATAACACCAAGCAGTTTTCATCGTTCCCTTTTGGACATTAAGCTGCAATGAAAGAAACCTACAACAGAATGGACCATCTGTTGTCTAAGACTCTCTACTCTTTCCCTAAGATATCTGCATGAGGAAGGAAAGCTACTATGGGTGTTGGGATTAAAACTTTCTGGCTGACTACTGTTGGTGCCTGGAAAGGGATTTGTTGTGTGCTAGGCCCAATCAGAATCCCTGAAGAGACATATTAATCTATCAGTAGTTTTTTTATGTTTCACTCTACTTGGTATCAATAAGAACATTATATAAACCTTCTGTGTATAAATCAGTTTAAAATATATTATTGTTTGTGCATTCGCCTACAAATAAATCGGATTGAGGATAAATTTTGAATTTAGCAAAGAAACACTGACTTACAATCAGGTATTACGTGTTAGACATAGAAAAGAGCGCAGATTAGTGTAATAGATGGAGGAAGCTTTATATTCTAATTGAAGCGTTACGATTTTAAACGATGCAAATAAAGCGTATTCTTTTAAAGCATATTGGTCATAATTCGCCGTCTTTTGTGGTTGAAGCATCTATTAAAAAAAGAGTCTTGCCTCATTAAATAATGAGTCAAGTCCTCCTAGGCAGGACTCCCCGAAGTATCTTCTTTAAGACCTAAGCCGTTGTCTTACATCCCTTATTCAATTCGCCCGCGCTTGAAGGTAAAGCGATCGTGTATGGTTTTTCCCAGATTACCTCGTTAATCTTCACATAATTTATTTAACCACCATAAGTAATTTTTTCCCCCTTTTCTATATAAATATATATATATATATATATATACATATAAATTGCCCCTTTTTTGTTATATATATTGAAAATATAATTTTGGGTATTGTCTTTTATATGCTCTGGACTGCAACTTGGCAAGTCACTAATCTAAACCTGGTCAACCGAAATTCACCCTCTTTATTTATCGTCGAGACATACCTCACTCGGCCTGTGGCCAGCTGTCTGTCCGTACTTGTGTAAGACTCGGAACGACGAGCTAGTCTATACA
This sequence comes from Ceratothoa steindachneri, assembly GCA_963969495.1. Classification (NCBI taxonomy): domain Eukaryota; kingdom Metazoa; phylum Arthropoda; class Malacostraca; order Isopoda; family Cymothoidae; genus Ceratothoa; species Ceratothoa steindachneri. Next base: position 40,493,151 of record OZ018319.1, read on the forward strand.
GGTATACCTCGAAACAGAGCTTGAACTCGAGTAGCGTAAATCAATCAAGCTATAAACAAGATAAAACGTGAATTAATGGCAATGTCAGGTTTTCCCTCTTTGCAATTACAAAACGTGCTTAGATATTTTCTATAACGTGTCCTGTTTAGACTGTAGGCAGTATTTTAAAAAGAGCATCGACCAGCGTTTGATATAGTGAGACAAAAAGGGTTAACTGGAATATCTATTGTAAGTTAGTTATTTACACCACACTCTTCATCGATTTAAGCCTTTTTACACCTGTACCGGGTATCAAAGATCATGCTACTTGATTCAGGTTTTTAAGTAAGAAAGTCTACAAGCTGTCTTTAATGGTTCGTTTTGGCTTTTTCTCTAAGTTTGATGTTTCTCATAAAATAAACTTCATTCAATTTCAGTAGTAGCCAACCTCTAAAGAGTATTTTCGTGCTTTCCCCTCTCTCCTCATCCTGGAATTTAGAGGTAGAAAAAGCAAAAGGTATTTTATATTCTCAATTTTCTGTATTCTATTTATTCATCGAGAGTATCATTGAAAATTATTTCATTTCCTCATTCTTGAGCTGAATAGAAATGTGAAAGTTTTTCTATTTTGGACAGCGAATTGCACCTTCGATTCAGATAACAAACGGCATCGCGGACCTCTAGTAATAGCATCGAATATTTCTCGGTACAATGAATCTAGTGTTCTATTTTTCATCTCAAAAGAGGATTTTTGACCGTCCTAGATACCTTGTTCCTTCCCGAGCCATTTTACTGAGTAAAATTTATGATGAAAACTAACCCAAAATTTACATTTCCAAATGAAAGATCTTTACTAAATTAAATTGTTTTCATGCAACTTATTTTCTGCTCTATCATATAAAACTCCTAAAGAGATAACCCGAGAATTAAAATAGCGACCAAAGCTTTAAATATGTAAACTTTTTATTTTTATTGGGAAGATTATTTTTGACCTTAAAATCAAAGAGTTAAAAGATGATTTAGGGAAATTTTAAAACCGTCTCACTATAAAAAAACTATTAATTTGATAACGAAAGAAATTATTGGGGAATAAATAGATCTATTATACACAACAAGTTTCTGAATCAGGCTACATTTACCAGGAGTACAATTAATCTTATCAATTACATTCCGTATTTAGGTATATAGTAAGCAATGTTTGGAACTATGATATTTTAAAATTGACTACTCGGGATATAGTAAGGTATATAGTAAGCAATGTTTGGAACTATGATATTTTAAAATTGACTACTCGGGAAAGATCAAATTAAGCCGGCATCATCAACCTTTCTCAATCTTGATTCCCTCCACCTAGTTCTGTTATTGGTATTTCCATATATTGTTATGTTGCACTGGATTGATTACACTGGTCTGCATTTTGGAATTATTAAATTTTTATTTGTATTCATGGATATGATCTTACATATTCTTCGGTTGCTGATTTTAAATATCTGAATCATGTTTTTCCATCAACTAAGGATTTTGAATAAAATACAAATTAATGATAACAATAAATATGCATTTTTAAAATTTTGTTACTTATTTAAAATGAATAAGTAATGAATAAGTAATCACGGAAAAGCACATTATTTTAGTTTCAAGACCTTATGTATACCAAATCAACATGAAATAAATCACAGTTATCATGAAATGAATCAAAATCATCAACATCAAATCAAATGAATGTAAAAAACATGCTCTCATGGTTAGCCTACATACCGATTCAAAGGAAGGCGTACGCTGTGATTTCCGCTTATGCTGTGCATCGATACCATCATGTTTTAATAACCAGTAGTAATCCGCCATCATGCTGGCATTCCATTTGCCCTGGTATCGAGTATCCATGGTGCAAATATCCTGATGGAAACGTTCTCCTTGTTCTCACTGTAGTTCCCACAATTCTTGGGAAAATAGTCAAGATGTGAGTGCAAAAAGTGCATCTTCACACTCATTCTAGACCCCAAGTTGCTGGAAACTTGAAATCAGATCTTGGATCATTTTTTCATATTCTGGGGAGCGGGTGTTTCCCAAGAAGTTATGGACAATCTGCTTGAAGGAAAACCAGGCATTCACCTCGACACCTTCCGATGCATCCTCAAAATGCTTGTCCTTCATCAATTCCCGAATCGGAGAGCCAACAAAGATTCCTGCCACTAGCTTACCTTCACTTACACGAGGTAACTTTGACTTTAGGTACTTGAAAGCCACTCCATTCTTGTTCAAGGCCTTCACAAAATTTTTTTATAAGCCCTAATTTGATGTGGAGTGGTGGTAGCAGGATTTCTTGGGGTCAACTAGTGGCATAGCTCTCACGTTGTGATTTCCGGGTAAAAAACTGTTTTTGGTGGCTAGTCCTTTTTTAATAGTGCTGGCTGTCAGCTTTACTATCCCAGAGACAAAAAAACAGGGATATTTGTTGTATCCTCCTTGAAGACGTAGAAGGAGAGCAATAACTTTTAAATAACCACAAATGAGAAAATTGTGCTGATGATACTTGATTGCAGTTATTAATGTTTTCAGATTTTCGAAGGTTTCGGACAATTGGATACTACGGACAATGGCCACAGATGCAGCTGTGTTACCATTATAGAGAAGAACAGCCTTTAAACTTCTGTTAGAAGAATCAACGAAGAGCCTCCATTCATCTGCTTTGTACGGCATCCCCATGTGTTCACTAAGGCTAGATATACTTGAACAGAAAACTAAAGAATCTTCTTTCTTAAAGAAAAGAATGAATTCCGCTTTACTATAACGATACCAAGCGAATGTTTTTCGAGAAGCTAGAAGCCTGTGTTCTTTTCAGTTTAGAGTCAAGTAACTGTGCACTTTCTTTTGGAAGGTTAAGGTCTCGCACAAGGTCGTTCAGCTCAGCATGGTTGAAGAGTTTTTATTTTATTTTTTTTTAATATCTCATTTGGAGTCTGCCTTCAAGAAAATAAGTCGCTGTAATCAACCTAGACTAAATCTAGGATATATTAAAAGCAAAGAAAGAAAAATACAAGCAGAACACCCCCCCCCCACCCCCAATCCCTAAAACAAACAAATTGAAAAAATATAAAGTGAGCTCCGTCGACGGGGGACGGCCCGCCCGCACCCGGCGAAGAAGAAAGCGATCAATAGTAAAATATAAAATAGGGTAGAGAAGGCAGGCCTACTACAAAAGGTCTGAAAGTCCAAGGTCGGTGTGCACGAACTCGTCGCGAGTACAAGGGACAGGCGGGAGCGATCCCGCCCATCCCGGTAACGGGACAGGTAACGTGCGCGAAGATCACTCAGACTGAGACATTAGACAAGAATGTGCCAAACAGTCTGGGGGACAACGCAGTCATCACAATAGGACGCAGGCGAGTGCTCTATCAAATGGCGATGCGTCACACGAGTGTGCACGATTCGAAGACGACAGAAAGCATCCTGAAGCCTTTGTGGTTTGGGGGATAAGTCCATGGGAACAGTCTCGGCGCAATGGCACGAAACTTTAAGTTCCCTTTGACCGTCTACCATCTTCTTTGCCAAGCAGCAAGAAGAGCTAGCCGCATTCCTGCCATGTAGTCAGTGTGAGGAAGAGTAAAACGCTGGTCTGGTTGTAGAGTCTTAGCGGACTCTTTGGCGCCCTCATCGGCGCGCTCATTCCACGCAATTCCTACATGTCTAGGAACCCAGCAGAAGATAATCTCGACATCCGACCGGCTTGCCAAAACCGTGGCGTCACGGATATCGCGAACCAGGGGATGTAGAGATTACAATGCCCTGAGAGATCACTCAGGGAGCTTTGTGAGTCCTATAGATCACAAACCAGTCTCCGAACCGGTCACGTTGCGTAATCTCCCGTATCAAGTGGTGTATTGCCACCAGCTGGGCCGTGGAGACAGACGCAGCGCCTGGTAGAGCCCCTCTAACTTCAAACAAAGTGGATACGGCGTGGAAGCCGATACCCTGTTGGGACTTGGACCCATCCATATACACTGGCACGGTTCCAGCATGACACGATGTGTCCTTCAAAAAGGCCGAACGCAATACGCCCGGCGCTGTACAAACTTTGGGAGAAAATGCGTGGCAGCAAATAGCCAAATGTGGTACCATCCAGTGTGGCGTCCTCGGCAAAACCAGGGCCACCACCGGTCTGAAAGCTATACCTAGCTTTTGAAGCAGTTTTCTAGCTCTAAACCAAAAGGGTTTAGGGTATTGCTGGCGTCTTTGGGCGGCATAGGCACCCTCGAAATCAGCTGCGGATGCAGTGAGAGCTGTTGGCGAAGGAGGTTGGCACCGAACTCGGGTGTACAGGCGAATAATGTACCATGACGGCCCAGAGCATGTTGCATCTCCGCAGCATCGACTAGTAGGCTCTTAATGGGCAAATGCGGAAGGCACCGATCGCCAGGCAGAGGCCGGAGTGGTGGAACGAGTCCGCATTCCGCAATACACGCTTGGCTGCGGATGCATAAAACACGCATCCGTAGTCGAGCTTCGAACGAACAAAGGATAGATAAAAAAGTAAGGCGGTATCAATATAAGCGCCCCAAGCGCTGAACGTCACGGAACGGAGAATATCCATGGCGTGGGTACAAGAGACCCTAAAGATGCGAATATGAGCCTACCAGATGAGGCATCGGCCAAATACAAGACCAAGGAAACGGTGTGATTCACCCACTTCCAGGCGTACCACATTAAGAAACAAATCTGGGTTGGGGTGGAGCCGTAGATGGCGGCAGAAGTAGACCATCTTAGTTTTGGCCAAATAAAACATAGCGAGAGACGCGGTTTAATGCCTGTTGGAGTCGACGTTCCAGAGTTGGCATCTGGGCAGCACCAAAAGAGATCGAAAGGTCGTCCACGTAAAGAGTAGCAAGCACATCTTGTTGCCTCACTGAGGTAGGGCCGTTGATGCTCAAGGCAAAGAGCGTAATGATGAGGACACTTCCCTTTGGGACACCCTCTTCTTTGCTCTATTAGGCTGGAGAGGGCTCCTTCCACCCGTACGCAGAAGTGGCGATCTCGCAAAAATTCAGATACAAGGCTGGGGAAGGTCCTCTAGCCCACATCGTGTGGAGAGTCTCCATGATACCGTATCGCCATGCGGTATCATAAGCCTTCTCCAGATCGAAAAACACCGTGGAGAAGTGCTGTCTACAAAGGAAGGCCTCGCAGACACCATTTTCCAGTCGAAGCAGAGCATCCGACGTGGAACGGAACTTGCGGAAGCCGCACTGTGCAGGACACAAATGGCCTCCACTCTCCAAAAAAACGTTACTCTAACATTATTAATTTTTCCATCGATGTACAAACGCAGTAGGTTAGAGAAATTGGGCAGAAAATGGCCAGGATAGCATGGTCTTCCCCCTGTTTGCGAAAAGCTAGCTCAGTAGCGATTCGCCAGGAGTCTGGGATGTTACCCTCTACCCAGAAACTGTTGAACAAATCTAACAGAAAGGTCCTGCCTCGCTCACCCAAGTGTCGAAGCATGACGTACGGGACATCGTCCGGACCATGGGCCGTGTCCGCGCACGAAGCAAGAGACAATGGCAACTCTCTCAAAGTAAAGCTCTCGTTGAAGGGTTTTCCACATCTCGAGGCAAAGTCCAGCTGGCTGCCTTCCGCGACATTACGACGTGCTTTGAAAGCTGGCGAAGCAGCATCCCGTCTAGAGAATGCGAAGAAAGCGGTCGCGAAAGATTTCGCCACGGACGCGGGGTCCAAGATTGCGGTCCCATTCACCGGAAGAATAGGAGAAGGGCCTTGCGAAAACTTGCTCCAAATCCTTTTGACTCACTTCCACACCTCTGCTAGAGGGGTCTTCTCGCTAAGTGAAGACACGTATGCCCGCCAAGAAAAGCGACGGGCGTGCTTCGAAAGAGACCAGAACGGCCAGACGTTCTGGGAATAGTAATCAGGCCTGCGGCAATGAGGTTGCCAGAGAAAAACTCAACGGCCTCATCTATCGACCTACACTCCTCGACCGAGATAGAGAATTCAATCGTTTCCTCAAATGCAGGACACCGCAACCGCGCCAAGCACCACCGAGGTGAGCTCTCAGGCGTCAGCGACACAGAAAATGATATTTGAATGGGAAAGTGATCACTGTCATAGAGGCCATCGACCACCTCTCCAAAAGAAATCATGCTGTGAGTCCAGGGAGCACAGAGATAGACCAAAGCAAGAAAATGAAGCAGGTTTCTGGCATGATGCGTAAATTTATTCACATTTATGACACCTATTTCAAGATTTTCGATCAGATCGGCAAGGACTTGTCCCCTGGGATTTATTGAGTAGTCTTCCCAGAGAGGATCTCTGCCATTCAGATCTCCAAGCAAGAGAAAGGGCTAAGATGCGGCGGAAGTTCCACGCGTCGAAGTCAGCTGAGGGCCGAATGTACGCAGAAATAACAGTATACCTCCTATCGAGGTGAAGCTGCAGAGCCACTGCCTGAAAGGAGGTATCTAAAGTGAAGAGAAGAACGGAGACATCATGCTGAGTGCAAACCGCGTATCCCCCAGCCCGGCCCCATCCCTTGATGTTGGGGTTGCAAAGCCATTATACCCTGTGAGTATGGGCAGTAGGCATGCGCCCAGCATGGTCTTCTGCCAAAAGATAGCTAACGGGGAACGGGACGAGACGAGCTTCCGCAGCTCCTTCCAATTGGCCCGGAGTTCAACAGCAATTCCGCCTTGAAACCTTAGGCGGGCTTTGCGGCTTCGGAGGCAGGGGGCCTTCTTTTCGAGGATCCACCCTCTCTGAGCCACCCAGCCCACCACTAGGCGTGGGAGAAGAAAGGAGCCGAAGCTCTTTTGTTGCTGTCCTCCTTTCGGGGGGTAGCTTTAGGATCTCCGGAAGATGGCTTAAAGACCAACTTCGGGGTGTTGCCTCCTGTGAGTATAACGACTCAGTGGAGGCGCGTGGATGTTTTACCTTACAGGAAACGGTCACGTTTCGGAAAGGAGGCAAGCCCTGGTTTAGCCGGGTCTGGGTGTAAACCCTATGTGCTGCCAGCTTTACCATGTGAGCGCCCGGATAGAGTATAACCCAAGGAAGGGTTCGTAATAGACGGAGAAACAACCGTGCTCGTTGGCCTTGATGGCCAGGAGCAGAGGGTGTCTTTTTAAGTATTGAGGCGTAAGACGTCGCAGTCGGAATGAGAGACGATCTTGGGACTGAACAGCCAGGATTTCTTTAACAAAGAGATATGCCCCACATTGCTTCGAAGGAGCGGGATGCGGCTCTTCTCAATTGACACACTTGGCCAAACACGATTTGGCCTTATCGGGTGCGGCCTTGGAGCAATTTACACAGACTTCCGGTGAACCCAACTTTGCACGTCTACATGAGCGATTCGTATGGCCGAAGAGGTGACAGTAATAGCACCTCCGCGGCAGTGGCACGAATGCCTTCACGCGGTAGTGATACGAACATTCACGAACCGACTCAGGAAGCTTGTCAGAGACGAACGTGAGGAAGAGTGTAGGGGTAAACTCGAGGCCCCTCCCTGGTTTCTCATCACACGCTCGACATTGACCTTCCCGGGGTCTTCCAAGTCTAGAGTTATATATTTTATGGAGTAGCCTACGAGTTTCCTCGCATAAATTACTCCTTTCACAAAGTTCATGGTAGAGTGCGGCGTCCCACTCACCAGGATGGCATCAAGGGTCCGAAAAGCACTTATCTTGACCACCTCGGAGGGATCCGTCCGCCAGATTCCCCAGAAGGCTCCTGTTCGAGAAACGGGGCACTTTGGTCTCTCTACCAATCATACTATCTAAAGCTCTCCTCTGATTGATCATTTTTCCCTTGGCCAACAAGCTGCTATCAGTGGAACGAATAACTAAGAAGCGCTTGAAGCCATCGGACTTGAAAATGCCAGGTAATTTCTAAAGGAGAGTCCCCTACGTAATCGAGGCTCCGCTTTGCGCACTTTTGGTATTATTTTGGGATTCCCCGCCCAGGCAAGAAGCAAGGCCGGACGTGCCTATCTTCGCTTGGTCGCGTCCAAGGATGGTAGCGGCTTCGTCCGTCCTCGCGGCCCCCTTAGAGGGAGAAGAGTCTCGAGTTTTTTTTTCTTGTTTTATTATTCAATTTTTTTTAGGAGAGGAGGGCAGGGAATGGACCCGCTATTTGTTCTGTATAGTAGCCCGACCCTTCTGGCGATTCCCCCGCACAGGAGCAGACTCGGGCTCGGTGTTTGATGCCGAGTCCGAATCTGCCCCCATGGAAGGCCCCACCTTCTGAGGCTGGGCTGCGTCAGGGATCAGGTCTATCTCAGGGGCGTGTCCATTTTGCCATCCCTCCCAGGACAGCACAGGTCACGTCTGTCTCGTCCATGTTCTTTGAGTGGGCATAAGCCTTCACCCCCGCTAGATTTAATATTTGGGCCAGCAGGTCTTTAGAGGGAAGCTGTCGATGGTGCCTTTCTTCCCTCCCCACCCTAAAGGGGTTTGCCCGACCGAGCCGCTTCAACGGGGAGCGGCTGGTTAAGGGCTGCTTGCTGGCTTTCCTGGCAGTTCCCTGTGAAAGCAAAGGCGAGACTGCCAGATTGGTGCTGTAGTCCCGTGGTGACTCTAAGGAAGGGGTTGAAGAGAAGACTCCTGCACCCGTAGGCACTGAAGAAGAGTAAGTCTCCTCTCCGGTTGAAGAGTTATGGAGGGTACCCTGAGAAACCACAAGTAGGGGGGGACCTGAATTTTTTCTGTGGTGCTACTTGAGGGTGGCTCTGTTGTTCTTAAAGAGAAGATAGGGAGAGGTTTGTTTTTTTTAAAGTTTTCATTCATTGGCATGGTGACCCTTTTTTACGGTATGTAAACGCTAATCACCTACTGCATTGGCCCGCTCTGCGAAGGGAAAGTACAGGCCTGGCAGAGACAGGTGCTGCCATTTCGGACCCTTCCTGCCACCTGGTGGCCTGGCAGTCCCTCAGAATGGTGGCTCCACCGTGGACGCGGCTTACAATGGATAGTGTTTGAAAATAAAAAGGAAGGGGAGGTGAGGAAGATGTGGGTGGGGATAAAACAGGTTATTAAAAAGCCAACCATCTTAAAATGGAGCTCAGTGGTGAGGGATCATTGTCCCCTCCCCTCTCAGTGCCGATCGGGGTTAGTTGGCTAAGGAGGGTTCCAGCTTTCTGCACACCAGACTTCTGTGTGCTTGGATCTGAGGAGGAGTGGTTGGTTGTAAGTTTATATCCTTAAGACTTTAACCCCTTCCTCCTTCGTTAGTATTTCCACGTCATCTTCTCTTTCGCATATTGCGACGTATCCTGCCAGTGTATCAATTAGTATTCGAACTGCAATGCTTAGTTTACCGAATGAGGTCTCGTACACCTTACTCTTGTCCAGTTTTTCATAGCCGCTTAAGCATCTCAGTGGGACCTTTGCGGCTTTTTGGGCCGCCATTATGGTGGTGAATACCCCTTGATGAGGAGAGCGCACTCTGTCCCTGTCCTTAGCCTTTTTCCTGCTCTTTTAGGGACTCACTAGTGTGTATAAGTTTCTGTACTTTCTAAAGAAATAATTTGTTAAGTTTCTTTGGGAGGAAAAGAGGGCCCCGCCATCGTTAAACCACCGCCTGGATGAAAAGGGAATTTGCCCTTTACTGTGAATGATGAAAATGGATATGAATCCGGGTGGGATTCTCTCGTCGGTGTGATTGTATGGCAGACTTATTGATAACGCCCCTACCCCCCCGAGAGTGTTTTAATCGCGACTGCATCCCAACATACCATAGAGACGTTTGTATGTCTCTCTATACTCCCAGAAGAGGCCCCTGCTGTGATGAGCAGCGGTAGTAGCAGTCCGTCCCTTGTCCGGAATGTTTATGACATTGTTATCGACTGTATGCTACTTCTCAAACCAGCCTCCCTCAATGACCCCAATTATGGCGGTGCTATTTCCCGGCATAGTTAGGACGAAACATGAATGGCAATCCCCTCTCACATCCGACGGCAGTTCACGCAGGGGGGCGGGGCCGTGAACTTAAGCAGTCATTTGCTTAAGTGGGCCTGCTAGAAAGAAAGATGAAATTATTATGATGGTGAATGGTGAAATGAGTATATATCTCTTTCGTAATAGTGGTTCATAGGTAGAAACCAATTTTAGGATGCGTCTTTGGGATTTATCCTAAACTTTCCCTCATTTGCCGAATTTTGAGGTAGTTGTCGAAGTGAATATACCAAGAATTCTACGCAGTCGAATGAAAAGAAAATGGTTTTTAGGGGATATTTATTCCGACTCGTTTAGGCGTAATGCCAAAGGAAACGATCTAATCCGGTGGGTGTAATTTTTAAAACAAATTTAAGGTTCGATTCCATGTCGTGGCCTAACTGTTGAGTGCCGGCTTTTCTTCGTTTATTAAGATGGCTTCTAAGATGTTTAGTTTAGCTATATTTGCATCTTTTCTTCTAATTGTGGTGTTGTCAACTAGAAAATCTCTAGTTAGGTTGATGTTGTGCGCGCTGTTCATTAGATGTTTTAGTCCCACGCTTTGCAGATGCATGAATAAACGCCTCAAAAGCGTGGTGGTTGTCATGCCAATATATTTTAAATTATTATAAAGCTTGCAGTCTTCATTGGGGCAGATAAACTCTTAAACTATGTTGATTGACTTCACAATCGAGGAGTTTTGGCAGCTGTTGTTTTTCATAAAGAGATTGTTGGCTTTTGTCGTTTTATAGAATATAATAAGTTGAATTTTGTGCATTTGATTCTTAACCTTTATGTTACTGTTAACAATTCTTTTGATGTTTTTTCCGTCTATTTTATAAGCCGTGGACATGTTTTTATGTAATATATATATATATATATATAACTCTTTTTTCCCTCCCACCTCTCGCCCAGACATATCGTAGTCTCTTAATCCACTAATCTTTATGCTCTTTTCCCTGAATTCTTAAATCTTCTTGATGTGTTATTCTTCCTAGTATCGTACTCCATCTATCACCAAATGAATCATCATAATTCTTGGGAAACTCTTGATTCATAGTCAATATTCATTATAGTTTAGTTGCATTCGATATATCTCAGCACGTTGTTTTCATCAAATGCCATCCATTTTCGCTTCCATGCTTTCATTTACTTTGTATCTGGCACCAAACAAGTTTGATTTATAATAAACCTTAGTCCTTATTCTATTTTATTCATTTGTTTCTATCTCTACTTTGTTGTACATATTTCAATAAATCATCGCTACCTTAGAGATCAACATTTTTCCAAACAGAAAACAATAAGTTGATAATCCGACGTTTATCTTCATTAAAATGATACAAATTGTGATGTTGACTAAACATCTGTCGTGTCTGTTTTAGCACTAGCAAACATCTGTCATAGCAATAAATCTGTTGGAAAGTGTGGCCAAGGAAATGATAAAAAAATTGATCTAGGAGTAGAAGCTCACCCCCACCCTCCATATCCTTGCACGTATGATTATAATATATTTAGATTAATGCCAAGTAATCCTTTATGAAAACTTTTTAAATAATAATAGTAACTACTCTCATCACAGCAGTTAGTCTTTCGCATATTTAATATTACCTCTTTTCTTGTTTAGAAAACAAGGATAGTTTCTTCAGATCCTAATCTATCTCGCAAGAAAATTAATTAAATTCGCACGACAATACCAGTTTAGTTTAAATAATTTTAAGAATAATGACGACTTATACAAGAAATATACTTGTTCGTTTATGTTTAACCATTTTAACCTTAAAAAACTTGTGAGCCATGATTGCTCTGCTGAAAACATTTCTTTTAGTGCAAAGGCTGCACTGCTAGAATACGGCTCTCAGAAATATCTGATAGCTCACTAAATCAAGGAAGAAATTGACCGGGCGCAAAATATGAGATCAAGAATATACAACAGGCCCCATGACCATCGTCTACACTTTTATTTGAATTTATTTGGCTACCGAATCTTATTCTCCTCTAGAGGGTGAGTGTATTCTTTACTGGGGCTAAAGGCAGATTTTTAAGCAACTACCCTGTGACAGTGGTCTGATAAATCTCATGTTGGTAATTATAAAATTGATTTGGGTAAAAAAAAACTCATAAAACAAAAGATAGGATCAGAACTACCAAATGTGTGATTGAGATACTAAAGTTCCCCAGAAAATGCAGAGTTAAGAAAAACTAAGCATGGAATAGAATTCTCGTCTCGCCACCATCAACTCCTCGGTTCATGTTATGAGGTTTATAAAGTGGAAATGGCATAGTGAATTAGGAGAAAATAAATTATGATTAAAATAGATCGCCAATTGGAGCAAACGCATCTCTATTCAAATCGAACACGAGCGCAGTCATCGAAGTCATGATGGAGTTGTGGTGACAAAATAGCCGAATAATCACAATTTTAGAGATATTTTATGGTAACAATGCAATAAATATCCTATTGGTCTAATCAAACCAAGATTATTCCAAATCTCAAATTATGAATAAAGCGAAATATAATAGATTGTTATATGAGAACAATATTTGACTACTTGGAAAGTAAATACAATTTTAATTAAGAAAACCAGATCTTTATGACAAATATTAAAATATAGTTCTAGTAAACTTTGTATAGTGTAAATTGAAATCAGACAATTGCCGCGTCAAAGATCATTTAATGAAAATGCTAAGATAACTCGATCGTGGTAGCAAACCTTGAATGTAATGAAGGTAATTTTTGCTTGGGATGAAATAAAGATGAAAGGGAAATAAAACCAAAATTCTGGTAACTTTTTTATCCTGTTAAAACAAGTTTAATACTCTCTTCATCGACAACCCTAAATATTTGTATTAAGCTTTGAGTATTTTAGGTTCTATTTTAGGAAATATTTATAAATTACGACCTAACAGTCGAACACACAATAAAAATTAGTCTCATGGGCAAAGAAAAATTAAAATTGGGCAGAAGTTAGCCTGACTAATGTTGACAATTTCCTTTCGAACGAGAACTTCGTCAGCTTGATTATGATTGTTGTGACGGCAAAGTGAATTTAGGCTTAATATTATGGAAAGAAAAATATAGGCTAAACGAGCATAAATTATCTAGATTTAGGTAAGACGTGATATTCAATGACGAGTCAAGATTGGATTGCAATGGTTAGGACGATTACTCCACCTCAAGTTCAAAGAAAAATAGGCAACGGACAACATACAAATTTAGTGAAGTTGCTGCAATAGTTTGTGTAGGTCTCCAGGTCAGTTAGTCAGTCACTTCTTCTGTCCAGTTTCAGTCGTGGACGAGATCCCTCAATCAGATAGTGTAATTCCCATAAAGATTAAAATGCCAATCGCTTGCAAGCAATAGGTCACTAGCGGCATTTCCAGTTGGGAGGGGAGGCGCAGGGTATTAATGTGCCTTGAGACATACCAACGAGAAGAGTACACTTCGTAACCATTGAGGGAGATACCCTTTCCACGTCCTGGGCGTGTGGATATATATTCCATCATTGGGAGGTTCCGGGACGGAAAAGTGAATATGCGGTGTGTATGGCAAAAAGAGCAAAGGAGAGACTGCGTCCCAGTGAAGGGCTAAGTGCGTGATGCCTTGCGTAAGGAGCTCTATGCATCAAGGTGAATGTTCAGCACTTTGTCACCGATGTCGCTAGCATTAAAACCCGCACCTAGGAATTCGAATTCAAACGGTTTAGATAATATAAAACTCCTTACTAATTAATTCATTACCCAATGACTCTTTTTTCTAGCCCAGCATTAAAGAGTCAAACAGCACCAGTAGGGTCCACTAAAAAGAGAAAGACTAATGAAATATTTAGATTTCGCCTGTACTAAATGAAGGTATTACATTAAAGGATACTTCTTATCTGGGAGAGGAGGCATTGGCACACGTAACTCAATGAACACTTGTTTCTTCCTATTATTCAGCTGACCCTAGTAAAACTTCTTCCTTAATGATAGAACTACAGTTTGATTGGATATCTGCCAACGTCTTGATTCAGTCAAATTAGAGTTGTCGGTTGATAATCTTGCATTCAATCATTATGACGTGAACATTTTGCAGAACATTTACATAGTGAATTAGATCACACTATTTAAGTCCGAAGATGATCTGGAGGAAAAGGAAGTTAGAAAGAGTCCAGCTTCCGTATTTGAAACTTCAAAAACTCTCCAGGTTTCTTTACAATTTAGAACAATAAAGAAGCAGATGATTATATAGATACTGATTTTATTTTAAAGTGCCAGGTCATAGTTATAAAAGGTGCTAACCTTCAAATCTTTAAAATTACAGCGTCCAATCAAATCATGTTTCTTCATTAAGATCTCAGGGTGATGCGAGGATACTTCCGAGATATCTGAAAGAGTTAACCTTCTTTAGAATTTCCCTTACTTTAGTTAAGGGTACCAGCATTTGGTCATAATATTGTTGGACATGAAGCTTAACACTTTTTTTATGATTAACTCACTTGTGGACTGCGGACTAGAAGTTATTAGTGACATCGATGTTATGTTGCGGTGTCATACTTACTTTCTGGAGTGGGAAACGAAGCGCCCTCGGCATATTGTATTTCAAATATATGAATTTTACCTTCTTTGTTTGGAGTTTTTAAAGTTCAAAGCGCTATATACATAAAGCGCAATAAGAGTACTCCAATTCGGAACGTCAATAAAAACGTAGTTAGGGAGGTCTTATTGCCGCATCATGTATAAGGGATCTACTACATTACGCTTTTATGACTCTTCTAGCTCACTTGAACTCAATGCACCTGAGCTTTTCGAAAGTAACCGCGATTATATTATGACCGCCCTTGTTCTACATTGCCACTTTGGCGGTTTGTTGGAGTTTTATATGACAAAGATTTTGGCAAAATGTTCATTTAATGTCTTCACTAACTCTGATGATTCGTCACTTAATTACACCTTCAGAATCCTGCAGTATGCTTATGCAATCCCTGATGGGTTAAAGATTATTGACATATATATAAAATTCCTCAGCGTGGCGTTTCCATCATATTATATAGTTAAAGATTTATCTCTGAAACACAAGATAGATTTCTTGAGCGTAACTTGCGTTCAACTTTATCTCAATATATGTACATAGCTGCATTAAGCGATCACGGAAGAGAGCAAAATCACGAAATTAAAAGTTGGCAATACATAGAACTTTCATTGCTAATTCAAACTTTTTATCTGAAGATCAGGATTTTTCTATATTTTGCTAAAATATATGTGCCGTCGAAAAATATTTCAAGTGAAACTCACGACGGATGCGCGCCTTCTCCGTGAACAAAATAATTACAAGAAGTCTAGGTATTTTTAAAAACATTAATTTCCTTTTGGGGACTGTAGGTACCGCAACTTTAGGTACATAGGCGTAACATCAAGTACTATTTCAGAAAAAAGGGTGTTAATCTTGTCGTTTTTCTGGGGTTTTTCCTCCTATATGTGCCGTCAAAAATATTTTAATTTTAAACTCAAAATTTTACATTTTAAGCTCAAATTTATTTCTTCTATTTTAATATTAAATGTCGAGGTATGGCCAAGTGTACGTGAATATGCGCACACAGACTCTAAGATAGGCCAAGCAAGGCAACAACTGTTATTGTTCTAAGAGTGCGATTTGAATAGATAGCGGCAGCAGCGTGACTAAGGAATATAACAAAACTAATGATAGAAATTTCTTTTTAATACACACAAAATAAAATGCACAGAAATAAATATGGATATATATCTGGGTACATAAATAAGACGGACTTAGGCTCTGAATACTAATTAGATAAACGTGATTAGAGAGTGGTTATAATGGGAGATTGAGGGTAATAAGTGATCTAGTTCCTTTGAAACTCAAGAGTAAAGCGGGGAAAACTTGGGGGAGGCCTTGGTGACCTTGATTACTCCAGGGGTAGCCCAAACCTGCAGCGGGCGGCTACTTTTTCGAACTTGTGTTTGCGAGATGCGGGCTTTTTGTCCTCAGGAGGTCACCGAACGAACTTCGAAGGGAGGGGGAGATGATTTGTCCAGACTCTGCTTGATCGAGCTAACGGGCCTCTCGTCCTTAAGAGGTCACCAGACGAACTTCAAAGGGTGGGAGGAGATGACTTCTCCACACTCGGCTTGAAAAAGCTATCGGGCCTCTTGCTCTTAAGAGGTCACCTGAAGAACTTCGCAGGACGGCTTCTCCAATCCTTGATCCGAAGGCAGATGAGAAATGCTGAATTTGCCTCACGAGACACTTCTCCCTGACCTGAAGATACGGGTGTGATGTGCAGCTATTCCGTGGCTTGCGATCGTCACTCAACTTCTCGGGAGAGAGCTCGTTGAATTGCACGCCTTTCGGGGAAGTTTTTTCTAACCAAATCTGTCTGTAAGCCGGGAGTGGGTGCATATATGGCATGAGTTCTCTAAAATAGGGAGAGAGATTGAGACCTTCTCAACCCTTCGTTATTGGCCCTGGCAACCCGAGCGTTTCCTTGTGGTGAAGTGTCAAAGGCAGGCATCAGCGGGACAAACGAGCGACCAGCGGCTGGAGCCATAAATCGGTTCAAGGCGAATCCTACAAAGCAATCTCCAGACCCGAAAGGGGAGTGAGGGAAAATTGAGACGGCCGGGAGGTAGCCTTGATGTGAATTTAGCCGAGACCTGGCGGCGACTCCAAAAAGAGTGAGGTCGGAAGGGGGGGGGAAATAGTACGGCTCGCTTTCTCTCCGGAAGTAATATCTTAGGAGGTGGGGAAATAATATTATTATAAGGGGATACTTCCACATTAAACAATACATTTAATGTTGTTCCTCTAAAAATTTGTAGATTAGCTGCACATATTTTGCATTTATTTATCTAAATTTCTTTATTTTTATCACTGTAACCTCAGAAGCTGACCAGTATGGTCGAAAGGTTCCTAGGGCTAATAATAAATAATTAGTTACAATGATATTTCACGATCCCTTTTCCCTCAAGGGATAGACACAATGCCTCATTTGCTGTTGAATATAACTATTCCCATATAATATTTAGATATATATATATGAACAATTGAAAGCTTTTGAAACTGGTTTTATGTAACCAGCTTACATAAAAGAGTTAAATAAAAAAATATTGAAACCTCTAAGGACGATGATCGTACTTTCAGAATATTGGTAAAGCAAGATTCCACTGAACAGACCAACCTCTTTTGCAAAGTACTTAAATTAAGTCACCAACCATGCATTAATCGTGGTCACACACGGGATTTAAGCTCTTTCAATAAAAGAGATTATATTAATTTTATTAAGAATAAAAAGAACAGATTATGGCTTAAATCGCCCCCAATACTCTAACCAATGAACCTTTGAGTAAATTTGCTTCAGTAACTGCCCCTCTTAAACTCATTATAACTATGGTAACATTTATGAAGAAATAATCAGAAGCTAATAAGGGGAATAAGGGTCAGAAACTTTACCAGAATCGGACTGGGTTGCAAGCCTTTCAAAAATTGCTCAAACCTTCCTTTTGAGTGTATACTGAACGCAATCTTGATACCAAAACACGGAAGTGGTCATTTCCCCAACTGCCTAGTCAGTTTATGGGTATTATACAGACCAAATTGCGACCTAAGAGCACGATTCCCTCAAGAGTAATGGTTGAGTCCAACTCTGTACTAATTGTACACCGCAGAAATTCCTAGCAGCAGGCAACTCAATTGCCTAAAAATTCAATTCGCTGATGATATCATCAAGATAATACAGTGTATCTACTTTAACACTTGTATGCAAGCTCGTCTAACTAACCTTATAATAGAAAAGCTTAACAATTACGATAAATATGGAAAATCACAGCTAACTGTGGGGAGATCGTCACCTTCCCCTTCGTTCTCTCTCAGTGGAGACACGGGCCTGCGACCGAAAGAACATCCGGGCCAAGCAACGTGGGTCAAGTTCTTAACCACAGCCTCTCTATGAAAAGCCATACGGGTTTAAACGGCTAGATTTCCCCTACAAGTGTATATTTAATTTCACCTCAAGTGAGAAATTGGAGACGCGCTTCTCTCAAGCTCGAAGGCCAATGGGAGGCGAGGTAAGACTTGCTGAGAAAAACCGTTGGAATAAGAACCCTCCTGCCATCCGTCCACAAGCCTCCCCCCCCCCCCCCTCCTCTCCCTACCACAGTGGGGTGACGAGGTATAAATAATAAACACTTTGGAAAAACGAGGAAGAATACGCGAGTCTCCAGGCTACGAAGTCCCCACATTGAGGCCGGGCTACCGAGACGGGACAGGTAGAATACGTGAGTCGCCAGACTACGAAGTTCCCTGCAAGAGAGTCAGGGCTACCAAGGGGGCTAAGAAGCAGCTTATCCTCGAGCTAGGCCCTGGTTATCAAACCGAACGTTAATTTAACTTGTTCAAGTTCAACTTACTCTCGTCAGAGAGACTCCTCATATCCTGGTGCATCCTAAAGCCCAGGGATATTCATCGCCCTTGAGGAATTACGAAAAGAAGTGGAAAAAGGCTCCCCCCTGAGCCCGTTACCCGGTGACTACACCGAACTCTAAGTTAACTTGGTTTAAGAACCAAGTTCAACTTACCTAGGTGCCGCCTAA
This sequence comes from Ceratothoa steindachneri, assembly GCA_963969495.1. Classification (NCBI taxonomy): domain Eukaryota; kingdom Metazoa; phylum Arthropoda; class Malacostraca; order Isopoda; family Cymothoidae; genus Ceratothoa; species Ceratothoa steindachneri. Next base: position 40,511,654 of record OZ018319.1, read on the forward strand.
AACACCGTGATTATTCTCGCCCTTGAAGACCGCTCCCCATTGAGTACCGTGTGGACCCCCATCTGCTACACTCGCCAAAGTACCTTGTGATCTCGACCACCTCCAACAATCTGGTCCAAGTACGCGTTACAGGACCTACCAGATTCCTGTTGCGTCTGGGGCTCATTGAGTTCAAGGTCAAACTCAAACCCACCACCAGAGCAACCAAAGTATTTAAACTCCAGAAGAGACAATTAGCCTATTTCTTGTATATTTAAGTGAGTAGCTAATTAGCCAATATTAGAGGGTCAAGTTGATTGGAGTCATTTTTGTGTCTTTTAATATTCGTAATATTTCTGTGGTTCATGTTTTGTTTTTGTGTAGTAAATTGTTAAATTTAAAATATAAGTTTATTTTGGGAATTTCTGTGTGTTTCCTTATATCCTTACGTGTTGAAGAGGCTCTTCCTTAAAACAACAAAATTAGCACTCTTAGAACAAAGCCTACTTCATCAAAGAAGTATATCACGAACACAAGATATACCACGACAAAAGTGGTGTCAGGTGTGGAATAATCAAAAGGGTCATTCTGCTACACTAACCCTGAAAAATTCAAGGTATCCCGATCAGAGGGAGCATAGTACTAGAAGTCAAGGTACTGAATATAAGCTATCCCTACGCTGAGGAGTATAATATAGTCAGGATGAAGATTGCTCTAAACAGTTTGAGATACCACGTCTCAGATAGAATTTCAAAGGCCATTTTGCAGCTGGAACTCTATATACATTCCCAAACCTCGAAGAAACCAATATTAAGTTTATTTACATGTCTTAAGTAAGAATTACACGCTTTTTCTGCTAACACTCTAATCTATGCCTCAAAAAGAAAAAAATACAAAAACTTTAGAAGGCGCAGAATAATTGTGTTTACTTTATTTTAGATAGACCAATAAGACAAAGGAAAATACAAGAAGAACTAAACATGAAGACGCAATTGAAACACACAAATAACGTCATAGAAGACTATACAGAGAAAATGTATAAAGGAGTAACAGAAGAAATTAATGAAGTAATAAAAGAGATAATCAATACGAATATGAGGGCAAGAAACCATGCAAGATTCCAGAGCTCAGCAAACATTTACGAGATTGGAAAAAAAGCGCCATTTTATGCATGAAAATGTGTGAAAAAACATCGAATGATAAAATACGAAACCAGATGACGACAGCACCCATGGAATAATAAACCTCATAATTTTAAATAAAACTTCCGTTTACGGTAGCCGGATAAAGAAAAAGAAAAAACCCCACTAAAACGACACTCAAACCTACAATAAATACAAAAACACAAAGAAATTAAGCAACAATAAATATATAGATATATATATGTATATATATATACATATATTTATATATAATATATATATATATATATATATATATATATATATATATATATATATATATATATATATATATATATATATATATATGAAATGAAAAACTCATAAAGTATCACGTTAGGGTAGCAAATGAATGCAATGTCCCGCAGGAAAAAATGAAATGGAGTTTCCAAGTATTTTCGAACTTTATTAATTTCTTATCAAGGATAACTACAAGAAATACGATTATATTAGAGGTATATATATATAGGAAAGAAAAGTATGACAGACCGCCTCAAAAACAAAAAATCACCAATGAGGAAGACGGAAGGGGGAAGGTAAAGATTCATATTAAGAATTACAAAAAGCAGGTAGTAAGGTCAAACTAGGAAGATTGAAAGGGTAGCATATTTAAAAAAAATGGAGATAGCCTAAAGAGGAAGATTATAAGACACGAGTAACTAAAAGTGGGGAAAAAACAATGTACAGGTATATTGATGATGTCATTTGCTTGTGGCCTAATCCCAAAGATGTTAATGTTTTTCCTACCACTCAATTCTCTCGTCCCTTCAATTAAATTTACCCACGAGATGGAAAAGAATAGAACCCTTTCCTTTCTTGATCTTCTTATTCAGAGAACTCATACTGATTTTAAATACTCTATCTTCCGTATGCTACTGATTTAAATTCTTATATTTATTTTTACTCTTCTCACAGCCCTAAAGTTAAACGTTATGTTTTTTCCTTCTATGTTTCTACGGGCATTACGAGTTGTGAGCCCGGAATATATGGATTTAGAATTTTCCAATATCTTTGAAATTTGCCATAAACTTTGTTACCCTTACCCGTTCCTTCGAAACTGTCTTTTTTCTGCTAAAAAGACATTTTACCAAACTGTCCCTACTCTCCCTTTTAATAGTAATAACATTTTAGTTCTACCTTTTACTCTTTGTTTTAGTGATCTTCCCCGTCTGTTGAATAACTTTAACATTTCTGTTGCTTTTAAATATAAGAAGACCATTAAGAATTTATTAGTACGCAATAATTATAATAGTTTGGGGGGAGGGACTTTATTCAGTTGAGTGTTCTGATTGTCTAAGTAAATATTATGGACAAACAGATAAACAACTTTCTGTCGGCATAAATCAACATAAATATGAAGTCCGAAGAGGAGAAGATAACAGTGCTTTCTTTGTCCATATGTCAGATAAGGAACATCTAATTTACTGGAACTCGGCAAAATTTATTTATCGTTCCAATGACCCTATAAAAAGGAATATCATTGAAGGTGCTTTTATAAGCCAATGTGATAATTTTAACCTTTACCCTGTCTTATATAAAATAGATGCTATAATTAAAAGACTAATCCTTAAAGAAATTAGTTCTGACTTTTGTTCTTAGTTTTTTTTATATACAATCTTTAGTTACGAGTATGTGGCCCCAATTTTTTATTTATAATTGGCACTGGTCTGTTATGTACATTGTATTTTCCCCACTTTTAGCTCCTCGTGTCTTATAATCTACCTCGTTAGACTATCTCCATTTCTTTTTATCTGTTACCATTTCCGTCTTCCTCATTGGTGATTTCTTGTTTTTGAGGCGGTCTTTTATAATTTTCTTTCGTATATATACCTCTAATATAATATTATTTCTTGTAGTTATCCTTGATAATGAACTTAATAAAGTTCAAAATTACTTGGAAACACCATATAATTTTTTCCTGCGGGACATTGCTTTCATATATATATATATATATATATATATATATATATATATATATATATATAAATATATATATATATATATATATATATATATATATATATACATCGATTATCACCAAAAAATAACAAATGCAAGCATAACATTCATAAAAAATTAAGAACTATATAATGGGTTGAACTGAACGCTTTACACCCCCAAAATAACACAAATGACAAAATACAATGATATCAATAAAGCAGATCACCGACGTCTTTCTTACATCCGTAGGCAGATCTTCTACGCACTATCACTTACAAGCAAATCAAAGTAAAACCATTGTGTACGATCTTTACCCGGCCTAACAGAGATGTAATAGTAGAAGTAGAGTTTGAAAGATCAAATATTATACTCATTACTAAGAAGAAAGATAAAATCTCTAGTAGTTACCATCCTATACATTTAACGTGGTTAATTTGTAAGATATTAAAATCGATAAATAATTATACGATTTGTGGATCATCTCGAGTTAACTAATATAATTATGGAAACAACATGAATTTCTGTCAGATCCCCTCTTGCTTAACCAATTTACTCGAGATTTTGCATAAATTCCTTTGTATAAACAACGAAAAAGAAGCATTACATATTTTAATTAGTATTCTCCAAAGCCTCTGTTCCCTTTCCAAATAAGAAATTTTAGTGAAACTTAAAGCAGGAGATAAAAAATGTAAAACTTCATAAGTAACTAAAATTTGTGTCTTAAGAGGTTCACAGAGGATGGTGGTAAATGAATAAAATTTGGAATGATCTCCAATCATAAATGAGGTAAGCACAAGGGTCAGTTATTGTCTCCTGCCTTACATTATATAGATAATTGTCGTGGGCTCAATTGGTTTGGGTCAATTATCGGCTCACGGCTGTTTCCACCTGGTCATAATGAATTTCACCACAGGTAATTAATTAGAAGATGTCTAATTGCAAGAACTGTGTACAGAATAAAGAGCAGCAAAGACTCATAGATCGCAATAAAGCCAGTACTTAAAGAAGGCTATAGCAAACTAGTGACATAGTACGACAAACAAGATTAGACCTTACGATTTAAGGAAGCCCGAAGTAAAATGCCGTTAACGCTACCTTCGTTCAAGAATGCTGATACACAATTTTTAACATATATGTACATCGAATAAAGTCTTTTTCCCTTTATATTTTGAGGGGTTTATAACTACGGGTAAAGACTTAAATATCTAATGTCATGAGCAAAAGACTTGATACTACTAATAATTTTCACCTAAAAAATAATAGAACTAATCAAACAATGCTTTTTTGTTTTAGTATGTTTTTATCATAATATGTAAGTGAATTATACAAAAACTTACATCGCAATGACATTTTATTAACAAACACATTCATTTAATATGCGCAGTAAATATTTACAATGATGTCTCTTGTTCATTAAAACTGCTTCAATTCATTTTGGCACTTTGTAACCATATTTGTATTCATTTCTTGACTGACATTGCTCACTTATATTCAGTAATCACCAGCCATTGCTCACATTTGGATTGGTTCTGCTTATAACCCACATATTCTCTATTGGCTTAAAATCTGGCGAATTCCTGGGCCAAAGTCCCAAAAGTTCAATCATTTTTCAGCCAAGAATATTTTAGAAGGAAACACTATATCAATAAAAGGATAAATTATAATTTATCGAATTCTTACCAAAGTAATAAAGTTATAGATGAACTTGTTTCTCAACTAATCATATCTAAGATGTAAGTTGTATGAATCGATTTCGAAAATCTGGGTGTGATGTTCAAATTTGTTCATAATCTTTTTTTTATTATGGTGAGGGAGGTGTGTGATGCTGAGTGTACTTCTTTATGCGTCGACTGGCAGATTAATAGAAAGTGGTTGATGTGAATGGTGTGCTTTTCTCGCGCTTTTCCTTAATTTCTTGTTTCAGATGTTTGAGTGTTATAGGTCATGTACCATAAACTGCATACTTCAGGAAGCTGAACAAGTAAAATTCAAATGAATTCAATTCCGCTGAACGAGAAAGATACTCAATGCTTCCTCTTTGTTCTCTCCAACGGTTAAGCAAAAGCCCTCGAGTTACTTTCTGACATTATAAGAATAATGAATGAACTCTATCTTGTTGCAAGTAAAAGTCGTTATTTATAAACAGCGTCCGAAGTATAGATAATGATTTCTGTCTGTATCATGTCGAGACATGCGTGACCAGTAACTGCTTCATTAAAGAAAAATGCCCAAACAAAGCTCTGTTGATAAACCACACCATACTGTTAATCCATGTAAATTAGCATGCTTATGCACATAAACGTGAAGATTATTAAGTGACCAATAAATGCATTTGTGTCGATTTACTATGCCATTCAATAGACCATGTGTTTTTTGAGCACCCAAACTTTTATTTTGGTTAAATTAAACATGTAAGTAAAAGTATAATAGAGTTTTACCTCAAATATTTGTTAATGGCATGCAGCATTATACATATAATGAAATTTTAGCATGATTACATAGTATATTACTACATTAATACATCAAGGTAATAGAAATAGAAATTTATTAAAGCGCTTTAAGGCCTGGTCCTTTTAGTCCTTGTCTCTCCTGGAATACATTATAAGGACGATTTCGAACTAATGCACTAGATATTTACTTCTCCCAATACGTTTTATTTTTAATTTCCATAGCCACCCTTCCTGTATGGCTTGTTTTCTTTGGGGTTCTTGCGATAGATTATCATTCTCCAAGTCATGGATGGCAATCAGAGTCACAAAAGTGTTTATCCTCCTAAACGAAATCCTACTCAAAGTCACTTTCATCTTCTCTATCATTTGCAACGTCAGCTACAGGAAAACAATTTTCGTATCCTCTCCGTCTCTTTTTCGAAGTGATCCTTTTTGCATCTGTAAGGGAAAGAAAGTTAAATAATAAACGGAAAGAAAAATAACGTTTTATATATAAGTGTACTAATTTTATGTTTATTTTGAAAAGAAAACAAGCTAAATAACTATTTACAAGTCTTGCACACATACTTGGTTAGCATCATGGGGTATTTGCACACTCCACACGCAGAAACAAGGTCTTCCTCTCACATGAGTTGCCGTGAGACTGTGGCACTTATTTAGCCTGTTCAATACACAGTATCATAAAGTTAGTGAAGATAAAGAGGATCTTATTTGAAAGATTTATGAAAGGCTGGACTTGTAACTAAGCTGAGGTGTCTAAACACACCATGGTACTTACGCAGAGTTAAAGGTAACTTCATCGAACCTTACTAATTTGTTGGTAAGAAACCATTCATAAAATTCGAGTGTGTGATCAGTGTCATTTTCAGTCATGACTTTAATAATATTATAATACTGGTTACCAAAATATAAAAAGGTTTTTGAGGCAGGGAAGTTAAGCTGGTATAGACTAATTTAGTGTTGCAGAATTCAAATCTGATCTCAGATTTGCTTTATCACATCACTTTTTGCTTTATCGGTATACTCCATTTTCATGTATTTTGCCATTAATATTATTTTTCGTTACTCATAATTTTATTTTGTTACTACATTGCTGAATTTTTATGTTTTTTTATAACTATTTATATATTACTATTATTGGAGGTAGACTCAGATATTTACTGGTGAGATCTGGCATCTTCGTCGTTTATTTACACCATGCAAATACAATTTCAGGCAGTTAAAGATTGACGTGAATTGTGGGAGGGAAGCGAATGCTTTATTGCGGATAGGCATTGATTGCAATTGTTTTATTATTAGAATGACGGCAGCTATATAAACATCATTCCAAAGAAGGATATTGCTGAAATAAACCAAACATAGCTAAATCTGTAGCGAATTAACTTTGAAGATTAAAGAGGCAAGATAAGTAACTTTGTCAGGATAGCATATCTTGGTTACTTCAAAGTACATCTTGGAGATAAAAAAACCTGGGCTCTATTCACAAAGTATGCAAAACTTGCGTTGAAATCTTGTGATCATGGTCTCAAGGAAAGAATGCCAAGCTCAAGTTTGGTGTGCCAAAGGTTTGGAAAGAACCCACTATCTTGCTAACTTATACTTCTGCCTTGTCAATCAATGTAAAAGGTCTCAATAAGAAAAACAAACATCACTTGCAATACCCAAATATCCCTTCTGCCATTTAATCAGTTGCGCACTGTGATGAAATACGGTAGCAGGATTTACTGAACTACCAGAGATTGCAGACGAAGCTATCAGTAGCTCAACTAGTACTACAGATGATGAAGATAAACAGATTGATATTATTGAGGCAACTTACACATATTGTGATAAACCTTCTCTGTTTATTCAGCCTGAATAAAATGATCTAGTCTGAGATTTTTATTTGCCAAAGAAATCTGCGGAATCTTTGGCTTGCAGATTGCATGAAAAAAACTGCTGAAACGTGGCACTAGTGTCTCCTTTAATCGTAACAGAGAAGCAGAGCTGCTTCAGTACTTCCATTCTGATAGTCAAATTGTTTATGTTAGTGATAATGGATGACTTCTGCTCACCATAGGACTGCTTGCGTACAATTCGAGTTAGTAGAGAGTTTGTATTGACAGTTCTAAAAGGAGTTTGAAATGTGTTTTTCTTAACAACGGAAACATGTATGTTTCAATCTCAATGGGCCTCAGTAAAGATGAAAGAAGAATATAACAGCATCAAAATTGTTTTGGAGAGGTTGCAATATCATTAACATGGATGGGTACTTTCTGATGGGCCAGCAAGCAGGTTATACAAAATACCTCTGTTTCTTGTGCTATTGGGACAGAAGGGCTACAGCAGACCACTGGGGGAAAAATGAATGGCTACCAAGAACCAGTTTGACGCCTAGTGAAAAGAACATCATTTATGATCATCTGGTTGATTGAAGAAAAATCGTCTTTTTCCCATTGCACATAATAATTGGTATAATAAAGCAATTTGTCAAAGCCTTTAATCACACTGGTGACTGCTTCTACCACATATGTTTAACTTTTCCAAACCTTACTGACGAGAAAAATATTTGATGGACCGCAGATGAGAACACTCCTCAGTGTTCTCATCTGCGGTTACAAGAATGAATGCGCCAGAGGCTAGAACTTGGAACGCTTTCTCTAATGCAGTGCAAAATTTCCTTGGGAACAAGAAAGCTGCAAACTACAAAGAGAATTTGGAGGACCTGCTCTTGAGTTTTCAATTATTTGGATGTAGAATGAGTATCAAGTTGGACTATTTATATAGCCACTTAGGCAAAATTCCAAAGAACTTGGCTGATGTTAGTGATGAGCAAGGTGAACGCTTTCATCAACATATTAAATTAATGTAAGAACGCTATGAAGGCCGATGAGGTTACAATATGATGGCAGATTACTACTGGAGTTGATGGGAGATGTTCCAAATGCTGTGCATCACAGTATGTCAAAGAAAAGGAAGTTTGTGCAACTGTAGCTCGACGATCGGTAATAAACTTTTTGTATCTCTCTATATTTATTTCCATTTATGATATTGTTGTATCTCGAAAACCTGATGTGATAGACAAAACTGATGGTATATTTGGAATCATCACCCCCCAATTACCTATAAATCTACTGGAAAACCTTATGCCAAAAGAATTGTGTTGACCAATGTAATGAATCTGAATTTGAATGTTTTTGATTCATTGAAACGATCGCTGTATTACATTGAGATAGCTAGCTGAGAAAATGTAGGAGAAAGTAGATATTAGGTGATTTCTGCGTTCATGAACCTTGCAGCTTTTGCTAACCAAGTGGCTATGTTACTGAAATTTTTCGTTGGGGTACCGGGTTCGATTCGCAGCGAGAGTGTTCCCTAAAATCGGTCCTTATAGGGAGCAGCCACCACTTAGGCGGTGCTTTAAGTCTAAGGAAAAGGCGAAGACCGCTACGTCCATGTTAGTCTTCACACAAATAGCCAATCACAATACCGCTCTATTTTATTAATTCCTCTCTTTACACACAAAAGACCATATTTTTTTCTGCAACTTGCTGACTGAGTTTGAGTAGAAAACGGCCTTTAAAGTCTTATGATATACGTCTAGGTGTAGATAAATGGAAGGCGCTGCATACTAGCAGGACTCTACATCTCTTTAGGGATAGAGTACTGGGAAAAGGGAGCAATTGATGTGGAACGGATATGCAGGGATTAGGCATTTCTCGATGGCTGCTAATGATTTGGTTCTATGGATGGGAGAAGAATGATTTGGAAATGTGAATACAGGCGTTTTACAGGTTATGAGTGAGGATTGGGCTAAAAGAACATGCAAAAATGTATAAGATGGTGATGTTTTAGAGTGAGATTATACTATGCATAGTTATTAGAGTCCTTGGCGTGGCGCTTTGAACAAGTACGATAGATATTTTAATTATCTAATGATAGCATTATTGAGGAGGCATAAATAGGCCGCGATATTTGGAATGGTAAGAAAGTCTCAGAGGAAAATATTTCCAGTGAATTTTAAGGGTTGAATTTTGAATGGGCGTCTAAACAACAAAAAGATATGGTAGTGACAACTTTATCGTAGAAGAGGGAGAAGGAAAGATCGCGATCTATAGTAATGCTAACCTAAAACTTGAGAGGAATGGAGGGTGGAAAAAGGGGGTTAAATTGAGGTGCAAGTGAGTTAAAGTTAAATAATGACAGAATTTCGATTAGTCAAATTCCTTAAAATCTAGTCCAGGCTAGTTCAGGAGAGGAGAAAAGTCAAGGCTGATAGAAAGTTAAAAGGGATAAAGGATATTTATATATTTAAAAAGTATGAAATAAAACAAATATTTTCCTATTGTAGATTTTAAAGTAATATTTATTAAGTAAAAAATAAATATCCCTGGCAAGTAATTCTGTTTGTGCTATTTTATAAGAAAAATATTTATGTGGTATTGTTTACCAGCTTTTACCAATAAATCCAGTCGGTAACCATTTATTTAGTTTAAATACTGAAACATAATTATATAAACTAACTTGTTTAGTATTTTAAATATTTTGATAGTGAAAGTAAATCGAGGTGTTCCACTCTGCCGTCAGATAAACTAACTTGCTATTTCTACGTTCAGGAACCTATTTAATCACTCGTCGTTTGCTTCTATCTATTATTGATGGTCCTTTAACATAGCAGAATTATACCACTTACTCCAAATGGTGTCCTACAAGCACCTTTTATAAGATAAGAGTGATGTGTTTTGTGTAAATGTAAAATGTCTAGCTATGTCGACTACTAACACATTTGCACTTTGTTAGCTACACAACAATGTTTTTAAAATTTCGGACCTGTAGAGATTAGGACATCTTTATCCTTTTTCATGTGTATGTATTTAAAATATGACCAATTACATTGTAATTTCTTCCTTTATTAACAAGACTATACATTTTTTACGTTAAATCGCATATATTCTCTTTCCTGCCATTCGATTATCTATTCTAGAATTTTTGCAAGTTTTACCAGTCACTATGGTACATATTTTGCCCTAGTACCGAGTTTCGAACTAGGATATGACTAAAAGTGTTTTGAGGTGGCATGCTAATGCAGGTAAAGTAGATGGAAATAGTCTTGTTAAAAGCATATACAAAAGTGGCTGCCAATATTTGTAAGTTGTTGTAATATCGCGTAAAAGGGGACAGTGATGTGAATGAAAATTTAAGAGATCGAAAACAAATTAAGGGATAATTAAATGATATTGATCATGATGGTTGGGTAAGAAGTCTGTGTATTTATGTATGAAGGAACATGATGTTGCAAAATCTCAGGGGTAAATCTTGACTATTTGAGATGCTGGCACATAGAACCCAATTGACACAAAGTCCCAATTAATATTACAGGTTGCTATGCGCTTGATAGGGCACAAAGGGGGTAGAAGTAGATAACTGTTGTGGCGTTGTTGCGCATCCAGCCAACTTTGTTGGAAAGCGGCTACTGATGATGGCCGTTTTAGTATATTATTGCAGTGGAGTTGATTTTCCCCTCACATTCCTGTTTTTTTAAGTTCGTAGTGGAAATTAATGTGTTGGTTTCCGATTAGGCAGATGAAAAAAAAGGCCTTATTGAAGATAGTATATGGATTTGCTTCATTGAAGTGGGATATATATATGTATATCTTATAAGGAAATATGAAATAGACATAGCGAATGATATGAGACAAAACGATGAATTCACGTGGTTGTGATAGAGTGAGTAGAAAAATTGAATGTAGGGCTCTTGAATGCTAATATCGAAGGCTAACATGAAAGATCCTATCAATAAAATAAGTCTCAATAATAAATGTATATTACTTTTCAAAAGAAAGAACATCTTGTGATAACCGATGCAAATATGAATTTTTGACCCTTTTAGGCTTGTCAAATCTAAGTGTCGCGGGAATTTACTTGCGTCTTTTGGTGAAATATGTAACTCTCTCGGTTCCTAGAACTTTTCAGAAATGTATAACCCGTTTTGTGGACTAATGATAAGGAATTCCTTTTAAATTCACCCCTAAGCTCTTCTAAGTGTATAGCAAGAACTTGAACCCATCATCTTTAGCAGATGAGTCAGGCTTGTGAGGGAATACAGTTTTCTGATACGGACCTTCACCTTCACGTTTATAAATAACTTTTTATTCAATTGAATTGAGGTCCGAGACTAGGATTTTCCATGACTTCGATAAATGCAATGGCGAAAGGGAGAGACTGATGCTTCAAAACGTCTCAACAAGAAGTTGCGCCCCATTTATACTTCAATCAATAAATTAATGAAGAAACAAAGAATGAGTCAAATTTTAATCATCTAGAGCAAAATTTCATTGATTCAAAAGGTTGGTTACCATCCCAGTTGAATCCTTCAGTTCCAGCGCAGCGGATGTTTACTTTCAGGTAAACAACAATGAACGCAGCCAGAGCAACAGCTGCTTAGTTTCAGGTAAACTGTAATGAACGCAGCCCTAAATAAGGACTCTTTTAATTACCAATTTTAAAATTCATTCTTACATTCCCAGGGCATTGTTTTTAATTTTATGTAAGTGTGTTGAGTATAGTCACTTGCTTTCATCTAAGAAGAGCGTGACCAAGGTTTACCATTGTTTTAGAAATATCACACCTAATTTGAATTGCTGCTTTATGACCAGAAACGATTATTTGAATCCATGCGATTAAATCGCATCATTACTCCTTAACTTCTCTTCAATTGAAAACCTCACACGTGTTAAGCACATAGTTCATTACTCATAGTTCATAGTTCATTACTCATGACCTTGGTGTCAGGATCATCAGGAATATAGTATGAACTTAACTAAGTTCAGATATTCATTCATCGATACAATTAAGAAGTTACTGGAATCTTTATTGAAGAATATATCGATGGAGATTTTAAAAAAAAACATACATACCTCACAATTTTAGGTACAAAATTATTTAATTTATTTGAGCTGATTAAAAAAAAGTGAGAAATGTAAAGGAATAATAAATAAGATGAAAGCAATTAATATGAGAGGATAAACGGAGACTAGACACAGTAACAATTACTAGGACGGTAGGCATTCGCTAACAATGCAACGTCACTATGTTGTGAGTGCTGATTTTTTCATCACTTAATTGATTTTCACCTTACTGTATTAGAAGATGCTAAAATTCCGGTTGAAGATAAAATATATATATTGATTATATATATATATATATATATATATATATATATATATATATAGTGTAACACTAGGAACTATGATGACGCATTTAAGACATGCTAATGGTGTGGTACATCTGGTAAATTAATCAGTTATCCAAGAAAAAGTGAGTCATTATATAAATTGTGGGGAAGGACCGTCTTAAGATGAATACTGAAATACATTTGTCGAGAGATATGTGAGTTTATGCCATCACTATCGCCAGGTAGATTGCGACACACTGGCTAAAGAAACACAATCTTGCGCACCAGAGGTCAAACCAATGATCAGTCAAAAGAACAAGAAGTCTCGTCTTGCAATCGACAGAGGCTGCCACAAGGACAGATGACTAATGGAGCCGAGTCAACTCTAGTGACGAAGTTAAGTTCTAGTCGTTGTGATTCGATGGGACGAGGTATGTTCATCGCAAAGCAGGAACTTTAAGTTCCCACCTAGTGTCTCCCTCCTTCTATGACAGGCAGCTCGGAGAGCTTGCATGCTTCTTGCCAGGCAGGAATCATGCCATCGCGGACTATTTGGAGCGCTTATAGGTGTGCCCATTTCTTACAAACACTACATCTCCAGGAAAATCAGTCTAGCTCATGGCAACCATTGCATCATAGATACCTCTAACTAAGATGTGCGTAGATAATAACGCCCTGAGAGCACTCAAATCTCTTCTCCAGTCGATATACGAGTGGCTCAAGATTCGGTCTCAAACCCGACACAACGAGTTATCTGTCGTATTAAGCAGTGTATTGCAACCAGTTTTATCGTTTAAATAGACGCCGCTCCCCTAAGAGCCCAGCAGACTTCAAACAGGAAGGAAATATCGTAAAAACCAGCCCATCATCGAATGCGTAGCCACCCGTGTACAACAGCGTGGATCTAGCGTGACACGAAGGGTGTGGAGAATGTGGGAGTAGAGACAAATATTTAAATGTGGCACAATCCATGGTGGCGGCCTAGGCAGAACCAGAGTCGTTACTAGTTCGAGAATTACAACCAATGCTAGAAGGAGTTTCTTAGCTGTAAACACGAAGGTCTTAACGTACCTATGATGGATGTGGAAAATGGCTCGCTATATAACTGTTATACTCTGCCGTAACTTAGGCATTTCTTCTGTCCATTTTATCGATAGGAAAAAATCTGTTCGTCACATTTGAAAGGCAGTTTTCCCACAAAACTCTTGTAACTAAAATCTATAAGTCCTCTCTCTCCTTCTCCCATACTCAATGCTGCGTCCGTTCCCACTTTGACTACAACAGCTTTAAAAATACAAATTATGCCTTTGTCACGTCCGGCCTTGACTACTCGTAAACTGCACTGGTTAACCCATCGATACCGACTCACATTTAGGCTTCATCTCGTTACATAATATAATTTAAATGCCACCGCTTCCTCCTACCTGTCTTACTTGCTAACCTTATCTCAGCCCCTGAGACTTCTATGCTCTCTCTCTCCATCGATACTGATTTCCCTTCGTAGTCGTCTATACTAAATGGTGATGCTGCTTTCTCTACATTTCCTTTTAGAATGTTGAATGAGCTGCCTGACGCGATTAGCTCATCCCTTTTCTTTAGTGTTTTAAACTTGGCTTGAAGACTCAGTTCTTGTCTGATGCAATTTCATGGTTAATATACAAATGCTTTTTAAAGCCCAATGCCTTGAAAATCACCATACAAAGGTACCTATTATAATTCCTGCCTTCTGTATAAATTACTACATTTATGAATGGAAAAAAATATTTTTCCAGCGCTGAATAATCTTATGTTTTGTTCAATAATTTCATCTAATTTATGGCTGAGAGAATCTTCGGCTAAATTTAATTTAATATCATCTTCGTGGATGAAGCTATTCATAATTGGAAGATACATGTAGAACAAACATATATTAAGAATGAATCAATATATTTCAATAAGTAAATTCCTACAACTAATAAAAAGGTAAAACATTTTAAGAACGTAAATCAGCTTGCAAAGAAAAACCTCTCAAAAAATAAACTAGTAAATAGTAAAGATCAGCTCCCATAAAGTAGTCTGATACTTGTGAACTTTATCACGTTCAATATATTTCCCCCAAACTAGATTGATTAATCATGAAGAGACATTTTTATTACGACTCGGGAATATTTCGTTTATAATTTCTGCATTAAATACCACTGGCATACTTGCTCTTGATGGGTATTTAAGGCCACCCCTATTAATCTCTGTAAGTGGCTTCTAAAATTCATATAGGAAAATAAAATGATAGTGGCTATTGGGGCTATTTGTAAGAGTTATTTCAATCTTAAGTTTCAGGTAAGGGAGTACCTCTGGTTGTAATTTATTCCCTTCTAGAAGAAAAGCAAGCTATGATAAATAAAAGTATGGTATATCTATAGATTAAAAATTCCATTGCAATCGAAGGTGATTTGTTAACCCTGGAACACTAACCATCAGTTCACTACACATCACTACAAACCATGGGTATATCTTACCCGATTTGAAAAAAAAATTAAATATAAAGCTTTAATGGAATAGATTTACATGAATGCCCTTTAAACTTTGAACTTTGAGTTAACATTAAGGAAAACTCATAAATGTAGTATTTCGGTATGAAAAACATGTACTCAAAAATATGGCTAAAAATAGGAAAATTTTCAACATTCCACCCGCCCCAAATTATAATCAGATGGCTTCAATACTCTTCATATGGCCTCCCAGGTCCTGTGAGTAACTGCTGAAGGGGGTACTGGTCTCAAGCTGCTGTGACCTCTGTAGGGATGAGAGATGGAAAAAGGCCGTATTTTGAGTTACCAAAAAAATGACTTTTTCACAAAAGTAATTATCTTGAACTGAAATGACTGCAGTAATTGACTATTTATTTGTTATGTACAAGTAAATAAAGTCTTTAGGGGCATTTATACATACCTCATCCTCATACACAGTTGCCACAGGTGGTGTAGTAGTGGTTGGGACACACAGCTCGTTGGCAGGACACACCGGAAGCGTGTTTTTTTGTCTGCCTTTGAGGGACACACAACACAGGGCACCAAGGCCTCCCTCATCTGTTCTGCAGGTAGTTCAGCATCTTGTGAATGTCGAGGGGGGGTGGGCAGCTCAAAGACAGTCTATATGTGATTCTTGAGCTGCCTCAGTAGAGTTGGACTTGCGAGCCGATGCCCTGCGCTAGGTTTGACTAGTTCCATAGCCAACACCTGCATAAATTGCTTTCTCTGAATGCGTGTGCCACCTGTTCTCTGCAAGTTTTCACCATAGATGATCTAGAAATGGATGACCACAGCATTCAGAATGTTGAAGAACACGCAGAGTGTTAACCTCTTGGTCTTCCTGTCACACGAATATTGGCTACACATTTGGTCAAAAGTGTCCACTCAAAATTTCGTCCTGTTGTAGTCGTCAATAATGGTTGGCTTCCCATGCTAGCCAAGGACTTATCTCCATGTACTGAAGACAGGAGGACAATTTTCTTGCTGAAAGGGGTATCAGGCACATACGACACCAGTGTCATGTCCTTCGTGAATAGGAAGTCACTGGAACCTGGTGTCCGTGTGGTCTTGTCCTTCATCTCTCCTGGTATCTCCGACTTGTTCCCCCTGACTGTCCCAATCAGCGTAATCCCACAATTGTGCAGCAGATCCTGAATAAGGGGCACAGAGGTGAACCACTTGTGGGTTGTCACATTCCTGTTAGTGTTGTGGTAGCGCTGTGTCAGGTCCTTGGTGAAGAAATGGCCAAGGTTTTGCCCGTCTCTCGGCCGTATCCACTGCTCCCAAGATAGGGGATCCCTGCTTGCTCTTGACATCATTTGCCATGAATATCTTGATGCCGTACTTCGCTGGCTTATTTGGGATGTACATGCGAAAGGGTCAGTTTCCTAGGAAATCAAGCAACTATTCGTCAACAGTCAGAAACTCATGTGGGCTATAGTGGGTGCCACAGGACTCAATAAAAACATCCCACACCTTCCTTATTTGGGGAAAATTTTTCGGTTTCTCTTCGCTGTTCTCTGGTATTGGAGACCTCAAACCTTATGCCGTTGAGGAGGAAAGTAAAGCGCCCCTCAGACATAACTGCCCTATAGACATTGGCACCAACTGTAGGGCTCCAGATTTCCTTAGTGGAAAGTTGGTTGTCTCTCATGTAGCCACGAAAGATGAGTACCCTGAACATGGCACGTATCTCTTCACGTGTTGTGCGATGTACTGTGGCTTTCTGCTGCTCGTACTTTGCTGCATCAATGTATATTTTCTGCTTGGTCCACTGCACAATTTCGCTGATGAGTTCATCTACAAAGAACAAAGAGAAACACTTCCCTGGAGTGTCGGCTTGAAAAGCTAGTTGGGTGGGGCTAGACCGTAAACCTCGCAATATATTTCTTGCAGGAGTACGTCCTGATGCTGGTGCATATGGCCTAGTGCTCCACACAAATTCTTTTTTAGTTTTAATGGTAGCTGTGTTGAAGTGTACAACCACCTTATCAGGATTGGTTGCAGGTACATGGCGTTGTCGTCCACGGGGAGCAGCAGGGGCAACAACAGGTGGAGCAGCAGAACCATCAACTGGGGCAGTAGCAGAGGGAGCAGCAGGGCTAGTAACATGGGCAGTAGCAGGTGGAGCAGTAGGTCCTGCCACAGGCAAGGCAGGGCTACCACGCACTTCTTTCCTTCTTTTCTTTCTTGGTGGTCCATCATCCAATTCACTATTGTCCTTGCTGTCACTGTTCCCTGGTTGTAGCACATATTCAGCATCAATGTCACTGTTCTAAAAACTTTCACACTCCACATTGTCAGCTTCTTCATCAGAAATGTGCAATAAAATATTGTCTATTTTACTCTATGCAATTGATTTCTTACGTAAAGACATGTTCAATAAACCTGTAATTTAAAAGGGTAAAAAATATTTGTAACACACAACCACTGTTTACGCTGATCACTAAATTAATACGTAAACACTAACCTCGGGTAGGTACCACCCAACGTCCACAACACCACGGTATGCCCTACCCAAACGTAGGCCTACAGCACGGGCGAGTAGAAAGAGTGAGACAACGTGATCTTCGCCACTGTCGAGCGGGCAACTGCAGGTACTGAGCAGTGGGCACCTTCGCAGCGCGGGAACAATACACATTGACAATGACGTCGTTGCTCTGGGAACCTCCTACCCATGGTTAGCGTCCTATGGTTAAATATATTTTGATATCTTGAAAATATACGCAATTGCTTTATAATATATATAATAAATATCTTATATATTGTATCATCACAATTTATGCGGCGGAAATCCTTACTTATGTGCTTATAAAGTAAGATTAATTTGAAGGCATCATGTCATTCATAAGCACTATTATTTTCTGCTAACAGCCCTGTTGGTATGATGTCATGTAACCGTCAAAAAGAGAGAGTTAACGCATCGATTCTAAAAATTTCCTTTCTCCACGATGATTATTAGTATTATATTGAGGTAAGACACTAATTTAACTACGATGCAAAATTTTAGGAGTAGGTTATTTAAACGGGTTTTAATTTTAGATAATTTATTTAAATGTTTCGTTTTGACATGTGGTATAATTCCAAGTTTCGCTAGAGTAAACACAAATAAAATACCCATGAGCAGATATGGACTATGCAAGGCTCCAAATTTTCAAACACTAATGATTCTGGGAAATGAATTTGTTGTTTTAAATTCTTGTAACTGCAGGGATTTGAATAAAGATCACGAGCTCTAAATTAAGGCTCTGATGGCGCGTTTCTATCTATAAAAATATTACTTTCAGAAGTCAATAACTCGGAAAATCGTCGTTTCCGTAGTCCACAACAGTAATAGTAATTTAATGGAGAATAATAAAATAATTTTCAGAAATTCGCCAACTTCTACATAGGAACAGTGGAGGAGGCCATTTTTAAGACCAATCCTTCCTTGAAACCACGATTTTCGCCCGATATATTGATGACATATTCATCCATGCAGATAACCCTAGCCAGGTCTTTACCCTTATTCAAACTGTCAGAAAAATGCATCCCTCGACTTCACTCATGAAACAGAAAACAACTCCACGTTACCATTTATCGACCTCCTTGTCCAGTCTCAGGAAACACATTTTACGACTGTAGTTTACGTCAAATCAACAAATTTAGGCTTCTACATGAGAGGATCGTCCGAATATTCTAAGCGATACCAAAACTCCATAATGAAGGCCCTCATCAAAAGATCCTTCTCTCATTATTAAAACTAGTCAGGAGATGATGCAGAAATAGAGAGAGTAACTAAGCTGCTCGTCAACAATGGCTACCAACAAACGTCAATTAATAATGTCATGAAGCAAAAAATCATCAGAAAGTCAGGAAAATGAAAATCCAAGTACAGTGGACCTTTATTACCAAGCATTTATGAACACAGGATATAAGGAGGACAAAAGGCCCTCAAAGCCATCATACACCAAAATGTTAATTTGAACCAATCAAACAAGCTAAATTAAATTACTAATTTATTACAGACCAAAGAAAACTTGCGCCCTCATCATAAAATAACAGCTGCATTCCCGCGACGGGCGCCTTCAGGAGTAGAATCTCTTGTAGGAATATAAATGCAACATCGGTGACTGTAAGCATAGCACTTCCTCTTACATTGAAATTACTTCTTCAACTCAGTCTCGGCGACTAATAGCGCATCTCCAGAACTGAGAAATCAAAGGCCACACTGCAAAGCATCGGACGAACCTCCCCCGAGAAATGTTAAGTAGAAATACAACCATTATTTTCCTAGGGAGTGATTGATGACGACTGCGCATGACTGAAGCCATCACCATATAAAAAACAAAAACCAAGAATATATATATATAGAAGGTTTGACCAAATAATTGAAACAGTAGAAATTTATCCTTAATATTTCAAGGAGCCATTATATTACCAATATCCATCCAAATTTCATTGACTGTTTTGTTTTTATTGTAGATACATACTGTACTTTTTCAGATCGTGGTATAGATGATAAAATGCGTGACTTCACTCAGTTCGATAAAGGACGAATTTTTGGAGCGCGATTTGCAGAAGCTTCCATCAACAGAACAGCTAATTTCCTTGGTTTTTTGAGAGCTACCATATCAATGACCATAACTGAATTCAAGAAGCCGGGCAAAATCTCCAGCAGGAGTTCGAAGCTCGCTAAAAGAGACCGATGAGTGTTGAAACGCATTGTAATAAAAAATCCACGGACAACTGCCCATAAAGGGCCTGCAGAGTTGAATCAACATAACACGAGCCCAGTTTCGACTAAAAATATTCGCCGTGAGCTCAATAAAGCCAGATATCAAGGAAGAACCGCCATCAAAACATTCAGAATAGGCTGAACTGGTGTATAGATCACAAGGGCTGGTTAACATACCAATGGAAACAAGTAATATTCTCGGCAAGTCCAGTTTTTCTCTTTTCCCCACTGTACGGCCAGTTTATGCGTGGAGGCAGCCCGAAGAAGCTTTTAATCCTGACTGCCTTCTTCCTATACTGAAAACGGAGGAGGATCAGTAATGATTTGGCCAGCCATATCAGGGAATCTGCTTGGTCCAATCGTTGCCCTGTATGGTAGCATCAACATCTGAATATTTTGGAAGATCAAGTTCATCCCATTGTCTAGAACTTGTTCCCTGATAGGGAGTTTTTTTTCCAAGATGACAATGACCCAATACACACCTCTTATGAGGCTAAGAATTAGTATGAATAGCATATGAGTGAGCTACAACACATGGAGTGGCCACAATCTCTAGATATTGATATTATCGGGCATTTGTGGTGCGTCTTGGAATGAGAAGTTCGAACTCGTTACGCTCCACTATGGTGTCTGAAACAGCTGGAGCAGGTATTTCAAGAGGAATGGCTCAGCATTCCGCTCAATGAAATCAGGGAGCTGTATTACTCAATTCCAAGACGCAGTGACGCTGTTCAGAATGCAAAAGGAGGACCAACACCCTATTGAAAAAAATATTCATTGAATTTAACACGTGGTCCAATTATTTTGTCCAACCTCTGTATATAAATGGCTGCGTTTTGCGTATATATTTTTTCCTTGATAATGAACTGGAAAATATATTGGAAATTACTTGGATTTCTCTTTTCATTATCATGTAGGCGATTTTTTAAATTATTCTTCTTCTCACGCGTTGACAATGCCTTTAACTTGAGGAAGGGATGTTTGCAATTTTGTCCTATCTTAGTAATGGAAAATTTTCTTAATTGGTACAAATGTAAGCATATCAACAAAGATAGCTTGAGGCATTTTAATTACTTTTGTTGTCAAGTAAATTTATTCTTGAACAATGGAATATCTATAGGTATACAACAGAGTAATATGTATAGCTCTACTCTTAGAACAATGTGAAAGGGGTGTTGAATATTTGATTTCGTTGTTTCCTTTTTGATGACAAACTCCAGGAATGTCGTATTGTTTATCTGGGGATTATACTAAAATCATCTCTGTTATACTTATGTTTGGGAGAAAATCCAGTATATTGGATCAAAGTCTACCTGAATCGTTACCCAATTTAGCCTCTAAGCTTAAGCAATGTTGCTTACCTTCACCCTAAGTAAAAAAAAACGTTTCAATTTGTTAAGCCACAACCCTTCCGATCGTTTGCTGCCAGTGGCATTGAAGTAAATAATGCATGACAAATGAAGTCTTCTACCACAACCCTGATTATTGTAGCTACGTCTCTAGAGTTTGCAATCCCATATACGACCGGCTAAAATCCTTTAAATGTTGGTTGTTTTCAACAGAATTTAGAGAACAAATAACCATCTGTCATGGTCCAAGGTGAACCATTTTATTGAAACTGGTAGATTGCCAAATTTCTTTGTATACTTTAGAGGCAGGACAAACATCGCATTTCTTTACTAGTTAAATAATTCCGTTGTAACTTTGAGGTCTAGGCATGGTTGAGGATGTGTGTATTTACAATAGAGCTAATGTAAAAAAAAGCATGAAATATTATTCATGGAAGTACCTTAATATCTATATTACTTTTACAACGGTTGACAGGAACTACAATTCCAGAAATTTATTAACACATACTTACGTAACCAAATGCATTCTTTGAGGATAGAGGCAGTTCCTAGGATATAAAAATTGGCTTACTTAGGAAAAAAGATTCCTGGTAGTGAATCATATAAGATCGCAGTTCACTCGTAACCTTTAACTTTGAATATAATATATATTTTTATTTAAATATCTTTCGTGATCATATTTATTTACTAATAGTATCGGATATGTAGATTTTAATCCAAATGTAGAGCATAACAGTTAATACAGAATTAGTACGTTGCGTTCGGAAGTTAAACTAAATTTCTCCTGCCAGATCCGTTTCAATGGAGTTATGTTTGGAATAATATGCAGCAAAATTTATGCCAGTGACTCTGCTTCAAGCTTTTAAGTTCTTAAATATTGATCCTACAAAGAATAACATAAGTGGTCGTGATTACGTAGGCCTTAAGATTCCTTCATCCATGTAAACAGGAATAAGACCGAGGACGAGTTAAAGAGAGCATCAAATGCATTAAAAAATTTATACTTGAAAATAAAAAGAAGAGAAAACGGTATTTTAATTAAGAAATTTAACAGCTTTTTCATTATATTTCACCTGCGAATTTGTAATAGATCTAAAGTAGCAGAGAAATGGAACTCATTTCTCTCTCTCAACATCTCTTTAGGTCTTTTCACACACGCTTCTTTTCCTGTGCATTAATTAGGCACATTTTACACATGAGTTCAATCTGTTTCATCTTTTCTTTGAATGAATTTAGTTTTTTCATCATCCCTGCGTGAAATTTCTCTGGTCTCGTGTGTCACAAAGAAGGTCGTTGCGAGGCCGATTTTTTATAACTTTGAAGTCACTTAATTAATCTGTAGAGTCAAAGAGTCTGGTGGTTTTGTGTCATTTGCTTTCTTGCTGAACATTTAACACTGTATGCCAACGTTCGCACTGAAGAGTAGATACCTCTAATTGCGAGCAAAACATCTTATTTTTGTGTACAGTTTTTGTGTATGTCACTAAATGTGCGTGTTGGACTTCATACCCTTTATTGTCTTTTCTGAACCCATAAGTCCAAAATGGACCCTAATCCGAGATGCCTACTATAGCCTTTTCTGAACCCAAGGAAGGAAAGCCTCCCCCTACCTAATTTAACCCATTGGCAATAATCTACTTTTGGCGTTCTTTTAACTGTCTTCTTTGCAATTGAATTTGGTAGAAAGCCATTTTTTTAAAAGATTCCTTCACTTTGTCAAGAAAACCAATAGTAAAGATAAGTTGGGATTTTTTTATTTCAGTTTTTAATAGAGGAAACAGTTGGTAGGCTCTTCCCGTCTACACCCACATTAACTACCACTTTTACCATAATATCAGTAGATTATTTTGAATTTAGAGTGGAAAATACCATCTTGGTAGGCAATGTGGAAAATTTTGTTTTTCTCATTTTCACACATTTCTCTAATTTTTTTCATGTTTCAAACATGTAAAAGCCGAAAAACAAAACTATTTCAGCAAAGTATATTGGGGAATATTGAAATTGGTCAAAAGTACCAGTTTCTTATTCCTTTGAACATGTTTTTACTTTAACTTATTATATGAGCAAGAGAAAGCAACAAAATAGGAACCAAATTGAACCGCTTTGATCATCTTTCTAACTTATGCACTTATGACACAATTTAATATTACATTTTTTCCATCAAGTTTAATCAATTAAGGAGTGATAACATTATATGATTACTTTAATAAATATTAATAAGTATTATAAGATTTACACAGCCGGATAATGAGAGTTTGTATCTTTAAGCTGTTAAAGTGGAATCTGTTGAATTGCACATCTGTATGCAGATAGTCTATTTTATTGGCATCTTTTGTTATGACATTTACAAAGTCGCTCATCATCCGTACAAAAGGTTTAGTAATGTTATTTCCAGCTACCAAATTTCAGATTCCAAAAAAAGTCCAACGTTTTGGAGTTTTCATCATTATGTGGCCGAGACTTGACAGGTTCTAGAAGACATTTGGTTTCAATTTTCAGTGTGTCTAGCAGGAAATATGATTCTGGGTTAATGAGACAAACTCGGGTAATCTGAGTTGTCACTTTGTGTAATAGAAGCTTTTTTGTTCTGAAACTGTTGGCTTATTAGTGGCATGTAACTGGGCAGCAATGTCGTGCTTCAATGTGTAATCAATCTACTGCTGAGCAGGGGAAATAGTACGCTTCCTGCTTCAGGTACCATTTGTGGTTTTAAATATTATTAAGTAATACATCAGCAAGTTCTGGGTCAGCTTTTTTGTACTTCAACATGAACTAGATTAGACGTATATCATTCATGGAAACATCTGCAGGAGAAATTTTCATCATTCATAGGGCAGTGTAGAACAGCGCAAGGACAGCGTGAATCTTTCAGGTTATGAGACAGAGTTTTGTCGTATTAAAAGTGATCTAAAAACATCAGCAATTTCATGGAGTACAGGTCTCTAGCCATCCATCTGCCCTGGTTGACTGTAGTGAATAACTTTTGGAGGCGTTCCTAAAAAAAAAAATGCCCGTTAGTTTAGCAATTTCACTGAATTCAGCTCTCGTAAGCCTTTCAGCTGTTAAAATGACTTGGAGTATTTATTCGCTGTTATTATTCTTTTCCTACCACCATTTTCTATTAATAGCCAGCATTTTGTGTTTTTCCTTGAACAAGTTCCTCCAAACTTCCTTAAGATATATAAACCATGGATTTTTTGGCACCTTTTCCTTCTTAGACAGTTCTCCAAATCTGTTACTACAGGGATTTTTGATGTGATGTCAACAAGCAAGAAAAAAACTCTTTTCAGCATTTATTTTTCAGTTTGCCCACTCTTCTGTGAAATCTACTTTCACAAGATGTATTGGCAAATAAATGCAGTAACATTATTCTACATTCACGTGTCTCCAGCAAATTCATTGAACCCTCAACCTGAGTAGGGACAGAAGTATTGTAGATGTTACCTACTTCTAATTTATTTCCGTGAGTCTATGAAGGTGAACCAGGCATTAGATGAGCTATAGTCTCTATGGTATTTTCATGTTCCCTTCCCAAAACTTCTTTGAGCAATTTTCCATCCCAGTGTAAGCAGTGTAGAGTGGAATATTGCACAAAACTTAGGCATAAGGTTAATATTTTTCCTAGACAGAATTCTTTGCAGACGTGTTGTTGAGGTTAAGATGACAAAGTTATATATCTATATCCTGTATGCTAAAGTGATCTTGTCTCAAACCTCTTTTCATGACCAGACTTGTATTTTGGTTTTCGTAAAACCTGATATTTTTATCTTTCTTCTCTCTTGATAACAATGTTTTTTATTGCTGGAGTGCATCTAGAGCTCCTTTATTGAACAGACTTTCTAATTCTAGCAAACATACTCCTCGTTTTCCTTAATGGTAAATTGCTCTTCCTATGCTTTTCATCAGACCACGATGTTTCTCATGTAGGTTCAAGAAATGCTTCCTTGCTCTGTACCTGGTAATTGTTTTGATCCTTTCAATCTGACAATATGCGATGATCAGCTCAACTGTTTCATATGCATGGTCTTGAACTTTGGTCCTCACATAGTTATCTGTTAAATTCTGAATTTTAAGGAAATATTAGGACGCTTCTGTATGGTGGTAAGATGGGAACCACCTCTAAAATCCTAATAGAATCTCACCAGGAACGTTTCAGTGACAGTTTTGGTACATGGTCAACTTAATACTGTTATTTCTTGAAAAATTATATATGTTATTATCCTAAATATTATTAATTTATTAGTATTTTTAATTATTTAAATATTATTATTAATTATTATAATTTAATGATTTCATTATCTTTTATCCATAATTTATTCCTTGATCTTGTTTAGATCAAAAGTTATTGTGCAAAGCCGGATTCCAAAGACACCGGAGTAAATTTCATGATCGATGCGGCAATGCTTCCCAAGATCCTAGGTAAAAATATTTGTGGTTTCTCTGGTTAAAAAGAACGGAGAAATGTAGAGAAATAGATGAAAATAAGAAAAATATAATTTTTTAACATGGCTTATCATGGATATTGATGAATAAGAAATTGAAATAAACGTAAAAATAATTAGCGCTTTTAGTGGAAAGAGTGGTAATATGGTTTAGAAATATGAGATATTTGAGAGTTAATGAATAACAGTGAGCTTGAAAAAGTATTATTGAGCAGTTTTGTAATTGGAATGAAAGAGAAAATTTGGAAGAATGTGAAATCAGCTGGTGTATATGAAAACAGGAATGTAAATATGTATGATAAAAGAGGACCAAGGAAAAATTTTCAATTTCAGTTTCTAGGCAATTATAAATATTCCTAGATTGCCTGAGGATTGTGAAAGTGCAGGAAATTTACCTCAAAAAACTGAAGACCAAGTAGTTGAGAGGGAAATTAATAGGGAAGCCTATATGCTTAAATGACTGGAAAATTTTACTTTAGCATATTATTTTAGATATTGTGTAAAAGTTTAAATGCTTAAAATGAAATAAGATACCGAAGCAATTATCTTAGAACAGATGAATGGGAAAGTAAATCTAAAGTACAGGAAGGTATAACCAAAATTGGGTCTGCTAGAGTACTTGAGTATGGCCACGATCTAAGCAGTAGAAGATGAAGGTATTTTAAGGCTAAAACTATACTGTATGGCTGGAAGGCTGCTGTCTTTAAGGATGATTAATTACATATCTTAAGAGCTATTTGAATGATTAATCTACTGTTTTTTTAGGATGTGGATAGAAATGTGAGATGCCTGTAATAAAAAGTGATATTAATCAAATGTTTATGGCAAGATTTCGACAGGAATTAGGGATGGCGATCAAACCTCCCAGAAATGTTATCCTAAATATGTATAGTCTAAAATTGCTGGTATTTTCGAATTGAATATGAGAAGCAAAGTAATATTCTAGTTAATTTGCCACTACTTAAAATTACATAAATGCTTCCTAAAAGGGATAAAGCTTTCAAAGGAGGAATTTAAATATCTTATAGTGAATGATAGCAAATTGTTCTATGTAATTATTTAAAAAAATACCTTATATGAAATATGTGTAAACGGTTACAAAGATACATTTCACAACTGTAATTATAATATATTTCCTTTCTTTCTTGTGCGATTAAGTGCAGTAAAATGGAGTTGTGAATGTGCAGAGAATATTAATATACAGAAATCTACCGATACCTAACGATAACTAAAACTGTACTAAAATTCAGGAATAAAATTGCTTATCTTTACAAAACTATCACTCCTGAATTAACAAATAACATTATTATTTTTAACTAACATGATAGAGATAAATCTCCATTGAATGATAGCAAATTGTTCTATGTAATTATTTAAAAAAATACCTTATATGAAATATGTGTAAACGGTTACAAAGATACATTTCACAACTGTAATTATAATATATTTCCTTTCTTTCTTGTGCGATTAAGTGCAGTAAAATGGAGTTGTGAATGTGCAGAGAATATTAATATACAGAAATCTACCGATACCTAACGATAACTAAAACTGTACTAAAATTCAGGAATAAAATTGCTTATCTTTACAAAACTATCACTCCTGAATTAACAAATAACATTATTATTTTTAACTAACATGATAGAGATAAATCTCCATTAAAATCTGAGCTAAAATCTGAGTGAAGTATGCGTGAATCAGTCTCTGCATGCTGAATGAAATTACCAAGCATACTTTTGTGAAGTCACTAAAAATTATGTAGTCTACAGATTTATCCCTATTTTTACTTGCATTAGGTCCTAAGCAATGGCCATATACCGTCCTATCTCTTCTCTATTAACTGTTGTTATATTATTCATCAAATCGTGGACAAATTGAAGCAAACTGATAAAAGTATAATTAATTATTTCGAAAACAGTGAAATTATCTCTTTAGTTTCAATTGTCCTAACGCAAAAGAAGATTAATTCCTGTCGCTCATTAATTTTTAACGATAAAGGACCCAAACTACATACATATCTTAGAAGAACTAATTCGAAATTCAAAAGAACTAAAGTTATGCGAATATTTGAATGATAAATTATTTCAACATGACATGGAATGGGAATGAGAGGGAAATAAGAATATTATTTATGATATAAATAAAATGGATGTCAACTTGAACTTTGTTAATTTTCTAAGTAGTCTGATGGTAATGAAGAAATTTTAGAATTGAATTAATTTGGGAGGCTTTTTTAACCCTTTTGAAGATATTAGATGGTATTGTTCTTTCCAAAAATATTTAATAACTTTTTCTGAAATGGTTAATAATCAGATTATTACATCTTTATTATGAAACTGGTAAAATAACAAGTACTACAAAATTAAAAAAATAATCTTTTTTTTTTATTTGTGAGATTGAGGTAATGACTTTGTATTACTTTTTAAGGGACTAAATTAAAATAGTTGTAAAATGGGAGATAAAGAATTGGGGGAAGTAAATGTGAAGAATCAATGGTCAAAAGCGCTGTAACACAATGGCAAATACGTCAAAAGGATCGTAGTAAATTTTTGAGGAAATGAAATCATTCTAACGAGAGGCTTTCTTAAATTAGCAAAGGTGGAACATAAAAGCTGCTTACAAGAGGTTAATGGTCAACAGAAACTTCAGAAACTTATGTAACTTATGTAAAAATTATATATTTAGAAAAGGGTTTCCGTAAAATCTGCGTCTTGCCTTTGGTGAATATCAGAGATAATGGGAATTTAATTTGTTTATGAGTCACCGATTCACAATCTCCGTAAAACTGCGGTCAGTGTCTTCAATAAACACGGGAGGGGTCTTTGAAAAGCAAAGTACTATACAATCTCCACTTTTTGTTGCTACTGTAGATTATTTTTCCTTAAAACACGACTGAAACATTAAAAATGCATTTTTAAACGAACGATAACAAGGAATAGTTTGCCCCGATTGTAGGGTAAAGTATAGATGTTAAGAAGATGAAATTCTACCAAAAATGTACCTTTATGTTTGTATAAAATGCAAGATTTTTAACATAGAGTTTAATTCTCTACAAGTGTGCTAGTAATGAAAAACGTAATAGCAGTAATGAATCAATAGTAATAAAAATAAAAGCATTTAAAACACAATGAAGATACAAAACGTAAAGTTCTAGGCTACCGCGCACGCATTCCAAGACTGCAGAGGCTACCAAAGAATATTATTATACTAAGGCAGGGAATTTCAGTTCAGCTCATGAAGACCTCCCTTCAGATCTGGATTTTTTAACCAATAGAATGAGAAAGGAGGAAAGAATTGAGATTTTGATGTAATATTAATGAAAAAGAGTCGTAATTTTAACTGAATAAAGGGCAGTTAATAATAATAAAACAACAATAATAATAACAATATTAATGATAAATAATATTATAATGTAAAAATCTGCACGCTTAATGTGTCCTTTAATACAGTCGTTTGAGCACCACGCCTGCAAACACTCTCTTTCCAGTTGGGTGATTTTGTCTTCCGGCACATCTTCCGTTTTGACATTCCATCACATCAAATAGGGTAGTACATGGAAATGCAATGGAAGAAAGTTAGTTCTTTCTTTTGGTGATTTTTTGATTATCTTGTGCCTTAGTATTTAGCTTCTTTTTTATCTCCCAACGTTTGGGAAACGACAACAACCGGAATTGACTATTTAGACATCAGACTGGTTCGTCTATTCTACCTTGTATTTCATCTAGGTCCCTGTGTTTTAGGTTATTCCTAGGTTTTTTGGACGTAGACATTGCAACAGGTCAGGTGAATTGGGCCCCAATCTTCGAGGGTGTGGTTAAATATGCTGCGAAACTCTTATAAGTTTTCTCTCTTCCATGACAACATTTCTTGTCTAAGTTTTGCTCGCATCAACCTTGAAGCGTTAAATATTATACTTTCTCTTTGTGTTGCTCATTGTTGGGCATTGTATCTTGTTTTCCTATGATTAATTCGTTATTAGCTTTGGAAATCCAAGATACGATTGGTGTGCGTTCTTTTCTGTAAAATGTGGTTTTCTCGTTATCCGTCGATACCACTTAAAACCACGCTGTCGAGAAATTAGAGCTGGCCATTCTCTTCCGACCCAATCATAACCAGTGTTTCTAGCAATAGGCTGTTTATGTGCATGAAATTCTATAGATTTACTCCATTGGACTAAAATGAACGTGTAATCTACATATCTAATCTACATTTATGGGGCATGATTCATTGACAGAGTCATCTTATCAAACCTCTGAATCACGGCCTCTGCGATGACAAACGACACGGATAATTCCATCTGTTTTATGTCTACTGGTAAAAAATATCTCCATTGTATGAGTAGAAGGTCGATCTGAGGCAGCATTCCTGGTAGCGGTGGTAATCTGTTTCACTAAGTTACGTATTTGCAAGAAGCTGTACACTGTTTTTTCCCGTAAGCCTCAGAGAAAGAGATGTAATTAGAGACGTCACATCGAAAGAAAATATGACTGCTTCTTCACGAAATTCCTTACCCTTATAATTTTAATTAATTCGTAGGCTTTGTTCAACCCCTTTTAAATACAAAGGTGAGAAGTTTTTAACTCTTTGAGCAGTCATAACGAAAAGCCATAAGTGTATGACCCAATGAAAGATACATTGGAACTTAAATAAATAAAGTCTTTGTATCTTTGGAAAGACGTATTATTTGGGATCATGTAGACCTGTACGTTCATATTTTAAAAATGACCATCTCTTTTCAAGTGCAACAAAGCCGTAACTTTCTCTCTGGTAAGCGTCGTATAGCAAACCCGCTAAACACGTTCCTATGTCAGTTTTTGTCTTTTCATCGACGTCGATGATTTGCTAGGGTAGACTCAAAAGGAACTAGAAAGCGTGTTATAAGCCTTTTCCTGCAAAGTGATCTCGTCGGAATTTCTTTGTTGTTCCAAATTAGCTTCCACCAAGATGACCAATCCACCATTAAGCACGTTTATGTAAGGCATAACAAGAGTCACCAAAAGCAAAATATTAAGTTTTCCGTATATCTAAATTTCTCTATTGTTAATACTTATGTATCTCTTTAAATTAAATAAGTTCTTCAATATGTGTTTTATTTCTTAGTAACTTTTTTACCAAACAGTTTTTTCTATTACCAAAATAAGCCTTTATTTGGCCGCGATTTTCTCTCGGTGAAATTACACCATACCTGGTCAAATATCTTGAGGCTGTAGCTGAGTAATGCCTAACCCACAGGGTTTTTTTATTCGACCATTGCAGAGCATCTTATTTTGTAGGGGTGCGAAGATGTATCAGAGAAAAATTCCTCTCAAATCGCTAATATAAATAGCCCATTAAATTACCAACTCAGCACGGTCTAAGCAGTGGCATAATGGCTAAGAGCATCGGCGCTTAAATCTATCGGTACCGAGTTTGAAACTCAATAGTCCAGAATTTTTACGAAGAAATATCCAGAAGAAACGGAACTCAAGGAAAACGCTGAAGGTCCAACTCAAGAAGATTCAAGATATAATGGATCGCCTCAAAAAAGAAAAACGGAAGAAAACGACTTTGAGGACTAACTCATTAAATCATCAAGAAGCAAGAAAAACTCATCAAAAAGCAAGAAGGAATCATCAACTCAAGATAAATTGGAATAAACTGAGATGCATCAGGAAAGAATTCGAAGATCAAAAACTAACCCAGCCAACAAGAATATTAAGTCAAGATAAATGGAAGACAATGTTTGAAGGGGCAACGTCAGTCAAGAAGAAGTAACCAGATTCGATATAGAAAACCAAGATAATGAATAATATTGATAAATAAATAAAAAAAAATAATAAAGGATATGCCTCCCCCCCCCCCCCACCATAATTTTATTCATCTCTTTAGTTCAAAGAATGAAGATGAATTCATAACATCTTGCGAGCAAACCGGTCACTTCCATTTCTCATACATGACATCAACAAATTTGTTTTAATTAAAGAGGTTTCTACCACAAATAATACTCTTAGAAATTTTATAATTTTGTTGATTAGTAACTATGAAATAATAAGATGAGTATACTTTATTATTTAACCGTTTAATGTCAGCGAACGAAAGTTTTCGAGACCTTCATTTCCTGAACAGGAACATAAATCATATATAGCTATCTGTGATAGAACGTGTTGAAGCTGCGTTTAATTTCAACTCCTATCCCGTATTATTTAAAACCACGATGCTGCCCACGTGCATCTTCGATTCGAGGCTTGGAGTCTTATCTCAGCTACCGGATGCCAATGTTTAAACAAGGAGGTTATCGTCCCCCCGTTCGCCCCCATACGCCGACCTCGCCAGATCGAGTTAGGCTTATGAACAGATAAGGCATTGTTCCCCGGCCCGGCTGTGCGTTCCCTCCAAGCTTTCACTCCATTTTCCCCCACGCCAAGGAGATGTCCTGGCTATTTATATGGAAACTTTACCACTAAGATCAGATTGGAGATCCAGATTTTCGTCGCGAAACATCACCACGACCCTCTCTCCCTTTGAGCGCCAAGGGACCTCGACCTCGAGATTCAACATCACTTATCCAGAAGGAGGACAATATTCCTTGCGTGCCAAAGGTTTGAGCCTTTCCGACGCCAAGTCCCCAAGGCTTCCCTTCCCCCTGTTGTTCAAGGAGAACAGCATTAGAACAGCCATTGTTCGTTTTGAGCCCTTTGCCAAGAAACGGTTCTCATCCCCCCCCCTGCTGTTCAAGGAGAACAGCATTAGAACAGTCATTGTTCGTTTTGAGCCCTTCGCCAAGAAACGGTTCTCATCCCCCCCTGTTGCTCAAGGAGAACAACATTAGAACAGCCATTGTTCGTTTTGAGCCCTTCGCCAAGAAACGGTTCTCACCCCCCCTGTTGTTCAAGGAGAACAACATTAGAACAGCCATGGTTCTTGAGCCCGTAGACAAGAGACGGTTCTCATCCCCCCCCCCTTTGTTCAGAAGAGAACAACCTAGAGCAGCCATTGTTCTTCAAGCCGTTCGTCGAGAAACGGTTCTCCTTCCCAAGACGCCTCGTCAGAATCCTTTTATTCCCCCCCTTCGGCTGGAGCTCGCCAGCGGACCGAAACTCCTTTGCGCCACCTTCCACTGCACCACTAGTGCCAAAGTTACGTAAGCCAAACTTCACCTTTGAGTATTGATCCCTTTTGTCAATTCTATCCTGTGCTTTAAATTGTTTATCGAACCATCCCATCTCTTTAACTCTACATATATTTGTTTTACCTTTTTTTAATCCCTTAAATCCTTGGATTAGCCCAAGTCTCCACGACCCTTTCCATTCTGTTTATGTCAATATTTTCCGTTTTGTGTATTGTTTATAGTTATTATTAATAAAACTCTATTTTATTAATGATAGCAATATTATTATCCTTGAGCTCAGTTCCACTTCTTAAGCATATCGAAGATACATAATATCAGCCGCCAGACAGTAACGCACTCTAAAGATAATTAAGGAAGTTCCCTCAACGAATAGTGTAATATATGGTATCGTCGGGAGTCATTCTACGACATATATATATATACTATTTAAATTTGGTATCAGGTGTGTAAGGTTTAACGCTATATCTTTGCAAACACTGGTCTCAGTCGAGTAAAGCATAGTGTTATTCGTTATAATAATAGAATATAGTAGTTCCCTTTTGTTTTAACGATTGCTATCCCCCTTTTTTTTTAAACTTAAGAAGCTGGAGTAGCTCAAGGAACTGTTATAATAATTTGTTTGTGTTTTTTTTGTGATTTTAGTCAGTGGTTATTTAGATTGAGAAACCAAGTACGAATAGGTCAGTGCCCATATTTAGGTAGGCTAATTCTATAGAGGCATAATTCTTGTTGCAAGGAATTTTAGTTGGTTGACTAGTGCGCCCCCAAGTGCAAAGATGACTCAGTTTGAAATCTTTAAAGCGCAAGGAGAGTCCTGTGGACTTTCCGGAAAAGAACTAACTGAGTACATTCAAGAGGAGCAAAGAAAAGAGGAAGAAAGAGAAAGAAAAAAGGAAGAAAGAGAAATATAACGAGAAGAAAGAGAAAGAGAGGAACGCATAAGACAAGCTGAGCTTCAGATTGAATTAGCTCGGATTAAAGCAGAATTTCAAAGAAAAAAGGTAGAAAGAGAAAGGGAAAGAGTAATCCGACAAGAGGAACGGGAAAGAGTAATCCAACGAGAAGAACGAGAAGGAAAAATACAACGAGAAGAACGAGAAAAAGAAATCCAACGAGAAGAAAGAAGGACGGACTCGCGCTCCTTCCCAGGAAAGCTGACAAAGTTTCCGAGCCCCGTAAAACCCCAAAACTTCTTTCCCCAAAACCAACAACGGGACTCCAAACCTCCCGTTAAGACTTCTCCTCCATCTCTCTTCCCGAAGCGACCAACCATATGCTTCACCTGTGGTGTAGAAAACCACATGAGCTGGAATTGCCCCCGAAATTCTAGGCTTAAAAGCGGACCAGCCCACCAAGTTCACCAGATTAATGCAACCCCGGCTCCCCCGGTGGTGCAGACCCAAGCAGAAACTTCTCCCCCTCCGTCAGGCCACCAGGTAAATTTTGTTTTTGGTAAAAGTTCATCGGGAACTTTGAAATATGAGGAGGGCAGCGTGGACAGCTGCCGAGTATTGACTCTCGTCAGGGACACAGGATGTACGTGCTTCATCGTGTCCGACGAACTCCTCCCAGTGGCCTCTAACCACGAAAAATTTGCGGTGGTACATGACCAACTTGGGCGGGCGAACCGATTCCCCGTCGCTAGATGTTACCTGCAGTGTCAATATTATAATGGCTGGGCTGAAGTCATTGTAGCGCTCATACAATTCTGTTCCGTACTTATAGGACAGAGCCCCCAAGTAAGTTTTGATCCTGTGTTTCAGGCCGCCCTTCCTTAAGGCCGAGATAAGAAAGAAGCCCAGGAGCCCGTCCCCATCAGAACCCCGATACCGTCCGATTTCTCGGAGACCCCTAACCAGGACTTTAGGACGGCAAAAGAGGAATGTGAATCACTAACACCCTTAGGTGATAAGGCCCCAGACAAGAACACGGAGACTGTCCCTGGACCCCAAGAAAAAAAGAACCCCCAACGCGCCCATGGAGATACCTTCGTAGAACTGGACGAAGCATCGGCGCTTGAAGAGGATTGCCCCGCGGAGTCCCTTAATGTAATCCAGACAGTGTGCATCCAACCTGATGCCGATTACCCTCCTCCTTCCCTACCAGGCGAGTCTTTAGAACCCTCTGACCTGGATAGTGACGCGCAGCTGACACCACGTCCGAAGAGTCAGCTACAAGAACTAATTAAATGGAATCACCATTTACCCGCCCTATTAGTTCTTTTCGAGCAACTGCGTGAAAATGGCCTCACCATTGGCCCCAGCAAATGCCATTTTGCTCACGAAACCATCAAATATTTGGGTTTCAAAATAGGACGAAGCAAGTTAGGTCCCCACGAGAACAAGAATAAGGCAATCGCCGACATGCCCCGCCCGATTACAAAGAAGCCATTAAGATCGATCCTAGGATCAGCTTCTCCCTATGAGCGATTTGTTCCGAATTTCGCTGCAATTTCGGCCCCCCTATGCCCCCTTCAGGAAAAGAATTTCTCCGATTGTTTACGTTGGAATGATGTCGCTGTTTCCCATTTTAATCAGCTCAAAAGTAAGTTCATTTCTGCCCCCATTTTTAAGTTGCCCAACCCGGAAAAATCCTTTGGGGTTAAGACCAACGTGATCAACGAGGGCATTGGAGGTGTACTCCTTCAATACGTGGATGACAGAACGAGTCATCCAGTTGCATATGCTAGTCGTCAATTATTACCACGCGGAAAGAGATATGCCACTAGAGAAAAGATAGCTCTATCAATTATCTGGGTCATAGACAAATTCAAGCTGTACTTGTTATGTAAAGAATTTCAAATAGGAACCGACCACCGTCCGTTAGCCTATATTAGGAATTTGAGACACTCAAACGGCCGCATCATGCGCTGGAGTTTACTCTTGCAAGAGTATCAGTTTAAAATAAATTAGATAAAAGGTTCCGATAACCAGGTCGCTGACGCCCTCAGTAGAAATGCGTTACCGAATAGCGTAGAATAATTGTATTCATAGGATTAGTATCTCCATGTAGGTATATACCGTCTTGTACGACTTAATTTAAGATTCTTTTGTAAAATAATTAATTAATGTATATGTCTGAATTTTGTAACGCTCAATGTCTAATTTTTGTATGTATATATATTTGTTCTTATTAATTTACGTATAAATTATTTTGTCCTGTATGTACTAAGTTTATATCATTTCATTGTTCCATGCCCTTTTTTTTTTCTCTCTGATTAAGTTGTATTAAAGGTTATTTTCCCCTGTAATCTAAAGATCAAAATGATCATATGTATTGAGGTAATACTAGTTAGGTGCAGGAAGGTACGGTTGGTACAAGAAAACGAGTTCCCCACAACGGAGCTCTATCGTTGTCCTTCTCTCTTTTTTTTTTCGAAGCGACAACTTTCCCCTGGAATGGAGGGGTGTGATTGAACGTGTTGAAGCTGCGTTTAATTTTAACTCCTATCCCGTATTATTTAAAACCACGATGCTGCCCACGTGCATCTTCGATTCGAGGCTTGGAGTCTTATCTCAGCTACCGGATGCCAATGTTTAAACAAGGAGGTTATCGTCCCCCCGTTCGCCCCCATACGCCGACCTCGCCAGATCGAGTTAGGCTTATGAACAGATAAGGCATTGTTCCCCGGCCCGGCTGTGCGTTCCCTCCAAGCTTTCACTCCATTTTCCCCCACGCCAAGGAGATGTCCTGGCTATTTATATGGAAGCTTTACCACTAAGATCAGATTGGAGATCCAGATTTTCACGCGAAACATCACCAAGACCCTCTCTCCCTTTGTGTGCCAAGGGACCTCGACCTCGAGATTCACCATCACTTGTCCAGAAGGAGGACAATATTCCTTGAGTGCCAAAGGTTCGAGCCTTTCCGACGCCAAGTCCCCAAGGCTTCCCCCCCCCTGATGTTCAAGGAGAACAGCATTATAACAGCCATTGTTCGTTTTGAGCCCTTCGTTAAGAAACGGTTCTCACCCCCCCCCCCTGTTGTTCAAAGGAGAACAACATTAGAACAGCCATTGTTCTTGAGCCCGTAGACAAGAGACGGTTCTCATCCCCCCCCTTTGTTCAGAAGAGAACAACCTAGAACAGCCATTGTTCGTTTTGAGCCCTTCGCTAAGAAACGGTTCTCACCCCCCCTGTTGTTCAAGGAGAACAACATTAGAACAGCGATTGTTCTTGAGCCCGTAGACAAGAGACGGTTCTCATCCCCCCCCCTTTGTTCAGAAGAGAACAACCTAGAGCAGCCATTGTTCTTCAAGCCGTTTGTCGAGAAACGGTTCTCCTTCCCAAGACGCCTCGTCAGAATCCTTTTATTCTCCCCCTTCGGCTGGAGCTCGCCAGCGGACCGAAACTCCTTTGCGCCACCTTCCACTGCACCACTAGTGCCAAAGTTACGTAAGCCAAACTTCACCTTTGAGTATTGATCCCTTTTGTCAATTCTATCCTGTGCTTTAAATTGTTTATCGAACCATCCCATCTCTTTAACTCTATATTTGTTTTACCTTTTTTTAATCCCTTAAATCCTTGGATTAGCCCGAGTCTCCACGACCCTTTCCATTCTGTTTATGTTAATATTTTCCGTTTTGTGTATTGTTTATAGTTATTATTAATAAAACTCTATTTTATTAATGATAGCAATATTATTATCCTTGAGCTCAGTTCCACTTCTTAAGCATATCGAAGATACATAATATCGGCCGCCAGACAGTAACGCACTCTAAAGATAATTAAGGAAGTTCCCTCAACGAATAGTGTAATATATGGTATCGTTGGGAGTCATTCTACGACACTATCATTAGGTCAGGTCAACTACGTTGTTAATAAACTGTTAAAAATGTATACGGTATTAGTTTAATACATCCTTTAATGTAAGATATCATTAGCTTTAATATGATATTATACGACACTATTTATTGAGGTATTGAGCAATCAATTGGTCATTATAAAAGGGAATAAAGCTGAATATATATATATATATATATATATATATATATATATATATATATATATATATATATATATATATATGAAATGAAAAACACAAATTATCACGTGAGGGTAGCAAATTAGTGCAATGTAGCGTAAGAAAAAATTAAATGGTGTTTCCGAGTCCTCTCAAACTTTATTAATTTCCTAATCAAGGATAACTACAAGAAATAATATTATATTAGAGGTATATATACGAAAGAACATTATAAAAGTCCGCCTCAAAAACAAGCAATCACCAATAAGGAAGATGGAAGGGGGAAGGTTAAGATTCACACTAAGAATGACAAGAAGCAGGTAGTAAGGTCAAACTGAGAAGACGAAAGGGTGACAGATTGAAAGAAATGAAGATAGCCTAACGAGGGAGATTATAAGAAACGAGAAGCAAAACAGCGGGGATAATACAATGTACATAACAGAGCAGTGACATAATTAAAAAAAAACAAATAAAATGCGTCTACATAACTAAAAATTGTATATAAAACTAAAGACAAAAGTCAGAACTAATTTCTTTAAGTATTAGTTTTTTTAATTATAGCATCTATTTTACATTAGCCATGGGAAAAGTTAAAATTATCATATTGGCTTATAAAAGCACATTCAATGATATTTCTTTTTATAGAGTCATTGGAACGATAAATAAATTTGGCCTAGTTCCAGTTAATTAGATGGTCTTTATCTGACATGCGGACAAGAAAAGTACTGTTAGTTTCCCCTCTTCAGGCAGTATATTTATGTTGATTTATGCAAACGAAAAGTTGTTTACCTGTTGGTCCATAATATTTACTTAGGCATCCAGAACACTCAACTGAATACCCCTCCTCCCCTCAAACTATTACAATTATTACGTACTAATAAATTCTTAATGGTGGTCTCCTATTTAAAAGCAACATAAATGTTAAAGTTATTGAAAAGACGGGAAAGATCACTAAAATAAAGAGAAAATAGTAGAATTAAAATGTTATTACTATTAAAAGGGAGAGTAGGAACAGTTTGCTAAAATTTCTTTTTAGCAGAAGAAAAACAGTTTTGAAGAACCTGGTAAGGGTAACCAAGTTTATGGTCAATTTCAAAGATATTGGAAAATTCCAAATCCATATATTCCGTGCTCACAACTCGTAATGCCTGTAGAAATATAGAACAAACAGAACGTTTAACTTTAGGGCTGTGAGAAGAATAAAAATGAATATAGGAATTTAAATTAGTAGGCTTACGAAAAATAGAGTATTTAAAATCTGTATGAGTTCTATGAATAAAATGATCAAGAAAGGGAAGAGTTCTATTATTTTCCATCTCGTGGGTAAATTTAACTGAAGTGACGAGAGAATTAAGTCTGGTAAGAAAACATTAACATCTTTGGGATTAGGCCACAAGCAAATGACATCATCAATATACCTGCACCAAACGATCGGGGCATCAAGGATAGTAGGGAAAAGTTTTGTTTCCAAAAACTCCATAGCTAAGTTAGAAAGGACAGGTGAAAGACAATTTCCCATGGCTAATCCGAATTTTTGGAGGAAATAATTTCTTTCGAACAAAAACTTACAATTTTTTGTATAAAGAGAAATGAGGTTTGTGAAAGCAGTAACAGATACCGGCAAGTCTTTATTTTGAAAATAATCATTAAGGAAATTAAAAAGACCTTTAACGGGTACATTTATTTTAATCTGTTACCCTTTTGTCTTCTCAGTTTGACCTTACTACCTGCATCAGTTCATTCTTAATGTGAATCTTTACCTTCCCCCTTCCATCTTCCTCATTAGGGATTTCTTGTCTTTGAGGCGGTCTTTTATACTTTTCTTTGGTATATATACCTCTAATATAATATTATTTCTTGTAGTTATCCTTGATAAGGAACTTAATAAAGTTTGAAAGTACTCAGAAACACTAGTTCATTTTTTTCTGCGGAACATTGCATTCATATATATATATATATTGAAAAATGTAATGCAAGCGGAAGTAACTCGATTCAGAAGCGCTTCTCTGGTTATATAGCTATTTATTAAACTTACTACTAACGAGAAAAAACATTTGTTTCCATTCTGCATCGATATTTGTGGTAGCTACACTGAGCAGGAGCTTTTAGCCCCCATCTGGTGACTAACTACATGGGCACAATTTGCCCTACAGAGGGCAGAAGTAGCCATTATAAAGAATGACAGCTCTTTTCTCCCTTTAATCTCTGATCGATTTTTTTAGTGAAAACTTTGAGAAAATTCCAACAATTGATTCACCAGATTCATTGATTATCCGAGATCAAATTCGACAATTTTTCATTAATGATGATATTCATTAATTAAATTGCTTACCCTTCATTAATTTAATTGCGTTAAACTTCCACCAAACGGAAATACATATTTAGACATATCTCGATCGATCGGGGACTGAAGCAAAGCATTATTTTTTTAAATGATGTGAATGAATTTTGCAAAATACCATATTAGAAAAATAAATTGCTAGATATATCGGTGAAATTGAAAACAAATTGGTTAATCCCTTGTTGTTGAGAAGTCTCCTTAATAAAAGAATATTTTGAATGTGCAGCCAGTAGGCTAGACGTTAGGAAGCCATTCTTATTATCAACACATTAATTAAGATTATATTTTAAAAGAAAGAAACTAATGAATTAAGATAGCCACGTGGAGGTCGGTTATACAAAATCAAGCAATGATCGATACTTAGAAGAGCAGATTATTATGCATTTAGTGCACGTTTTAAAATATTTGTTCTTTTCAAATCAAGTCTGTTCTTCATCTTTAAATGACCACGTAGAAAGTTTTTATTTGGGAAATTGTGTAAGGATGATAGTAAATTTGCGCTCTAGGCACCTGTTTGATACCGTTCGCTAGACCACCCTGAAGCCTGTCTACA
This sequence comes from Ceratothoa steindachneri, assembly GCA_963969495.1. Taxonomy (NCBI): domain Eukaryota; kingdom Metazoa; phylum Arthropoda; class Malacostraca; order Isopoda; family Cymothoidae; genus Ceratothoa; species Ceratothoa steindachneri. Next base: position 40,552,334 of record OZ018319.1, read on the forward strand.
ATTTCTAGAGATGCTGGTGTGAATAATGATAGAAATGAAATTCTGGAACTGCTACCATTGCACTAATTTGCTTCCAATAGGCTTAAAACAGTTGAGATAAGGAATGACTAAAATATGTTACAGTTGTTTGACTCAAAATCTCTTAAATGGATAATATACTTGAAGCCAAATCCAACATAATTCATGTGCAACTTTCTTTGAAAAATATATGCTAATAAAATACCTATTAAAAGCTAAACTTAGTGAACTATATACAAATGCCCGCGTAATAACTTACGGGCATAGTACATAAATAGAAGAAAATATCGGCATAATTTCGAGTACATTTCCTTATAGCCGTAATGTATTTTCATATTCATGAGTTGATGGTTATAAGCAGATGAAGAAGACATTAACACTTACATCTGACGAAGCCCTACACTGCATATGGAAATACATTATGAGCGGATGAAAAAAAAGAGATTTAACTAAACGCTCGAGGAGCTAAGAAGGAAAATGGAAACAAGATGAACTTTTAGAGAGGAGGCTAACTCACTTTCATCCTCTTTGAAGAAATCTAACGTACAGAAAGCCAAACGTTTTTGGAACTAACTCTTCCCTATGAACAGTTCTAGAATTTAAGCTCAATGTCTCATAATTTTACATATAAATAGGGGATAATATCCAAAAAGGCGAAAGGATAACCCATCTTAAACTTTACAAGTATCTTCAACAACATAAGCTATTAATTCTAATAATGGGTGACATGAATACAATAATAAAGTATTGAAGATACTTACCACCAACTAAACTAAGAGGCTGGAAGTTAGACCTCCGGCTGTAGATAAACATAATCCAAAAGTTAAGACCATATTTCCCTACCTTCATTACGCAAAACCTCTCTGCAAAACATAAAACATGTCTTGCAACCACAAGAATGCAATTAAACCACCATATGGCTCTACTTGTAATCACATGCAACTATAGGGGGTGAAGAGTTGACCAGACCAAAGATTGAGATGGCGGACTTTATTTTTGATGGGGGAATTCGCCAGTCTTCTTCTTCTCTGTCCTTCGAGGGCACACCGGTCATAGAGTCTACCTCCTTGGGAGAACAACATCCCGATAACCGGTAACAGGGCCGTCTTCTTCAGGCCTACTTAGCGTTTAGGCTGGAGGCTATCCTCCTGACTGGCTGATACTAATGATGATGAATTAATAATAATGCTATTATTGTACAAGTCAGAAACGAGATTCAAGCATCGTGAGTCATGCAGTATTTTTGTTCGTCTTATTTATACCAACGAAATTTAAAAGGGGAGCCTGACTACTCTTTCCTTAATCTGAACGGGTCAAAGTGTATTTGTGCGTTTTTTTGTTGAGAATGCTGCGTGGAGTCAAATAATGTGTGCGTGTTTAGTGTGGACAGGTCTGTATTTAGACTGTATTTGAATTTGGCCGCTTAATTGTGGCATAACTCAAACCGGCATTCATAGCAAGGTTGATTCCGCCATTTCTCAGGTACACGTAAAAGTTGACTGGTCAGATGAGATTCCGTCCTAAATTTGCCTAACTGCCTGTGTTATCTTTTTCCAGCCCTTTTAACTCACATCTGTTTCCTTATGTATGTATGTTTGTACTTTTGCGTGAAAACCGTAACGATTTCACTCGTATTCTTACAATATTCTATGGGGTGTTTTTCTTAATACATATTAAATTGCGGTTTTAAATTATTTACAAGTATTTTGCTTTATGCTACATTAGTCCATTGCTACACCCTGGCATATTATTTCACTGTTGCCTAAATTCAAGATTCAATAGGCTCACGTGGATGCTCATTTGTGACGTTTCTCGTAAGTCAACCCCCCCTTGCAATTTAGCCGCCACACAACTATCACTTTGTGATACTCATAAAATCCGCCACAGCCCTATTAAGATACCAAACGCCCAGAGAAAGAACTAAAAATCAACAAAGACTTTAAAATTAGATATATCTCCACCTTAGCCGTAAGGATGCCTCTTTGGAAGAATTTGCAGATGTGCTTGTTAAAGAATCCGTTCTACCCTGTACGTTTAGAGCCCTGAATCGTACGAGATGGACAGATAAAAGGAAAACACCAAAATTACAACTGCAAGAGAAAATGCACCGATTTTGGATCGCGGGTGCGAAATGGAGGCTTTACCCCTAAATCAAAAGACTGAACACGAGATTAACGCTAGCAAGAGGAAACATATAACAACATGATACCACAGTTAAAACAAAAATTATCAGAACACAAGAGAGGAGATAAATCTCCTGTAGAGAAGTGAGAATCTTAGGCCTGAAACTTACATCATTGGGCTAATCTCAACATATCAAGGAAAGAGGAGGTAAGGCAAAAACTGCGCTAAGAACGCCGTATCAATTCAAAAGACTGAACACCTTAAAATTATATATTTATCAATATATAGAAGGTCTATTTTTTTATCTTCCGTGAGGTATACGTGTGTGATAGAAAAAAAATCTCTGCTCTCCTGCGCACAAGCCAAGATTAAATCGCCATGCGCCTCAACGTCAGCTGGATGACTGTCAAAAGAGTTGCGGAGAGAGTCAATAACAGGAAAGACCTTAAAGTTTGACCTCTTTCAGGCAGACCTCAAGTTGTTAACCGTTTGGCAGTAAGAAAGGCCTTCGAAAGTGATCCGAGGCAAATGTTATGTTATAGCTCAAAGCTCTTAATGACAGTCCTAGCGAAGAAGTAGTATATCTAGATGGCCAGGGTGTCCCAAACCATCAAGAAGGAGGCCAGGAAGAGCTTGAGTTGCATGGAAAGGACTCTGCTCACCGACCACTTGCGAGAATAACATTGGGAGCACTGTCATCGCCTTTTCAACGACCTGAAGAGTTCTGTCAATCAAATTTTCCTATTTTGGATAAAAACCCTTCATGGCCAATCCGGTCATCAACAAGCAGAACATCTTCATGGTAAGAGTGGCCTAGAACGTATAAGAAGTCTGCTTAGTGTCTACGACCAAGCACCGGGCATCTCTAATGATGCTCGGCGTCGTGACTTCGAATGGTGAGAATATGCCACTGGTCTGATTAGCGGCCAGCACAGGCTCACCGCGCCAGATAAAGTTAAATTACATCTTTCAGCAGTACGGTGCACCAACTCACTAGGCACAGGCCGTGCAATAGTTGTTGGAGATGCACATGGCCTGCGAGGTCCGGCGCAGTAATTAAGACGAGCTGAATCCCTCCGTTAAATGCGTGTGACCCATCATGTGGAAGGGCTTCGTTCGCAAAGTGTACATGGCCTTTAGGTCTCGCCTGGCGTACGTGCTCGCCGCCGGTGGCGGCAAAATTGAGGAAGCTATTATTTAATGTGGAATATAAATTCTAAGACGAGTAAAATAGGGGAAATCGTACTTTGCTCAAATTATCGAACTAAAAGTCGTTTCACTCAATTTACAGTCATCCATCTCTTCTTAATGTTCAGGTCCGACAAATAATATATTAAATTACAAGAACTAACATTTTTAAATAATGAGGTATATCTTTAAATTACGTAAAACACGAGTGAAAAGTCAAAGTTAAGTTTATAGCACAGATCAACTAGTTAATTAAGGTAGACTTGAATAAATGGAATGTATAAAATATCGTAGTCTTCTTGGGTAATAAAGTGTCAAAGGTAAAGAAAGAATCGGTAATTATAATGTTTTTTATTTTAAACCTAACTAAATTGTGTAATCACAGGTATTGGTAGCTTCTAAATTCCCTTACGGGATAAAAAATTATGATAGGGATAACTTGAAAAATATGAAAAATGGATAGATAGAATGGACACCTGAAGGTAATTTATGGGAGACCATTCTGTTAAAATTATTCCTAAGCACCTTAACGCAATTATGGAATTATTATAAAAAAACATGGGATTCAAGCCTTATATTTTATCCGATCCAAAGCTTGTTGTATTCAGATGTCTTTTACGACGCGTGAATGATGCCACATAGGCGGTATTGTTCCCTAACCCAAAACAAGCCATGATTAAAGTTTTAAATTCCGTATGTCCAGGAATAGATAGTGAACAACCCTGTTATAATGGTATGAGGGGACTAATCTGAAAATAAGGGAAGAATAAATTCTCAAATGATAAAATACGATAAGTAATGAAGTAATGAACAGGACGAAACACCCAACTCTGCTTGGAACAACTCCTTTTAGGAGAATCTTTCATACAGTGTAGGAAATCTTGCAGTTTGGTGTAAAATTGGAACTGACGAGTATTTCCTCAATATAACAAGATGAGGATATCCATAAAGAATCTAGTGTTCGAAAGTTGTCGTATGTGTGAATCTAGTTATTCTTAACTTTTAAATCGATTTCAGATTTAGAGGCACTCTAAAAAGGGCCTATCTATTGAGGTGAAAGGGGTGCAATTTATATTTTATTTCCATTTTTTTTCCTAGGTAAGGAGGAATGGGGAGAAGTGCGAGGGAGTAGCAATTTTAAAACTTGAAAGAAAAATGGCAATAAAATCAAATCAGAAAAACAGTTTTAAAATGAATTAAAACGAATGGATTATGTACATGTTGTCTGTCTCTGGTAGGGATTATTGTCTTTTATCCACAAACCCATTCGTTGGATTTTTTCACCATTATCTATGTCGTCTTATTTGTTACTTTCACTTTATGAAAGCTCTTTTAAAACTTCTGTACTATTTCATTGAATCGATTCCTTTGTTTTGCTATCTTACTACTGACACATATTCCATTGTATTCATTTTGAGGATAAAATTATACATGTAATATAATGGCGCCAAATTACCTGAAGAAAGGGGAGGGCTTCTCCATTGACTCACTATGTTTTTTAATGTTTATTTACATCCATGGCATTTGTCCTCCCAGTTGATTTAAAGAAAAGAATTGTACTGGGGTACCTCCAGTGTTCCATCATAAATTACGAGAACATTCACAACATGGGAAAAGTTATACTATTGATATTACAAGAGAATTAAGAATCAGCTGTTTAACAATTTAAAAATTTCCTTTCCTCTCCAAGTCGACATTTGTGACATATTTCGAAAGAGTAGCTAAGGATCTTTATTTATTTCCATGTAATGATTCTTTTTATAAATTTGTGGATGAATTTCCAATCATGAAAATAGATTTCTAACAAAAGTTTAAGTTGCAGAATTTTAGACGCCACACATGAAGCTTTTAAGGACATGGAACTAAACCAAAAATGTGTTTATCAGTTAGCATATATAAGAAAAGGAGAATAAATATTAAAGGGACTAAGTTAATAAAATTCAAATAATTTCATGTAATTTCGCCTGATTAAGATAAATCTAATAACGACTTAACTAAAGCATTTAATATCTCATTACAGATTGGATAGGTTATTTCTAACTTGAAATCAGCATTAATTCTGAACTTTAATTTAAATATTATGACAAATATTCAATATTATTTAAATGAAATTCATTATAACTCGTGTTAGATTACACTAAATAAAATACAAATGCAGTAAAGAATATTAGTTAGGTAAATATGTAGATTAGCAAGACTAGGCCAAAAAACTGATTGTAACTCAGGATCATCGTAGTGTGGTTTCCCCATTGTGTTTACCTCCACACGAGCCGTCCCCTTAAATTTACTCCCAAAACGTGAAACATTTTGAAACACGGACGAAATGGTACGTCCCAACGTTCGAGCCGCCCTTCTACATATTTACCATTATGTATTAGAGATAAGTCAATTAGACAATATCCACCATCCAGAAAAGTCATAAAACTAGAGCTTTCCTGTTTTTGCTTGCTAATTTTTTTATTAAAAGCTATCCGGGAAAGATTATTGACCTTGTTGTGCAAACGTAAAAAAGAATTCGATCTAACAAAAAGTCACTATAACATGAAACTACACCCTCCACTTGATATACAACAGAGATAAATACAAAGGAGAATTGTAAGAAAGAAACTCGACAAATTACATCATGAAATGAGTCTAAAAATACTTAGAGAACCTAAAGCCATAATGGAACGTAGTCACTGAGAATCATTTGGTGAAGCATTTGAATAGGAATCTAGTGAAAAATTCTTTTGGAACGATTTAAATGTAATTGTCTTAGCAATATTTAAATGGCTTGTTAATTTGGCGAATATAAAATAGTGGATGTTTCTCAAACGCTAGCACCTAACTATTCCTAGTTCCGAAGCGCCCTTCTGACATTTGAAGACATTTGGGAACCAAATAATTGGTGAGGATTTTTTTTTTTGTTCATTTCTAAAAGAAAAGCGAAATTATTGGGATCGCATCTTATCGATCAGCTAACCCCTTACCTTGAAAGTTTTCAAAATTTTTCCAATATTTTGCTGAATGGAATGAGAGATGCAATCTGGTGGCGATCACTTTGAGAATGGTGCTTGGGAGGGACGGTTACAAAATTTATGGGGCAATTTCACCTCTGAACAATAGAAGCGAAATGCGATAAAAAAGAATAAGGTTTTAAGTGCATGAGTTTCCTTTTAAGGGAATAAGTGTATACTATATAAAGTGCGATATGTATAATTTAAAATAAATTTGCATGAGATTGTCCATTAAAATTAAATTTTAATCTCAATACTTATCAAATATTTTCTATTATGTATTTTTACACACTAGATTATAGCAATTTGTTTTCTTTTGCAAATTAACCACACTTCAGCTCTCTTTTGGAGCTGTACCTGAAATATAGGTTTTTCAGTCTCTGAATCTTTTTACAGAGAAAGTAAAACAGACCTCATTTGATATGGCGTTTATTACGAGTCTTTTAATGGTTAATTGCATGAAATACTCTCGAACGATTATACATGATGATAGAGAAAGATAATTCTAGAAAAGCATTAGAAGAGCTAGCAATACGGACGCTTATATATATATATATATATATATATATATATATATAAATTTATATTCATTTTTCTATTAATTATCATTGATAAAGCTATGAATAAAGCTCGAAAGTCCTCGGAAACACCTTTTTCTTTTGCAGCGGAAGATTGACATTATATAGATACGAGTATATGTATATACAACATGTTTCTTAAAATATTATATTATTTCGCGATCTAATAAGTTGGGTAGTCTTGCTGAATTTAGATAAAAATAAATACTATGTGAGAAAACATATAGATATTATATGTTTATATTTTTATTGTTATCTCTTCACTATAATAATGTCATTCACTGGAAAACAAGGGAATTAGGGTATGCTCGAAGAGAGTCGAACAAAACTTTCTACTGTGCATTTGTGAGAAAATCCTCCAAAATGCACCAAAAGCAATTTAGATTTGGGCAAAGCACAAAATGTTTAAAGAGGAAGACTATTTGTGTAGCTAAAAACCTCAGGAAGACCCCCAGCATCGCAAAAGACGATGGAGCGGGTTCGCGAAAAACTCATGCGAAGCACCAAAGGATTTATTAAGAAAAGTAAGCCTTAAAACACAGATTCATCCAACTACACTTTGGAGTGTCATAAGTAAACTCTTGGGAAAAAAACTATAAAAGCTGCAACTCGTTCTCACGTTAAACGCATATCACAAAAGAGTGCCAAAATATTCTGTGTTGATATGCATGAATAAGTTGAAGATGATGAATTCAATGAACGTATTGCTTTCAGTGATGGAACCACATTTCATCCGAATAGCCTAAAGCGTTTGTTGCTCTGAGTCTATGTGGACCGACTATTCTATTTACCCCCTTATCGTACTGAAGCCTGTACCGATTATACTGAAACGTGTTTACCAGAAGCTGGACTACCGATTGATGTGCGCTATGTGCCAGACGGCGCGTATATAGAAAATTTGTGAACTCCTTCATGGAATCCATATAGATTTGAATAAATTTGATAATACTCAACATTATGCCTGTTCATTTTCATTTTCTTTAACTCTGCAGTTTCTGAGATACTTAAATCTCAAGTACCAAATATGCAACTAACTCCCGAGGAGAGTAAAGGGATATATATCGCGATCTTTCGAACTATTACTTTAATTTTATTATCAAGGAAAAACGGAATATTTTATGTTAAATCGGAATATGCATTTTCTTTTAAATTTGGTTTTCTTGCATATATTGCCTCCTAACGCAATACTCTTTGAGTTTTCCATATATATATATATAATATTTTTCAATAATTTAGCAAATAAAGACAGCAACTTCCACTTGGATTTAAATTGAAAAAGTAAACATATGTTTATCGTTGGTGAAAGAGAAAATCCTGAGAAACCATTTAGAAAAAATATTTTTTGGGGGAAGGTGAAATTTAATTGAAAGTTTTTAATCTCTCAACAATTTAATTAATATGCGTAATTTTTTTCCCTTAAATTCCGAAGACTACAACAAAAGTTCTTAAAAAAATTATATCGTATTTCATTTTCTCCTCATTGAATCAAAGTTAATTTCTTCACGTAAGCAAATTTATTTTATAACCATCAGACGCCTGTTTATGAAATGAGTAAAGATGTAAAATCACTTGGAATAAAAAGTATATTTTTATTAGCTAAAATTTAATTACTTATGGTAGGAATAAATATTAGTTCTATCCTTAAATATACATTCTTCGTTATACTTAGATCTAATTTTGAATATTATGGTGTACTGGGTGCTAACAATCTAAACGAGACTGACTTGTAATTAAATCAGGCTAGAAAGAGTTATCAAAGTCTGAAAATAATAAATAATGTTTGATTAAATTGCCAGTCGATTACAGTCATTTTTCACAAACTTGCAGCAAATGAGCTGTAAGTAGATTTAGCATCGGTTTCTTGTTCTTTCATTGAGAACTGAAGTTTTTGTATTTGTTTTTTGCACTATTCATGACGTTACGGTTATGTTTTCCCAATATAATGACCCAAGATATAATTGTATAAGCTTAATTCTTTCAAATTGAAAGGCTTATAGCAAAAGTAACAATGATAAATAAACATATTAATTAATAAATCGCAAAAGTATCCTAACTTGTGTTTCTTCGATACTCCATAACAAAGAAATAGAAGGATTTAGCACATTTGCAATAATCACTGTATATTTGAAAATAAGTTAGTCTCTTTGTTACGAATAACCAAGAAATCAAGCACTTAGAATATATGGAAATTCTAAACAAACCAAATGTGCTCATATTTATTTCCTTTTTCTTAATAATATAGTGATTTTTTAATAGTAAGTTTTTTTTAATTCAATGAGTTTCAAAAGCTCGCTGATTGAAATATATTTAATTAACCCACGATTTTATGTATTCTTCTCCTTATCGAAAAATTGATACCCGCCTATAATTGCTATCCACGCAGTACCACTTGGTACTCATTCTCTAACCACCGAGCTACCATATTCTATTGTTGGCTTTAGTTAGGTTGTAATGGTAAATTATTGAACGGTTGTATATCTAAGGAAGAATGTCAATTTATACCTAATTAATTCCTTGTTTCTGTAAAGTTAATAAGCATACTTTCTTATAATAATAGAAATAACACTGTACTAGTTGCGTAGGACTCATAGACTGCTAGTTCATACATTAGTATCTTTCTTAAAACAATTGAACGAAAATCCAAGAATTTAATTAAAATTTTATTTGTATTTATTAGAAGAGTGTTTCCATGGATAGTTCAATGTTTTTTTATAGCACTGATCTAGCGACTTTTATATGGCCCGTCTGGCGAATATATTTACCGCCAATATGACGACTTTTTATAAAGCCCTTCATATCGCACATATGCCGACTTGTTTGTAGCGCTCATCAAGCGCCTTTTCTAGTACATATTAGGCGAATTTGTTATAGCATCCATCTGGCGACTTTTCATAGATAGATAAAAAGAATAAACGGTGTGTGAGAGTAAAAGGCTACTTCGTCCAGAGCTATCCCAGCCCTTCATCTCCTATCTGGCTCCTTTTCGGGACCAGAGGAGAGGAGAAAGGCCGGGAGAGTACGGATAGAGAGAGAGGAAAAGGAGGGCGGAGCCATAGTATAGCGAGAAATTAGTATGAAACTAGAGAGGCAACATAGGTCGTCACTGCCGTACATCTAAAAGCAGTGCTAATACCACATGGTGTATCGTCCACCTTTGGTATGTATGTAGAGCTTATTTCGAAAGACAGTGTTCTTGGTAAGTATTTGTTTGTTTTAGTTGCATGTTTTGTTGTTAGCTAGCTGATTTCTTTCTGATCCCTATGTTCTATGTTCTCTTTAGATTCCTTGATTGCTCTTTTCTTTTAATTAGAAGTGATTATTATCCTTCCTTCTCCTCTGTTTTTGTCGGTTCTCTAATCGGTTGTCGTATTCGTGGTATGTCCTTGCAATGTTAAGCCCTTTTCGAGTTGTTGATTATTTCTTCTATGTAAATATACTATCAAACTCTTCTTCATCTCCTATCCTCATCTTGCTTGGGAATAGTCGGTGAGGTCTTATCCTGCCCCTAGTAGTATTTGATTGGCAAGATCTTCTCTAATCTCTGCCCGTGTCTTTTCAAGGACCGCTTTCGCCCTTTTCATTATTATCTTCTTAAGGGGCTCGGTATTAGCTATCCTATGTAGGTCTTCTATTTTTCTTCTCTCTCTCCTTCTCGTGTTACTTATTAGGTACATTGCCTTGTTTTGTATTCTCTGTAGTTTGAGAAGATTACTCCTTGACAATGTACTCATCGCAATTGCCGGATAGATTAGCGTCGTTTGGATTATTGAATTATCAATTATTTCTTTGGTTAATCGTTCTTAATTTCTATAAAGGTTTTAGTCCTATTTTTCCTTTATCTATTCTGTCGGTTATCTGTTTATTATAACCGGTTTTACCTATCGTTAGCTCAAGCACTTTATATTCATTACTGTATGTATATCTTTCATTACCTATATTTACTTGCGCTGTCTTTCTCCTGAATACAGGTAAAATTTTGAATTTCTCGCGGTTTGTACTGATCTTCCATCTCCGTTCGTATTCGTTGATCCTCCGTATCTCTTCTCCCGTTGTTGTGATTGGAACTGAGCATGCCTGTATGGTGAGAAAACAACTTCCGTTATGTTTTCCACAAATTATATATTTATACACCCTTCCATTACTGCGGGTGATAGGTCTGCTGTGCATACAGCGTATAATAGCGGACTCGGGTAACTGATCTGGGCAACCCTGCTTCCCTCTTAAAGCGCTCTCCTTGGTGATTACCCGCGTTTATATACGAGTATCTATCTATTATGTAGTTGCACAATAATCTTTCAAATTTATTGTTCATTCCAAGTGGAAGTATCTTGTATTGTATGCCTGGTCGCCAAACTTTTTCAAAGGCTTTGGACACGTCTCTACAGACGATGTCCACGCTCATCTTTTTACCTTGCACTTGTGCTAGTTTAACTATTATTTAGCAGAGTTCCATATCCTTGCTCCTATTTTTCCGAAAGCCGAATTGGCACTCATTATAAATGTTTGTTATCCTCTAGATGTTGTTCAAGTCAATGATTTATTATCTTTTCGTGTATTTTCCCGATGAAATCTAGTAGCGAAATAGCTCGGTAATTTTTCACTCGACATGTGGTTTTCCTGGTTTTGGTATGAAAAACTTTTTCGCTACTTTTAGATCTCTAGGAAAGTAGCCCGTATTTAGGCACACATTAAAAACCTTCCCTAAAACGTTCTAGTATGTTCGCCGTTGCTTCGATATAGTTTCTCTTAGTGAGTCCTAAGACCCCTGGCACTTTCTGTTTAAAACTCTTCATCACATCGTAAAGTTCATGCATTGTTATTATTGCATCATTTCCTTTCTTGTTGTTTCTATTTGAGTCGATAGAATCGTAATAATAGGTTCTTTCCCTTATCTGGTTCAGTTCTCCAACAATTTCATTCTCAAAATCAGTGCCTACCAATAATCCCTCCTCATAACAACTGTAAGTAGTAGTTTCATAGTCTAGTCGTTTAGAATAATTTCCATTTTAGCATAGTACTGTTGCGTATGTATGATGGCAAAGATGCCTGCTTTGTCCGGTTGTATGATAGTAATATTTCGGTTGTTTCTAACTTCTTTAGCACTCTCTTTAAGGGGCTAAATTTCGAAAGATTGCAAAGAACCCCACCAAGTGCATCAAAAGAAAATTCAACAAAATCATAAAAGGGATCAAGAAACAACCAAGAAATAAAAATAGAAGAAAATAATCGTTGATTTTAAACCTAGATACGCATACACTAACCTAAAAGATTGCAAACCCTCTCAGGCTCATAATTATTCAAATTTATAGCCCTAATTAGGAATTAGGTAAATTCTTAGGCAAAATGTTATTCCACTACGTGCTTAACAAATACAGCCTCAAAGTCCTGCCTGACCTTATCGATATCAATCGATTCACAACCCCTAAAAAACAATTACTCTCCATGAATGTAGAATCACTTTTCTCTAAGGTACCAGTCGCCCAAACGATACACATAATATTAAAAGGCCTCTACAAACAAAACTCACCCTCGCTGCCATTTGCATACCAAGGCTAGCCATGGGAAAACCTTCACAAGCCTGCAATTCTGAAGTCATTTTTATGGACCAAACGGAGTATGTACATACATTCAAGTTGACAGAGTTATTATGGAGTTCTCTTTGCTTACATCCTCATATGAGTGGTGAGAGAAAAGGTTTTCTCATGGGTATCCAAGCCACACAACTACTGACGATGCATATGATATTTACATAAAATTTCTAATTACAAAACGAAATATATATGGTAGCGAAAGTCTTTAAGGACTGTTCTTCCCTAAACTACACCATTATGACGTCGAAGACTTATCCCTATATATCTTATTTTAATTCTTGTCAAAGTAATTGGTATTACAAAAAAAAACATTATTTTTAGAAATGACTGTCTTAAATTCGTATTTTATATTTAATAAAGAATTTTACCTTCAAAAAGGAGTGGGGATGAGACTACCACTTGGGCCAACTTTAGCGTATGTCTTCTTATGTGAATATGAACAACATTGTCTCAATAACTGTCGTTTCTATATAGATTGGTGGAAAGGAACATTTTTTATGCTAAAGATTTGTAAAGATACGTTAAAGGCCCTATTATTTGAGAGGAGTTTAATTCAAATTTGAAATCAATACACATAATTATTTCCGCCTACATATTATTTTGAGAGCACCTTTTACTTAAATTTGAAGTAAGAAATATTGGAGGAGGGCAGTAGCTTCATCTCATTTTAATAAATACATAGTGTGCATAGGCTTCCCTTATTTTAATCAATATAATAACAGGTAGTTGTAGTTGGCTAACCTGTCTTTATCTAGGCGGATCCCGACCGAATAATGAAATAGACATGAAGGTCATTATGACAATCGCTGGTGAGCGCAAGGTGACCAGAAACTTGTTTTCTTTGCGAAAAGGCGCAAGGAATTATTATGTTTTGACAACAAACATCGGTGAGGTGAATACATCGTTTCCCCTGCTTAGAGGGACCTGTTCCGCGACAGAGATATGTGAACATAGATACCAATCGGGAGAAATCCTTCAAACAGTGAGAGTCTGTGTGTTGTGCTGCAAAAGGGGGAGAGAAAGAAAAGCAGTGTTGAAATTGTTATGCTGTGATGAGAAGTGTAAGATCTACCCACCCCAGTAGGGGACTGAGCACAGCGCGTGCACAAATTGGTAGCGATGATGTTTGTGTTCAGTACCACGACGTTGTCACACAAACGCCGTAACCACTTAGTAGGCAAGAGCTCTATAATAACTTCTAACTATCATTTTTGAAGTAAGTTCATATTTAAGATCACAATTGCGATCTCAAGTGTAAAAATATTTCAGCCCATTTTCACGGATGTAGAATTTCTGTCTACTGAAATTCTAATAAAGTTTAGCGTGTTACTAATAATTGCGAAACTTTAGAAAACTACGTCCTGTTTTACGTATTAAAATCATTACTAATGTTGTTTTGTGGCATTGTAGTCGTCATTTACGTCTTCGGATAGGCGCAGAAAGAACTTATTTTATAGATACTCGCACTCTGGGTAGTGCTCTATCTGTACGCATACTATCTTAAAAGTAATTTCTTTCCACGCCAAAACGAAACTGTAAATGATGACTAAACTGCCTAAAAATACAAATATTATTGTTTTTTAATACATCCTAACCTAATGAAGCCGAATCTAACGAAAACTAACAAAATGCATCATTCCTCCATTTAGAGCCCATTCAAGGTGAAGCAATGCATATAAACAATCAACAGTGAAGTGCCTAACAACGTTTGAGAACCACGTTGAATACAAACCAGAAGGTAATTATTTCGAATCGGGAGAAACCACCAGATCCCCTTTTTAATTAGGGGGAGACACCCTCCACGATTTTTATCACCTACTAGTATTAACAATTCCACAGCCTAGCATTAGGTTCGAAGGCAAAGACATATAAACAAAACATACTATTTAGTACTGGGGAGAATGGAATTAGCAGGCTTATATAGATTCGTCGCTAGTAAAAGGAAGTGATTTAAACGACTGTTCATGTTTGGGAATCGAATCATTAACATGCTGCGAGCTAAATATCCCGCAAAATGTTTCTTCCGCCGTCCTCATACAGGAACATTTCTTTTACGCGTAGACCACAGCCTATCAACTGTATTTGTGTGTGCTAGCGACTTCGGATGGATGAAATTGATTGAAATGTTCAGAGTCATGCCTTCCAGCATCGAATGAGTTATGCCTTCCAGAAATCAAAACTTATGTTATTTCCTGGCAAATTCTTATCATTTATGATAGTTAATAAAGTTGTCGTGGATTTATCTTCGACTGGAACCATAAAGCACTCCTGAGTTTGTCGGTAAATATCCATAAACAACCACTGGCCATCTTCCAACATCCTTACATTGTAATTACGGCGCCAAAATTTAACCTCGTCAATCTTTACAATACAATCTGGGATCCAAATCTGATCCATGTTTTCGATGCACTATGCACTCATCACCTCGCGGCAAAAGCTCGCCCGATCTCTTATTGTCGCTGTGCTAAAATCGAATTCTGCCTGCACGAGAGGGTATGAAAACCCTTCCGAAAGTAAAGATTTAAAAAGTTCAACAATTTAAGCTTGTCAAGGTGGAAATTGTAAAAAAGTATTTTTAAAAATAGTTTGCAACCAACCCCATTGTTGAAGTTTTTTATTCCTCAGGGAAACATTCCTGCCACATCTCTACCTATTAACATTATAATCAAGTCGCACCTCATTCCCACATCTGTCGGGATTTTTCACAGTTTAAATGAGGCCATAAGATATAGAAAAGTTAATTTTAGTTGCCCAAGGAGTTAAAAAATAACATTAAAGTTTACCAAACTAATCTCGCAAGAATCACACTCTGCCATCATTCCCTAACGGTTACCAATGGGTTTCGGTGTTAATTTTGAAATCAGAGTTCTTTTATTTGTTTGAAATCATGGTTGCCAATATTTGAAATCAGGTGTAAATTGGAACTTGTGGCTGTCTCGTAGCCATCAATTGAGGACAAAATGGTGACCAGAGCCGTCAATCACATTCCAGAAGGTAAGGCAGCGGGAGTTTATGAGATAAATGTCGAGAATTGAGTAATGACTTCTCTGTGAAGGTTGATGAGCCCCAGAGATCCGTTTGAGTCCCGTGCTCTTCTTTATAGTCCTAGAAGTGATGATTTATGAGAATGAGGGAACGGCAATTAGGAAGTTCAGGTTGTGGAGGGAAGGGATAAATTCCATGGGGCTGATAGTGAATTTGGATTAAACAAAGATTATGAATTCAAGATTTGTTGGTAGTAATAATATTATTGAGGGTATGTGGCCATGTGCACTGTGCAGTCTATCACAGAGGGGTAGAGAATAATTCTATCCTGTGTAATGGATGTGGTTTTTGAATGCATAAAAGTTGTAGTGGTATCAGGGGTAGGCTGCATAATGATGGAGAGTTTCAGTGCACTGTTTGTAGAGGTAAGCAGGTGGAGGAAAAGAGGCAGGAGAGGATTGTATTTTATGGTGTTGTGGTGGAGCGAATGCAAGGGTGTGTGCAATGGGCCATTCTCGCACCCTTTTCCCAATACCTTCTCTCTCCCTCTGTAAGAATGTGTGTGTGAGTGGGAATGAGGTTTTTTATATTTTCTTTTTGGATATATATGTATTTTATTTCATGTATTAAAATTGTTTTTTTCTTTCTCAGATATTACTTTGTATTAAGTAAATTTAACGAAATATTACTTCGCCCTAAGTAAATTTAGCGAACTGAATGTTGAATAGTTTTTCGAAAGACCACTTCAGTAGGCTTAATCGCCACCATTTGTAAGGAGTGGGGGAAGTGCTAGGTTTCCGATAACTGAGCAGAAAGAAGAAATTGTTAAGTCCCGCCAGGACAGAGAGAGAGAGGGCTTTGATAGCTTTAAGACGTTACCAAATTATATTGCACGCTCGGAGGCACCAGTTTTTGTTTGTAAAACGCTTGAGATGCCAATACCCACCTGGATAATACGTGAGCCCTTCCTTCTTTTTTCTTGGTCCTCTTGTTTGCGTTAGGCCTCCTGTTAGTGACTTCTTGTCTGTTGTGTGATCGTTAGTGGATATTACCCTGGCAAAGATATTTTGTTGTTAGACTTAGGCTGTCCCTTTTGCATATACATATAGTCTAATTTTGATTGGTATTCTTGTATTCCTCAGATAATATTGTGTGTATAGGAAAATAGCTATATATATATATATATATTTGTTGTGTGCATATTTACCCTATATTTTTGTAAATATTATTGTATATTTTTGTTAGTAAAGGGCTGTACATATAATCCGTTTCATTCTCCTTCAATTTCTCACGTCCGGATCAGTGTAGGAAGCGGGTTGGATCGATTGGGATTAGAGTATATATTTTCGGCCCGCTACATTTGGAGCCCAAATAGGGACGTGAGACTTTGAAACCGGGAGCGTGACGGGATTGGATTGCAGTTTATACCCAATTAGCTTGACAAGTAGTTTGATTGATTTTTCCCACCTCCTATCTTTTTACTAACTTGGGAACAATGGCTGTAGCTGAAACTTTGAATGACGAAGTAGTGCGATTGAGACTGGAGTTGAGGAAGAAAGAAGAGGAGTGTGAAGTATTGTGGTGAATGGTTGAGGGAATGAAGAATGAAATGAAAGGTATGAATGAAAAGACTGATCGGATGAAGAAGGAAATGGGAGACCGACAGGATCAGACTGACCGACGGATGCAGGACCTATATAACATGATGACATGGGCTGGACCAGCCCCCAGGACCTACGACCCTCATGCCTGCTCCTACTGAAGGGACTCCACTAAATCAAATGGATGGCATTGTGATTGAATCTAAAGAAGATACTGTGACTGTTAGGAAAGGGGGTGAATGGAAGAGATTGGAAAGTAAGAGAGGAAGGAATCATGGTTCTAAGGTTAAGAATAGGAAGACGAGTGGGAACAGTGTGGATTCGCTATACTCAGATGAGGGAGAGAGTGGCGATATGATTGGAATGAGAGAAACAGAGGTCTTACCCAGCAAACGAGAGACCGAATGGTGGGAGAAAGATTGTGGAATGTCGTCGGTGTGGAATGAAATTCATATGTTAGCAGAATGTAGGTGGACGTCTGGTGGATGTTTTAGGTGTGGTAATAAAGGGCATATGATGAAGGATTGCCAGGAAAGTGTGAAAGAGTGCTTCGAGTGTAAAGGAATAGGCCATTTGAAGAAAGATTGTCCGAGGTTGAATGGTGGAGCAACTGTTGGGGCGAGAGTAAGGTATACCTGTGGTAATTGTGGAAAGGCTGGTCATTATGTGAGGATGTGTCGTGACCAGAGGAATGTATGCAACTATTGTTCGTTTAAAGACATTCGAGTGAAAAGTGTTGGAATAGACTGAGAGCGCAAGGTGTGGATGGAAAGTCTGAAGCGGGAAACTGAATTGTAAGAGGTGGAGTATCCTCTGGGTGCATGAGTGTGAGTAATATGTTGGTAAGTCTGTCTAGTGTGAAAGTGCTGTCTGGTGGGAAGTATGAGTGTCTGAGTGTGAAGGTGGAATTGAATGGAATTTTATGTTTAGCTTTAATATATTCTGGATCCAAGGCGAGCTTGGTATATAAAGATGTGTATGACAAGTTGAGTGAGAAAGCCCTCCTATCTGAGTGTAAGGGTAGTTTGGGAGGTATTGGTAATAGGAAAGTGCCTGTGATTGGAATGATAAGGTCAGCTGTTCGGATTCATGGTATGTTGATAGATGAATGTGAATTCTCTATGAATGATAAGGTGAGTAGTGAGTATAATGTGATTTGGGGGGTATGATTTTATGAAAATGAATCGTATGGTTGTGCATCCTTCGAGTGATCAGATTGAGAGAAAGATTGATAAAAATGGGGTGTATAAGTTGTATGTAGCGAAAGATGGTAGCGTTTTGAAAGTGTGTTTACTCGGATTGAGGTGACTGCTATGGAGAATGTAAGGTTTGTGAAGGTTGAAAGGGTGTCTGTTAGAGTGAGTTGAAGTAAGGATGTTAGTTTCAATGTGGGTGAGAACACTGTGATATTGGATGGAAAGGATGCGTGTTATAAGGTAAGGCGTGTTGCTTGTGTGTTTGATGGATGATGAGAATGAATGATCCGTTTGTATGTGTGCAGGCGAACCCCAGGGTGAAAGGACAGGTGAGGGGTATCCAAGTCGGAGATGTACTGAGTCACCACTTCACTGTCAATGAAGTAGGTATGGATGATAGTACGGATGTCAGGGTGAATGTTGCAGGTGAATAGACGTGTAAATGGACGTATAATGAAGTGAAGAGCATGGTGGAATTGGATGGATGCTTGACTAAGTATGAAAGGGAGGATGTGTATCGAATGATATTTGAACGAAAGGGAGCCCTTAGTAAGGGTGATCTGGATTTGGGGGTTGCAAAACTTCCGGAATTCAAGATTGTCCTTAAGGAGGACTCTCCAATCTATCAGCGGCCGAGGCATTTCCCACGTCCGGTTGCTGGTGAGATTAAGGAGTAGTGTGTAGAATTAGAGCAATTGGGGGTGATTGAAGAGAGCGAGAGTGCATGGAATAGTCCAATTGTGCCTGTACGTAAGCTGGCTGGAAGATTGCGTCCGTGTGTGGATTATCGAAAGGTGAATGAAAGGAATGTGAAAAAGGTTTTCGATGTGTGTCGTATCTGAGTGTGTGTATAGTATGCAGGGGATGGAGTGGTTTACGAAGTTGGATCTGGTATGGAGGCATTATCAGATGCTCATTGCTGAAGAGAGTCGGCCGGTAATTGCCTTCTCTTCCACAAAGAGGCATTATCAGTTCCGGAACCTTAGCTTTGGTTTAGCTAATGTCCCCAGAGCCTTCCAGCAGGCAATGAATGTTGTGTTGAGTAAGTTTGTGAGTAAGAATGTGATTGCGTTTATAGATGATATTTTGATTAGGACTGAGACTTTTGAGGAGCATATGAGATTGGTAAATGATGAGTTGAGAACGTTGGAGAGTGTTAGGGTGAAGGTCAAAGTGGTGAGGTGTGAATGGTTTGCGAAAGAAGTGGAATTCCTTGGGCATATGGTGAGTAAAAATGGGTTACGAAAGTCGCCGAAGTATGTTAAGAAGGTGCGAATGTTTCCTAAACCGGTGACTGTGAAGGAACTGAAGTCGTTTTTGTGTTTGATGCAGTTCCAGCGAAAGTTTATACGTGATTGTTCTGGTGTGAGTAAGCCTCTGACTGAGGGGATGGGCAAGAAAGGTAGTACGATTGTCAAGTGGAATGATAAGATGAATGAGGCGTATGAGAGACTGAAAGAGGCAGCGGCTGAAGATGTTGAATTGGCTTACACAGATTATAGTGTGAATGCTAAAATGCTTGAATTGTATAGAGATGCGAGTGGGTATTGTATGGGAGGTTTTCTGATGCAAGAGCAGCGTTTGAATGGAGAGAATGTCAAGCGAATAATTGGGTATGTATCCAAGGTTATGAATGCGGCAGAGCGAAAGTAGTCGACTGTGGAACGAGAGTTGGCTGCGATAAGATATTGTTTGAAAGTGTTGCGTCCGTTTTTGTATGGTGTGAGGTTTGTGATCAAGACAGATCATCAAACTCTTGTGTATCTGCAGCGTATGAAGTGGGCTGATAGTCGGATTGCAAGGACTTTGGAAGATTTGAGTGACTTTGATTATGTCATTGAGTATGTGCCTGGTGAACGGAATGGAGTGGCTAATTTGATGTCAAGGTATCCTGGTACGAATGATGAAAATGTGTGTGGAGTGAGTGATCCTGAGTATTTACTTAAAGGGATTATAAATGGAAAGGAGAGTAAGGGTGGTAGTGATTCCTTGTTTGAGAGTGTATGGAATGGTTTGCAAGATTTGAAGTGTGATGGAGTAAACGTGTTAGTGGCCGATAGTGTGGATGACTTAAGAAAGGAGGTAATGAATGAAGTATGTAGGAAGCCTGAAAGCATTGGTATGGCAAAGGTGTGGAACTTCATGAAAGAATTGAGAGCAATGTGGATGCAACGAGTCCCGCCATTTCATGAAGTGTTGATTGTAGTGATACGTTTGTATGGAGTGATTGTTTATGTACACTTTGGTGGTGAGAGGCCGATTGTGTACAAGGATGAGAAGATGAAGGGTTTAAATCCTAATGTGGTACAACTGCATTGTTTGAGCGGTGTGCACTACAATTGAGTGATTAAAAAGTGTTCATATATGAGAGAGAAGAACGATTGTCTAGATGAAGATAAGTGTGTGGTGAGTGATGATATTGGGAGATGATGTCAGTGTGGATATCAGTGCTGATGTTGGTGTGCTTGTTCCTTCTGTGTATTGCTAACATGGTGGACCTGATATGATGGAAGGGAGAGTGAAAGGTTGTTCTGTGGTTTGATTGATACTGGAGTGCAAGTGTCTTTAGTGAATGAGAGGAATCTGAGCAAGTATCATTAGTTTAGATGGTTAGTGGATTAGGGAATGGCATGATAGGGGCATAGGAACAGGTTAGTATGAAAGTGAGTTTGTGTAATGGTGTGAATGTGAAGCATGACTTTGTGATTCTGAAAGATGAGCAAATGCCGTGTTGTTTCTTGCTTGGTGTAGACTTTATGAGATTGAATGATTTGTCTTTGGATGCTGATAAGGATTATCTTATGAAAGGCGAATGTAAGGTGTTGAGGTTGAATGAGTGTGCAAAGAATGTTGTCAAGTTTTGCGGTATGATTGAGTTGGTCATGGATGATGAGAATGAGATTTTAAGTGATGATGATATTCTAGAGATGCAAGAGATGTGTGATTTTTGTTAGTAAATTGAAGCGGTGTGTAATGACGCGTGTTGATTTGAATGAATGGCCTGAGTTTTTAAGTGATTTTAAAAGGTATGCTAACGATTTTGTTGTTTGTATGGATGTTGTATATTTTATGAGGCATGTGAAGGGTGGTGATGATATGTATGTACCTGTGATGACCTTGGTTGGTATGATTGGTCTGGTGAAGGTTGTGCATGATAATTATGGGCATATGGGTAAGTTTAAGCTGTGGGAGTGTATGAAGGAGCATGTGTTCCATCCGTTTCTGAGAACTGTTGTGAATGATGTAGCGACTACGTGTGAAAGGTGTCAGAAGCGAGAGGTGCAAGGTGTGCAAGTGAAACCACCGATGTTGAAAGTTGATGCAAAAGAACCATTTGAATTTGTAGTGATTTATTGTGTGTCTTTGCCGCGTACGAGTGCTTGGAATGTTGGTATGGTTATTATGGTTAATCATAAAAGTAAGTTTGTGTATGCAGAGCCTGTGAGAGATAAAGGGAGTGTGACTGTTCCGCGTGTGGTTAAGCAGTTGTTTTTTCCTATGTGTGTATGAAGCCTAGAAGATGTCTGAGTGATAATGGGCCTGAATTTGTAGGAGAAGTGTTTAAGCAAATGTTAAGAGAGAATGGTGTGGAGCATGTGAGAACAACTCCGTATGTACCATCTTCAAATGGATTGGCTGAACGTACTATAAGAACCTTGTGTGAGATGTTGAGAATGATGAGTATGACAGTGAATGACTGGGATGTATGGCTGGGAAGAGTGTTGTGTGCGTATAATTCGACTGTGCATAGTGCAACTCGAATGTACCCAAGTCAGTTTGTGATGAATTTTGAAAGGCGAGTGAAAGATAGGTTTCGTTTGACTAAAAGTGAGCAGATTGTATGGCATGAAGGACATAAAAAGTTCCGTCCATTTGAATTAGGTGCGAAAGTATTGAAGGTGAAAAAAGTGAAGGGTAGGTTGAATGTGTCAAAGATGAGTGAGAAGTTGGATGGACCTTATGGAGTTGTGAGAGTTTGGGAAAATGGGGTGACGTATGTTTTAGAGAGTTTGAATGACGGTATGACTGAGAGAGTGCGGGCTCAACAGAGTCAGTTAAGGAGATGGAGAGAACCTCCTAATTACCTGGTGAGTCATCCAGTGTATGAACTGTGTAGAGAGAGAGGTAAAGTGCATGATGATGAGATTGAGTGTGATAGTATGGATCTGTCTGGGAAAGAGCTTGTCTTGGTCTCGAGGAGTAAAAAGCGTACAAAGAAGAGTGAAAGGAAGAATGCAAGTAAGAATGAAAGTAAGTCTGAGCAGAGTCTTTCTGGTATGGGGGATCTTGAAAGGGAGTTTAAGTTTTTGCGTAAACAGGTGAGTATTTTGGCTGGTATAAGTAGACGAGTAAGTCAGCTGCCTGTGCCTGATTTTTCTGGTTTTGGGAACAGTATAAATAAAAGTGTGTTTGGTCAGAATGAACCTAGTGTGGCTGATTTTTCGGGTTTTGTGAATGGTAATAGTAAGGGTGAGTTTGATGTAGTAAATGATGAAGTGGCTGATTTTTCAGGTTTCTGGTGGGAACCAGTCGAAGGGGTTTCTAGTATGCCTGTTAAGAATACAAAGGATGTGAGTGACCTGTCTGTTTCGCAAGACTGTACCTTGGGTTGGATGTAAGTGAGGAGCTGATGAATGGGGGTATGAAGAGTGAAGGTTCTGAACGGAATAGTATGAAAGAGTTCTGTCGTGAGATGGGATAGCTGGTAATGAGGGCTATGAGTATGGTGGACGATATGATCAATAGTAACGATGAGACTCACAAGACGACTGATGAACAACCCCGACTGATTGCTCGCGTAGCCAGGGACCAGTAGACGAGTGTGAATGGGTGCAGAAGGGTGCGATTGAGTATAAAAGATACCGTGAGTTACAGTGGTCGAATGGCCTAAGGAAGGTGGTGTGTGGTGGGGCGAATGCGAGTTCGTGTGTAAAGGGGCATTCACCCACCTTTTTCCCAATACCTTCTCCCTCCTTCTGTAAGAATGTGTGTGTGAGTGGGAATGAGGATTTTTATATTTTCTTTTTGGATATATATGTATTTGATTTCATGTATTAAAATTGTTTTTTATTTCTAAGATATTAAATTGTATTAAGTAAATTTAACGAAATATTACTTTGCCCTAAGTAAATTTAGCGAACTAAATGTTGAATAATTTGTCGAAAGACCACTCCAGTAGGCTTAATCGCCACCATTTGTAAGGAGTGGGGGAGGTGCTAAGTTTTCGATAACTGAGCAGAAAGAAGAAATTGTTAAGTCCCTCCAGGACAGAAAGAGAAGGCTTTGATAGCTTTAAGACGTTACCAAATTATATTTTATGCTCGGAGGCACCAGTTTTTGTTTTTAAAACGCTTGAGATGCCAATACCCATCTGGGTAATACGTGAGCCCTTCCTTCTTTTTTCTTGGTCCCCTTGTTTGCGTTAGGCCTCCTGTTAGTGACTTCTCGTCTACTGTGTGATCGTTAGTGGATATTACCTTGGCAAAGATATTTTGTTGTTAGACTTAGGCTATCCCTTTTACATATACATATAGTCTAATTTTGATTGGTATTCTGGTATTCGTCAGATAATATTGTGTATATAGGAAAATAGCTATATATATATATTTGTTGTGTGCATATTTACCCTATATTTTTGTAAATATTATTGTATATTTTTGTTAGTAAAGGGCTGTGCATACAATCCGTTTTATTCTCCTTCGATTTCTCACGTCCGGATCAGTGTAGGAAGCCGGTTGGATTGATTAGGATTAGAGTATATATTTTCGGCCCGCTACAGTGTGTCGCTTGAATGCATAGAGATGATCTGCTATTCGGGAGATATGATCAGTCCATGGGGAGGTGTGGGGAGATTCCCGTGGCAAGGGTTAGAAGTGGTTGGAAAAGGTTCAGAGAGCTGCTCCCTCTCTTGACGCTGAGGGTTTTTCCGTCCTAGCTATGTGAGGACTGTACACTGCGAGAATACGAAGTGCAATGTAGTATGGAAGCGAAACTTGGGCTGTGAAGGAACAGGACATCCAGAAGCCCAAGCTTACTGAGAAGAGAATACTAAGATGGATGTGCGGAGCATCTCTGAATTTGAGACGTGAAAATGACAGAGATGTAAACTGTGAATTAGGGGACAAATTGTGGATAGATTCAATTAGTGTGGAAATGAGATGGAGCAGACTGAGGTGGTTCGGTGATGTAAAGAGGATGGAGGATAATAATTGGGTAAAGGGTATTATAATTTTTGAGGTTAAGGGTGTAGCTGCAAGAAAGAGAGCGAAGAAGACATGGAATGAGATGATACAGAGGGGCCTCAAAGATGAGTTTGAATAAAGGAACAGCCAGAGATCGAGCAGCAATTTAAGTCGCTATTAGATAAATAAGGTCGACACATGAAAGCATGTATGGAGTCTTCAAAAATGCTGAAGATGACGATGAATGTTTGAAATCTGGGTTTCTTTACACATCAAGAGACTGCAAGGTGGAATTACTTTAATTTTATTTTGACTCCATCAAAGTGGTTTCCTAAAAATATTTACTTTCCGTGTTCAAAAGAAACCATATATGACTACTACAGTACCTAAAATCATCATTAGTACTGTTGTTAATACTAAAGGCCTTGCCTAGGTATTCTAGATTTTGACCGGAATAATTAAGTCGAAAACTTCAAGGTAAAATTGATTTGTGTTTTCCTTGTATAGGCAAAATTGAGATGGATGGAATTTTTTTATCAGAAAACGCTCTAGGTTGACCTTCATCTGAAATACCAATACCTCGTCTGTACCTCCTTAGATCTGATAAAAATCCCTATTATCCAATCCCTAATCTTTGCTCATCTTATTCCATTTTTCATTTTATGTAAAATTAACTCATCTTTACTTCTAATGTGTATTAAATCCCAATTACTTTATTTACTCTAAGCAATTCCTGCAGACTACTAATGTGAATAGCTTTCAACATTTACATTTCTTTCGAATTACGAGTATATATACCTTTTGCGTATTTTTACAAATTTTCAAAAGCGCTTAAAAAAAGTTATTTATTTTTGTAATTTGATAATAATTTATTGTATCTGTTTCTTAGAGAGAAGAAGTTGAGCGCATACCTCAAAAAGGTGCCTTTCCAAATATAGGAATTCCGAAGAATGATTTGGTTTCTTTTCGTCATTGGTTTTCTATTGAAGATTGAAGTTCATAATGATATGTGATGAATCACGTACTCCAAAGCTTCCGCTCTAATCTTAATAAAAACATGAATGAAATGCTTCCTGAAGTCTGTCGCTCTTTTTAGCTTTAGCCCCAATTTTTTTTACCTTAAATTGCAGAGTAAGACACTATTACTGTGGATTTTATTCAACTTATTAAACTCTGAAATTTAGGGTGTGTTAATACTTATAGCCCTTTTTTCTGCAGAAATCTTAGATTGACGCTCCTCCCTATAACGTAAATTAACATTAATTGATTTCCTTTTATTTACCAAATTTGTGGAACTGGTTTCCATTACTTTCTTGCTAAGTCAACAAATATTCCCGATGAGAAACTAAGTTCCACACAACTCTCTCCCACTAAATTCTCTAAACCTAAAAGCGGTATTAGAAATCTCCGATTAATAAAATCTCTCTCCACGCACAGACTTGACACTTGCAGTTAGCTTTAAAAATCACCTTATCTTTGTCTTTCCATTCTTGTCCATACTCTTTCACTTATAATGAGGTATTTCAATACGGAACAATAATGAGGTAGGGAGAGAAATAAAGACTAAAGGAACTGAATGAAATATAATACTAAACAAAAGTCAGATTTTAGCGAGCAGCGATAAATTTGGACTGAGTAGAAATAATCGAAAATACAAATTTTTCACATTTATAAGGAAATGTTTTGATGTCAAAAGATGTCAAAACCTCGGTCAGAATGCATCGGTGCATGAAGTGAAATGATAAAAATTATTTTATTTGCAAGATAAATAAAAAAATTATTCCTCTATTATAATTATTATTATTATTATTATTATTATTATTATTATTATTATTATTATTATTATTATTATTATTATATCTACTGTCGAATTTTAAATTAAGATTAATAATAATTTTTTCATAAAAAAAGATACAAAATCCTGTTTGAAGTCAGGAATGGCTAAATTTTCTGAGTACTTCTGTTTTTCAAGACTAACATAAAATCAAAGATGAACGTAATGTATTGTATGATTGGAAGTCTGTCGAAAATGAATTTACTTTTTATTTATTATTTTACAAGAGTTGCCATAAAAATAGAGGGGAAGATTCAAACGGCTGGTAAAAAAGATACATATTGAGGAGTTCAGGTTTATATATCTTTAGGAATTCCATTAGAAATGATATTAACTCCAAATAAGTTGTATGAGATAATGCGCATTTGTTCTTATTCACAAATTCCATCATGGATTTTAAGCGTGTGAGGTTTGGCTAAATTTAGTTATTTTATTTTATTTAAATTGCTGTTTAAACAAGTCTTAAATTGAAAAAGAATGCTAACACTCATAAAAACAGCGTTATACTCAGAGATCCAAGGAATGGTGTTCATCACTTTAATGTTTCTACCCAGCTAATTTTCAACGGAATCTACAAATTTTAACAAAGTCACTATTACTTTGAGTAAAGGTGCAAAGGAAGCTTCTTTACTGTCAGATAACAAATTTATTTCTCAATTTTATTTCCTTAGATTCGTACCTTCAAATATCTTTATTTAGTAGTGATTCTTTGGAATAGTTATTTCCACCTTTTCTATTTTTCCTTTCTATTTATTCTTTGCTTTCTCAAAATTGCCTTGAATTCATTCTTGGAACTTTGAAGGCCTCCATTCTGTTGGTTTCAATTCGCTAAAAAATATTTTTTGTTCCCTTTCCCCTTTGCATATTTAGAAACCTCAATATTATTTAATTCACTTTGCTGTTTCAGCCAAAACAAATTTCATGCGAGCTTTCATACTCCTCGTAATATATTTTTGGATTTCAGATTAATTTATATTATGGACGTTAAATACTTTGGAAAAATGCTCTATTTTCATTTAACTTTTGCCCTCAGATCAGATTACTCCGAAATGGTTTGATAGTATTAAAAATTATGAAACCAGCGATTATGACAAGAGTCATATCCAAATTACTTCAATATAGTTACAATTTCTCCATAAAAGCTACACATTACATCTGTGTACCAAATATACAGGCTGAACTTCCTAAAGTAATTAGCTTTCGTTGACAATGAGGGCTGTTTCTCGCGCGTCAAGAGCAGATCAAATATGTACAAACCAAGTGTGTTTGCTTCCACTAACACCAACACTCTCTCTACTTATAAATTTTCCAATTGCTTCTCTTATGTTTACTTTTCATGTTCTTAAATTTGAAAGTTCCGTAACCCTAGAAAACTATAGGTCTCACAGCCCGTTGAAATTAAAAATGATGAGCATAAAATATATAGTTGGCCAGAAAGTCTTGACTCAGTTAGGAAACGGAAATTCTGAAAGAATAAGGAGAGAGAAGAGGAATTCTATTTTTTCACTTCCCACTTTCTCCGGTACCTCGGTTCTCTGTCATCCTCCACACCCTTGACTTCACAAGTTCGCCGTTAACGGTCTGCCCGAAGCAATTTTCGCGAGGGCGAAGCGCCATTGTCGCAAACAAATTTAGTCGGCTTCACGTCACGTTCACAGCGCTGCATTTATCTGCCCTATATACTGCAAAAATTAGAACAATAAAAAGACCATTAATGGAGCATCACGTGTTAACGCTATGGACCCATATCGCGATCCAAGGCTATTAAGGAAGTCTGTTCGCGATGAATCTCTCTCCCGATCTAGATAATTTTGGAGTATATATTCGATACTTCGGAGTTCACAGGCAGATTGTATCTGAAGCTGCCGTCCAGTACGTTAGCCATTAGCCTCTTCGTTAGTCGAGATGAAATCGATAACATTCTCGTCCAGGGAAGAATTGAGTGATTTTCGAAGAGCCAAGGAAGAGCTAGTCGTCAATCAGTGTCCTTCGTAGAGATAGTTTTTATGCCCTATATATCTTCCCTATATACTGCAAAAATTAGAACAATAGAAACACCATTAAGGGGCCATCGCGACTTCCCGCTATGGAACCTTATTGAAACCCAAGACAATTAAGGAAGTCTGTTGGCGATGACTCTATCTCCCCGTCTAGATAATTTCGGAGTATATATTCGATACTCTTACTTCGGAGTTCAAAGGCAGATTATGTCAGAAGCTGCCGTCCTGTACGTTAGCAGTTAACATCTTCGTTAATCGAGAGGGAATCGAATACATTCTCGTCCAAAGAAGAATTGAGTATTTTCGAAGAGCCAAGGAAGAGCTAGTCGTCACTCAGTGTTCTTCGTGGAGATAGTTTTAGGCGCGCTTGAACCATTTTCGCCAAGTCTTCGGATTCTAAGGATCGTAAAAGTCATCCCCGAAGCATCCTCCTTTGCATCTTAAGGATAAAAGGCCCCATTTTCAGTTTCCCCAAGTTGGCATGAGCGTCTCGTGAGACGCCGACAAGTTCAAGGTTGAACTTACCTCTCTGGTCCTAACCGCCGCACATAAAGGTAAAGGGAATTAACCCCCACTTCGTCGTGCTCCTCCCACCTTTACCACGTCAAACCTCAAGGATCCCCTTTGGTCAAGAACTTGCATAATTGTAAGATCATTTCTTAATTGATTATTCCTCGGTTCAAACTTAATTGATAATGTCAATAATCTTAGCCGTAATCCGTCAATATTTAATTGCATTGCCATTTAACTTGCTCTATATATGTATGTAACCTATACTCCTATTAAATTATATTGTGTAGCTGTGTTTAAATATTCCTTGGCCTAGGAACTGTGTATAAAGAGCACTCCTAGATTCCTCTCTAGCTGGAGCTTTAATTTCGGTCGGCCAATAGGCCAGTGTGCGTATAACAGAGTACATAAGGGCCGCCCACGAAAGAAATAAACTACCAAAATTTTATGGAGCAACACCAACATTTATTCGTCAAAATTAAGTCCATCTTACTCTACAATCTTCTTCTAAAGATCAGCCTGCATCCAAATCTGTCCCAGATACCAGTCAGCTGTCTTGGAATCAAAAAACTAAAAAGCTTCCTTTATTCCATTAAAAGTGTTGATCGTTGGTCGCAGATGAAGTGTACCATTGACTGGAATAGGCCTTAATCACTCGGAGCATCATTTGGACTGAATGGCGTATGTGGAAGAATCTCAACACCGTCCATCTGTTTGAACTTCTCCATAGTTAAATGTCTTTCTGAAACAAGATCTTACCTCGATTAATCTAAGCAAGCCACCCCTTTAGTTTATCGTACACGCGATCTAGCTGCTAGCAATACAGTTTATCGTTGATAGCGCAATCATGGATTGTAAAAAAACCTCGAAATGCAGTACTCCTTGGAATTTCTAACAGAGAGTGATCATGAGCTTTTTGTCAAACCGATTCCGTTGTGGAACGGATGCTAGTTTTTCGCGAAACCACTTTCATCTCCCTATCGTGATTAACCATGTACACTCACTTTTCATCTAATGTGACAATTCGCGTCTAGAATCGCTCATATGTTGGATTATTGAGAAGTTGGCTACAAATCTCCAATCTACGGGCAGGATGTGCTTCGCTGAGGTCATATGGATTCAATCAGGGCTTCTTGAGAACAAGATTCATTTGATGCAATTGGTTCAGCACAGTCTGATGTGATGACATCCAACAACTTTCTCAAAATTACGGCTGCTTGCGGAAGGTTCAACTTTTAATGCTGCCACTAAAGCCTCGCTGTTGAGGGTGTATGGTCGGCCGGAATGTGTTTGATTGTCAAGGGTAAGATCTCGGGAGTTTTAACCTCTGCACCACCTCAAGACCTATGCCTGACTGACTGCAACGTTTCCTTCAATATCGAAATTTTTCTTCATTACAACTCTTGTAGAAAGTTTTTGCTTGTAACAGTAGCGAATCAAAACTCTAATTCCACTTTCTTCCAAACTCATTTATGTCAGCTATGGCTTACACAAAGAGAACTAAATTGCACTGGAGCAACAAACAACAGTAACATCGGGAGGCTGGTCGTCGAATGAGTAAGGCTAACCTAACCTAATGTAGCAGAATGAGTAAGGGTACCCTAACTTAATTTTGGTATTGCTCCATGTAAAGGTATAATAAGAGTTTAGTATATATATATATATATATATATGTATCGAGTCTAAGGAAATAATAATTAAAGACATCTGGGTTTAGCTTTGCCCCTTCGATGTTCTCCGGTGACTTAGGAGAACGGGCAAAATCGTAAATGATACGAGACTGATTCCTGACCTCAGTTCAAAAGGCAGGCCCTTCGAGGGTGCACATATAAACAACCCATTTAAAAGTGCAAACTGCTGATCTCGTATTAGACTCTCTTCGAGCTCCCCGTCCCCCTCCATCCACCTCGCCACCCACATCAGCGGGAGTAATTGGTGTATATAACAGATTGACCCGAGTAAACCTGGCTTTTTGTTCGTTCTAACAGAAGAGACAAGTAAGTCACGGTTGAGAGATTTTTCGAGTTCGAGAAAGAAACAGAAAAATCACCGGTAGAAAGTTTTCTGCAAGTAAAGGAGAACTTTGCAGTCCTTGTACGAACCCAGATCGTACAAAGGAAGCTCGGCGCTGCTCGAGCCCCCAAGAGATTGAGTATCAAGCTAGCTAGTGTGAGAACTCTAAATCTTACTCTATCTGAGTTGGAAAAACCCCAACTAGATAGAAAAAAATAAAAAGAAGACAATGATTTCATCTCATCTGGAAGCAAAGTGGAAGGGCTAAGTTTTAGCTTGAAGTCGCCTCTACCCAAGATCCTTCGTGACGTCACCCGTCAACTCGCCAGGCAAGTCGTTGAGCGCCATCTAGCTAACAAACAACCAACTCCGATCAAAAACTACGACACTCCATAAAATATTTTTGTTTTCTTTCTGCTTCCTAAGTGAATCAGGACCTTCTTGACAACCATATAGTTCCCTCTAAAACATCATTCAAATAAGAGACTCGTATGATTTACCATCATTCTCTAGATTGATCCATTTGCAACAAAATTTGATCTCAATTTCATTTATTAGCTAATTTCTTACGTCCAAACAGATAAAAACCACCGTTTCAGATTGAAACAAATCTTGAGTGTGGTTTATCGCCTGATTGATTCCGGATTCAAGTCTAACTCATAGTGGCGGTCATGAGCTCTAGATACTCATTGTTTGGAGCCCACGTTAAACGGCTAGTCCTCACCGAGAATAAAATGCCTACAACGAGAGAAATTAGGTGGTTGAAACTCTAAAAATTTATTTTTATTTAAAATTCAATCCCTGTCTATCTCTACCCAATATAAATGTTATTTAAAATAATTAACAAAATATCAACTAGATTAAGGGTTGGCGAAAGTAATTGAATCAAAGAAGCAGCCTTAAGCATCCACTACAGCCTCCAAATCTCGTCACATGCGTTCATCAGTGTTTCCTTGGGATATATATCTCCGAACACCATTTTTTTTTTATGGAGCCCATCTGGCAACTACCCACTTGGGCATAAGTCGCCGAAAAACACGACAGCCTAGAACTAGGCTACTTTAAAGTAAAAAATATGAAAACTTAACAATGATATAAATTGGAAAAACTTAACAATCGAAGCAATCTTCGGCAGCGGGAGGAGGTCCCCCTCACCCCGGTGCAGGAGAGTGCAACCTACAAACAAAACAATAACAAAAAAAGGAACCTTAAATAAAGGGGAGAAGCCCGGCCTCCCCCCAAAAGTCAACAACTTCACAAGTCAATGTGCACGAATCTGTCCAGAGCACAAGGAACAGGCGGTAGCGACCCCGCCCATCCCGGTACTGGGACAGGTATCGTGCGCGAAGATCACCCAGAATGGGACATTCGACAAGAATAAGCCAAACAGTCTGGGGGACGACGCAGTCGTTGCAATAGGGCGCAGGCGAGCGCTCCATCAAATAGCGATGCGTCACACGAGTGTGTCCGATTCGGAGACGACAGAAATCAACCTGAAGCCGCCGCGGCATTGGGGGATAGGTCCATGGGAACAGTCGCGGTGCAATGGCACGCAACTTTAAGTTCCCCTTCGACCATCTCCCTTCTTCTTTGCCAAGCAGTCCGAAGAGCTGCCCGTATTCCTGCCATGTAGTCGGTGTGAGGAAGAGCGAAACGCTGGTCCGGTCGCAGAATCCTCGCGGACTCTTTGGCGCCCTCATCGGCGCGCTCATTCCCCACAATTCCTACATGTCCAGGAACCCAGCAGAAGATAATCTCGACAGCCGCCCGTCTCGCCAAAACCGTGGCGTCACGGATATCGCGAACCAGGGGATGCGGAGATTCCAATGCCCCGAGAGCACTCAGGGCGCTTTGTGAGTCGCTATAGATCACAATTAGGTCTCCAAACCGGGCACGTCGCGTAATCTCCCGTACTGAGTGGTGTATTGCCACCAACTCGGCCATGAAGACAGACGCAGCGCCTGGTAGAGCCCCGCTGACTTCAAACAGAGGGGATACGGCGTGGAAGCCGACCCCCTCTTGGGACTTGGAGCCATCCGTATACAATGGCACGGTTCCAGCGTGACACGATGTGTGCTCCAAAAAGGTCGAAAGCAATGCTCCCAGCGTGGTACATGCTTTGGGAGCAGAGGCGTAGCGACAAATAGCTAAATGTGGTACCCTCCAGGGTGGCGTCCTGGGCAGAACCAGGGGCGCCACCAGCCCGAGAGCTATATCTACCTTTTGAAGGAGTTTCCTGGCCCTAAACCCCAAGGACTTAGGGTATGACTGGCGTCTCTTGGCGGCATAGGCACCATCGAGATCAGCTGCGGAAGCAGTGAGAGCTGCTGGTGACTGAGGGAGGCACCGGGCTCGCGCGTACAGGCGGGTGATGCACTGCACGCAGCGCAGAGCGAGTGGCATCTCCCCAGCATCGACCAACAGGCTCTCGATGCGGGAAGTGCGGAAGGCACTGGTCGCAAGCGAAGGCCGGTGTGGTGGATCTAATCCAGCTTCCGCAATAAACGCTCGGCTGCGGATGCATAAAACTCGCATCCGTAGTCGAGCTTCGAACGAACAAAGGATCGATAAAAAGTAAGGCAGTAGCCCTATCAGCGCCCCAAGCGCTGAACGTCACGGAACGGAGAATGTCCATGGCGCGGGTACAAGAGACCCTCGGCTGCAAATATGAGCCTCCCAGGTGAGGCGTCGGTCGAATACAAGACCAAGGAAACGGTGCGACTCCACCACATCCAGGCGCACCCCATTAAGAAACAAATCTGGGTCGGGGTGAAGCCGTGGATGGCGGCAGAAGTGCACCACCTTAGTCTTGGCCAAAGAAAACCGAAACCTGTGCGCTTCGGCATAGCGAGAGACGCGGTTCAATGCCTGTTGGAGTCGACGCTCCAGAGTTGGCTTCTGGGTCGCGGCAAAAGAGATCGAAAGGTCGTCCACGTAGAGCGTAGCGAGAACATCTTCCGTCAGCACCGAGGTGATGCCGTTGATGCTCAGGCCAAAGAGTGTGACACTGAGGACACTTTACTGTGGGACACCCTCTTCCTGCTCCTTTGGGCCGGAGAGGGCTCCCCCCACCCGTACGCGGAATCGACGATCTCGCAAAAATTCAGATATAAACATTGGGAGGCGTCCCCTCGCCCCCATCGTGTGGAGAGTCTCCATGATACCCTATCGCCATGCGGTATCATAGGCCTTCTCCAGATCGAAAAACACCGTGGCGTAGTGCTGTCTACGAAGGAAATCCTCGCAGACGGCATTTTCCAGTCAGAGCAGAGCATCCGACGTGGAGTGGAACTTTCGGAAGCCACAATGTGCGGAAGACAGATGGCCTCCGCTGTCCAGGAAAAAGGCTAATCTTAAATTTTCCAATTTCTCCATCAACTTGCACACGCAAGAGGTTAGAGAGATTGGGCGGAAACCGAGCGGAGTAAAGTGATCTCTCCCCGGTTTGTTAAAGGCGAGCACAGTAGCGATTCGACCGGAGTCTGCGAGAAGACCTTCCACCCAGATCCTGTTGAACAAATCTAACAGAAAGGCCATGCCTCGCTCACCCAGGGGTCGAAGCATGGCGTACGGGACATCGTCCGGACCATGGGTGGTGTCCGCGCAAGAAGCGAGAGCAGAACGCAACTTACTCACAGTAAACTTGTCGTTGAAGGGTTCCCTGCCTCTGGAGGTAAAGTCCAGCCGGCGGCCTACCGCGACATCACGACGTGCATTGAATGCTGGCGGAGCAGCATCAAGGCTAGAGAATGTAGAAAAAGCGGTCGCTAAGGATACCACCACGGACGCGGGGTCCGAGATTGTGGTCCCATTCTCCTGGAGAACGGGAGGGGGGCCTTGCGAGAACTTGCCCGGAATCCTTTTGACTAGCTTTCACAGCTCAGCAAAAGGGGTCTTCTCGTTAAGTGAAGACACGTATGCCCGCCAAGAAAAGCGGCGGGCGTGCTTCGAAATATACCGGAACCTAGCCCTAGCCCGACGATATTCAGCGACAGTGAAATCGTTTGGGCAAAGTACACCATTATACTTAAAAATCAGTCCTAAACTGGTGGGCAAAAATTCTGATGAAGCGCGTTTGGATACCATTTTGAATTAATGGCACTGTTGTTGGGACAAGGCGCTAGTGCTCCTATTCCCGTACACGAGAAGCAACCTCATACATAGGGTGTACCCGGTTGCTTCACTGTATGATTTTATACAGTACTCTTAAAATTGCTCTCCTCTTCTCATCCTAACGAGACATCTTCCAGAAGCTCCAAACAATTGGAAGTGAACTTCATTGTAGAAAATTCATTTCTTCCATTCTTTAGCAGTCAATTTTTTATATCTCCTACAAAAGTGAAGCTTATTCGTAAGTTTCTTCGCCTCCTTCCGCGTGCTGAAACGTCAAGACATGCTTCTTTCCACTCGTGAGCAAGCTTGGCACGGAAAGCAACCCGATCCTTGAGCTAGGACCTTACCAGGAAGCAATC
The DNA here is from genome assembly GCA_963969495.1 of Ceratothoa steindachneri. Classification (NCBI taxonomy): domain Eukaryota; kingdom Metazoa; phylum Arthropoda; class Malacostraca; order Isopoda; family Cymothoidae; genus Ceratothoa; species Ceratothoa steindachneri. Next base: position 40,587,622 of record OZ018319.1, read on the forward strand.
TTAGCGTTCATGCGAAGTTTTTGAAGGTTCTGAGTGCAACCAGTCTTTTTATGATTGTAGATATGGTGCTCTTTGATGTAATAAATACCCTTAGCAGTTATCTCTTTGGATTTCAGGCCGCTCTGGTGCAGAGCAACAATGCTTGCACGCTTTTATTTGCAAAGAACTATTTATGGAATTAAAAAAAAGATTTAAACATTTATTTTGACGAAGTTGTTATGACATAGATTATAATTACGCATCATTTACTTAATCCATATTTGTGATCATTATATAAAGCTCCAGGGAGAGAAACATACCTTCCTCAGGAACAGGACCAGAGCACAATTTTAGATTCATCGAAGGAATGTAGTTTTTTTATTATTATTTTTTTAATTCTTATTTCAATGACATTAACTGGAAAATGCTGACCAAAGTGAACCAATCTACTTGTCTTGACTTTTCCTAACCTCACACTGCCAAGTGAAATACCCCAAAAAACAGTGAAAGATTAAAATAAAACTGTACTAAGAAACACATGTTTTAGACCTGTGCAGTATTTATTGAGAGAATGATGCTCACTATTTCCATTTAGTTCAGTGATGAATGACTCCGCTATAGAATAAAGGCGACATTAATACAATATTCCGAGCAAAAATAATAAAAGATTTTATCTCAAATATTATATAAAGTAAAACTCACCCAAGATAGTGTCATGAACGATGAATTATCATAATTCATTGTAAGTAAATAGGCAGTTAAAACCAAGCTAAGAAACCTAATTTTAGACCTGACCTTGTCATTAGAATTGTATAAAAATTCAGTCAAAGGCAACTTGCAGACTTCCTTAGGAAAACCCAGATAAAAAAATAAGGAAAGACAAATTAACCACCCACTTTTTGAAACAGGAAATAGAATGGCTCTTAGGAAAGAATTAATAACAAATATCTTCCTGAAACAACAAAATAACAAACAACTTCAAGGGAGGTCAGGTTGTCTAAAAAACATTAATACAATAATGACCATACTTCGTATTCATTTTTAAATCATTCGTTTAACTTATGTTCGAATCCCCAATTATTTTTTAGGCCTACATCATTTCTTCTGACGTCCTTTCATTTTCTCTCTCATTAACATTCCAACTTTTCGTATTCATCGTCATCATCATCACTAACTCTATAATTTAAGAAGGGAATTTTTTTGAGTATTTGAATAATAATTTCATCTTAGTTTGGTCATGACTTATGTTTTTATCAAAGTTATTTCTAATAATTCTTTTATATTATCAAAAAACAAAATGGGGAAGTTCAGAAATAAATATAAGTATCGAAATTTTGTGAAATTTTTAAAACCCCAAGAATTACAAATGGTGAAGTTCAGATTTTTTTTTTTTTTATATATCTTCTATAACTCGATCTTTTAGCGATGTGATAATTTAAAAAGGAGAAAATTTAGTTTAGAGTTCCTTTTAAAACTTATTATAATTGGCGAAGTTCAGAAAATTTATAAAAATTTAACCCTGGCTGCTATGGTTTAGATTTTAAATTTGAATCTTAGTAGCGAAGCTATTGCCTGGTTTAATTATATTCCTTTTCTTTTGTGTCTTTCCACTCTAAGCTAGTTCTTCAGGGCAGTCGCAGAGAAGGAGCGGCCAAATTTAATTGTGATAACGTTGACGAGGCCAACAGTAATGGGTGTAGGATCAAAACATTCTCCTTTACTCTCCCAAGCAGGCGGAAGGAGCAGAGGCCTGCCTTTGGGTAACAATGCAACAGAAACAACAAAATCTATCCAAATACATTTTCTCCATGGAATTTTAGAAGCTTGGACATGAAAATAAACCTATCGAAAATGACAGGTTGCCATAAAGTGAGAGAAGAGGGGTAAAGGTATCGAAACCAGAAGAAAGATAACCTATGAAATAATATAAATATAATTTATAGAATTATAGATTCAAGGCTAGCTAGAGCCATTAGTTCCACTGTATGGCTAGTTGTATAAAAGGTGGATAAGGGAAAGTAAGAAGATATTTGAAGTATCCAAATACATTTTCTCCATGGAATTTTAGAAGCTTGGACATGAAAATAAACCTATCGAAAATGACAGGTTGCCATAAAGTGAGAGAAGAGGGGTAAAGGTATCGAAACCAAAAGAAAGATAACCTATGAAATAATATAAATATAATTTATAGAATTATAGATTCAAGACTAGCTAGAGCCATTAGTTCCACTGTATGGCTAGTTGTATAAAAGGTGGATAAGGGAAAGTAAGAAGATATTTGAAGTATCTTTAGAATAGAAAATCACATTAATATATATGTATTCTACGTGTGCATTAATATAGGTTCTATAATAATTAAAAAGGTGTTTTTACAAAATAATAATTAAAAATGGTGACAAGCGTATTTTGAACTGTAATAGCAAGAAGGACATTCCAAGTTCAAATTATTTTTTAAGGGAAAACTTTCCACAAATACTCTTCTAATCTCTTTAATTTCAATTTATCACCATTTGTTAACCCAATGTTTCCTCTGCATTCAATAAGTGAATCAAAGTTTATATTATCGTAGACTTAAAGGATCGTGAATAATCTATAAATTGGCTACCATCTCGTCATTCACAGTATAAGTTTCAATGCAATGATAAAGAGAACAAAACTAATCTGCATATTTTGACATCTGAGGACGCAAAAATGATTAAAACAATAGAACTACTCTTTCTCTACTGCTATATTTCAAATTACTTTCAATATATGCAGTGTTTTAAAACAATTTTTTGCCCGAAATAAAAAGAAAGAGATCAAGTTATTCTGATACATCTTCCGTAGATAGCTTAGAGTAAGAAAGGGGTCAAAGAAAATTAAAGAAATAAAAGTAGCGAAACGAGTTTTGAACGTGCTTCCCACGTCGCTGGACAGCCATTAGCGAGAGTCTTAAACCACTCAGCCATCCTAAGTACCTAAAAATGACTGATTCAAGCAAAGCATGCAAGATACACGCCTGAACTTCTCGCATGCTACAGTTCTATCCGATGTCAGCCTAATGTTTATTCTAAATTTTCATGTCTGGGCCATAAGTACATTACATTGCAATTATTCAAATTAATTATCATCTGTCATGTACAAATAAAAATAAGTACCTTTATTTCCTTTGGGTTTGGGTCGTCTTCTACTATATGAACAAGTAGTAACTTCACCCCAAAACTACCCAACCTAGCTTAATACTCTTAAGACTAAGTAGTTTATAAAGTTAAATAATAAAGAACCAAGAATAGGACATTAAAACAACGTTGCAAATGATTTTAGCCTAATCAAATGAATTTTAATGCATCAACACTCAGTCTACGGCTTGTAGGTCAGTTCTCGCTCCAACGGAATATGCTACCTATTAACGCCTATTTGAACGCCTTCCTAAAATCGAGGTAAATAATGTCTACAGTTGTGTAATAACCATATTTTACCATCTTGCTGTAAAAAATATTTAAAATTTTTCTAAATGACCGACGTATTCTAAGGCCGCTTGAAGTATTTTTAATTAACTCCAGAAGTTAACTCAAACAGATGTTAAGATAACAAGTGCACTCTGTAGATGACACGATTTCCATTTTGTTCTTCAAATTGATAAGTAGATATTCCGCCCTTTAAAGTTATCGTAAGCAGTATTGGGCTTTCATTCAATGGTGAACTGAGTAATTTAAATATCGAGTTTTTTTTTCATCAATATAAATGCAAAACCAATGAGAGCGTATCGATTAGGCTATAGCAAAGATCTTCTCTTGGGGGGAAAAATGGTATGGTAACATTAAAAAAAGCAAAATATGAAGTTAATATATAGTTGAAATTCGTGTAATGGCATTTTCTTACTCTTCTGTGCATAAACGGATAGTAAAGCGGTAATTTTGTGGGAAGTCGGAATGTGGTGAAAGTAAAAAGCGAAGTAACGTACGAAATGCAGTGTAAAGGATGGTTCGAAATTTTTAATAACATGCCCATTTCCATGTTATTGTGCTGTATCTTTTTAACTAATTCGCTCATCTAGCAACTTTCACCAAGGGTTTAGCCGCATAACACAATTGGGCCTAATCATTGGCCATATTAATAATGTAAAAAGAAAGGATCGTCAAAATAACAAAACAAACCACAAACCAACAGAGAAAATAATCCACGAGGTCGGTCTTGGATGTTCCCACTTTTTCGGATACACTTCAATACTTCTTTAACACCTCAATGTGATCCTTCGATCTTCCGAGCGATATGTAGACAGCTAAGGCCCACCTCGTGCAGCTTGCGTATTAGACTTCTTTCTTTCATGGTATAATTACGTGTAGACATGGAATATCATATTAATAAACAAATATGTATTATATGACAACTTTCCAACTGTATCATATCGAAAAATGATGTCAGGATCTGCAGAATTTATATAGCATTGCCAGGATGGGTATTCCAAAAAGAGTTACAATGAAGCTTGTATTTTTATTTTGCTTTCCAGATGTATGGACACATCCAAACAAACCTACGTCAACATATTCCAAGACATACCCCCAAAATAAAAAAAGTTTAAGGGACACTGAAATTGGAAAGAGGAGAGAGAATATAAATACAGTATATGTAGTGTTGAGTACGAGTACAAAACACCCGGATTAAACTGCAATACCGGATTACATAAACGAAATGGCTGGATTCCTATTAGCGTACCTTCTATTTTTGGCCAAACTATTATAGTTTGCCTTTAGATTGACGAATTGTCACGCAATTTCTAATATTCGCATTCGTTCTCTGCTAAACTAAGCGTTTAGTTACATGAATGCTACAGCCCTCCAGCGTTTCGAGGAAATCGTGAAAACATCGTTAGAAATTTCACTACAATATTAAACTTATTTCCTCTAATTACAGTTTGAATGTAGCATTATAGAACTCATATGATTAAGAGGAATACATTGTACTAATGCAGTACGCGAGAGATTGATGACGAAATTTTCCAATAGATTATAAACAAGAAGATAATTCAGAATTCTAGTAAAATATCTTATCCGTATGAAATGCATAAAAGAATAAGATGTCATTGATGTAAGAGCCATGGGAGAGGGTGGTCGGGTAGTATTGTTTTTGTGACAGACACATAATCTTACAACCATTTGTGCTTCCCCTTCAGGAGTAAGCATATATGCGTACTACTCTAGGGGGGATGTGCATGATTAGGCATGGGTTTATCGGCTGCGGTTGCCTATGCAATAGTATTTTAACTCACTCCAATTGAAAGTTCAAGAAGTCAGCTGATTATCCACATATAGCTCAGCAAATGGTAACCGGCTTATTACTTGGCGGAGGTAAGGAAATTATAAAAATTGCTATTTTGGAGGTTTATACTTGGACTTATGGTCTTTTTTGTTTTCGGGCAAATTAAATCGCTGATTAACTGGTTTGTATTATGCTCATGTCCTTGTATCTGGTTATGGGTGTTAAGGGCCTCAATGTCCTTGTATTCTCTCTCTGTCTGACTGTTCATGTGTGTCTTTTACAGGCCCTTTTATCCTACAAAAATATTATGTGCGTGGCTCCGTTTTCCATTCCGAGAGCTGGGTGGGGCCTATTTGACCATAGGGTATGTACGTGTATTTAGTGTAGGCGCATATACACAAGAGAATGTTCGAATTTAGAAATCTGACTAATATCTTTCAGGCCGATATTCGTAGTAAAATAAGATTTCGTCTTTCGCGGTCCCATGTCAAAGTTGGTGGGTCAGACTTCCTCTGCATTAAATTCATTAATTGTATGAACAGCTTTTTCAATTGTATTCCTTATCAATAGTTTTCCATTGTAATTGGCCATCAGATTACTTTACATCGTGTTATGTTGATATGAGGACCCCCATAGGAGATACTTGTATTCTATTGGAAGTGTTCTGAACAGAGGAGAGAGTGGGGAAGGGGTTCTGTGAAAGCGGGAAGAGGAATAGATCAGTGTTGTTATTCACTCTTTTCGTGTTGATTCATTAAGAGCAGCTATTACCTCACTGTCATGTGCATCAGTGTCTCGGGCTAAAAGGCAGCAGCTCATGATGGCGTTCAAGTTTGGTTTCTGCGCTGAGTTGGATCGATCCAGTGCCTCGATAAGTAAGACCAACATTGTATCAGCTAAATAAACCAGCGAGATCTCAAGATGCAATAATTACATTTGAGTCCTAGAGTAGATAAGTAATAATTGAAAGGTTTTACGTCTTCATTTATCCCCCATAGAGTCAAACTTGTGTTAATTCATACATAAAATTTAGTTCTTTAAAAATGTCTAATATTATAAAATACTATACTCATCTAACTAAAGCGAAAGCTTCAGTAAACAAGAATATCATAGACCCAATTAGAAAAATACTTTCTCATATAATGTGACGAAGAAGGCTGCCAACTTTTTCACTATTTCAATTGGTGAAGGTCGAGACCTATTCTTCTCTTTCTTAGCTGGACCTTATTACTGTTTTCCCGTAAAGAGTTGCTAGCGTTGAAAGAATTAATAAACTTTATGTTGATAGAGCTGAGAAATGGATGTTTTTGAAATTTGCTTCGCTACCTATGAAATTTAAAAAAAAAAATTCTTGCTTCCCGTCTAAATTATTCGCTGTGCTAAACATCAACATCTTAATTGTCTTAATTATTTATTCCATGAGTAAAGGATGAGAATATAAAACCTATTCGCCTTTACATTCGCATTAGAGAATATCCAAATTGACTACATTTTGAGTATTCTAGAAGCATACAAGTCCTAAAACTAAAGTCATGACTGGGAATCTAGTCATGACTAGTTGGGATCGGAAAAAAAGGACAGAATACTTAATTTCCTTGACCACCATATTTTTCTATGGAACAAATGGTAAGAGTTTAAAGATAACAGATTAACCTCAGGCAGTCATTTATCACTTGAAATTTTGTATTTTTTAGAGGCATAAAATTCATGAAGTGTATGTGAAAAACTGGCAATACAAGTATAAAATCGTTTCCTATAGACAAAATACGATTGCAGCGTCACGCCTCTTTTATTCACTGTATATCAAGAAAGAGAAAAATCTCATTAGATTCCTCTTCATCATCGACATTAGGCTGGTCTGAGTTTCGTAAAAAATTAAAATTTATTATTTTCTCAAAAGATTTTGATAAATTACTGTTAGTAAATGAACTTTTCTTTCCATTTTGTTTAAAGTTAATGAATCGAGAAGCAATCAATCAAAGTGTTTCATCGGAATTAAAAGCGAAGTTATGATAGACTGTAATTCTAAGGCATCAGAGTTCACTAGATCAATTTTCCACAAACTAGTTTTTCTGTGTGTATGAACCTTTAGTGTTAATTACGATTTTTCCAACTATGCATCTAATCGTATTACTCTTAACAACGGAAAAAAATAGAGATGCTCTTCGACAGAGCTAAGTCGGGGATTGATTGAACTTAATTAGCAAAGATTCCACCATCAACCTTATAAATTTGGGACTAAATCGATAAGTTAAATCTGCTTCTTTTGGCATAATTATGGTTTACTGTAGCCATCCAAAGAGTGTATCAACAGTAGCTTTCAACCTTAGATTTCGATTCTCTTTTTCACTTGAATGATAAAACAAAAATAATTGAAGATGGCCTTTGAAGGAAAGGAAGGTCTATATGCAGGTTTTGAGATTTACATGGAAAGCCAACTATCACTATTTCAGTGTTATATTTTCATTCAATACTTTGCATCAGAATTATGATGTAACTTAGCATGTGCGATCTAAAACTCAAATGAATGAACTTAGTTATTCAACTATCTAACTGAAAGCCGAATGATAGTCATTTTTACCAATAGTCTTCTAATTTAATTTAAATTCGAATGTAAAGCTAGCCACATCTCGTCTAACCTTTTTTTAAAATTCCATTGTGAAGTGCAATTCCGATACATATTCCATCACATTTATGGTATGAGTAAATTTAAAACCACAATATTCAGATGGTTTTGTCCGATTTGTTTCCATGCATTATTGAGGAAGTAAATAGGTAAGTAGTTTCTTCATGGTTTCGAATTAAACTAAAAAAAAATAATACAAGTTCCCTAATTGATTTAGAATTTGACTTTTAGCGGGCCGAATTATACCTTTAGCATTATATTCTTTCGTGATGATTGATTTTTTCAGATTGTTCTCAAACTTGGTGTGAGAAGAACAAAGCCAGATATTCATAACTAAGTTTTCAGGTGACAGGTTCTTTTTCAAAATATCCTAATAACATTCCATCAACATCATTGTTTCAATTTTCCCAAATTTTATGGGCATTAGAAAAAAACCTACATCATAATGTGTGTTCGTCTCTAGTGTGTTGATAATTACAGTGATATTTGCCAATACTCTCGTACGCCAAACAGAATTCTCTTTACTATTTATCCTCCAAGAGAATTAGAAGACATTAGAAATTCAAGCAAATAACACGAAAGACTCTTGGAACTTTAGAGATTTCAACCCACAAAATTTATTTGCATCTTTCCAAAAGCAACTCGTACCCAAATAAAGAGCTTTAGGTCATTTTTCAGATCAAATGTTGCATACATTCTTGAAAATAAAATACCCAACTTTACATGTCTCTTTCAACAAGACACATTTCTACATTTTAATATAATCTCATCGTCTTTTTTTCTTTCTGAGTTCCCTTCCGAAGTTCCTGGATTTCATTTTATATTCAAAAGGTTTCCACGAAAATTGAATGTCACCAAAAAATAGTAATGATTTAAGATTGATTTGTTATTCACCTGTTAGGCAGCTTCTCTGACGTCAAAGAGACTTGGAATCCTCTAATACTTACCTTACCAACGTGCCACATCCATCTGGAATTGGGCAACCATTGGGCGCAACCTGACTGTCTCTTGCTAGCTGCAAATACTTTTTAGACTGAATATGTTTCCCTGTCACTCTCGTCACACCCTCTGTGGTTCTCTTGCTTTTCATTCCTCCATCTTTCCAGTCAGCACCACGGCCTCCAGTTCATTCCTCCTAATCACATGTTCGCAAATCTCATTTGCCGTCTTCTTATTGTTGTCATTATTTTCATCTCAACTCCAATCTGCCTTAGCACGTCCACATTAGTTCGTCTTGCTGACCATGGTATCTTCAGAATTTTCCTCCATATCCAAATTTAAGCTGCTTCCAACTTTTCTTGCATATCTTCCTGCATACCGTCCAAGTCTCACATCTATACGACAATGTTAACCACCGAAAAGTGTTTGCTGCCAGCTTTCTAATTCCCGTAGCCATCTTTCTATTTGTCAGATATGCCTTAATTCTCGTAAATGTCCCCGTTGCAATGCCAATTCTCATTCTATTTTTCTTTCTAAAACTTCTGTTATCAAAATAGAAGATGCACTCATACTATTCGGAAGTCTTTGTTCTTAACCCCCATGTAAGAATATTAACAGAAATATTCTCCCTGTTTTGCTCTTTCAACCAAAGAAAGGTACGTATTGAAATTCAAAACTTTGTTTTTCTTCTACGGACCTATTCAATTATTCTCCTTCGAAAACAGAAACCGATCTTTGCCTTAGGACAATTTTCCTAAGCACGAACTCGCTACTCTCTTCCACTGAGTCGTTTGAATCGAAGGAAGAAAATAAGAGGAATGTGTCATTGAGCACATCATTGAACAATTCTATGTTTGCCGATGTAAGTAGAGTAGCAATAAGCGAGCTTGGTCTTCCATTTCTAGCCGAAGTTGGATGAAACGCAATAAGAGATCGATTTTCTCAAATGGGTAAAGGCATCTACAACACAAAATCCGTACAGTTAGCCGAAGTATTTGGGACAGGGCAGAAGGTAAGCTTGCAATCCGATCCTAATCTGATCAAATCTAAGTGCAAAAGCAACAGCACAAACCTGACTCACTTTCTTATGTTGCCTTTAGATTTTTAACAGCGATTTTTCTCTACCATTTCAGATAGCTTTATTTTCCTTTTTTAAGAGATCCAAGACAGTTTATTTTGAATGTAAAAGGAAGGTATTTTCCTTTAATGGTATAGCTATTAAACCCGAGTTATTTAGCGAGAGTTACAGAAGCTCCTCTCGTTCAATTCCTCTTTAGCTTCTACGTTCAACAGACAATATTCGGTGCCCATCCTCTCCGATTTCATAACAGAGGATGCTAGGTAGGTTTAAACTAGATAATGTGAACAAAAGATGCCTAGTATAAGTTTTTGTCCTTAATGTGAAAGAATACACCTGACGCGTAGGAGGATTTGTGATGGCAAGTGTTCGTTTCCTTTCAAGAATCGAACATGCCAAATCACCTTTGCCAAGCCGATTGAGAAGATACAACCCTGGACTGCCAGAATAGAACACAGTGGTTAAGTTAAAGGAAGTAGCTAGTAGTTTTATCTCACTCGATGAGTCTAGGTTCCTAAATCCGGCATTTGAGTTCGCCTCTGGCATCTCCATCGCCGTGATTCCAACTTCATGGCTTCTAAGTTATATCTATTTTGCACCTCTGCTTCTTCCTTGGTGGTTGTTTGAGTGTGTAACCTGTCCTAAGAGTGAAGTGATATGTTTATAAGTGCGATAAACAACCTCCATGCAATTTGCCCTTATTTTTGGCGAGATTATAAACATGTATGCGTGTAGAGAAGAGTGGATGTCTGCACATCCTGAATAACCTTACCGAGTTTTCACTCTCTCCCTGCCAAATTTACTAATTGTCAGGGATGAAATTGACTTAAGGGTTACTTGGAAAATAAGATGGATTGTTGGTGGCAGCTTAATGGATTATAATAGAACTCATTTAGAAGAGAAGTAGGCATTTACCTAGCTGGCAAACTTCGAAACAAAACTAATTCTTGTTTAATACAATGGAATGTACTGCTATTGAAACCTTAATAAATTACTAGGAACAACCATCAAAGGCACATCTTAGGATCTACCTAGAAGTTCAATAGAAAAAAAATATTACAATTCTGTTAAAGATCTACAAACTTCTCTATATTTTTAATACCAAATCCACGTTTCTATTTGTAGCATTGATAAAAGGAGTAGAATAGCAGAATTAAAGTAATTTTCCTAGTCAAACACAGCTTAAACATGAGGAATGATAATATTTGACTGCAGAAATTGCCCAGAGATATGGTACACGGAAGAAAAGACTCAAATTAGAGTTTGGTTATTTCATTGAGAAATCATCAAAGCATTTCAGATAGTGACGCACAAACAATGACAATCAGTGAAGGAGAAATTAATTTAAATCCACAAGAAGTCTTAAATTCATTGACTAAATAACAGACCAGAGTTAAAAGCATTAGATGAAAAGTGTAAGGAAGAAATAGGAAAAATGAGTATTGAGGTGAGGGAAATTGACAGCGACTGTTAACTACTAGAATATTAAATTTTCAGTTTTCACCATTATGAGATAACAAGCTAGACAAAAAACGATAATCATCATCTATAGACTTATGGGAATCAATTGTGTCCATATATTACATTATTCCCATAGCAGCGATGCAATGATTTAAATAAAAAATGAATGAAATTTTCACAATCCTTTCAAGTACTGCAAATTTTTATTGTTATTCTATTTATATATTTTTTTAGAATTGTTTATTTTTTCAAGGCGATAATTGCAAAAATATTTTTAAGGAATATGCAGGCTGAAGATACAGGGCAAAAAAGGAAACGATAGTACGGTTACTTTATGAGCACCCACCTTGTTTTATGGCTTATTTTAAGGTGGCAAAAGAGATAAATAGCCAACAACTTAATAACATTACCTTACCAAAAAGATCATAAGGGATACTTTGCTTGATATAATATATATAAATAGATAATTTGTGGAAAAGAAATATGCCCAAGAGAAAGTTTGAAACTCTTTGTTTTAGTGATAATAAAGTAAGATGACATGGAAGACCAAAGAATGGAAACCTTTCGCTTTAACTGTCCTTTCATTATCGCGCAAAGGAAATATTTGTGGGCCTTTATTTAAATACGCGCTCTAAAGAGAATAATAAAATAGACTTTAGACAGAAAAGGAAAGCTATGAGACCCTTCTTCCAGATTATTGAAGGAAACCAAATTTTTCACCATCATTAACAGTCATTACAGCACTGGGATAAGAGGAAGAGAGATTAGAGAGAGTATAGATGAGATATATATATAGTAAGGTGGATCGATTTTACATTTTTTTTTTATTTCCATATACTAATAGAGATAAAAACTTGCGCATAAATGAGAAAATAGCCTATGCAAAATCATAGTTAAATAGGTAAGAATCTTCTGCCCCCGGCACAGCATGAAAATCCTAATTAGTAGTCAAAAACGTATTTTCTTGTAATATTCAAAATATTTCAATATGCATCGAATATTGTTGCTAATAACTATAACATCGATAAAAAGAACCTCACATGATCATTTTTCCAAGCGCCTTGTCGTACGTTAATATCTTTTGCCCCCGGTACTGGCAAAATGTAACATGTAGTTCTCACTGTGCAGTTTCCTCAGTTGCCTTGTGAATCAAAGAAAGATTACCGTATGTAAATCCACATGCAGCCAAAGGAAGGGTGGTTGGGAGTAGATAGGGTAGAACTTGACGTACAGCCATCTCCTCCTGGTGATTTCTGGGTTGCTAAATTTATAAAATTAGCAAGTGAAGAGCTGTACTTACTACCTATCGTACTTATAACATCATGTGAGGTGCTTGTCATCGACTTTATAGTTATTAGGAACAATTTTGATGCATATTGAAATATTTTGAATATTACAAGAAAAATACGTTTGTTAGAAAATAGCCGCTGATAAATTTTTTCTTTCTTTATTCGACTTTTCTATTAGTTGATCGTTTGACCTTTTATGTTTAGCTCTCTTAATATTTCATTTAAAAGATACTTCATTAATTGTATTTCCTAAATTTCAATCCTTTCCAAAGGGAAGCGAAAATATTATCATTAATGTCCATTTCTTTCATATTCTAATACTATTCACATTATGGTTTCGAGAAATTCCCATTACAGATCTTTTTTACAGACATTTTCTACTTCTACAACTAAATTTAGACTTTATAATGTAAAGAGAACTGAATTACAGAAAAGATTTGCGGGTTACAGATCTCAGAAATAATTTCCTGGTATCACGTCAAGGATCATTCATATCGTGAAGCATGATGCAAATAAATATTTAACATATGTATATGGTAGATAATTTGCTGATAGTATAATAATATTAAAAAAATTTCAGGATCTTTGAAGAAAGATCTTTTTATTCTAAAGGGTTAACTAGGGAAATATTAAAGGATTTTCATATTTGCTCACATTCTCCTTCATCTTAATCTCATTCTTTCTTGAAAGATATGAAATAGATTTTATGAGGAAACCAAGCACGGAAAATTGTGCTTTTCGTTTCCATTAGCAAAATCATGGACTTCACATACTAGTTTATTCTTGAATGTGTTGGTGGTCAATGTAGAACTCCTTTCTTCTGTCTTTCACTCTCACAATTTGATGATGGTTGATGGGGCTGTATTCTATAATATCTAAGTTTTTGGATATTTGTATATAGCTTTTGAATAGCCAATATATAAAGTAACTTAAATGTCTTTCAACAGAGAAAATCAAGTTAAAGAAATAGAGTGAAAATGTATAAAATGAAGTGGGTAATTTTGGAAAGTTGCTTTTTGTTTGGAAATCGACCAATAGTTAGATTAGTTTGGTAGTGAATGTTTTATCCTAGTCGCCTGATTGGGTTGTATGCATAAATGAGTTGCCTAATGAGTTCTAGTCATGGGTCGATGTGCTTTCTTTAGGCTAGGCAATAGCAACAAGGATGCATGGGGCGATTCGCTACCTTATCAAATAAATGAGACCCGAATATATGTCCCTAGTTAGTACTCTTCATAAATATTTCCGAGATTATAAATTTGGTAATCGCATAATGGGCGATTAGTGGTGGGAGAGGAGAGTAGCGTGTAGATTGCTCATATCAGGTTCATATAATCTTCTGTAACAAAGTGCGTTTGGATTTGCGATAATGAAGCTTTAAATAAAGGTCGAGGAAGTGTTTACGTATCTCTCAGCGATGTTGAAATAGCACTTTTATTTAGAAAAGGGGGCCTGATGACTGTTTTATTCTAGAGTATGGGTGCCTTCTGATCAATTTGAACTTGTGTAAAGGTGCTTGATTTATCTGAACTCTAAATTCGTCTGGCCGATATACTGCGAAAATTAGAACCCTTTTAAGGATCGGAAAAGCCATCCCCGAAGCACCCTACGTTTGTTTATTAAGAAAAAGACTCCCCCTAACTTCAGTTTCCCGGAGTTGAATTGAGCGTCCCGTGAGACACCCATACGTTCAAGGTCAAACTTACCTACCTGGACCTACTCGCAACACGTCAAGGTAAAGGGGATTTAATACCCGCTTCGTCACGCCTCCCCCAAACCTTTACCGCGTCGATCCTCAAAGATGTCCTTTGCTCCCAAACCTGCATAATTGTAAAATCCTTACTTAATTAATTATCCCTCGGTTCAAACTTAATTCATATTGTTAATTATCTTAGCAGTGAACTGTCAATATTTAATTGCATTGCCATTTAACTTGCCCTATATGTATATGTAATCTTTAGTCCAATTAAAGTATATTTTTGTAGTCGTGTTTGAATATTCCTTGGCCTAGGTACTGTGCATTTAAAGCACTCTTAGAACCATCCCCAAGTGGAGCTTTAATTTTGGTTGGCCAGTAAATACATTTTACTACTTCCTTCTTTGTTTTTTATACGTCTCAGGTGGGTCAAGCTTCAAGTTCAAGCAGAAGTTATCGAGCATCTCATGCTCCATATTCTCTTATACTTGTTTTCTATTGACGCTATATTTTGATGGATTCTCTCTCCATGTTCATCACTCATATCTCCTGCAATTTCTGGGCAAAAAGGACAGATGAGAATGAAGAAAGTTTATTCTTAGTGTAATATTGCATCCGAGATCTTGGTACTACTAGATTAGGCGCTCCACTATACGCTATCGCTGGGAACTTTGGTGCTTTCCCAAAAGACTTTTACATACATCTTCGAATGCCTCCCAGGCCACTAGCTCAGTTTTATCCATTTTCACCTCAAAGTACTCATTAGCTATAAGTTGCGAATCCTATGGTCTACGAATATGCCTTGTTTAATTTTGGCATCGCTTATATTAGGGATGATTGCTTTAAGGTATTGGAAACATGTATTGTTATATTGCAGTGTTTTGATAAATTGCCTCATTAGGCCTAGTTATATTTGAAGTGGTGGCGAAATGATTTCCTACTTCTTACCTACTGGCTCATGATTTACATTATATAATAAATTCGACTTCTTAGTTTATATATCAGCTCAAGGGCATTGAATAGGCCTCTAATATCATTACAATTATCTAGTTGTTTTTAAATGTGAAGAATTGCTGTCGATTTGAAGAATGCTTCCTAAATACTGCAAATTCCACTTCTTATTTGAGAGATCAGCTCAAGGGCCTTGCATAGGCCTCTGATATCATTACAATAACTCAAGTTGTTTTTAAATGTGAAGAAAAACTGTAGATCTGAATAACACTTCCTAAATACTGCAATTCGAGCATTCTCTAAGCATTTTAGCTTTGTCTCCTTTAAACTAACACTGTTGTATGTTAAAAATAATATAAATAGTAACAGCAATAAATATCAAATACAAAAAATAAGAAGCATTTATAATAAGTTACAAAATTATCAAGGGTTACATAAGAGTTACCACAGATTTGCACCCATATAAATAAAATAAATATTAAGTATACTTTCATAAATTTCATAACTTAGGTTGACAAATACCTTAGGAATACTCCTTTAAAATTATATCAAAATTTACGATAAACTGAAGAGTTGCAGAAAGAGACGGCTGTTATATTTGTGATTAACGCAAAGATTTCCCATAAAAATGGTTATTATCATTTTCCTTTTTTTCATTCTGTACAGTATTATCTTTTGATCTATGCCGCTTTCTAATCTAGTTTTATCTTATTTTTATTTTGAGGCCTATCTTTGTATACGGTAAAGATGAATGTACTTCTTATTCTATTTCCAAACCTTAGGTATTAAATAAATAAGCGATTTATAGCACTAAATTACTTAGTGATTCCTAGACTTGAACCCTGTTGACCTAGCAATATGGGCTACATAAAAGTAAATCAAATATATAATTTTATTTGGGGTGATTTTCGACACTTTTAAACAACAAAATATTAGAAAGTCCCAAAAGTTTCCGTTGAGATGTTACTCAATCAAGATGTTACTTACAGAGCTCCAGAATTTAACTCTATCATTTAGTGTTTCTAATTCATTAGGAATGATTTATGTTTTTTTAACTTATAATCACTATTATTTTTGCTTTGATCCTCCAGTTATATTTTATAAAAATTTTCGAGAAAAATCTACCCCGCATTCCTTAGGTTTCGATGTAGTTTAGCTCACTTCCTGTCATACACAATTCAAATTGTCCAGGGAATTTTTCATACGGTTTGTGAAGTTAAGTTACCCCCAGTTTAATTATTCTATATATCGTGGTATCGTAAGTGTATACCTTAGCAGCTGTAAAGGCAATTACATTTACTTTAGAGGCGGCCAAGAGATCTCCGGCTGTACCAAGCTAATAAGGGATGACTGAGAGTCCTCTTTGGGTTTGGAAATTTTCAAGCGATGAAATTTATGCGAGTACGTATTCGTTGACCGGAGAGAGTTCTTTAAATGCCAAATTTCACTAAAGGTTATTAAAAATTAAAACCCCAAATGAAGGTTTAATAATAAAAAAGGTAAATATGGGAATATGTACATAGGGATAAATTGAGAATTAATTTTGGGCTCAAAAGGAAATAATGACCAAATGACTAAAGCCACAATCAAGTGATAAATGCTTAACTCGGTCAGAGAGGAAAATAATTACAATAGCGGATAATCTTCGTGACGGAGTATCAAAGGTAGAATTGTTTTTACCTTGGAGACCTGATTCTTGATTTAGTGAGAGTGAAGCCAAAGCTCGCATTCTTCGGGGTGAGATAATCTTACTGCACGGGCTGGGTAATCTCAACGGTAAGATTGGATTACCTCGGGAACGAGTAGTGTTAGGAAATTTATTTTTTCTCAAATCATGTTTCTCTTCATTTTTTTCGATATTCGTTTTTTTTCTCAAAAATTCAATATATTTTCCCTTAATTTTTTTTATTTTTTTCATAAAGCAATGAGTATTATGCAATTATAGTTAACAATTTAACATTAAGGAACTAAATTTCGCATTATAAAAGAATATAAACACAAGAAATTAATATTTTTTGCTATTGGGGTCAAAATAAGAAAATATTAATTTCTTTACACAATTTTTTTCCTTTTTATGTTTACGTACATTTATGTATACCATATAGGTACATAATTTGATAGGTTTCATTTACCTGAGGGTATAATTTTATTGACTACACTATTAGCTTGGGTAGGTCCTCGTCAAACATGTCTGTCTTCAAGCAAAAAAACTATTTTAATCTAACAAATCTAAACTAATCTAACCTAACCTATCTTTACCTAACCTATCCTTGATGATTTTAAACTTAAATCGTTAATTATAAAATTAGTTTATTAAAATTCGTTTCTTTCTTTTTGAAGGACCCATCACAACTAAAAAAAGTGCCAAATAAGGTAATAATTAATGGTTTAACTTTAAAATTATCAAGGATAGGTTAGATTAAGTTCAATTAGATTAAATTTTTTCTTTGCCTTAAAAACAGATCTGTTTTGAAAAGGACCTACCCAAGCTAATAGTGTACCGTTTATTATTTCATTTAATCTTTAATAATTTTCCTATCAGATTTAGGTATTAATTTTCTTCAATATGGGTAAAGTTCAAGGCTCAGGCCGAAAAACTATCTAAAATAAATAAACTATTTAAGGACTCAATAAACATTAAATTTAAAGGTCCAAGAGCAAAGTGTACTTTTTGTTTTAAAGAAGTACCAAAAAATGGCTCACAAATGATAAACCATATCAAGGAATGCAAAAAGTGCCATGAATCAGTAAAGATAAAATATTTTCCAAGTGGAAAAATGTCTGATACTAGTGACTATGTTGAATCTATTAGTGTGGAAGATAACGCAGGTGCTTCAATTGATTTACATTCTAATGTATTATTGGAAACTGATACCTTTGAAGAACATAATAAAAGCCCACAAAGGATTGCACCAATTTTTCTAGAGCCAAGTTGTAACTCAACCGCTTGTGCAAAGACATCAAGAAATCTGTTCTCAAAAAAATTGGCACCTCAATAAAAAAAAATTCCAGTCCTTTCATGGATCAAATGAATGTTAATGATAATGTATGTATCTAAAATTTAGGTAACCTTATAATTAAAAGTAATATTTAAATTTCACAACTCCTTCTTGAAATAACCTGAATATATTTAATAACAAAACTCAATTAAATGCAGAATAAAACGATTTTAGTAGAGATAACCCTACTGAACTTAAAAATGCAAATATCCTATTTTCCCTATTGAATATATTATATACCTAACAATTAAGTTGATATAGTTGGTAAATATTTAAATTTAATTACATTAAAAGTGTGTAAAACAACTTGCAAAGGCAGTATATGTTAGTAAATGTTCACTCAGGATGACTGAACACCCATAGTGGGAAAAATTCTTCAAAATGTTAAGACCAAAGTTCAAACTTCCAAGCCGTAACAAAATTTTTAACAAGCTATTAGATAACCAATATAATGAATATGAATCTGATATAAGAAAGATTATCAGTTCCAAATCAAGTGTTGGCTTGATTTGCGTTGTATGGAGCAATGTAAGGTAGGTAATTAAAAGAAATATTTCTCCAATTAATTTTTATGTGCTTTTTTAAATAGATTCTGATATATTATTTCAAAAACTTTTAATTATGGCTCTATTTTTTTAACAGAATAAAGGGATAATCAATTTCATTGTTACAACTCCAGAGCCCATACTTTGGGAAGGAATTGAAACTAGTAAGTACTTGCACTTAAAAATAAACAAAATTTAAAAGGTTTATTACTTTTCACAAATTAACTGTTTGATATCTAAGAATGAGAACATTCTCTCCATTATGTGATAGATTGCATACGGCCTAGGCAGGACATAAGCATGATCATTCTTTTGCAGTTTGAACATATGCTATTTGATGTAATGAAAACTTTTTCTCCTCCAATTAATTAATCTCTATCTGTTCAGATTTTTTTTCAAAAGGCAATATATTTTTGGAAATAAATAGAAATTCTGACTATAGGTATTCCAAAGTGGACTTTAGCTTGATTGAAAATCTAAAATATTTATCGTATTTTTTATACAAGATCAGAACGACATACAGCAGAATACATAAGCCAGTTAATTTTCAAGGTGATAGAGGATATAGGTCCAACCAAAGTAGCAGCTTTAGTAACAGATAATGCTTCAAACATAAGATCTGCATGGAAAAAAGTTAAAATTCGGTACCCTCACATTCATGCATATGGGTGCTTAGCCCATAATTTGCATTTACTATTTTCTGATGTCAAAGAAAATGAGACAATTGCTAAAACCCTCAAAACAGCAATAACAATTGTAAAAACAATTAAACAGTCTCAAAGGCCTTGTGCGTATCTCAAAGAAGAAAATAATAATAAAGTTTCTCTAAAACTGCCAGTTAAAACCAGATATGCTATAGTTGATAAATCATATTTAGCTTTTAACTGAAATAGGTGATAATAAAGACAAATATATTTTATTATTATTTATTTCCAAACCTTAAAAGTGTTATCGCAGGAGAAAAATATTTTTAATTTAATATGGTCAAGAATGATCATGATTCATGATTATGCCTTATTATTTAAACCCCCCAAATATTTTAATTTATATTTATCTTCAGATGGGCTTCAGATGTTACTTGCTTAGAAAGCATAATTCAGATTAAAGCAGCTTTCAAAAGACAATTAGTTGCTGAGAAAGCATCTGACTTGATTGATACCAATAATCTGAGGTCCTTAATTCAATCCAACTCTTTTGAAAATGAAGTAGAAATGCTTTTCAAGTCACTATGCCCAATAAAGGATGCAATATTGTTGTGCGAAGGAGATGTAGTTGAACTATCTATCGGACCAAAAATCTTTTTCGATCTCAAAAAAACTGTCGCAAAAATTTCTCTTGAACGGCTGTTTTAAAACAACTTGAAAAATAATTGATCACAGCTGTTGATAAGAGATGAAATTTTGTTCTGAAGTCAGTTCATTTTACAGTTGACTTACTTGACCCACGCTACAAAAGTTAAGTACTTATATACTAAATATAATACTTTCCTATAATTTGATTGTTATCAAAGGCTTTATATTCATTAATATGCATTCATTGTTTATGAAGGAATAAGGTTTTCTGAATTTTAAATAGCAAAACCACCCTACAAATATATCAGTTTTTTTATGAACATTTTCAATTGTAGAACTAATAGACAAAATAAAATTAATTGATGTAATTTTAAGTCCTTGAACATATAGGCTATTTTATTTTGAAAAACAGTGTTAAAAATTTCTAATTATATAATTCTACAGGTAGATGCAACATAAATGATTTTTAAGGCAGCTGAGAGAGAGCCAACAATCAAAGAAGCTTCAATTTTATGTAACTGAATATAGACTTAAAGAGGGTATCTTTTTAAAACCACTTCTATGGAAGTCTTTTGGCAAAATGAAACCTCTAGCAGCAAAATTAGTTGCACTACCACCAACAATTACAGCAGTAGAAAAGAGTTTCACCAAATATGCCTTGATTGATTCCACACAACTAAAAATTGTATAACAACAGTAGTGGAGGATCCTCTAAACAAGCCGCTTTGAAGAAATAGATAATGTCAGAATCTATTTAACCACAACCATCTTTTAGTGGTTTCAGTAGTAATCAAAATTCAAATGGATTTAAATTTCAGTTCCATTCTAACAGCAAATGATGATGAAATGGTTGAATTATCCTCAAATTATTCATCTGATTCATATAGCCTAAATGACAGTAGCCATGAGAATATCTCTGAGTTAGATGGTAGCTCAAGTTAGAGAATCAGAACGTAGTCTTAGCTTCATGTCACTCAACCGATTTAGATTAACTCTATGTACTTATATTAATTTTGTTTGCCAAAGGAAAACATTGCTAGTCACAGTCCACAGATATTATTTAAGATTATGCATTTAATCTAGTTCTTATGTTTAAATTTAATCTTGTTATAACTTATATATATATATATATATAGTTATGGTTTATAACTATATTATGTGCTCACTGAGATCTTTCAAATGAGTTAATTTTCTAATGTAGACTATTGACTTTAGTCAAAGGAAACTTGTGATACTCTATTTTTTTATTCT
The DNA here is from genome assembly GCA_963969495.1 of Ceratothoa steindachneri. Classification (NCBI taxonomy): domain Eukaryota; kingdom Metazoa; phylum Arthropoda; class Malacostraca; order Isopoda; family Cymothoidae; genus Ceratothoa; species Ceratothoa steindachneri. Next base: position 40,608,966 of record OZ018319.1, read on the forward strand.
ATACTATAAGCAATAAGTATATACATAGTTTTTTCAAATATATAAACATATATTTTTTCAAAATTATTATATATGCTCGTAAATATCTTTCAAAATAGATAGGTTCAAACAATGAGTATAGACTGTAGTGAAAGGAAAGATATAACAGCTTATTTTTATCTTATATGATTATGATATGTTTATATTTGTTTCAATGTTTAAATGGGTAGTTATCTTTTACAATGTGTTCTAAAAGATCCTTTGAAATAATTAGTTTAGAAATTAAATTATATTGCATATTATTAAGAGTCAACAGACAAGTGTTATATTACCTTTATTATATTACCTACCAAATATTTTTAGTTTATCACATGCTTATTAGAGGATTTCTTACTTGTTAGTAAACAGCAATTAATTCATTTATATAGATAAAGGGTGTTGTCTTATTGTATACCTACTCTTCCTTTAAGTCTAGCTAAAGGAATAATAAGAATTATAATAACAGTTTACTTATTGTTTAAATAATATATATAGACATTGAATTTAATTAATGAGTTTATTTATCATCCTAAAGAGCTCCAACGAATTAAACATTAGATCCAAATTTTGGATACGTATATTCGAAATCCTTAACTTTAAATTAGGGGGAGCCATATTATTTTTGAATCATACATCAACAATTCGTTGTAATGAGTCAGTACTTACTATTAAGTTGTGTAAAGACAAAAGGAGGCTACTGGCATTTGAATATTCCTCTATATACGATTTCATTAAAATGGTCATTCGGGACATTTTTTCTAAGGAATTGGTGAGTTGGCAGTTTATTCATGCTAATCTTTATATAGATATCGTCTAAAATACTTTTTAGAACTCTGTTGGAGATAAAATTACTTATAAATATGAAAATATGATATTGTTTATCTAGTAAATGCTTAATGTTTTTCGTTTACTTAAAAATAGTACATATTAATATCTTATTTTGATATTATTTTGAAAAAAAAAACAAAAATCTGAAAAAAACTTTTTTTTTCATGTTTTTTCAGAAAAAAAAACATTTTGAAAAAAACATCGGTGCAACTCTAAGCACGAGGGAGGTAACTTTGAATACTGGGCGTATTACTCTTGAAAGGTCAGTCGAGATATTCTTGAGCTCGGAGCGAGTTCTTGAAAACGTCATGGGACGAGTGGGTCGCAGAATTCTTCGAGGAAATGCCGCTTCACAAATTTGCCTGTTGACTATGACCAAAATTCACGGCAATTAGTCTAGCCGACGAAACCTTCTAATTTTGAGGTTCGACTCGAGTCGAGACAAGGTATCCTCACCGACAGCTGGCGGTACTCTCTGCTGAATAACGAAAGGCGACAAAATAAATACTCTGTTGGGTTGCTCGATACAAGGCCTCCAGGGCATGGCAGTGTCAAGGAAATGTCGTGGTGCCATTCTTCGTCTACCAGCCGAGATAAGGCCTAGGTAAAACGTTCGTTCAGACGGCTATCCTCGCGTCAAGGCATAAGGGTTAGCTGAAAACTCGTGTCTGCGGGGGATTTGTATGTCCGAGGTGCTTGGGGTTCTCGATGAAGAGGTCTCATTAAGGGATAGGTCGGCGTGATCAAACACGGCTGTGGACAGTGGTTGGCTGTGTCTTTTGCGAGAATTTTTAGTATGCCTCACTGTTTGAACTCCTTCTTAAGTCCAAGTGGCCTCTACCCAACGGGGGCGAGGGATCAAGGTCGTCCTCTCACACTATATATTGTTTCCTTTTAATTTTAGTCTTCTTATTTTTCTCTCTTTAATATTATTTATTCTGTGCCTTAGCTTTTATGTCTTATTTATCTGCATAATCTTTGACCCTAGTGTTTAGTTTAAATAATCGATCTGGCAGTTATGAGCTTGTTTCTTTTGTTTCCTAGGTGGTAATTTTGAATAAGAGAGGCCCTGGAGTTATATGCTACAAAAGCCTGTAATATTTGTTCATATCGTTGTAATGGCGCCTTAGAAGAAATATATCTATGCCAGAGAGGGTCTATAATATGTTATAGGATCAAAATTAGACAATATTTCAAATGACGTTATTCTGCAACGTGCGAGAAAGTTGCAATTTTGTGCCTACATAATGTCCGCTAATAATATGTATAAGATGTTCTATAATAATGAATTTTACTCTGAATGATATTATCATGAGTGTTTCCTGGAATTCCCCCAAATATCAGCATTGACGGTAAAATTGATATACTAATTCTTCTTCCCAGATTGAAGGTTGTCGCCCTTGACTTGCGATTTATCCTAGCAATGGTGTTTTTCCCCAAATTCGTCGCGTAAAGTTCACTGTAAAGGACATGAGAATCCTTATCCGCAGAAGACTCTTGGAAAATCTTTGGTCAAGTTGGACGATAGGTCTTGAGATTTGAGTGAAAAAGATCCAGACATTTATCCGTCTTCTGCAAGTCTAAGAGCATCCTCAAGTTCCTTATTGAGCGCTAGTGGATGGTTTACCTCTATCATTTCTACTGTTTGTTCTTTGCCTATTTGATCACTATTTTTCTAGCTGATTTAGGCTACTAGACTTTGGTATTTCTAGTAAAAAAATGATTTAAAAGCAAATTAATCTTCATAAAAAATAGTGCATGCAGTTCAATGTGTACGGATTAGCATTGACCACAAGTTGAATGCAAAGGTATATTCGGCTATAGCAATGATTTTTACCAATCATTTAAACCAATTAAACCAATTTTAACTAACCAACCTTAAACATTTAAAGCCTATTTTGCTGTTAGGATTCACATTATAAAGTTACAGGACAGCGTCCTGCTTAATAATAACTTTCCAATACTCGAAGTACCAAAGGTTTTACCTCATAAGAATGAGAATTTGTGGAAGAAACTAAATTTGGAGCCAAATGTAAGGCTTAAACCTCGATACTTTCTGTAAAATTTCAGTATTTCATTAATGGACTTTCTTTCAACTATGTCATATTATCGATGTCTTTGTCTCACCTCAATCAAGCGCAGGAAAATAGGTCAGAAATTATTTTATTGCTTCGGTGGCATTGAGCCTGCTACTTTTTTATTGTATAGGACCTCAAGTGATGTTAAATTAGTCTGTTTATGAGAGTTGCATGCCCTCTCTGTTCTTATTGATTCAAAATTTCCTATTTTGTTTATTAGTAATATATACTTTACCCACGTTTTATTTTTGCAAAGTACCCACTTATAAACCTTCTAACTTCCCGGAATTCTTTCTTCTTGTGAATTACCAATCACCTCTCCTCCTTTTTTCAGAGTTAGTAGATCGGCACTTTTTTAAAAGCAAAAAGTTAGTATGGGTTCGAAGTCTCGTTGTCAATATGTTGGTCTCATCAGGGCTCCAACCGAAAGCTATTAAAAGTTTAATCTTTGCTTTTGGAATCATTAACTCACCTTGCCACAACCTTTTCATCTCAGTAGTTTTCTTTCGTTTTCAAATGAGTTCACTATCACTCTTCAAGTTGAGCACCAAGGAAAGGATAAATCTTTGGATTTCATTTAGCTACGCCATTTATTCTGGAGGAAGTCTTCATAGCACAGCTCTCGTTACTATTCGGCATTCACCGACAAATATACAAGCCGGAAATTCCATTAAGGATAAATTTGATATGTGAATAATAAATAAATTTTCCTCCAAATTATGTAGTTTGTTCGTAAAGGAGTTAGCACTTTCTAAGGACGAATTGCCATAATAAGGAACCAGAATAACCTTTCCAAATTTCTTGACTTAATATTATTCTTCCTATTTTCAACCATTGAATCCAGTTTATTTGTTCATTCATTTACGTAACTACTGCAATCTTTTCACAATCTGTTTTGATATAAGTCAACAAAGCTCTAATTTTGGTTCCATTTTGGTCATTTGCCTGCAGTTTAAAGTGTAAAACATCCTCCAGAGTAAAGCCGGGAGAAAGACCACTGAGGTCCCTCAATCCACGCAGTCACCTCCAATAACTACATACATTCTGAATCTATGTGATAGATTTGAGGTGAGAGACTAGCCATTTGAATTTCACTATAATTATATTAAATATTTTTGTACTTTTTGGCAATTCAAGTTAAACAACTTAATTCTAAGGTTCAAATGATTCCGCAAATGATCATTCCTTTATTAATTATGTTAATTCTTCCTTAGAAACTGCATGTCGTAGAATGGACACTCGACGATATACCATATATAACTATTCGTTGAGGGATCTTATTTAATTATCTGCAGAGTGCGTGGATGTCTGGGTTGACCGATATTATGTATCTTCGATATGCTTAAGAAGTGGAACTGAGCTCAAGGATAATAATATTGCTATCATTAATAAAATAGAGTTTTATTAATAAAAAATATCAATAACACAAAAAACAGAAAATATTGACATAAACAGAGAATGGAAGGGTCGTGTGGAATCTAGCTAATCCGAGGATTAAGAGCGATTTAAATAGGTAAAACAAATATAAAGTTAAAGAAATGGGATGGTTTGCTAAACCATTTAAAGCACAGGATAGGGTTGACAAAAGGGTTAAATACTCAAAGGTAACGTTCAGCTTACGTAAATACACTTGTTGTGCAGAGGAAGGCGACGTGAAGGAATTTTCGGTCCGCTGGTGAGTTTCAGCCGAAGGAGGAGGAATTAAATGATCCTGTCGTGGCGTCTTGGGAATAAGAACCGTTTCTTGACCAACGGGCTTGAAGAACAATGGCTGTTCTACGTTGTTCTCTTCTGAACAACAGGGGGGGGGGGGTGAGAACCGTCTCTTGTCTACGGGCTCGAGAACAATAGCTGTTCTAATATTGTTCTCTTCTGAACAACAAGGGGCAAGGGTGAGAACCGTTTTTTGTCTACAGGCTCGAGAACAATGGCTGTTCTAATGTTTTTCTCTTCTGAACAACAAGTGAGAAGGGTAAGAACCGTTTCTTGGCGAACGGGCTGAAAGAACAATGGTTGTTCTACGTTGTTCTCTTATGAACAACAGGGGGGGTGAAAACCGTTTCTTGTCAACGCGCTCAAAAGAACAATGGCTGTTCTAACGTTGTTCTCTTTCTGAACAACAGGAAAAGCCTAGTGGACTTGGCGTCACGAAGGCTCGAACCTTGGCACTCAAGGGATATCCTCCTTCTTCTGGACAAGTGATGGTGGATCTCGAGGTCAAGGGCCCTTTGGTGCACAAGGTGAGACTGGACCGTAGTGATGTCTCGCGAAGAAAATCTGGATCTCTAATCTAAACTTAGTGGTAAAGTTTCCATATAAATAGTCGGGACATCCCCTTGGCATAGGGGACAATGAAGGGGGGGCTTCGAGAGAATGCACAGCCGAGCCTGAGAACAATACCTTATCTGCCCATAAGCCTAACTCAATCTGGCGAGATCGGCACATGGGGCGACGGGGGAAGATAAACATTCTTGTTTAAACATTGACTCAGGTGGCGGCTGTAATGCTCCTGGCTTCAAGGCGAGGAATGCACGTGGGTAGCCTCGTGTTTTTAAACACATGTGATAGTGGTTAAAATTAACCGGCCTCAAACCGTTCTATCACACCCCTCTATTCCGGGGGAAGTTGTCACTTCGAAAAAAAAGAGAGAAGGGACAACGATAGAGCTCCGTTGTGGGGAACTCGTTTTTTTGTACCAACCGTACCTTCATGCACCTAACTAGTATTACCTCAATACATATGATTATTTTGATCTTTTAAATAGAGGGGAAAATAACCTTTAATACAAACTTAATAAAAAAAAGGGGCATGGAACAATGAAATGATATAAAATTAGTACATATGGGACAAAATAATTTATACGTAATTTAACGATTACAAATATATATACATACAAAAAAAATAGACATTGAGCGTCACAAAATTCAGACATATAAATCAACTAATTATATTACAAGAAAATTTAATTTAAGTCGTACAAGACGGTATATACATACATGGAGATCCTAATCCTACGAATACAATTACTCTACGCTATTCGGTAACGCATTCCTACTGAGTGCGTCAGCGACCTGGTTATCGGAACCTTATATATAATTTATCTTAATTTGATTCTCTTGCAAGAGTAAACTCCAGCGCATAATTCGGCCGTTGGAGTGTCGTACATTCCAGGATATAGGCTAACGGACGGTGGTCGGTTCCTATCTGAAATTCTTTTCCTATCAAGTACATTTTGAATTTGTCTATAACTCAGATAATTGATAGAGCTTCCTTCTCTATAGTGGCATATCTCTTTTCGCGTGGTAATAATTAGAGACTAGCATATGCAACTGGATGACTCGTTCCGTCATCCTCGTATTGAAGGAGTACACCTCCAATGCCCTCGTTGCTCGCGTCGGTCTTAATCCTAAAGGATTTTTCCGGGTTAAGCAACTTTAAAATGGGGGCAGAAATGAGCTTACTCTTGAGCTGATTAAAATGGAAAACAGTGACATTCCAACGTGGACGATCGGGTGAATTATTTTTTAAAAGGGAGCTGAGGGGCGCCGAAATTGCAGCGTAATTCGGAACAAATCGCCAATAGTAAGAAGCTGATCCTACGAACGATCTTAAGTGCTTCTTTGTAATCGGAAGGGGCATGTCGGCGATTGCCTTAATCTTGTCCTCTTGGGTACCCAACTAGCTTTGTCCTTTTTCGAAACCCAAATATTTTATGGTTTCGTGGGCAAAATGGCATTTGCTGGGGCCAATGGTGAGGCCATTTTCGCGCAGTCGCTCAAAGAGAGCTAATAGGGTGGTTAAATGGTGACTCAATTCGGGAGTAGCGACGTAGACATTATCGAAGAAAAAGGATATATTCGGAAGTCCATCTAACAACCTTCTCCTGAGACGGTTATAGTTGCTACAAGCAGTCACGAGGCCAAGCAGTCACAAGGCGTATTATCAAATCCCCCCGGGCCGGAGGGGGATTTGATAATACGCCTTGCACAAATCGAGTTCTGAGATGAACTTGGCGTTTTCAAAAAGGTGGAGGTTTTGGTCTACCAACGGGTTGGGCTCGGTGTCGAACACAGTTACGGAATTTAACTTCCGGAAGTCGATGCACATCCGAACGGAGCCATCAGGTTTCTTGACCATGACGATTGGGGAACAATAACTAGAGGTGGAAGGTTTTATTATGTCTAAACTAATTAACTTATCAACTTCGCCGTTAAGGTATGGCGTAAATGAATCGGCATGGGATAGGGTTTTGAACGGACGGGTTCTAAGGTTGTTAATTTGATATCATGCTCGAAATTAGTAGCGCACCCAGGCCTGTCTGAAATGACGTCGTCGAACTGACATAATAGTTCTTGTAGCTGACTCTTTTTCATGTGGTGTCATCTGCGCGTCGATATCCAGGTCAAAGGGTTCAAAAGGCTCTCCTGGTAGGGGGGAAGAGGGTAATTGGCATCAGGTTCGATGCACACTGTCTGTATTACATTAAGGGCCTTCGCGGGGTAATCCTCTTCAAGCGCCGATGTTTCGTCCAGTGCTACGAACGTATCTCCATGGGCGCGTCGGTGGTACTTTTTCAATAAGTTGACGTGATAGAGCTTATCGCCTGCTGGGGTACCAATGAGGTAATCTACCGGTCTTCGTACCTCGCAGACCGAGTATGGACCTTTCCATTGGCTCAGTAATTTATAACTCGCTGTGGGAAGGAGCAGGACTACTTCATCACCGGGCTTAAATTTACGATCTTCGGACCTGACATCAAAATAGGTTTTGTATTTCTCCAAATTGACATCGGCATTTCCATAGGCGATGTTTGCGCATTTCTCGAGCCTCTGGCGTAGGTCCAAGACATAGGCGTAAGATGACTGGAGTTCTTGATCCAGTTCAGGCTTGATTAACAACTCCTTTAAAATACTGAGTGGCCCGCGTACATTACGTCCATAAAGGATCTCGAACGGGGCGAAGCCTAAGGTACGGTGGGGAATTTCCCGATAGGCGAATAGGGCGACCGGGAGATATCGGTGCCATTTGCGGGGCTGCTCGGCACACAGATCTTCTTAATAATGGATTTTAAATTTCCATTTAATTTCTCGCACATCCCGTTTGTCTGTGACCGGAAGGGGGTGGTAAAAAGGGCTTTACTATGAGTAGCTTCCCTACGTACTCCATCAACTCAGAGGTAAATTGTCGGCCTCTATCGGAGAGTATTTCCTTGGGGACGCCTACCCTTGAAAAGATGGAAATGAGGGCCTCGGCGCAAGAAATACTGTCGATTCGGCGAAGGGGGACAGCCTCGGGAAAACGGGTTTCAAAGTCTACCAAGGTGAAAATGTAGCTGTGCGCTTCGCTCAAAGGGGGGTGGATAGGGCCAACCAGTGACCCGCGTACATTGCGTCCATAAAGGTTCTCGAACGGAGCGAAGCCTGATGTACAGTGGGGAATTTCCCGATAGGCAAATAGGGCGACCGGGAGATATCGGTGCCATTCGCGGGGCTGCTCGGCACAGATCTTCTTAATAATGGATTTTAAATTTCCATTTAATTTCTCGCACATCCCATCTGTCTGTGGCCGGAAAGGGGGGGTAAAAAGGGGCTCTACTATGAGCAGCTTCCCTACGTACTCCATCAACTCAGAGGTGAATTGTCGGCCTCTATCGGAGAGTATTTCTTTGGGGACGCCTACCCTTGAAAAGATGGAAATGAGGGCCTCGTCGCAAGAAATACTGTCGATTCGGCGAAGGGGGACAGCCTCGGGAAAACGCGTGGCAAAGTCTACCAAGGTGAAAATTTAGCTGTGCCCTTCGGTCGAAGGGAGGTGGATAGGGCCAACCAGGTCGATGGCCACTCTGGAGAAATGTTCAGTAATGACTGGTCCCCTTTGTAAGGGAGCAGGTGTGACCCGCCCCTTAGCGGATGTCTTCTGACACACATCGCACGATCGAAAATGCTTTAAGATGTCAGCTGCAGCACGTGGCCAATAGAAATATTTAAAAATGCGCTGGCCCGTTTAAGTGTGACTAAAATAACCGGAAAATATGCTGTCATGAGCCACTTTGAGCACTATAGGGACATGGGATCGTGGAAGGCATAGGACAGTAGTAACAGCGTTATTACTGTCCTCGGCGGATCGATAAAGTAAGCCACCTTGCTCCAGGTACCTGATGACTTTGGGTCCACGGACAATCTCCGTGTCCTGGTTTTGGGCCTTATCCCATAAGGGTGTTAGTGCTTCACACTCCTTTTGTGCCGTCCTAAAGTCCTGGTTAAGGATCTCCGAGAATTCGGACAGTATCGGGGTTCTGAGGGGGACGGACTCCAGGGCTTCCTTCTTAGCTCGACCTTGAGTAAGGGCGGCCTGGGACACAAGGTTGGAGCTTACTTGAGGGTTCTGTCCTATAAGTACAGAACAGAATTTTATGGGTGCTGAAATGACTTCAGCCCAGCCATCATAATATTGACACTGCAGGTAACATCTAACGACGGGGAATCGGTTCGCTTGCCCAAGGTAGTCATGTACCACCGCCAATATTTCGTGGTTAGGGTCCACTGGGGGGAGAAATTTGTCAGACACGATGAAACACGTACATCCTGTGTCCCTAACGAGAGTCGATACTCGGCAGCCGTTCACGCTGCCCTCCTCAAATTTCAAAGTTCCCGGTGAATTTTTGTCAAAAATAAAATTTACCTGGTGGCCTGACGAATGGAAAGAAGTTGCTGCTTGGGTCTGCACCACCGAGGAAGCCGGGGTGGCATTAATCTGGTGAACTTGGTGGGCTAGTCCGCTTTTAAGGCTTGAATTTTAGGGGCAATTCCAGCTCATGTGGTTTTCTACACCACAGGTAAAGCATATGATTGGTCGCCTTGGGAAGAGAGATGGAGTAGAAATCTTAACGAGAGGTTTGGAGTCCCGTTGTTGGTTTTGAAGAATGAAGTTTGGGGGTTTTACGGGGCCTGGAAACTTCGTCGGCTTTCCTGGGAAGGGGCGCGAATCATTCTTTGTTTCCTGGTTGGGGGGTTGGTGAGAAGTTCGATTCTCCTTTGAGTATAAATTATGGCTTGCGGCATAGACATCCGCTTCTTCGGTACATTCTTTAAAGGTCTGGCACCGACGATCCTTGACGAACGCGCGGATATCCGTCGGGAGAGACGCCAAAAATTGATCCCGCAACACGAAGTCTGTTAAGGACTCGTAGTTAGGATCAACCTTTGAGGATTCTAACCAAAATTTAAAATTGCTCTGAAGAATTTATCCGAATTGACGGAACGTCTGTCCTGGTTTAATACGACCTCTTCAAAATTCTTAGCGGTCGAAATCTGGAGTCATATTATGAGCGGCCAATAACTCAGCTTTTAAGGTGCTGTAGTTAATTGTACATTCAGATGGTAAAGATATAAAAATTTCGCGCAATTTAATATTTAACAAGGGAAGTAATCTGACTACACCTTCAGCCTCCAGATCCATGTTATTGATTTCAAGGGTCTTTTCGAAGTGGGCTAAAAATGCTCCGAAATCCTCTCCGTCCTTGAAATTGGGGAGATTTAGTGAGAGATTGGGGGGGCTTTCCTAACGTAAACTGGCTGACTGTATTTCTGCTTCAACACGAGCTAATTCAATCTGATGGCGAAGCTCAGCTTGTCTTTTCCGTTCCTCTCTTTCTTCTCGTTGGATTTTTCTTTCTCTTTCTTTTTCTTCTCTTTCTCTTTCTGTTCTTTGCTCCTCTTGAACGTACTCAATTAGTTTTTTTCCAGAAAGGCCCAAGGATTCTCCTTGCGCTTTAGAGATTTTGAACTGAGTCATCTTTGCACTCGGGGGCGCAATAGTCAACCAACTAAAATTCCTTGTAACAAGAATTATGCCTTCTAGAGAATTAGCCTACCTAAATATGGGCACTGACGTATTCTTACTTGTTTCTCGATCTAAATAACCCTGACTAAAATCACACAAAAAAAACACAAACAAATTATTATAACAGTTCCTTGAGCTATTCCAGCTTCTTAAGTTTCAAAAAAGGGGATAGCAATCGTTAAAACAAAAGGGAACTACTATACTCTATTATTATAACGAATAACACTATGCTTTACTTGAATGAGACCAGTGTTTGCAAAGATATAGCGTTAAACCTTACATAATTGATACCAAATTTAAATAGTATATATATATATATATATATATATATATATATATATGAGGTAAAATGGACTCTCGACGATATACCATATATAACTATTCGTTGAGGGAACTTATTTAATTATCTGCAGAGTGCGTGGATGTCTGGGTTGACTGATATTATGTATCTTCGATATGCTTAAGAAGTGGAACTGAGCTCAAGGATAATAATATTGCCATCATTAATAAAATAGAGTTTTATTAATAAAAACTATGAACAACACACAAAACGGAAAATATTGACATAAACAGAGAATGGAAGGGTTCCTGGGGAATCTAGCTAACCTGAGGATTGAGAGCGATTTAAATAGGTAAAACAAATATAAAGTTAAAGGGATGGGATGGTTCGCTAAACCATTTAAAGCACAGGATAGGGTTGACAAAAGGGTTAAATACTCAAAGGTAACGTTCAGCTTACGTAAATACACTTGTTGTGCAGAGGAAGGCGACGTGAAGGAATTTTCGGTCCGCTGGTGAGTTCCAGCCGAAGGGAGTGAATTAAATGATCCTGTCGTTGCGTCTTGGGAATGAGAACCGTTTCTTGACGAACGGGCTTGAAGAACAATGGCTGTTCTACGTTGTTCTCTTCTAAACAAAACGGGGGGGTGAGAACCGTTTCTTGTCTACGGGCTCGAGAACAATGGCTGTTCTAATGTTGTTATCTTCTGAATAACAAGGGGGAAGGGTGAGAACCGTTTCTTAGCGAACGGGCTGGAAGAACAATGGTTGTTCTACGTTGTTCTCTTCTGAACAACAGGGGGGGGGGTGAGAACCGTTTCTTGTTAACAGGCTCAAAAGAACAATGGCAGTTCTAACGTTGTTCTCTTTCTGAACAACAGGGGAAGCCTAATGGACTTGGCGTCACGAAGGCTCGAACCTTGGCACTCAAGGGATATTCTCCTTCTTCTGGACAAGTGATGGTGGATCTCGAGGTCAAGGGCGCCTTTGGTGCACAAGGTGAGACTGGACCGTAGTGATGTCTCGCGAAGAAAATCTGGATCTCTAATCTGAACTTAGTGGTAAAGTTTCCAAATAAATAGTCGGGACATCCCCTTGGCATAGGAGACAATGGAGTGGGGGCTTCGAGGGAATGCACAGCCGAGCCTGAGAACAATACCTTATCTGCCCATAAGCATAACTCAATCTGGCGAGGTTGGCACATGAGGCGAACAGTGGAAGATAAAGCTTCTTGTTTAAACATTGACTCAGGTGGTGGCTGTAATGCGCACGGTTTCAAGGCGAAGAATGCACGTGGGTAGCCTCGTGTTTTTAAACACATGTGATAGTAGTTGAAATTAAGCGGCCTCAAACCCTTGTATCACACTGCAAAAAAATTTAGGTTAAAACACTAGTATTTTGGAATATTTAATTCAGATAAATACATATACAATTCTATTGATCTTTTCTAAATTCTTAAAATGTATAATTTACTAGACCAGAAACTTGGGAGTTTGATGTGAATTTGTTTACCAAGTCTCTACTCAAAGGTGCTCTTTCTCAACTAAGGAAATCAACTAATTAATAATTCCCTTCGTGCATTCCACTTTCTCTTGGAATCAATTCGATTCTGAATCAGATAAAATGTTTATCGCCAAAAATATGGTCTCTCAAAGGGCAAAAACTTTTCCCCCTCTCTATTTTATTCAATTTATTCGTGTTATTTTTTTAAAAAGATCAACTCACCATTTCTTCTCACTGGTTGTTTTATAAGCATACTTAGTGATAATTATAAGTTAAAATTTAACAATTTTATTATAACTTGAAAAGTTTTAACCGTAGTATAGAGTTTAATGCACTGGATTTGTGGCCTAGGTTTCGTACACGATGAGATGAACTATCTGAAAAAGGTATTCATTAAATTGCAATATCCAATTTGTTCAAAAGATAAAGGTCATCAATTTTATAAAACAACCATCTTAAAGCTAACCAAACCAGAATAAATAAAAATCAACTTTATTTCCTTATAACATCCTTCTAATTCAAGGGTTCCCGACTACTTCGGGCTAATGGCCCCCTTAGCAATTTCATTTTTTTCCCGTGGACTCTAAGACAATTATTTTTATCAGGAAATAAACTTTTCCAATAAACTTATTAGATGCAAAATATTTGTTTACAGATAAATTCATTATCTATTATAAAATAACTTAAAAAGGAAAATACATTTATTAATTATTTTTTAAAAATATAATTAAACTACATATATTAAAATTATCTATTGGCCTAACTATAACTTAGATTTCGATACGTGAGTCTTGTGGAGGATTTCATGGAGTCTATGTACCCTCTAAATCTTAAATTTCCTGGGCCCCATTCAAATGTGTTGTAACCTACTGTGATGAAAACTTGCGGTGAGTTTCACGTGGGTTTTAACATTTTCATTTACGCTTGCAGTAAAACTTTGCTTTTTTCGAACAATAATAAAAAAAAAAAGTCAAAGGAGTCTATCCGATTTCATGTGGCATTTATCCTAAGTTTTAAGTTAGTGAAACCTATAGAAATATCAGACGACGCATGTAATGACACAAAAATAATATCTGTTTACTTAAACAAACTCGAGTTTCACACATGGTAAAGGAAAACCACGATTCTCCTTAAATTTAAACAAAACTTGTACCTTCCTCCAAGCTAAAAATAATTTGGGATCATAAAATTGAAGATTCCATGTCTTTAAAAAATTCAAAATTCTAATTCGTCACTAAATATGTTTTCTTTCAAATCAGTGCAAGGTGCCATGCCCTGATAGTCACGGAAATTGTAGCTAAATTCAATTTTAACTAGCTCCCACGGGATTAATACGTCATTAAGAGTTCGTAATTTCATATTATATTTCTTTTGTTCTCAGTTACCCCCCTCCCTTCTACTTTCGATTTGCAATGTCTCATCTACCTTGTACCCTCAGGATATAATTAGTCTTAGCGTTTTGACAAAGTCGGAAATAAGAGTCGATAGTGGTAAAAGTTTGTGAACTAATGGTTAGTTTAAAATAAATAGAGGAGAATATGTATAAAGGTTGTCAGAATAATTTTGCCAGGTGACCAGCGATTATCTAGTCACTATTGGCCTACCAATACATTTATTTCCACAGAATAATAATTGTTAGCAGTTTGAGGTAAATGGTTTTAAAGCCTCTGTTTTTATTTTAGGTAATATAATAAAGGTCTACAAAAACCTGCAGGTATTCTTTTTGTGCCCAATATTTTTTCATATTCTTTGATAATAGTGATACTGATGATGAATAAATTTTACATTATACAATAATTTTGGCCAATCTAATTTACAATTAAATATTTTGAATTAAATGAAGTCATTTTTTTCTCGTAGTGCTCACAAAACTTACTCGAAGTAACACCAAATGAACTGCTGTTTAGGAGTTTTAAATTTATTCAAATACGTGTGCTAAGTTGTATATTATATATAGAAGACTATTACTATTTTGGTACTATACTGGAGCAAATTGAGCTTATTAGGTTGTTCTTAGGTAAATAAATGAAATTTTACAATTTGTGAATAAATTTTATGATATTAAACTTAGTCCGTAATTCGCTGACATGTTCTTTCTTCTTCATCCTGCCAAATGGAATTATTTAAATTTTTCTATTTTGGTTTTTAGTTTTTCATAGATTTTCTTCCTCGTTGACGTTCTTAATATATGTTGCCATTAACTATGCTATAGCAAAATGAGGTAGGCTTTGGGGGTGGGGCTATAAGTCGAGCAGATTACTTGTGTTACAGTTTTCGGGAATTATAAGTAGGTGATGGTTGATTTGATTTGGATTGTTTTCTACCTTATATATATTTGTTTAACTAGTCCCACTATGGAACGGCTTCGCGGATTTCAAATTTTTTGTCGCTGGGACTGCCCCTTTAATATCCTATCGGTGTCGTAAGAACAAACGATTTTAGTCATTATTGGCTGATATTCAGTCCGAATAATTCATATTTTAGCGACCCCCTTCCCTTCATTAATAATGGCTAAAGCAGTTTTCTTGCTTCTAACTTTCCTGGGCAAATGCCCCTGTCTGGTTATTAAATATATGATCTCGAAATTCTGCGTTTAGGGCTCTCAGAAATAGTTCAGCAATAACTTCATATAAGGAAATCGATTGTGCAACGAGGCCAGATATCATCGTTAGCAGTAATCATAGGCCAGACAACAACCAAATCACTCTCACTGCCGTTGGCTTCAGTGATTTTCTCGTAATCATAGCAAAAATAAAACAAAATTCGATTAAGATTCCTGTTCAACTAAAGAAATTTTACGCTAATTTAAACAGAGGAGGCTACAAGATAAGCCTACAAGCATACCTTTTCAGAAACGCTATTTAAAAGTATATAATTATAAATTTAAACCATTAAGTTTTAAATGAATCTTAAATCATTTAATAGGCTAAATATAGGGAGCTCGATATTAAGATGTTCAGCTATAAGCCCAATTCATCAGGACAGGAGATTTTCAATCAACCTTAACCTAAACTTAAATATTTAAAAAAAATCTAATTAAAAACGTTCTTTAAAATTAAACTATTTTAATTATTTAGTTTTCTTAAATTGATAAACTAAGATAACTGACCTACATTGAACTATAAAATTAAAATATTTTCTAAAGTTAACTTAAATACTTTACCTTAATAAGCTTAACAAAACTATTTAATCTTAAGTGTAAAATAACTTAAAGTAAAATATAATGACCAAGTAAAAACTTACATATACTT
This sequence comes from Ceratothoa steindachneri, assembly GCA_963969495.1. Lineage (NCBI taxonomy): Eukaryota > Metazoa > Arthropoda > Malacostraca > Isopoda > Cymothoidae > Ceratothoa > Ceratothoa steindachneri. The sequence goes on from OZ018319.1 coordinate 40,624,765, forward strand.
AAATAGTTGTTTAAGTTGAGTTAATAATTTTATTTGCAAGAATGAAGAAATTTCTTTTCTTTTTTAAATCGACATTAATTGCGACGGGAAATAATCCTTCCTGGTGTTAGGGTATTGAAGATTTGAGTCTGTCTCTTATTAGGCGCCTTTAAGAATTCCCATCGATTCACAATTGAATAACTTCCACAAAATATCTACCTCAATTTATATTCTTATATTAATTTCATTATTTACCTTGCATTATTTAGTAATCTACCACGCAACTTCGGGCAATGAGTGGTTAGTGTATAATCTTTTCTCCTTTAGTGCCTTAGCTTCAAATAAGACAAAAAATAATCCTAAATTTGAAATCTAATATTTTTGGCATCCCATATGTACTAACCTAGGCCTTTCATAACTAACCTAAAATTAAAACAAATAAAATCTAAACATTTATCAAGATTTAACTATAAATTAAAATTTATATTCTATAAAATAGAAAAATTAATTGAAGAAAACATGTAACTTGTTTCAGACTGGTTAGGTGGTCATGATAAATCAGCTAAAAGAACAAGTAAATTAGTTAGAAAAAGAGGGATCTTCGGAAGAATAGAGGTCAGACAGGAACCAGGGGCACTATTCTTGAAAAGAAAAAATGCGAAAATTTACACTTTAGCGTGCAAAAGTGATTAAGGTGTGAGTGGCAAAGCTCACAACTAACGCCTTTCATTTACTTTAAAATGGTTGGTTTGTCCTCCAACTATGATTGTTCAATAGCCTGAGAGTGTGTTCCTGTCCCTGGATCCAAATAAACACTTGATTATTCACTGTTAAATTGACTTCGCTCTTTATGCTTATGTATTTATTCCTGTCCCTGGATCCAAATAAACACTTGATTATTCACTGTTAAATTGACTTCGCTCTTTATGCTTATGTATTTATTCCTGTCCCTGGATCCAAATAAACACTTGATTATTCACTGTTAAATTTACTTCGCTCTTCATGCTTATGTATTCATTAGTGAGTAAACCTCAAGAAAGAAGGTATCGAAGGATATTTGTAAGTTAAATCAAGCCGTTACTAATCTGAGACTCTTTTTACATTGATTAAATAGATGCAAATTAAAGAACTGATTACCCCTGAAATAAAACGTTTAGGTTGTAATTATGTGATGAACTGGGTAAAATGTGCTTCACATTTGGATAAACATATTGGTAAGTGTCAAAATAAGGTATGTGAAAATTACAAACATACAGTGTTAATTATTAAAAATCATTCTTTTTGGATTCTAAAATCACCCATCAGAAATGGGTTGAAGCTATTTTATAGTGGTATGGTATAATTGGTAAAACAAGTTTATCTAAGTTATTAAATCTCTCACTAAATATATAGTCAATTTATATAGTTTTTTCGTGAAGTATGTACTAACTATCTTGAAAATAACCCAGTTCAACTAGGTGGGCCTGGAATTAAAGTACAAGTAGACGAGTCATGTATACTTTTTGCTCAAGCCCAAATATCTCAGAGGAAGATCTCTCCATTCCCATAATTAGTTTTCGGGAATTGTAAATACATCAACAAGACCAGCCATAGGCTTCATTGAAATAGTCCAACAACAAGATGCTGTTAGTCTTTTACTGATAATATATCGACTTTTACAGTTCTATCTATACCTCCAAAATATAAATTGAATTAAAATCAGCCTAAAATTACTCTTGTAAATTATGTATAAAAATATAACCTTATTTTTCGATGTAATGTTTTCCTCAAACAAGGGATAAACTAATCAAATTAAAGAAGTAGAACTATTCTACTAAATGTACTTTTTCTGAACACCAGGCAAAATATTCTACAGCATTCATTACTCTATGTAGTTTTGTGTTTTCGTTAATTATATTTCAATTTAAAAAAAAAAAACTAATATAAAAGACAGGAAGCAACTTAGACTAATGTGGAAAAATAAAAGAGATCAATCTAAAGAAAGGAGAAGTACTTGGAATATAATGGAAAGCGAGTTATCTCTTTACTATCTTTCAAGCTACAAGCAATGACACCATAATTTCAAATTTCCAGCTATACCTAAGCAGTAACTATAATTTTAAATGAAGCACACTGTATTAGAGCCTCTGTTAATAATTTTATTTATAGTTAATAAGAAACGAATCAATTATAAATTTAATTTTCATAAATTGGAAGATTTTTGAAATTTAGTTAAATACAGGATGGATTTGTTTCTTTGTTTTTAAAAATTATTGCTTTAAGTTCAACTTCCTCTTTTTCCCTACCTTAGGTCGCCGTTCTTTATGAGTCTTTTCCATTTCGGTAAAGGACTCATCTATTATAGTTTAGCCAGTGATTTTACAGACCGATGCCCTTTCTAATTCTAACTATCCCTATTTATCCAGGTTTGGGACCGGTACTGAGTTCGGCCGATTTGCCCCCTCCCCACACCATTGGCTAGGTAGCTTTAATGCTCTAACGTGATCATCAATTAACCACCTCCAGTGTCCTGGGTTGTAGTTCAATTCGAGAGCATCAAAGAGAACTCTGATATCATTGCAAAAGCAAAGATCGTTTACAATTGACTAGAATTTAGAATTGCTCCAGATCGGAAGAGCATTTTCTGAATGTTTTAATCTATTTATCTTTATACATCAGATTTTATTCTCACAGACCGAAGATCAAGGAGTTCGCCTTATTGTTTAGTAAGAGTTAAATCACTGACAGAATCATTGCGCTTAAGTTCAACAATGTATGAAAATCTATCTGAACCTCATGCTTTACTATCCCCTTTCTTTGAAATACTCAAGAACATCAAATAGCCGATAATCATATTTATTTTTTCTGAATATCACCGTTTATAATTCTTTTGTTCTAAAAAATTAACAAATTAAAATAAAAACTTTAGGATTTAATAGTCTCAATACTTTTTGCTATGACTATATCCATATCTAGAAATTTGTAACGATTCAAACTAAAGATTTAAAGTGTTAAGAAGAGTAGTTTGCGCTTCGCAAGCAGACCTTGGTCCTGCACACAGCCTAAGGTTTATTTGTCTCTGTGAATAGTCATTTGTGCTAAAAAACTTTAAAGCTTTCAGGTATATATCTCTATCAGTATACCTATTTTAGCAAAGCGAGATTTTGAAATGTTTGTATATTTACAAAAAATTTCTCTTAGTTGATGTGTGAATTTGTGTTATTGTAATTTTAATTAAATATCTTAACATAAGGAAAGTTTTGAAAATTGAACGCTATTATTCAATGTTTTGGAGCTTTTAAAAGCAAAAAGAATTGGCAAAGAGAGAGATTCAGATGGAATTTTCAAAATTATTAGAATTATGGTGGGATTTTCCGAAATTTTAAACTCTTATCAGAGTTCTTTCTAATAGTTCATAAAATTTACAGAAAATATTGAAAGTTTGGGGAAGTCGCCTGGCCACTTTCCCCTATGGGAGGAGCTTGCGCTTCTCTACTAAGATTAAAATTTAAAATAAAAAAAAGCAGCCATGGTTAAATATTTTATAATTTTCTGAACTTCGCCAATTATAATAATTTTAAAAAGGAACTCTAAACTAAACTTTTCCCCTTTCAAAATATCACGTTGCTAAAATATAGAGTTATAGCAGATATATAAAAATAAATTGTATGATCTTCACCATTTGTAATTCTTTGGGTTTTAAAAAAATGGCAGTTTCGATATTTATATTTTTTCCTGAACTTCACCATTTCGTTTTTTGAGTTAGGGATGATGATGATGATATGTACTGGAATACATTTTAATTATTTTTTTTCAAACCAAAACTCTGTTGTGAGACAAGGTTAGGGCGCAGTCTACATACCGAGAGTCTGCCTGCTAAGAGATTGCTCCTCTTGTAATGGGTAGCGAAGCTGCTCCATTTGTCATCACTAACTCTATAATTACGAATGGTGAAGTTCAGAATATTATTTTAATATATCTTCTTCTATAACTATATTTTAGCAAAATGATATTTTGAAAGGGGAGAAATTTTATTTTAGAGTTTCTTTTTAAAATTATTATAATTGGCGAAGTTCAGAAAATTTATAAAAATTTAACCATGGCTGCATTTTTTTTATTTTAAATTTTAATCTTAGTAGCAAAGGGCAAGCTCCTACCCGTAGGGGGCAGTGGCGAAGCCATTGCCTGGTAACATTATAACTATTCGGCAGATTCTAAGGAAATTTGAAAACATAACGTTGTTTTACATTTTCTTTCGAATGATTTAATTGCCAAAGGAGTCCTCCCAAGTGTAGCCTAGGAATTATTTTATTTTGGCTGAGTTCATTACGAACTCATTGCAAATACATATAACCAGCGAAGAGATAAAGAGTTAGATTATAGTCTTTTATAAAGAAATCGTCTGGACCCCAAATTCTATTTTAACATAAGATGTTTTTGAAGAAACGCAATTTTCTAAAGTGACATTCATTCCGAATCCTGAAAAAAAGCTTAACCAGCTAACAAATATATGTCAATTTTAACCAATGTGAAGTACAGTCTTCGGGAGTAATAAAGAAGAAAATTTATCTGTTGCTCCATTTTATCGTAAAATAAATATACTAATAAACCAATCAGGAAATCACATTAAATCCAATCAACAAAATATAACATATAAAGGCAAATGATATCCAGGAAAGAATAACATCGACCACCTACCTTCTTCGAACAGATAGGCACACCTTCAAGGTATCAAAAACTGTATAAGTTACCAAAGCTACAGAAGAACAATAGGAGTAGAGGAAACTCCGATATGTACAGAAAATAAGAAGATTTATATAAAGAGATATGCCTAAAGTCCCTAAATAATATCGAACACAAAGACTGAATGCAAACACTTGGAACATAGTAAAGAATAAAATACAAAACCAAACTTTCTACTCTTACACTAAGGATTTTCTTTTCACACTGCTTCGTAACCCATATTATGCAATTTAATTTACTTCTCATTTCTCTATATTTCTCTACAAATCTGACACAGGCATTCCAATTATCTGGCCTTCAAAGTAGATCTTGTATGAATGATCACGGATCAACTATGAGAAATCTGGAAAAAAACCATAGAAACAATCGATTGATTTCCTTATAAATAAATAGAGGAAGAACATATCCCCACCAGTAGTGGCAGGAAAAATATTTAATCAAGGGAAGTGATGTCTAAATTACCTACAAACTACTATACAAATCTAATACCTAGAGAAGAAGAACAAAAAAATATCTAGCAATCACTTGTCCAATTATCGATAGTGTAATTCCATCCCTTTTTTAGAATGAGACAGCTACAAAGAATTGAAAGTACGGTGATCTGCATCATTAAAGGACCAAGGTATGTGGAATGACGCGCTCTGCGCGACCAGCATCGAGTTTCAAAATTCAAATGTTTGATCAAAATAATAGAGAAAAGAGCAAACAACTCTATAGGAAACCTTTGAGAAAAGCAGGATATTGAAAATTTTCCCTCAAATAATCCAAAATAAGAACAGAGTCCGTTTTCTCCCGAGTAACATATACAATAAGAAAGAAGACAAGGACAATAAATTGTTTACCTAAGAGACAAAGTAAATAAATTTTATAGAGCAGAGAGCCCCTCCCCGTCCACCAATCAGATAAAAGTCACTCCTGGGGATACTCTCCCTTTATACTAATAACCTCTCTACTTTCTTCCAACAATCGGTGGTGCAGCGAACCGAGGTGCCGAGAAGTTATCAACACATAACGCACCGAAAATCAAACCTAATCCCGAACATCCTCGGAGACAGAACCTTGCTTCGAAAAGTAATGATTCCCCAAAACGCATATAATAATCGCTGGGAGGGAGTATCACCCAGAAGAGAGCTTCACAACTAGAAACTCAAATAAAGAGACACATCAAGTCGACTAATCACTTTATCTTTCCATTAAAACTCTAACGAAAAAAAAAACGTTATGTTCTTTTAAACAAACAAGGTGATAATACATTTCATAATAATAATAAAATTTACGCCCAAACTAATAAAAATACTAACTATTGATTGAACATTGCCTGTCCTATAGGAACAACTTCATCACTGACTAAAATTCTATATAAAAATTCTGCCAAAACGACTGAGTAATCATTCATCTCTTTCCTATTTCGCCATCTATTGTCGTATTATCATTTTTTACTAAATATTTACCTCTTTTAATAATATTTTGCACCCATCTCTTTTTCAGCTCAGCTCATTTCCAAATTATTATCAAACTGAGGAAGAATGGCTATCCCTTCAGAAACTAGCATCCAAATTAGCTCACAATAACCACTGGCGTTCAATCATATTGATCCCCCCAGTTAACGACTTGTCAAGTGAGGTAGAAGTTCTGTTGGATGTTCTAGAGGGTAAATTTTGACATCTGTCCTTACCAGTAACATCAACTTACCCGTGGATATATCATGGTTCAAACTGAGTAAAACATATTACCTCCAATGGATACGAAAATTGTTCTAAAAGATAAATATAATATCAGTCACTTGCCCCTGAGGCTTCGAATTCCCGACAACTAGAAATCTCCCGAATGCTGTTCAATCCACTCCTGGACGGCGAGCTGGACATCTTCATCGTCCCCAAACCGGCCTCCACGCAGTGCAACCTTGAGCTGGCGGAATAAAAAGTAGTCGCTAGGGGCCAGATCCGCATTGTATGGGGGATGGTTGAGCTCCTCTAATCCGCACTTACGCAGGGCAACTTGTGCAACTCTGGCCTTGTGGACTTTGACGACGTTGAAATCGATCATGGGGCGTGAGCTTTCTATTGACCCAACTGGCACATACCTTGGTCATGGCCAAATTGTCGAGGATGATATTGATAACACTTCCATGTGATATTCCAATTTCTCGCTCGATTTCTTCGACCTTCACCCGTCGATTTTCGAGGATCATCCTCTCCATACGGGCCACATTGTCCTCTTTTATCACGTCTGACGGGCGTCCTGGACGGGGGTCATCTTCAAGGGACTCACGACAATGGCGAAGCTCTCTATTCCAGCGAGCAATGGTTGCCTCTAAAGGGGCGGTTCCCGTGTACACTGCAATCATGCGTTCATGGATCTTTTTTGCATTCTTGCCTTCCTTGGTCAAAAATCTGATTAATACGCGGTGCTCAACCTTCTCCATTGTTGAAAAATTTGTGACTGACGATCTGCGATCAGCTAGTGCTTCTTAAATAGACGAGGCAGGAGCGTGAGCTGCAGGTCCTGACTTGTCCTAACTTGTCCTAACACTCTCACAAACAGCCATCCCCCTTCCTCTGTTTTGCCCTACCGATTCGCAAAACTTATTCAACGCCCCTCGTATATATGTAGAAAACACACAACAATTTTATTTTATTTTGTGTACATTTATGTAGAATTATGTTTGTTTCTGTATTTATTTCCACTTGAAACAAGTCTTTAGAACATTTTTACTTATTTAACCCCGGTTTTAGATCCTGATCTCTGGGGTTAATCTCTCGTTAAGATTCTCTCCCTCCTTAATTGCCTAGACGGTATTTTAATCCTCTTGTCAACATTTAATCTTTTGAATTTACCTGTTTTAATGATCTTATTTTGTCTTTAGATTTGCTCCTCCTTTCTTTAAGATTCTCTCCCTCGTTAATTGCTTAGGCGGTACTTTAATCCTTTTATCAACCTTTAGACTTTGGAATTTACCTATTTTAATGATCTTACTTTGCATTTAGATTCGTTCCCTTTCCTTTGTATCATTCTTATAAATATTAAAATTTTCAATACTTCTGTTATTCCTTGATAAGAACTCAAAATATTTTCGAAAGTACTTGGAATCCTCGTATTATTTTTCCCTGTGACCTTTCTTGCATATATATATATATATATACATATATATAAACTCATATTATACATGTTTGATAAAATAGAGCCCCGTAAGGGGCGCGGAGATTTGCTATCCTGGCCGCCGTGCTGACGGAATCCAGCGCAAAGCCCGGACCCAGCTTAGCCTCTCTTCCTTCCTTCAGATAGCCTGTATTTCTTCCCCTACTTTGTCGCTTTTCAAACAACCACAGCTTTCTCTGGTCAGCCTCTAATTTCACAGGGTAGATGCTGACCTTCTTCACAGCTAACAGTCCCTGATCGGGGCTGAGAGGGGACGGGACAATGTTCCCTAAGCCCTGAGCCCCGGTCTGGGGTGGTATGTTTTTAACAACCTGCTTCATCCCCAACCATACCTTCCTCATATCCCTTTTTCTCTCTTCTTCACAATCTATCTTTTTAAGCCGTATTCAAGGTAAAGCCGCCATGCCAATGGACTGCCAGGCCACCAGGTGGAAAGGGTGGTCATGAATGGTGGCGCCTGGCTTTGCCAGACCTGTAAGCACCTCTTGCAGTGTGGGTAACTACGAAAGGTGATGAGCTATTGCGTCCCACAGAAATATAAGGTCACCATGCCCAATGATAAAAAAAACAAAAACCTCCCCTTAATTCCCCCTGTATCATCAACGGAGCCGCCCTCGAGAAGCTCCACAAAAAATGGAGGCTCCCTCCCCCTGTGCTTGCACAAGGGACCCTCCTTTTTTCTCTAACCAAAGACTCTCCCTCACCCCCTTTTCTGGAGGTGCTTTTGGGCACATCCCTATTTCCAGCGGCAGTCCCTCCTTTTCTTTCTAAGGGGACTGCTCGTCATTAAAGTAGCTCGGTAGGGAAAACCTCCTTAGGGGAAAAGAGGGAAGCTAGGCCCCTTCGGTCGCTTCCCTCAAAAGACCTACTGGCAAGAATATTAAACCTTGCCGGGGTCAAGGCCTGTGCCTCTCCACACAAGACTGGTGACGCTGCCAAGGGAACCTGCGATGTCCTGGGAGGGAATGGCCAACTGGAGTCTCCTCCTGTGATAGACATGGTCCTTGAGGAAACCCAGCCTCAGACGGTTGGGCCTTCCATGGGGGAGAATCCGGGCTCGGCGCCAAGCACCGAACCCGAATCCGCCACTATACAAGGTCCTCCTCAAACGGCTAGGTTTTCTGAGGCAGTACAAGGAGGGGAGGGATCTTCTCCAACCGGTGCCCCTACGACTACCAGGACCTACTATATTTCGGAGATAGGACCGGCTGAGGCCGGTCCATCTGGCGGGAGGGCTCCTTCTGGCGGAGGGGAGAAGCGGGTTTATTCCCCGCCCTCCTCTCTAAAAAAGAAAAAGACTAAAAAGACAAAGAAGACTCGGGGCTCCTCTCCATCGGCAGGGTGTCTGTGGGGACGGATGGGTCTGCTTCCACTTTGGCTAGTGACCAAGCCAAGATCGGCACATCCGGCAAATCTACCACCCGTGTGCGGAGCCCCTGACTAAGACTAAGACCAAAAGTGCACAGGGCGGTGCGTCGATAACATCGGGGCCCCTCATTCAAAGGTTACCTGGCGTTATCGAGCCCGCTGGCTTCAAACGCTTTCTCGTTATTCGCTCCACTGATGGCACCATGTTCGCCAAGTGCAACATGATCCATCAGAGGAAAGGATTAGCTGGTGCAATTGGTAGAGAGCCGAAGGTCACTCGTTTCTCGGACGGGAGCCTTCTGGCGAATGCGGCGAATCGCGCCGAGGCGGCCAAGATAAGTGCTCTCCGGGCACTTGATGGCACCCCGGTGAGTGTGACGCCGCACTCTACCATAAACTTTGTTAAAGAATTAGTTTATGCGAGGAAACTCGTGGAACTACTCCATTGAGGACATTACCTTAGAGCTGGCCGACCATGGGGCGGTCAAGGTCGAACTGTGATGAGAAAACAGAGAGGTGCCTCAAGACCCACCCATACACTCTTCGTCACGTTCGACTGTGACAAGCTCCCTATGTTGGTGCGTGCTGGTTAGTACAGTGAAGGCATTCATGCCACTGCCGGGGCAGGCCTATTACTTTCACCGCTTCGGCAATACGAATCGTTCTTGTAGACGTGCAAAGTCGGGGTCACCCGAAGTCTGTGTAAATTGCTCCGAGGCCGCCTACGATAATTCTAAATCGTGTGTGGCTATGTGTGTTAATTGGAGAGAGCCACACCCCGCTTCTTCGAAGCAATGTTGTGCATATCTCTTTGAGAAAGAAATTCTGGCTGTTCCAGCCCAGGATTGACTCTCATTCCAAGAGGCTAAGGACTTGGACCTGGCGCGCCCAGCTCTGGCTGGGAGCCTCAATAGTTAGAAAGGCACCCTCTCCTCCTGACCCATCCAGGCCAACGTGCACGGTTGTTTCTGCGCCTATTCGGTGCCCTTCTGCGGGTTCTACTCAACCCGGGCACTCCCCTGGTAAAGCTAGGGGAGAAAAAGGGTTCATACCCAGGCCCGAATAAAACCAACGCTCCCCCCTTTTGCCCCAGCGTGACCGTTTCCTGTAAGGCGAAACGGCCACGGGCATCCACCGAGTCGTTAGACTCACAGGAGGCAACACCCCTGAAGTTGGTCGCAAGGCCATCTTCAGGGGTTTCTAAAGCTGTGCCTTCGAAAGTAGGACAGCAACAAAGGAGCTTCGGCTCCTTCGCCCACGCCTAGTGTTGGACCGAGTGACTCGGATACGGTGGTTCCTCGAAAAGAAAGCCTCCCGCCTCCAAAGCCGCAACGCCCGCATAAGGTTTCGAGGCGGAGGGAGGAAAAGACTCGCATGGTGAGCCTAACCTCCCCCAATAAGTCCTCGAAGACGACAACGCCTTTAGCGCTTTGTCCGTCCAACAGCTCCCGGGGTTCTGCCTCCGGTAAGCGTACGGCCATTCCCGTAAGGGTCTTCTGTTCGAGGAGGGCCCCCGCGTCTCCTCCGAGCTAGGCCTGGAGGGCATATTCCTTTAATGGAATTGCCGTGGACTCCGGGCCAACTGGGAGGAGCTGCGGAGGCTCGTCTCGCTTCGATCCCTGTTAGCTCTTTTTCTGCAGGAGACCATGCTAGGCGCGTGCCCCCTGCGCGCCCTCCCGGGGTGTTAGGGTCTTTCTAACTGACCACCACCGGATGGCTGGGCTGGGGTGTGTTCGGTTTACACCTAGAATGATGATTCCGTTCTTCCTTTTTCTTTAGATACCTCCTTTCAGGCAGTGGCTGTGCAGCTGCACCTGGATAGAAGGTATACTATCATTTCTGCGTACATTCCACCGTCAGCTGACTTTGACGCGGGGGAATTCCGCCGCGTCGTGGCATGGTTGCCGAGGCCCTTTCTCTTGCTTGGAGATCTGAACGGCAGGCCTCCTCTCTGGGGAGATTACTCAATAATTTCCAGGGGACAAGTCCTTGCCGATCTGATCCAAGAGCTTGAGATGGGTCTCCTATAGGTGGATGAGTTTACCATCACTCTCCGAGAACCGCTTCATTTTCTTGCCTTGAACTATCTTTGTGCTTATCGGATGCACAGCATGATTTTGATTGGGGTTTGGTCGATGACCTGCATGGTCGTGATCACGTTCCCATTCAAATATCATTTTCAGGGCAACTGCCGCCTGAGAGCCCATCTTGGTGGTGCTTGTCGCGGGCGCGGTCGCCTGCATTTCAGGAAATGAATGAATTCTCTATCTCAGTCAAGGAGTTTAGGTCGGTAGATGAGGCCGTTAAGTTCTTCTCCGGCAACCTCATCACCGTGGGCCTGACTACTATTCCTAGAATTTCTGGCCGTTTTGCACGCCGACCACTCCCATGGTGGTCAGCCAATTGTGAGACGGCCCTCAAACAGAAACGTAAGGCCTGCATACGCTATAAGCGCAACCGGAACGATTTCACTGCCAGTGAATTTCGTCGGGCTAGGGCTAGGTTCTGGTATATTTCGACGCACGCCCGCCGCTCTTCTTGGCGGGCATTCGTGTCTTCACTTAACGGAAAGATCCCTTTAGCAGAGGTGTGGAAGCGAGTCAAAAGGATTCGAGTCAAGTTCTCGCAGGACCCCCATCCCGTTCTCCAGGAGAATGGGACCGCAATCTCGGAACCCGCGTCCGTGGCGGAATTTGTCGCGACCGCTTTTTCCGCATTCTCCTGCGGGGATGCTGCACCGCAAACATTCAATGCACGTCGTCATGTCGCGGAAGGCTGCCGGCTGGAGTGCACCTTCAGAGGCGGAGAACCCTTCAACGACAGGTTTACTGTGAGTGAGTTGCGCCCGCTTTTGCTTCATGCGCGGACACCGCCCATGGTCCGGACGATGTCCCGTACTCCAAGCTTCGAGACCTGGGTGAGCAAGGCATGGACTTTCTCTTAGATTTGGTTAACAGAATCTGGGTGGAGGGTCTTTTCGCAGATTCCTGGCGAATCGCTACTGAGCTCGCCTTTCGCAAGCCATGGAAAGATCACTCTACTCCGACCGGTTTTCGCCCAATCTCTCTAACTTCTTGCGTGTGCAAATTGATGGAGAAATTGGTTTAATGTTAGATTAGCTTTTTTCCTGGACAGCGGAGGCCATCTGTCTTCCGCACATTGCGGCTTCCGAAAGTTCCACTCCACGTCGGATGCTCTGTTCAGACTGGAAAATGCCGTCTGCGAAGCTTTCCTTCGTCAACTGCACTGTGCCACGGTTTTTTTTCGATCGGGAGAAAGGCTATGATACCGCATTGCGATACGGTATCATGGAGACTCTCCACACGATAGGGGCAAGGGGACGCCTCCCAATGTTATATATGAATTTTTGCGAGATCGTCGATTCCGCGTAACGGTGGGGGAGCGCCCTTTCCAGCCCAAAGAAGCAGGAAAATGGTGTCCCGCAGGGAAGTGTCCTTAGTGTTACAATTTTCCCTGAGCATCAACGGCATCACCTCGGTCCTGCCGGAAGATGTTCTCGCTAATCTCTACGTGGACTACCTTTCGATCTCTTTTGGCGCGGCCCAGATGCCAAGTCTGGAGCATCGAATCAAACAGGCATTAAACCGCGTCTCTCGCTATGCCGAAGCGCACAGGTTTCGGTTTTATTTGGCCAAGACAACGGTGGTGCACTTTTGCCGCCATCCATGGCTCCACCCCGACCTAGATTTGTTTTTTGATGGGGATTCGATCCAACACAACGTCATCTGCCTTGCGGCTGGTGCCTTCCGCACTTCCCCCATTGAGAGCATGTTGGTCTATGCTGGGGAGATGCCACTCGCTCTGCGCCGCGTGCAGTGCATCACTCGCCTGTACACGCGATCCAGGCACCTCCCTCACTCGCCAACAGCTCTCAGTGCATATGCAGCTGACCTCGACGCTGCCTATGCCGCCGAGAGACGAAAGTCTTCCTCTAAGCCCTTTGGGTTTAGGGCCAGGAAACTCCTTCGAGAGGTAGATATAGTTCTCGAACAGGTGGCCACCCTGGTTCTGCCCATGACGCCACCCTGGAGGGTACAACATTTGGCTATTTTTCGCCACGCCTCTGCTCCCAGAGCTTGTACGGCACCGGGAGTATTGCGTTCGACCTTTTTGGAGCACACCTCGTTCCACACTGGAACCGTGCCAGTGTATACGGATGGCTCCAAGTCCCAAGAGGGGGTCGGCTTCCACGCAATGTCCCCTCCGTTTGAAGTCAGCGGGGCTCTGCCAAGCGCTGCGTCTGTCTTCAGGCCCGAACTGGTTGCAATACACCACTCGGTACGGGAGATTACGTGACGTTCCTGGTTCGGAGAACGGATTGTGATCTATAGTGACTCACAAAGCGCCCTGGGTTCTCTCGGGGCATTGGAATCTCCTCTCGCGATATCCATGACGCTACAGTTTTCGTGAGCCGGGCGTTTGTTGAGATTATCTTCTGCTGGGTTCCTGGACATGTAGTAATTGCGGGGAATGAGCGCGCCAATGAGGGCGCCGAAGAGTCCGTGAGGACTCTGCGACCGGACCAGCGTGTCGCTCTTCCTCACACAGACTACATGGCAGGAATAAGGGCAGCTCTTCGGACTGCTTGGCAAAGAAAATGGGAGACGGTCGAGGGGAACTTAAAGTTGCGTGCCATTTCGCCGCGACTTTTCCCATGGAGCTATCCCCCAATTTCGTGACGGCTTCAGGTGGCTTTCTCTCGTCTCCAAATCAGACACACTCGTGTGACGCATCGCTATTTGATGGAGCGCTCGCCTGCTCCCGAATGTGACGAATGCGTCGTCCCCCAGACTGTTCGGCACATTCTTGTCGAATGTCCCAGTCTGGATGATCTTCGCGCACGTTACCTGTCCCGGGAACGGGATGGGCGGGGTCGCTACCGCCTGTCCCTTGTGCTTTGGGGAAAGGCCAGGCTTCTCCCCTTTATCTAAGTAGGTTCTATTTTTTGGTTTGTTATTGTTTTCTTTGTAGGCTGCATGCTTCTGCACCGGGGTGAGCGGGACCTCTCCCCGACGCCGGAGATTGCTCCCTAATTGTTAAGTTTTTCCCATTTTATCATTGTTATGTTTTTATATATTTTTTTTGAAGTAGCCTAGTTCTAGGCTGTCGTTTTTCCGGCGACCAATGCCCAGGTGGGCAGTCGCCAGATGGGCTCGAAAAAAAAATGTTAAAATTTAGGGAAAAATCGATAGAGGCGCATTCTTACGAACCGGCTGCATACCGTTGACGATAATTGGCTGGCTACGGTGAAAAGATGCACGTAATAGGGCAAAGAATTTCTCTCTCATCGACCAATAGAAGCAGTCGTAAAACGAATTATACATATTCATATCCGTTCGATTAATCAAAGTCTTATTGAAAATATCAAATAGGTTTATGCTACACATCTTTTAAGCATAGACATCTACAAATCCCCCTAAGCTGAATAAGTAGAGGACTTATATGCAACACTTATATATGTATGTATGCACAGAAAAAGGACACGATAATTTCTAGCTGGTAATATGATCACTTCTTCGGCAAAATCTAAGTAATTATAAAGAATCTGACCGCACGATAGTAAATAAATTGAGGTAACCTTTTAGCTAGACATTCCCAAATTAAAAACAGAGATGGCAGACGATGTCAAGCTGCCCTTGTTTATATAAATGACGTGGGTCTTTGAAATTTAGAAATGGTCATCTTATACATAGCTTCCCGTAGACTTTCAGGATTGTCCAAGCTAACGAGTTTATCCCACAAAGAAATCTTACTAAACTAAGTCGATCAAAGTTTGCTCTACTCACTTATTGCGGTGATTCAACCATTAATACCAGTGCAAAATGTTTATAACGACAAGTCTGAATCAGATTAAATTGAATTAACTTGTATTACTACATTTTGTTTCCGAAATCTCTTTTTTAAATAAGTGGTTACAATTGCAGGTGTAAGTGTCTGTCTTTCTGCATGAGGAGCAATTCCGGGAGGACTTCGAAGCTCGCTATAAGAGACTGACGAGTGTTGAAACGCATTGTGATGAAAAATCCCCTGACAACTGCCCCTAAAGTGACTGCAGAGTTGAATCAAGATCTCAATAGCCCATTTTAGACCAAAACGGCTCACTGTGAGCTCAATAAAGCCGAATATCATCAAAGCATTCTCATCAAATATTCAGAGAATGCTGAACTGATGTAGAGATCACAAGTGCTGGTCGACAGAGCAATGGAAGTAGGTAATATTCTCCAACAAATCCAGTTTTTTTTCTCCCCACTGCAGGATGAATGTGTGGAAGCAGCCAGGGAAAGCTTTTTATTCAAACGGCCTTTTTCCTACAGTGAAGCACGGAGGAGGGTCATTGATGGTTTGGACAGCTATATCTTGGAATTATCTTCGTCCAAACGTTGCCCTGCATGGTAGGATCAACAACAACGAATATCTGAATAGTTTGGAAGATCAAGTCAATCTCATGTTCAAGAAATTACTTCCTGAAAGTGAGTGCTTTTTTCAAGATGATAATGCCCCATTACGCACTGCTCATGTGGAAGGGGCTAATAAAAAATATTGCTGTAACACAATCATAATTATGCAATTATGGGCAATTTTTCTTGCAAACACAGTCTTCCTCAAAGCCTTCGGAAGAAGCTCTTCTCCCATACACGAGAAGGTAACAGGGAAAATAAGCTTTTTCTCAGATAGCAAAAAAACTATCTTTTGATAGGCTCTTTTAAATGTCACCCCTGCTTATCGCAACGAATGTTTTTTTCTCTATTTTCGCCAAATCCTATAAATTGAGAAAAATTATTGGAGTAACGCAATCATAATTATGCGGCTAAAAAGCTATATTTGGCAAACACTGTCTTCTTCAAAGCCTCCTGAAGGAGCTGTTCTCACATACACGAGAAGGTAACCAATAAAATAAGCTCTTTCTCAGAGAGCCCCAAAACGGATATATATATATATATATATATATATATATATATATATATATATATATATATATATGATGAAAATTAATGCAATATCGCAAGAAAAGATGAGGAATTAATTCCTCATATATATATATATATATATATATATATATATATATATATATATATACATATATGCGTTTTGTGGGAGAGACGTGCATGTTTGTAAATTTGTATAGGTGTGTGTATATGCAGAGAAGGAAAAATAAAATAGGAGTTATTAATGTTTTGCAACCTTTACAACTAAATTGACCCAGTGTCCAGATCTCTGGAAAACAAAATCAAATTGGCTGCCATACAAACTGAAGTATATGAAAAATTTAATTTTTGATCTCTACTACTTCAAAGAATTTGATGGAAAGTTTTAACATATAAAATTTTAATATTCTTCTAATAACTTACTTGCAACTTTTCCAAAAGTTGAATAATTGGCGAATATGCCAGCCAGAACGAAAACATTTTCCTCACTACTTCTCAAGGACGACTTAAGATGTTTACGGAAGACTCCGTTATATTATTTAACTTTTATGAGTCCATACAGATATGCAGCAGAAGATGAAAAGCCAACTTATAAATAGCATCAAAAACAATAAATAATTTCTCCAAAACACTGAACAAGAGGAGCGACGGGTTAAAGTAGGAACCTGTCCTCCAACAAGTTTTTCATAATAAAGGCCCCTTCCTCCCTGAATCGCCAATTATTCTAATGCTCTTGTGATCAACTTTAATTTCTCATTGCAATCTTCGGTTTGAGGCTTCGGCATGGTTATTTGTTTGATCGTCTCCGTATATCACTCGTTGATATAGAATCCACATTTCATAAGGGAAAACGGGGAACTCTCCTGTTGCCATTTAGTCTATGTTTTCGTCCAACGTAATTATCTTCGAACCAGTCGAGAAGTTCTTGCAACTCTTCAAGCAAATCATGGCTTAGTTGTATGAAGGCTAATGAACAAATCATTTCACACGTCAAATTGAAATTTGCGTCGTTTTATGTATTGGTCAGCAAGTCAAAAACTACACGCCTGCTTTTTTCATATATTGTGTCAAATGAAAATAAACACTCTCTAGTTTCAATCAACTTCAGGGAAATGCTCCCTTAAACTTCGAAAATTTGCTCTTTCGTAATCACTCTTAGTAATTCTGGGATTAAAATTTGATTCTATCTCTAAGATCATCTGATTTAGATTGTTGTAAGTTTAACGAAGCTTATTCGGTATTAGGGCGTAAAGAATTGGGAGCATTCCTCCATATTTATGCACAGAAATGAGATATAGCTGGGAAAAGAGCAGATGTGCGATTCTAAAAGATCCACCAACGAAAACTTGTTCAGAGTCTACCAATAACCTCATGTTACTCCTTCTCTCAAGATTAAAAAATCCTATAAGACGTATCATAGCAAACAAAATCTGAAAGGAAAAAATCTTCCGTTTCTCCTCCATTGCAATTAGACCTTTTAAAACTTTTGGGAATGCATATATCGGCTAAATCACGGGTTGTCATGGTAAAAAGCGCTATCTTTTCTCATTTTACAAGCTTAGACATATTTTCGATGCATTGATTAACCACTTGAGATGTTGCTTCAAAGGTCCTTACAGATTGCTCTTTTATTTTACTAATAACACAATTCTTTCTAATTTTAGCAGGAGCTGCTTCAAGCAAATGCTCATTTATGCATCGAATGACTTCTGCATTTTTATGTGAATTTTAGCCATGCAACAATATCTTCTCTCGTATCTATAGAAATTAGTCTCTTTATCAGGAATGAATTTATCAAAGAGGGAGATATGACCATCGTATACGAATTTATCTTCTGCACGTTGAGATTGAATGTGATTTCCAGCAATAATTAAAGGGTATAAAGATCAAATTATTAAAAGATAAATGAATTTATTCTTATTGGGAAGATAAAAATGAATGCGAAATCTGGTCGTTACACTCGTCAATATAGATTCACTAAAATGCGTAAAATGCAGTAATATACCATGGTGAAGCCCGATCAAAACAAAGAATGATAAAAGATAAATATAGCAATTTATAGGTAGCACAATTATGAAAGAACACGTGCTTGGAATGATGGGGGGAGGGGGGTGACTAAGAGATAAATTCAGAAAAGGTAAAGTCATTCTGTCCCTACGATTATCTATAGAATTTAATAATTATACTTCTATCGTGACTATACTGATCGATATAGTTTATTCTTTATAGTCCCATTATAAGCTCCATTCTGAAATTATCTCTTAGCCTCTCCAATTCCAAGCAGACGTTCTTGAATATTTATCGTACCTAGAAATTAGCCTATTATGACCATATAGGGGTTAATAGGTAAAGTTAATTATTTATTTCTATAGCATTTAGCCTCTATGGAGATTACCCAATTGGAGCTAGATATGAATGGATTTAGATATGAATCGATGTAGTTTATATAGGAATGGGTGTCCCAATATTAGCTATCTACACTTTCACTATATTGAAAGGGCGGATAACTAGCTAATTCTAGGACATCCATATATAGCAATATATTGTTATGTTTGATAATTCCTGCCAATTCCTTTATCGGTTTTTAAATATAGAAAACATTGTGCCAGTTTGGAAAGATATCTACATAAATTTTGGCTTAGCCTTAAACTAAGCAACCCTATTCACTTGAAGAAAAAGACACTTTAGATTTAAGTAGATAGCAAACCGAAGTAACCAAACCGAAACAATTTTCGTCCTTTTTATTCCATTCTATGAGAAATTCTCCATTTATTATCTCTTTATAGGTATGGTTAGGGTTAGTTTATGATATGCGGTTATAGCGGCAAGTTGCGTATGCGCCGAGGTGGGTCAGCAACACGTTGGGTCACGGAAAGTTGGTTCCGTGTATAGTTGGGCTGGCGTTCAGTTGGACCAGCGGCAAACTGGCCGAGATGAGATGGGCCTGCGTCAAATCGCTCGCGGCAAATTGTCCTAGACCCGAAAAATATATATTCTACTACGATTGAGTAAACAAGATTTTATTATTTTAATTCAAAGTTGTTAACTATGGGACATATTAATTCTACGTTAGCTATAATATTTGAATATAAATTAATATTAATATTTTATAAATAGATTCCACTATTTCCTCAGTATTTTTAAATATACCAAGATTTTCAAGCTCTTTTGTTTTTAAAGTTGTACGGTGTAATGGAAAGTTAAATAAAGAGTAAGGTTGAAACAGAAAAGGTAATTTAAACTGGATATGTATTGTACCAGTCAAATTTTCCACTCAATATCTTGTAAATTGAATTGAGTTTCAACTCAATGGTTTAGTAGTTTTTATTCAGCGACAGGATTTGAAAGATTTCGACAATCGTCTTTGTCAGAAAGAGAGAGGGAGGAGACGCACGCGCTTGTCTCTTTCAAGGAAAGAGAGAAAGAACACACCTGGTCTACCCTTTTTAATCCACGCTAAAGAGGTGCAAAAGTACAAAAGATCGTAACGGGCTGAAGGCCCAACTTTGCAGGAGCCTAAGATGTGCTTAAGAGCCAGAAAAATCCTGCCGAGGATTATCCTGCGACGGCGGAAATTGAGCAAAATCCACCTCGCCCAGTGAAGCATCTGTCCACTGGAACTGCGTTACCCTTCGGAGGCCGGGAAAAAAACCTCCGTCTCTCCCCTATCAAACGTCAGACACCGGGACCTGGACAGCAGTAAGTAACCGCCTGTGCTCCGAGTATCTGCAAGTATCTCCCATCCTCCGGTTTCCGTTGCTTCCGCGTGAACCCTTGTAGAACTCATCAAGTTCCGTGTATTATATTAGAACTCGCGAGAATCAACTCCGTCTTCGTTGGTAGTGGTTATCCGAACGCGACGAGTCAAATTCTCGATTCGGAATCCTAAACCCGAAGGCAAGATCTGAGTTCATTTCGCCTAATAGGCGTTTGTCAAGAGGCTATTATTGTTGAATCTACGCCGTCTTCAACAAAGCAGAACCTCTCTCTCTCACCAAATCTTCGAGGTAACTGCAACGCCCAACTCTCCTGTGCAAGCTCTCCTCCACCCTTTAAGCCTACGTCATTTGGCTTCGCGTGCGCTCAAGGTCATTTGAACGTCCCATCTCTCATTGTCCGTTTATATAAACGGCGCTCGACCCGCCCAGGTAGCTCTTTCAAGCCGAGAATCCTGTACGTCTTTTATGTTTATATACTTTATTTAAAACCCCTTCAATTTTTCAAATATATTATCTGCATAGTAGTAAAGTATATTTTTTCCTCCTTTTCTATTAGCCCAGAATCTTTGCAAGATTCCAACCTAAAACTTCCCTCTGAAACTTAATTGCATTCTGATATGTATTTATAATTTAACCCACCCTCATAACGGACTAATCCGTTCATAGGCCTCTCTCCCTCGGGCTCAGGAATTTTGAAAAGGGCTGGGTTCTAACATCAACCTACGACATATAGTAATATATATATATATTATATTAAACCGGTGTCGGGTGTAGGGTCACTCTACGACAGCCTTCAATCCTTTTGGGCATTTCAGTTCATCTTCTTTCACTCTTCGCTCTTTACTGGTGGAATAAATAATAGAAATCGGAAGAAGAATTAAGCCTCGTATTTTTCGTACCATTCTCGCGTCTCAGTTCACCTTAGCCCGCCCAATCGGGAGTGTGTGAGTATGGGATAACGTAGAGAGACATCTTCGTAAGAAGAAGTTTTGAATTCAAAATTGCATTAAAACGATGAAAATTACCCTTTAATTGGAATCCGAAATGCATTTCATTAAACTTTGTACTGTGCAAAGTCTTGAACCCTATCTTGTTTTATAAAAACTTCTTACTAAACATGTTGACTTAATTTAAAGAAGTGGTTGTTCACTCGAGTTTAAATAAATATAATTGTCCACGATAAGATAAAAATATTAAATGTAAAATTTAGGAAGTGTATGAAAAGACTTAGCATTAAATATTTGAGTCATTTAGACAACATCATGAAATTAATTCTGCATAATCAAATTTAACCTTTTCTTCTCCCCTACTTCTTGTCCGAGAGACCTCGCATATATAATATATTTTTTAGAATATTTCAGAGGAGCAACATGCTTTCTAATTATCTTTAAAGGTCTTCTAAGAATTATTCCCATTGTAGATTTCACTTGATATTTTAAATATATAATGGTTGTTGCTTCTGTTCCTGTATCTAACCGTTTTCCATTTACTTCTTAGGTATTTCAAACGCTTTCCTTCAATTTATTGGATAATATCATTTCCGGGGAATAAGTCTCATTCATTATTTGTTCTAAAATATTAAAATAGTTTCGCTTTTGGCATCTCGATGAAAAGATATGAAGTCGTCCTGAATTTGCAACCTCCGCGAGAGAATGAAACCATGTTTCCTCCTAATAATGCCGTGAATAATGCAAGAAATACACGGTCTGTAAATGAAACGAAATTTAATAATAGACGGAAAGGCATGACGGAATAATTAAGAGTAATAGAAGGATATGAAACGTAATTTGAAAGGGGTTCGAAAAGAATTGCTAAAATTAGAAGATAATTGTTGTACAAATAAGCCGAGCATGTCTTTCTTAGAGAATTGTACGGAAACATTTAAAATGCTGATACTCTAATATCTTTGGAGCATATTTCTAATATAATAAATAAGGATCAAAATTCGTTTAGAAAATTCAAAGGAACATTCCATGCCGCCTGCATTTCGACAGAAAGAAACATCAGCAAATTACTCTTTTCCTCGATCAGAATTATTTTTTTCCTTATGTCTCCACGAAAAACAGCGTCTTTATCTTCTAGGCGATTTCACGCTTGCCTAAAGTAACATTTCATTCCCCTTACTTCCATCATCTCATTCTGCTAACTACTGTCGACTTTGAAAAGATACAGGTTAGGTAAATGGACATGTGTCTTTCCTTCCCCATATCTTTTTCACTTTCAAAGCATTTCGATTAGAATTCCATATCTGAATCCAGTTTTCACAACATAATTTAATATAAACACTACAAACATCATTATATACGAAAGTCCTATATAATACTGACACCGTGCTGACACCAACTGCTTAGGCTCCCCAAAGAATTCACCAAGCTTCGTTGAATGTCGATTGGGTTAACCTCTTCTGCATGGAGGAATTCAATGACACAACTCTGCTTCTGATGGACGTCCATGACAGTGGTTGATTTCTTAGACTGTCAAACAGTTAATATCTGCAACAGAGAAATCAAGATTTCAGATTATTATCGCAAAGGCTCTGTCATCATAACACTACTATAAGCAATCACTTCAGACTCCTTGGGGCGTAATAAAAAAATGAGGAGTCATTACTCTTTACATTTCAATATTTCCTTTGGTTATTTTTAGCAATTACGATAAAGACTGCTCTCGCTTCTCTACATTCACTAAACATACATATTTAAAATATTTATTGTAAAATGAAGTAAATATAAATTAAATTGAATAAAGTAATCTCTCAATCCATCTACCTTTCCTCCATCTTTTAAACAACAATTAGGTGCGACATACATATATTTAGAATTAGGTAGTTTATTTAGTCTTCGGAAGAGTTTAGGGCAGCAAATTAAGATATGATAATTTATCTGTATTTTACGATGGTGTCAAAGTACTTATAGCCAGAAACTTCACATAGACAATATTTATTATAGAAAAAATAAAATGAATTATAAGAGATTGTTGAGCGTCTCCCAAACTAAAATTAGAGCTAAAAGTAGCCATCTGATTTCTAAGTCGATATCGTGTTCATCTTGACTGACCACCATCTAAGAAAAGCTTTCAGGGAATGTATGTTCTTTTTCACAAGATGATCCCATAAAAGATAATTAAGATGTAAGTTTTTCACTAACGACAATCAACACTCATTTAGGTATCTTTTATTCAAAATCAATTAAATTCCCCTATTTCCTTTACATAGCTAATTCCTTCTCGATTCAAGAGAAGAAATTAGATGCGCATATAGAGTCATTCATGTATTTCTCATCGATCCCTATTCCTCGTTTTAATTTTACTTCTTGTTCCAAGCAGATGGGAGTCAAGTGTAGCATAAAGATGCATGTTGTGGCTGATATCTAGAATATTGGGAGATTAACAAATTTCCAACGACCTCAGGTTGATGGGCGGCTATATATCATCCACACATATTTTTCTAAATCTATATGCACAAATTTATAGATCTCTCCTTACAACATTTCTATGTGAGATGTTTTCGTTGGTTTTTGCGTCTTTGTTTTAATCAAGTAACAAGTTACATCATCCGCATTTTTCTTAGTACTTTTTACTTCTTTTACTATTTTAATTTCTCAAGCTTTCTTTACTTCCCTTTATTTCTTATAAGCACAAGATGCACCTGATAATTGGGGATGGAGGGCGTTAACTACCCATCATAGTCGACTATGGCCTAACTTAAAACAGTGAATCTCTCCCGGAATTCATGGTCCGTCACGGCCCAGATAAATCAGCGCTGTTATTTTATTTCAGTGTCCACCTCAATATCTGTGAATGATTATTTATTTTGTTGATTAATTGAATAAATATCCAGAGGTAATCAGAGTCGTTCTAAGGACAAATTTTTTGCTAAGATTGACTGCAGTCAATTTTTGTCCTTTTTTAGAATATAATAGAAAGTTAGACCATTAACTTTTCACTCTAACAATTTTTATTTTGTAAATTA
This sequence comes from Ceratothoa steindachneri, assembly GCA_963969495.1. Taxonomy (NCBI): domain Eukaryota; kingdom Metazoa; phylum Arthropoda; class Malacostraca; order Isopoda; family Cymothoidae; genus Ceratothoa; species Ceratothoa steindachneri. The sequence continues at coordinate 40,648,629 of OZ018319.1, forward strand.
TATTATCAAATGTTTAATTCAGTTGGCGGAAAGTTTTAGAACTCAACAGCACAGTTTTGGTTTCCCGAAAGACTAATAAATGAGAACCTTTAATTTAAAAAGTAAGAAGTTCCTATAACCAACCGTGGAAATTTTAACCCAGGGGACACATTTTGTAACGAATGAGAGGTTAATGAAAACGTTAGCTAAATTGAAAAAAGTGTGAAATGGATTTTAAAATATTGCTGCAAAATTTGTATTCAAAAAAGTATCCCAAACTAAGAACTTCCAAGCCTTTACTGGAGAAAATGAAGAAAGAAAGAAATTTGGTACGAGTGATGAAAGTTTAAAATAAGAATAAAAGATAATTAAACAAAAATATGGTCGGGAGAATTTGTAACATATCTTTGAAACTTGACTTGACCCTTGACTGGATCAGTTTGAATGAAGATAAATGATAATGAAGAAAAAACGGGCTTGGAATTGACTAAGGTAAGTTTTTGCTTAGCTCTAGAAAAGATTAAACCGCACCAACAAGTAAAGTAAAAAAAAGGAAAGTAGAATGAAAAAAGTAACCTGACACAAAAGATCTAATCCTTACTTTAATTATTACTACTCTAGATCAGCCTTAAAAATTCACGCAATAAATGAATAATAATTGGTATTATTGTTATTATTGAATTTATAACAGTAAATAGATAGATTAATAGAATTCTCTTTCACCAGGAAATATTTATGGAAAGCATAATTACCATTACTACTACTATTCCAATGTCGCCAAAAATTAAAACATTTTCATTTTTCTCCAAAATTCTACAAAGAGGTGAAATAAAATATTCTTTCTATTAATTTAAAAAAAATAATTAAATCTTTCAACAAAGCAATAGATATTGTATAAATTTACATATTATATGCCCTTTATACTGCTGGCAATATTAAGGCACCCTGTAGATATAGAAGAACGAAGTTAGAACATTGTATAATGCATGTATTGCAAATAATGCCATTTTGTTGACTAAAACTGTTTAAATATTTTGTGAATATATTTAAAAGAAATAATTTTGATAAATAAAGCAAGAACTTTGCTTTAAATATTTGTCTTTATTTATACGACTCAAAAAAGTGGGACAGAAGTCGAAGTAAATAACCTGAGATTTATCCCAATCTATTTATTTTAATACTTTGAGAAATGGGAAGACAGAAGTTCCCATTATTATAATAATTCTAATTATTTTTCAACACTTGTTTCTTCTCTTCTGGAAGAAAAAGCCAAGGTTGTTCACATTAATTTTCTTTCTCACCTGAATTACTTTCCCTTTAAGGTTTCGTGAGCAAATGGCAAATCACAATGTACTCGTGAATCCTGGTGAAAAAATAACGGCACTAATTAATGTATTTCCATTATTATTGTTATTATTATATTTACTATTAAAATAGTATTAATATTATTCTTGCCTTAGCCAAATACTAAAAAGTCTGAATTACTTGAAAGTTAAACTTCACTCATTAAATCCAATTTACATTCACCTTCATATTAGAGAGATGAAAAAATTTTCCCCTTATTTCCTAACTTAGTATGGTACCCTAAGTGATATCAATAATAAAAAAATAATATAAATATCCACTATTTTAAAATACATATATTTTCGTATTTTTAAGTTAAAATTGTCTAACGATTAAATATGTATGCATTTTTAGATTTTTACGCAATACATATTCACACAAATACAAATTTAACATCAAACGGGGATTTCCATCTTCTAAGAAGAAATAGATATTATGATTAGCTGTTTTATGCTTGAGGTTATTTTCAGAAATATCTTAAATATTGCTCCATGCCTTTCATATGTCACTTAATTTTACACCACATTGGAATGAAATCATTAATAAATTCTTCAGAATTTTGGCGATCTCATGGTGGAACGGATTTAGATGACCACCAATTTCAGGGTATCTTCAACCAGATACAGAACTATGTGGAAGAACGCATCCCTCGTTATATTTAATTATGAATACACTCGTTTATCATTTTCATCAGGGCTTACTAAGAATATACTGTTGCGCACTTCCCAATTCTGTTTGAATCCACTCCATACAGTCACTGCTCCCTTGTTCCTCCTGATGAAATGGAATTGTAGTTATTTCCATATTTAATGCTTAGGTAAACTAAGCCACGGTGGATAAGCGAAGCAATCCAGCCTCAAACTAAGTTACAGTCCTCACAGAAATCAACACGTTACCGCTTCGTTTGTAGAAGATTAATCACGAAAGCTTATGCATAAGATACAGAAGAATACCCCGTTCTACACCTTCACTCCAAACCGCCTGCTCTTTGGCGGGGAATTTTAGGATCATCGAGAAGGAAGAGAGCAGTCCCTCGCTGAGTCGCTCGAGCCGGCTGTATTTGTTTATTCGGGACGCACCTTGCTCTCCCTTCCCCGCGATAACGCCGAATTCTCGCCTCCATGCCTCACAGGCATGTCCTTTCCCCGCGAGCGCAGCCGTGCAACCTCAGACCCATATCCTGAGGCAAAATTCTCTATCCGATCCAACTCGTTATCTCGAAGTAAGTTTACATAAACTGACGTCGAGAATCCTCTGGAGACGGCCATGCCCTGGGGCTATCTAACGGACCAGCCAGCTGACTATTTAACTCTGAGTCGGCCAATCTTCGAGGAGATGGAAAGTCTGCTAGTCGCTTTGTTCAAACCATTTTGTCTGTCCCTCTACGAAGTCTAACAACTCCTGTTCAAGTCATACCTTGTCGTTAAGATGTCACCAGCAGATCGCCCTTCGTGAAGCTTTGGCCCCTGTTTAGAGGAAAGCCTATCGAGTCATCTTCTTCCTGGAGAACTGTCCGCCCCCCTCATCTTGCACGCACTTCCCTTCAATACTCCCGTTCCTCTTATCTGAGACTCCCTGCTGAGCCAGAAAACCGTCTCGTGTTTGAGATTCCATCTCTGTGGAGCAGAGAACTTCTTGTTCTTCAACAAGAAGTACTCAAAACCCCAAGCTACGAGTCCTCCTCGTCAGGACTCACAAAAGTCTCTCCTCGAAGACTTGTGCTGTTGGTTTTCCCTCTCCGAACAACACTAACTTCAAGTTAAAGGGATTTTGCGTTGTACTTCCCTGATTACACCCCTCATCAATCGTCACCTGCATCCCCTTCTGAGCTGACTCCCAGCTCAAAATTAAATAATATACATATTTCGAGTTAACAATAATTTTAAACTTCCCGCTTAGATCTGTCATATTGTAAACTGTCACGATCCTATTAACTATCCTTATAGAACAATATGTTCCCCTTTATATATATATATATATATATATATATATATATATATATATATATATATATATATATCACCCAGTTGATTATATATATTAAAATTATATTTTGGGGTCCTGATCTTTATATATCCTTTGAACTGCAACTTGGCAAGCCATTAGATAAATCTCGACAATCTCAAACGCACTCTAAAATTCAAGGAGGCGACCTCCCATTCCTTTAATTGCTCCAAAGCATATCGCAGCCGGCCTCGGGTTGGCTATCAGCATGTGCTTGTGTATCCGCGCTTAATTCCAGTAGGTCTTCTCAGGCTTACCTTGACAAAATTCTTGCGGTCGAGCTTAGATTATGGAACCATGTCATATGCTTGTCAAAAAAAGGCCCTATATGATAGTTCTGTTTTCGGATGAACCAGAAACTTTTTGAAATTCAACATCGTAGCACGGATAATCACATTTCTATAAAAGAGATTATTCTTATTAATAAAAACTACAATTTTAAATTTAATTTAACTTTACCATTCCAACTAATAATTGTCTTTTGCAACGTAAACTTAATTTAAATATAATATCTCAAAATAATCAATAAATATTTGGGGTCAGCGTAAAAAAGTGTGTTGTGGTAAAATTTACCAAAAGATTTAATCAATAATTATTATTTTTGATTTGGCAAAATCTTATGATGTCCAAATTAGGCAAGAGAGTGTCAAAAAACAACAAACTAACCCTGAACACTAAACTTAAAGTTTACTAGGCGTGTATACCTAGTACCCTGTATTATAGATATGAATCTCAGACGGCATGCGCACGATAAACCAACCGTCTATAAAAGCTTTCACATTCACTGTCTACAACGTAATCTTTTCATCTTTTGACAATAGAGTATCAGCAACGCCGCCGCCAAACTGGATTAAAATGGTTCCTTGAGGAGGAATCCAACTTATACTGTATTAACGTTGTCTAAGATATCTAGGGCAAGAAAACAGAATGAAAGATGGTCGCATAACAAAGAATGTGATGCACGGCGTGCTAGCTACAAGTCACAGCCAATAAGGTGACTCGCCACAGCGCTCTACAGAAGCCAACAAGCGTGATATGAAACTTATCACAAACATCGACCTAAAAAACTAGGAGCTACTTGAAGATTACCACAGAAGATGGCACTAGACTGTTTAAAAAGAATGAAACAGTGGCGAAGCAAAATGCAAAGACCAGCTGAACGATAGAAGAGAGCGCCGTAAGCAGAGACAATAAACTCGCGCTTTTGATCCACACTCCGCTTTTATCTGCAATGCGTGTGGAAGAGACTATCTGGCAAATTTCGGCCTAATGAGCCACTCCAAAGCTTACCCTAAAATGGACTGCCCTTTAACGATCATAGTGCTATAGTTATCTCACCTGGAAATATTTATTAAAAAATAGTAGCTGTGATAGAACGGGTTGAGGCCGCTTAATTTCAACAACTATCACAGGTTATTAAAAACCACGATGCTACCCAAGTGCATCTTCGCTTGGAAGCCTGGCGCCTTATCGCAGCCACCTGAGTCAATGTTTAAACAAGAAGGTTTATCTTTCCCCGTTCGCGCCATGCGCCGACCTCGCCAGATTGAGTTAGGCTTATGGGCAGATAAGGCATTGTTCTCAGGCTCGGCTGTGTATTCCCTCGAAGCTTCCACTCCATTGTTGCCCACGCCACGGAGATGTCCCGGCTATTTATATGGAACCTTAACCACTAAGATTCAGTTTGGAGATCCAGATTTTCGTCGCGAAATATCACTACGACCCACTCTCACCTTGTGCGCCAAGGGACCTCAACCTCGAGATTCACCATCACTTGTCCAGAAGAAGGACAATATCCCTTGAGTGCCAAGGTTCGAGCATTCGTGACACCAAGTCCACAAGGCTTCCCCTGTTGTTAAGAAAGAGAACAACTTTAGAACAGCCATTGTTGTTTTGAGCCCGTTGACGAAAAAAAGTTCTCACCCTTTCCCTGTTGTTCAGAAGAAGAACAACGTTAGAAAAGCAATTGTTCGTTTGAGCCATTGACAAGAAACGGTTCTCACCCCCCCCCCCTCCGTATTGTTTAGAAGAGAACAACGTTGAACAGCCATTGTTCGTTCGAGCCCGTGACAAGAAACGGTTCTCCCCCTCCCCCCCTGTTGTTCAAAAGAGAACATCGTAGAACAGCCATTGTTCTTTTGAGCCCGTTCGCCAAGAAACGATTCTCACCCTTCCCCCTTGTTGTTCAGAAGAGAACAACATTATAACAGCCATTGTTCTCGAGCCCGTAGACAAGAGACGGTTCTCACCGCCCTTGTGTTTAGAAAAGAACAACGTAGAACAGCCAATGTTCTCCAAGCCGTTCTTCAAGAAACGGTTCTCATTCCCACGACGCAACGTCAGATTTCATTTAATTCCCCCCCCCCTTTGGCTAGAACTCGCCAGCGGACCGAAAATTCCTTCACGTCGCCTTCCTCTGCACAACAAGTATAATTACGTAAGCCGAACGTTACCTTAGAGAATTTAACCCTTTTGTCAATTCTATCCTGTGCTTTAAATGGTTTAACGAACTATCCCATTCCTTTAACTTTATATTTGTTTTTCCTTTTTAAACCCCTCCTAATCCTCGGATCAGCTAGATTCCCCACGACCCTTTTCATTCTCTGTTTATGTTAATATTTTCCGTTTTGTGTGCTGTTCATAGTTTTTATTAATGAAACTCTATTTTATTAATGATAGCAATAATATTATCCTCGGGCTCAGTTCCACTTCTTAAGCATATCGAAGATACATAATATCAGCCAGCCTAGACATCCACGCACTCTAAAGATAATTAAATAGGTGGCCTCAACGAATAGTTATATATGGTATATCGTCGAGAGTCCATTCTATGACATATATATATATATATATATATATATATATATATATATATATATATATATATATATATATATATATATATATTATTTAAATTTAGTATCAAGTGTGTAAGGTTTAACGCTATATCTTTGCAAACACTGGTCTCAGTTTAGTAAAGCATAGTGTTATTCGTTATAATAATAGAATATAGTAGTTCCCTTTTGTTTTAACGATTGCTATCCCTTTTTTTGAAACTTAAGAAGCTGGAGTAGCTCAAGGAACTGTTATAATAATTTGTTTGTATTTTTTGTTGTGATTTTAGTCAGTGGTTATTTAGATCGAGAAACCAATTACAAATAGGTCAGTGCCCATATTTAGGTAGGCTAATTCTCTAGAAGGCATAATTCTTGTTGCAAGAAATTTTAGTTGGTTGACTATTGCGCCCCTAAGTGCAAAGATGACTCAGTTCGAAATCTTTAAAGCGCAAGGAGAGTCCTTGGGACTTTCCGGAAAAGAACTAATTGAGTACGTTCAAGAGGAGCAAAGAACAGAAAGAGAAGTTCAACGAGAAGAAAGAGAAAGAGAAGAAAAAGGAAGAGAAAGAGAAATTCAACGAGAAGAAAGAGAAAGAGAGGAACGCATAAGAAAAGCTGAGCTTCACCATTAGAGTGAATTAGCTCGTGTTGAAGCAGAAATACAGTCAGCTAGTTCACGTTCTGAAGCCCCCCCAATCTCCATCTATAACTCACCAATTACAAGGACGGAGAGGATTTCTAAGCATTTTTAGCCCACTTCGAAAAGATCCTCGAAATCAATAACATGGATCTGAAGGCTGAAGGTGTAGTCAGATTACTTCTCTTGTTAAATTGTAAATTGCGCGAAATTTTCATATCTTTACCATCTGAGTGTACAATTAACTACAGCACCTTAAAAGCTGAGGTATTGGCCGCTCATAATATGACTCCCGATTTCTACCGCCATGAATTTCGAGGAGGTCGTATTAAACCCAGACAGACGTTCCGTAAATTCGGATACATTCTTCAGAGGAATTTTAAATTTTGGTTAGAATCCTCAAAGGTTGATCCTAACTACGAGTCCTTAACAGACTTCATGTTGCGGGATCAATTTTTGGCGTCTCTCCCAACGGAGATCCGCGCGTTTGTCAAGGATCGTTGGTGCCAGACCTTTAAAGAATGTACCGAAGAAGCGGATGTCTATGCCGCCAGCCATAATTTATACCCAAAGGAGAATCGAACTTCTCACCAACCCCCCAACCAGGAAAGAAGGAAGGATTCGCGCCCCTTCCCAGGGAAGCTGACGAAGTTTCCGGGCCCAGTAAAACCCCAAAACTTCATTCCCCAAAACCAACAACGAGACTCCAAACCTAACGTTAAGATTTCTCCTCTATCTCTCTCCCAGAAGCGACCAATCATATGCTTCACCTGTGGTGTAGAAAACCACATGAGCTGAAATTGCCCCCAAAATTCTAGGCTTAAAAGCGGACCAGCCCACCAAATTCCCCAGATTAATGCCACCCCGGCTCCTTCGGTGGTGCAGACCCAAGTAGCAACTTCTTTTCCTCCGTCAGGCCACTAGGTAAATTTTATTTTTGATAAAAGTTCATCGGGAACTTTGAAATTTGAGGAGGGCGGCGTGAACGGCTGCCGAGTATCAACTCTCGTCAGGGACACAGGATGTACGTGTTTCATCGTGTCTGACAAGCTTCTTCCCCCAGTGGACCCTAGCCACGAAAAATTTGCGGTGGTACATGACTACCTTGGGCGGGCGAACCAATTTCCCGTCGTTAGATGTTACCTGCAGTGTCAATATTATGATGGCTGGGCTGAAATCATTCCAGCACCCATGCAATTTGGTTTCGTACTTAAAGGACAGAGCTCCCAAGTAAGTCCCGACCCTGTGTCTCAGGCCGCCCTTCCTCGAGGCCGAGCTAAGAAAGAAGCCCAGGAGCCCGTCCCCATCAGAACCCCGATACCGTCCGATTTCTCGGAGACCCTTAACCAGGACCTTAGCTCGGCACAAAAGGAGTGTGAATTACTATCACCCTTAGGTAATAAGGCCCAAGAAAAGGACACTGAGAATGTCCGTGGACCCCAAGAAAAAAAGTACCCCCAACGCGCCCATGGAGATACGTTCGTAGCACTGGACGAAACATCGGCTCTTGAAGAAGATTACCCCGCGGAGTCCCTTAATGTAATACAGACAGTGTGCATCCAACCTGATGCCGATTACCCTCCTCCTTCCCTACTAGGCGAGTCTTTTGAACCCTAGGACCTGGATAGTGACGCGCAGTTGACACTACATCAAAAGAGTCAGCTACAAGAACTATTTGAATGGAGTCTGCATTTAACCACCCTATTAGCTCTTTTCGAGCGACTGCGCGAAAATGGCCTCACGATTGGCCCCAGCAAAGGCCATTTTGCCTACGAAAGTATAAAATACTGGGGTTTCAAAATAAAAAAAAGCAAGTTAGGTCCACTAGAGTACAAGATTAAGGCAATCGCTGACATACCACTCGCGAATACTAAGAAGAAATTAAAGATCGTTTCTAGGATCAGTTTCTTACTCGGCGATTTGTTCCGAAATTCACTGCAACTCCGGCACCCCTCAGCTCGCTTCAAAAAAAGAATTCCCCCGATCCTTTATGTTGGAATGATGTCGCTGTTTCCCCTTTTAATCAGTTCAAGAGTAAGCTCATTTCTGCCCCCATTTTAAAGTTGCCCAACCCGGAAAAATCCTTTGGGATTAAGACCGATGCGAGCAACGAGGGCATTGGAGGTGTACTCCTTCAATACGAGGATGACGGAACGAGTCATCCAGTTGCATATGCTAGTCGCTAATTATTACCACGCGAAAAGATATATGCCCCTATAGAGAAGGAAGCTCTATCAATTATCTGGGTTATAGACAAATTCAAAAGGTACTTGATAGGAAAAGAATTTCAGATAGGAACCGACCACCGTCCGTTAGCCTATATTAGGAATGTGCGACACTCCAACGGCCGAATCATGCGCTGGAGTTTACTCTTGCAAGAGTATCAATTTAAAATAAATTATATAAAAGGTTCCGATAAACAGGTCGCTGACGCACTCAGTAGGAATGCATTACCGAATAGCGTAGAGTAATTGTATTCATAGGATTAGTATCTCCATGTAGGTATATACCGTCTTGTACGACTTAAATTAGATTCTCTTGTAATATAATTAGTTAATGTATATGTCTGAATTTTGTAACGCTCAATGTCTATTTTTTTTTCTATGTATATATATTTGTACCCATTGAATTACGTATAAATTATTTTGTCCCATATGTACTAATTTTATGTCATTCCATTGTTCCATGCCCCTTTTTATTTAATAAGTTTGTATTAAAGGTTATTTTCCCTTATAATCATAAGATCAAAATAATCATATGTATTGAGGTAATACTAGTTAGGTGCAGGAAGGTACGGTTGGTACAAGAAAACGAGTTCCCCACAACGGAGCTCTATCATTGTCCCTTCTCTCTTTTGTTTTTTTCGAAGTGACAACTCTCCCCGGAATGGAGGGATGTGATAGAACGGGTTGAGGCCGCTTAATTTCAACCAGTATCACATGTTATTTAAAACCACGATGCTCCCCACGTGCATCTTAGCTTCGAAGCTTGGCGCCTTATAGCAGCCACCCGAGTCAATGTTTCAACAAGGAGTTTTATCTTCCCCCGTCGCCCCATGCTCTGGCCTCGCTAGATTGAGTTAGGCTTATGGGAAGATAAGGCATTGTTCCCAGGCTCGTCTGTGCATTCCCTCGAAGCTTCCACTCCATTGTTGCCCACGCCACGGAGATGTCCCGGCTATTTATATGGAAACTTAACCACTAAGATTCAGATTGAAGATCCAGATTTTCGTCGCGAAACATCACTACGACCAACTCTCACCTTGTGCGCCAAGGGACCTCAACCTCGAGATTCACCATCACTTGTCCAGAAGAAGGACAATATCCCTTGAGTGCCAAGGTTCGAGCATTCGTGACGCCAAGTCCACAAGGCTTCCCCTGTTGTTCAGAATTAGAACAACTTTAGAACAGCCATTGTTGTTTTCAGCCCGTTGACAAGAAACGGTTCTCCCCCCCCCCCTGTTGTTCAGAAAAGAACAACGTTGAACAGCCATTGTTCGTTCGAGCCTGTTGACAAGAAACGGTTCTCACCCCCCCTGTTGTTCAGAAGATAACAACGTAGAACAGCCATTGTTCTCCAAGCCTTTCATCAAGAAACGGTTCTCATTCCCACGACGCCACGTCAGGGATCATTTAATTCCCCCCCCTTCAGCTGGAACTCGCCAGCGGACCGAAAATTCCTTCACGTCGCCTTCACCTGCACAACAAGTATAATTACGTAAGCCGAACGTTACTTTTGAGTATTTAACCCTTTTGTGCTTTAAATGGTTTAGCGAACCATCCTATCCCTTTAACTTTATATTTGTTTTACCTTTTTGAATCCTTCTTAATCCTCGGATTAGCTAGATTCCCCACGACCCTTTCCATTCTCTGTTTATGTCAATATTTTCCGTTTTGTGTGTTATTGATAGTTTTTATTAATAAAACTCTATTTTATTAATGATAGCAATATTATTATCCTTGAGCTCAGTTCCACTTCTTAAGCGTATCGAAGATACATAATATCGGCCAGCCTAGACATCCACGCACCTCTAAAGATAATTAAATAAGTTCCCTCAACGAATAGTTATATATGGTATATCGTCGAGAGTCCATTCTACGACAGTAGCCATTATTATCATTCATATGGCAATAAAAACTTGTATGATTAATAAAACTTCAGAACTTCACCCGTATACTAAAATTTCTATTTCACCTTGAAGTAGGTTTTGCCAAAATTTACAGATAAATAAACAAACGAGAAATCTAAATTATTATTAAAAAAATGATGAGGAATACTTAAAAGGCAGCTGTATTTAATCTATGAATTCACTTTACTTCCATCTATCAGGGTTACTTACTTCCCTACTCGTAGTTTTTGTATTAGTGGAATATCTACTCTAAAATTTGTATAAAGTTGTATAAAAAGTTGAACAGTAGGAATCAAATTTTGCAAGGTTTAAATTGCTCACTACCCGTGTTAAGGTATATTAAATAAACAAGACACTATCTATAGATGTGCTAAAAGTTTATTTTAAATTAGATTGAAACAAAAATATAATTCAAGAAACATGTTTTGACTATATATACAAATAAAATAAAAGTATAGTTATTGAGCAATCAAGTCAGGAATTTAGTCCGAAAATCTAAGGAGAGAAAACTTATTTAGCGACGTTAACTTAGATGAGAAATTTGCCTTGAGGAAATTGCATTCTACATTTTGTTTTATGTCGAACGATGGTAGCAAGAAATCATTGCTCCCTACAACAGGGTCTTTGGATTACCGGAAAATTGAGAAAATTCTTAACTCATCTGCAATCTTTTGTGAATTTTCCTCGTTTGTGTAGAAAATAAACCCCTATCACCCTACTATCTATTCAGAGCAGTATTTTACGATTCCATTGCTGAATATTAATGTGCTTTGTCCCTACATTGCCCTAAATAAGTGCGAATTTAATCAATAAATTGAAGGTAAATTAATATTTGCTAAATGAAATAATAAGAAAGATAAAATGCCAAATTCTAACAAAATCCAGGTTAGAATTCCTAGTATGGGAAAGATTCGGGAAGGTATTAAAAATCGACTAAAGAAAGTTGCATTTTATTCAAAATGATTGAGAGAAATCTATGATAAAATATGTGAATAAGCGCAGAAGAGTACCGAAACATTGGAGAAAGTTCAACTGAATATTATAACACATGTTAACACAATTTAATGTGAAGGTACATATAAATCAATGCAATTGTATGTGGGATTAACTAAGCTTTCACAGTTATGTTTGTTATGTGAAACCAAAAATATATGAACGAAAAAAACAAACAAGAAGGAAGAAAAACAAGGCGATTAAGTTAGTTCAACAATTTTAACTACATTTTCTTTACTTAAAAAATGGAGTAGTTGAAGGTTTTATTAAGAACATAAGAACATAAGAAAAGAAGGAGACTGCAAAAGACCATTGATTATAATGTTAATTATAATCAAAACTGAAAACTAGAATCAGTATACCTCGTCAGATTTTTAGAAATCTAAAATTGATCTATTATTTCACTAATGATATGAGTTGCTATCGAATCAAGTATAAATCGAGAAATTTCAGCGGTATGTTATTTCTATTCCTGGTCGATGCATTCGAAGAAACACGAAAGATAATTAACACCCAGTGTTGTTGAAAGTACTCTGCTTTTATACTTAAGTAAAATTATTGTTACCATAATTTTTTTTTTTTTTTTTTTTTTTTTACTCAAAGTACACCCCGTAAGGGGCGCGGCGATTTGCCATCCTGTCCGCCGTGCTGACGGGATCCAGCGCTCCGTCTGGCCCCACCTTAGCCTCTCTTCCTTCCTTCAGATAGCCCGATTTCTCTTCTACCTCGTCGCTTTTTATACAACCTCTCCCACAACTTTCTCTGGTCAGCCTCTAATTTCACAGGGTAGAATGCTGACCTTCTTCTCAAGCCAACCACCCCGGATCGGGGCGGGGGGGGGGGGGGGGGACATTGTTCCCTAACCCCTCAGCTCCGGTTCGGGATGGGTTTTTTTTAACAACCTGCTTCATCCCCACCCATATGTTCCTCACATCCCTTTTCCTCTCCTCTTCACAACCTATATTTTTTACGCCGTGTTCAAGGTGGAGCCGCCATGCCGAAGGACTGCCAGGCCACCAGGCGGGAGGGGTGGTCCAAAATGGCGGCGCCTGGCTCTGCCGGGCTTGTAAGCACCTCTCGCAGTGCGGGCAACTGCGAGAGGTGATGAGCTATTGCGTCCCGTATTAAAAAGAGGGTCACCATGCCCATGTATGACAAAAAAACAACAAAAAAACCAACCCCAAAAATCCCCAAGGAAATCAACGGAGCCGCCCTCGGGCAGCTCCACCGAGAAAATGGAGGTCCCCCCCATTGTGCTTGCGAAAGGGACCCTCCATAATTCTTTAACCGGAGAGGAGGCTTACTCCTCTCCTACGCCTAAGGGTGTAGGGGGCTCCCCCTCACCCCCTTCTCTGGAGGTGCTTTCGGGCAACTCCCTATCTCCAGCGGCAGTCCCTCCTTTGCTTTCTAAGGGGACTGCCAAGAAAGCCAGCAGGCAGCCCATTGCCGACCGCCCCTCGTGCAAGCGGCTCGGTAGGGCAAACCCCCTTAGGGGGGAAAGGGGAAGCCAGGCCCCTTCGGTCGCTTCCCTCAAAACACCTGCTGGCAAGAATTTTAAACCTTGCTGGGGTCAAGGCCTGTGCCTCCCCACACAAGACTGGCGACACTGCCAAGGGGACCTGCGATGTCCTGGGAGGAAATGGCAAACTGGAGGCCCCTCCTGTGATAGACATGGTCCTTGAGGAGACCCAGCCTCAGATGGTGGGGCCTTCCATGGGGGGGAATCCGGGCTCGGCGCCAAGCACCGAACCCGAATCCGCCCCTATGGAAGGTCCCCCTGAAACGGCCGAGGGCTCCGAGGCAGTAAAAGGAGGGGAGGGATCTCCTCCGACAGGTGCCCCTACGACGACCAGGACCTTCTCCATTTCGGAGAGGGACCTGGCTGAGGCCGGCCCATCTGGCATGGGGTCTTCTGCCGGCGGAGGTGAGAAGCGGGTTCATTCCCCGCCCTCCTCTCCTAAAAAGAAAAATACTTAAAAGACTAAAAAGACGAAGAAGACTCGGGGCTCCTCTCCATCAGCGGGGGCTGCGGGGACGGATGGGTCTGCTACCACTTTGGTAGGCGACCAAGCCAAGATCGGCACATCCGGCACCTCTACCCCTTCGTGTGCGGAGCCCCTGACTAAGACTAACACCAAGAATGCACAGGGCGGAGCCTCGATGACATCGGGGCCCCTGATTCAGAGGTTACCTGGCGTTTTCGAGCCCGCTGGCTTCAAGCGCTTCCTCGTTATTCGCTCCACTGATGGCAGCATGTTGTCGAAGGGCAAGATAAACAATCGGAGGAGAGGATTAGCTAGTGCAATTGGTAGAGAGCCGAAGGTAACCCGTTTCTCGGACGGGAGCCTTCTGGCGAATGCGGCGAATCCCGCCGAGGCGGCCAAGATAAGTGCTCTTCGGATACTTCATGGCACCCCGGTGAGTGTGACGCCGCACTCTACCATGAACTTTGTGAAAGGAGTAGTTTATGCGAGGGAACTCGTTGACTTCTCCATAGAAGACATCACCCTAGAGCTGGCCGAGCATGGGGCGGTCAAGGTCGAACGTGTGATGAGAAAACAGGGAGGGGCCTCGAGACCCACCCCTACACTCTTCGTCACGTTCGACTGTGACAAGCTCCCTGAGTCGGTGCGTGCCGGTTGGTACCGCTACCGCGTGAAGGCATTCGTGCCACTGCCGCGGTGGTGCTATTACTGTCACCGCTTCGGCCACACGAATCGATCATGTAGACGTGCAAAATCGGGGTCACCCGAAGTCTGTGTAAATTGCTCCAAGGTCACACACGATAAGTCCAAATCGTGTGTGGCCAAGTGTGTCAATTGCGGAGAGCCGAACCCTGCTTCTTCGAAGCAATGTGGTGCATATCTCCTTGAGGAAGAAATCCTGGCCGTTCAGGCCCAGGATCGACTCTCATTCCGCGAGGCTAAGGACTTGGTCCTGGCGCGCCCGGCTCTGCCTGGGACGTCATATGCCTCAATAGTTAGAAAAGCACCCTCTGCTCCTGGCCCATCCAGGCCAACGAGCACAGTTGTTTCCGCGCCCATTCGGAGCCGTTCTGCCGGCTCTACTACACCCGGGCGCTCCCCTGGTAGAGCTGGCGGCCAAAAGGGTTCACACCCAGCCCCGGCTAAAACCAGGGCTCCCCCCTCTTCCCCCAGCGTGACCGTTTCCCGTAAGGCGAAACGGCCACGCGCCTCCACAGAGTCGTTAGACTCACAAAAGGCAACACCCCTGAAGATGGTCGCTAGGCCATCTTCCGGGGTTCCTAAAGCTGTTCCCCGAAAGGAGGACAGCAACAAAGGAGCTTCGGCCCCTTCGCCAACGCCCCGAGGTGGAGCGAGTGGCTCGGAGACGGTGGTTCCTCGAAAAGAGGGCCCCCCGCCTCCGAAGCCGCAACGCCCGCCTAAGGTTTCGAGGCGGAGGGAGGAAAAGACTCGCATGGCGAGCCCAACCTCCCCCAATAAGTCCTCGAAGGCAACAGCGCCAGCAGCGCTTTGTCCGGCCAACAGTGCCCGGGGTTCTGCCCCCGGGAAGCGTACGGACATTCCCGTGAGGGTCTTCAATTCGAGGAGGGCCCCCGCATCTCCTCCGAGCTAGGCCTGGAGGGCATATTCCTTCAATGGAATTGCCGTGGACTCCGGGCCAACTGGGAGGAGCTGCGGAGGCTCGTCTCTTCCCGTTCCCCGTTAGCTATTTTTTTGCAGGAGACCATGCTAGGCGCGTGCCCGCTGCCTGCCCTCCCGGGGTATAAGGGTCTTGAGACTCCACCACCGCGGGATGGCCGGGCTGGGATATGCGCGGTTTACACCCGGCATGATGTCTCCGTTCTTCCTTTCTCTTTAGATACCTCCTTTCAGGCAGTGGCTGTGCAGCTGCACCTGGATAGGAGGTATACTATCATTTCTGCGTACATTCCACCGTCAGCTGACTTCGACGCGGGAGACTTCCGCCGCGTCTTAGCACGGTTGCCGAGGCCCTATCTCTTGCTTGAAGATCTGAACGGCCGGCATCCTCTCTGGGGAGATACTCCATAAATCCCAGGGGACAAGTCCTTGCCGATCTGATCGAAGAGCTTGAGATGGGTGTCCTAAACGTGGATGAGTTTACGCATCACTGTCCGAGAACCGCTTCATTTTCTTGCCTTGACCTATCTTTGTGCTCTTCGGATGCACAGCCGGATTTTGATTGGGGGGTGGTCGATGACCTCCATGGTAGTGATCACTTTCCCATTTAAATATTATTTTCAGGGCAACTGCCGCCTGAGAGACCACCTCGGTGGTGCTTGGCGCGGGCACGGTGGCCTGCATTTCAGGAAATGAATGAATTCTCTATCTCAGTCGAGGAGTTTAGGTCGGTAGATGAGGCCGTTGAGTTCTTCTCCGGCAACCTCATCGCCGTGGGCCTGACTACTATTCCTAGGACGTCTGGCCGTTTTGCACACCTACCACTCCCATGGTGGTCGGCTGAGTGTGAGACGGCCCTCAAACAGAAGCGTTATGCCTACATGCGCTATAAGCGCCGCCCGAACGATTTCACTGTCGCTGAATTTCGTCGGGCTAAGGCTAGGTTCCGGTATGAGTCGAAGCACGCCCGCCGCTCTTCTTGGCGGGCATACGTGTCTTCACTTAACGGGAAGACCCCTTTAGCTGAGGTGTAGAAGCGAGTCAAAAGGATTCGGGGCAAGTTCTCGCAGGACCCCCTCCTGTTCTCCAGGAGAATAGGACCGCAATCTCGGACCCCCCGTCCGTGGCGGAATCCTTAGCGACCGCTTTTTCCGCATTCTTAGCCGTGATGCTGCTCCGCCAGCATTCAATGCACGTCGTGATGTCGCGGAAGGCCACCGGCTGGACTTTACCTCCAGAGGCGGAGAACCCTTCAACGACAAGTTTACTGTGAGTGAGTTGCGTTCCGCTCTCGCTTCGTGCGTGGACACCGCCCATGGTCCAGACGATGTCCCGTACGCCATGCTTCGACACCTGGGTGAGCGAGGCATGGCATTTCTGTTAGATTTGTTCAACAGGATCTGGGTGGAGGGTCTTCTCCCAGACTCCTGGCGAATCGCTACTGTGCTCGCCTTTCGCAAGCCGGGAAGAGATCACTCTACTCCGACCGGTTTCCGCCCAATCTCTCTAACCTCTTGCGTGTGCAAGTTGATGAAGAGATTGGTAAATGTTAGATTAGCCTATTTCCTGGACAGCGGAGGCCATCTCTCTTCTGCACAGTGCGGCTTCCGTAAGTTTCACTCCACGTCGGATGCTCTGCTCCGACTGGAAAATGCCGTGTGCGAGGCTTTCCTTCGTAGACAGCACTACGCCACGGTGTTTTTTGATCTGGAGAAGGCCTATGATACCGCATGGCGATACGGTATCATGGAGACTCTCCACACGGGTGGGGGGAGCCCTCTCCGGCCCAAAGGAGCAGAAAGAGGGTGTCCCGCAGGGAAGTGTCCTCAGTGTCACACTCTTTGCCCTGAGCATCAACGGCATCACCTCGGTGCTGCCGGAAGATGTTCTCGCTACGCTCTACGTGGACGACCTTTCGATCTCTTTTGGCGCGGCCCAGATGCCAACTCTGGAGCGTCGACTCCAACAGGCATTGAACTGCGTCTCTCGCTATGCCGAAGCGCACAGGTTTCGGTTTTCTTTGGCCAAGACTAAGGTGGTGCACTTCTGCCGCCATCCATGGCTTCACCCCGACCCAGATTTGTTTCTTAATGGGGTGCGCCTGGATGTGGTTGAGTCGCGCCGTTTCCTTGGTTTTGTATTCGACCGACGCCTCACCTGGGAGGCTCATATTCGCAGCCTTAGGGTCTCTTGTACCCTGGCCATGGACATTCTCCGTTCCGTGACGTTCAGCGCTTGGGGCGCTGATAGGACTACTGCCTTACTTTTTTTTTCGATCCTTTGTTCGCTCGAAGCTCGACTACGGATGCGAGTTTTATGCATCCGCAGCCGAGCGTTTATTGCGGAAGGTGGATTCGACCTACCACACCGGCTTCGCCTTGTGACCGGTGCCTTCCGCACTTCCCCCATTGAGAGCCTGTTGGTCGACGCTGAGGAGATGCCACTCGCTCTGCGCCGCGTGCAGTGCATCACTGGCCTGTACGCGCGAGCCCGGCGCCTCCCTCAGTCGCCAACAGCTCTCACTGCATCCGCAGCTGATCTCGATGGTGCCTATGCCGCCGAGAGACGCCAGTCATACCCTAAGCCCTTTGGGTTTAGGGCCAGGAAACTCCTTCGAGAGGTAGATATAGCTCTCGGGCCGGTGGCGCCCCTGGTTCTGCCCAGGACGCCACCCTAGAGGGTACCACATTTGGTTATTTGTCGCCACGCCTCTGCTCCCAAAGCTTGTACTGCTTCGGGAGTATTGCGTTCGACCTTTTTGGAGCACACATCGTGTCACGCTGGTACCGTGCCAGTGTATACGGATGGCTCCAAGTCCCAAGAGGGGGTCGGCTTCCACGCCGTATCCCCTCTGTTTGAAGTCAGCGGGGCTCTACCGGGCGCTGCGTCTGTCTTCACGGCCGAGCTGGTGGCAATACACTACTCGGTACGGGAGATTACGCGACGTGCCCGGTTCGGAGACCGGATTGTGATCTATAGCGACTCACAAAGCGCCCTGAGTGCTCTCGGGGCATTGGAATCTCCGCATCCCCTGGTTCGCGAAATCCGTGACGCCACGGTTTTGGCGAGCCGGGCACATGCCGAGATTATCTTCTGCTGGGTTCCTGGACATGTAGGAATTGCGGGGAATGAGCGCGCCGATGAGGGCGCCAAAGAGTCCGCGAGGACTCTGCGACCGGACCAGCGTTTTTCTCTTCCTCACACTTGACTACATGGCAGGAATACGGGCAGCTCTTGGGACTGCTTGGCAAAGAAGATGGGAGACGTTCGAGGGGAACTTAAAGTTGCGTGCCATTGCGCCGCGACTGTTCCCATGGGCCTATCCCCCAATGCCGCGGCGGCTTCAGGTTGCTTTCTGTCGTCTCCGAATCGGGCACACTCGTGTGACGCATCGCTATCTGATGGAGCGCTCGCCTGCGCCCTATTTCAACGACTGCGTCATCCCCCAGACTGTTCGGCACATTCTTGTCGAATGTCCCAGTCTGGGTGATCTTCGCGCACGACACCTGTCCCGGTACCGGGATGGGCGGGGTCGCTACCGCCTGTCCCTTGTGCTCGGGACGAGTGCGTGTACTTTGACTGGTGGACTTATTGACTTTATGGGGGAGGCCGGCCTTCTCTCTTTTATTTAACCCGATTTAATTGTTGTTGTTTTTGTAATTGTTTTTGTTATTGCTTTGTTATTGTTATTGTTTTTTCTTTTTATTGTTTTCTGTTTAATTTTTTAAAGTAGCCTAGAACTAGGCTGTTTTTTACGGCGACTTATGCCTAAGTCGGCAGTCGCCAGATAGCCCCTTACATAATAAAAAAAAAAAAAAAATACTCAAAGTACAACTAAAAGTACCCAAACTTAACTGTACTTAAGTAAGAATAATAAAGTTTCTTATTCATGGAGTACTCAAGTGGTTAAAGTAAAATGTAACTGCAAATAGTAGAGTACCAATCACCTCAGACACTTTTCACTATATTGCATAGTAAACTCTTTTATCCCCGCTGTACTGACCCTTATATATTGAAGTTCACTTAAACTGGACTTAACATCTAGTTTTAAATATCTCCTTATTGATTAAAAAGTCTAGTTTATATGAAAAGTAAAATTAACTATACAAAATTATTCAGTTTACCAGAATTCCGGAATGTAAGAGTCTGGTTAACTAAACTAATTATTAAGTAAAAAATATACAAAGGAATTATTTACTGACATATTTTTTATTATGCTTCACAAGTAACTGATTTATAAAGTTCTGTCTATTTAAGCGCCAAAGTTTGGGGGAGAAAATTAATCTTGCAGAGCTAAACAGGTGCTCACAAGCAGCAAATCAAGGTAGTGGGTTATATAACTTAAGTGATATATCCCACAATGCTGGTAAGTACCTCAGGATTTCTATATCGCCCCCTAGGCATGATTTGGTTTATAATGAAGAAATGAAGTCTTCATCATCTGTTCTACTATTAGCGGCATCGAACAGCTCTTTAGTGACACTATATTTCTTTCCAAGTTATAGGTTGATGTATCCCAAACCTGAAATGATGGGAAATAAATTAAAAACCAAAATAACATTGTAAATAAAAATTGCTTTACCCTTGAAAAGTTTCAATCAAGCAAGGCTCGTTGCATTATGAGAGAAACCTGAGACAAACTCTGATGATTTTGCAAAATAATTGTGTAGTTGAGTCCTTTCTCCTCTATAAGCTTGTTACTTAAAATCTTATTTTCACCTAAAATGATACCTTTGCTGATAATATTGACATCGAAGGTCCAAATATTCTTAAATTTTGGCAATAAAATAGAATATCAATTAGTTCAAGATTCTCCAGCATCTTGGCAAACCGATGTCTTATTGCTGACAGAAGGCGAGTGATGAGAGGAAGGCTCAGGTCAGCGGAAGTCTTGATCATCTCTAGCTTAGTCAAACACTGGTACAGATTTGAAAGAAACATTCCCATATATGTGCTCTTCTTGACAGAAGGATGTCGAAATATTTGGCTAATGGCTTCAATGCAGTGTAGTACTCCTTCAGGAAATCCAGTTCTACAGATTTTAGCCTGGAAGAAAATGACCATATAAGTAAAACCACATACTTATGATTATACAATTTTAAGGTTCTTGAAATTTTACTAATAAGATTCTAAATCAAACATATCGCCGCCGTCAAGGTTGTTTAAGGTTAAAAATTGTAAGTGATGAGTGAAGAACATAATTGTTACTAAGTATAGCACATAATGTACTGACGTAAAGATAGTACAATGATTTAATATGTATATAGCTTTCTCCATCGCTTATAGGTTCATATATACTTACATTTTGACCTTGAATGCACCAAACACATTCTGTATGCCATCTTTTCCTTGTTCTTGGACAATTCTTAATATTCTTTCTAGAGCCAAGTATGTAGAGTTCCATCTAGTGAAGTGTATCTTGTAGTGTTCTTCTGTAGTCTCCGCATCAACCGATGAACGCCCAACTCTATTCCAAAGAGTATGACATTTCACAAATGTTGCGCGAAATATCCTCCTGTAAAGTACCTAGATTCCATTTTTCCTACATTAACATCTACAGTAGCTACAGGATTAAAGAGATGGTAGGAACAGCGTTGATGTTTTTTGTAGCCCGTACTTGGAACTTTCATTTTAATTAGAAAACAAAATGCTTGTTGCGTCCTGTGTGCTGTTACACCAATATAGATGCATCTTATGCATGCCCAACAGTCTGTCGTTGTTTCAACCTACTCAACCATGCACATTGCAGCAATAAGTTTGTTGTGCACATGTAAAGCAGCTTCATGGATTTAGGAGGGACACTTGGCCTTGAAATCATTGTATATCCTGGCTATATGCCCTTAACAAGGCTCAGAATTTTTCCGTTTCAAAAATACTAGAGGAATAAAGAACGGAAGTTATGAAATTCATCACCAGTTCATCCACTTTTGATTTTGGCACACTTGAGTGCAATGTTGAGTATATCTTAGGTTGTTGTTAGAAATGTTTGGAATGGTGTCCTCTCTTTCAATTTTAATTACTTACCTCTTTTGAGCTTGGGACATCAAAGAGGATTACTGAAGAAATTTTTCCAGGGTGAACACGCGGAAAAAAATAATTAGTATCCCTAGTAGATATTTGGGTCAAATCATCAAATCATTTATATAATAAGAAATTTTCCCAATAAAAGTCAGGCCACGTGCAGTTGTTAAGACTGGCTGGGCCAGAGTTTGTTAATAAAAACATCAAATATTTTAAACCATAACTGGATTATATTATGATAAAGAAAAACTGACATCAGCCCTAAAGAGTTGAAATTAATCTAAGCCAACCCTCAATTGAAACTCTGAAAACAATTAATAGGAACACATTATGGATTACATAAACGTTTGAATGAACAATAAGATATACTTATTCAAATATTTTTCGGATGATTTAGTGAGCTACGTAGAAATATCAGTGAATGGGGCCTTTGAGCTGATAAATAGCCTATACGTTTTCCTCCCCAGCATGTGGGTATTTATACCAAATAGGCTATAAACTACATAGTTAAAAGCATGAATACTCACCCCTAAGTAAAAAGCCTATGCGTTTCTCTCCAATATCTGGGTATTTTTACCAAATAGCCTATATTTAAAAAATGAATGACCACCTCAATGTGTTTCTTTAAATTTGAATGCGAATTGAAATATGCGGTTACCTCGGCAATTTTCGGTAAGCAAAACAAACACTGCAGCTTCACCTAATTTCACACATTCTTCTTTTACTTGAAAAATAATTCCATGTATGGCCATGGGTGGGAATTGCTACTATTTATATTTTCAATGGTTAGAGTCAGTGGCGGCTCTCGACTCGCCAAAGTGGGGGGGGCCACATTTTTCGAAAATAGTTATGAGGTAAAAATATTAAAGCTACCTTAAATACTAAGTATGATTAGCCTACTTACCAGTAGATGAAATTATTTTATTTAAATATAAAATCAATTTTTCTGTTTCTGGATTTATAAAATGTTTAAAATCACTTTCTCATTAAAGTTGTTGCAATCACTTATCATTGTATTTTCAATTGTTAGAATTGCTAAAGCAATTCTGTCATTTCTTCGAAACACATAATCAAGTTTTGAAGAAATGTTTTTATTATTTTTAAGGTTGAAAAGCATCTTTCAGTTTCAACTGATATCATTAACGTTGTTATTAGAATTTTTACAAGTTTAACTATTTCTGAAAAGGCTGTTTCTAAATTATTGTCCAAGAGAACGCTGTATATATCAATGAGCTTGTCGTTTGAGCAGATAGCGTCTCGACCATAAAGAACAGATAGTTCCGTTTTGAGTTTTAATTTGTGAAGGATTGGATATGTCTCAGCAACTTTGTCGAGTTATACAGTTGGAAAATCTTCATGATACGATTCCAAGAAATTCCTTAGTATCTGTTTACTGGATTCAAGATGGCCAGTAAAGCTCAATCTTTTAGTGCATTCCCGGGTAATTATATCGCACGATTGTCTTAACAAAGAAAACAATCACTGACGTCTAACGATATTTGATAACCAGTGACCAAACTCTGCCTTGAATCCCGTTTATGGTGCATCACCGTGCATGCTGGCTGCAAATTTACGGGATCATTCTGCATTTGCTGCAATCTTAAAAGATCCAGATTTTGCAGCATGTCAAAAAATATATGTTATATTTCTAAATTTCCAAATGCCTAAAAACTATGTTCGCAAGATGAGTATGAAATAAGAATTTAAAAGGGTCTAAATAAATTGTCACGTCAGCAAATTTATAATAAACAGATTGATAATAATTTTATACTCTTTAGTTGAAATTTGCAGTAGCTCGCCGACTACAAAGGTAGACTATAGGTATTGTAAAATTGAACACACCAATTGCCTCGAATCATTTCCCATAGATTTACTTCCAACCTCCGGACAGAGCACATCCTACTCATCTCCTCTTACCGTCCCCACACTACTTTTGCTTGGTTTGCTGTTTTCCTCTCCCATCTCATTGTCTTAACGCACATTAATGCAATGAAAACCAAATCCAATATTCTTTATTTTCAAAATAAAACAGTGCTAGTTTTAATTTAAAAAAAGAAATATGAATTATTAAAAAGGAATTCAGTAAATACAACTTCTTCCACAAGATGAAAATATGTAGCCATGTTTAATAATTGAAATCGTTTACTAATTAAAACTTTATGCTAATTTTTTTTCCTCTTTTCTTTTTGTTGTTATACATTATGTATTATCGTCATCCTATCTCATGTTGGGCTCATGAAATTATCATTATTAGTTCTGTTTCGTCGATCTCTTGGAAATCTCATTTTTTTAATAAATAGGACGGAAGTGGGATGCACTCTAAATACAAATTTCTTACTGACAAATAGTTTTGGACAATTATATAAATTTTATTTTGTTTTGGCAAACCCTAATCCTTATGGTTGACTTGCTTAGTTACCCTCTTCTTTTCGTTAGGTAAAGAACCATCTTTTCATCGTTCGTAACATTATTCATCCCTTTTTTAAAGTTACTGATATATTTATATATATATATTAAACATTTAATTTCTATATTTATTATAAATCATCAGGTATTTTTAATTCATATGTAATTAATTATTCAAAGTAGTCTCTTAATATAATCCTTACAAAAGGAGGTCAATTCCTTATATATCCACGATTTCATTAACTGCCATTGAGGTCTGGCGTCGAAACAGAGACTCCTTCCTCGACTGAGACGAGGAAAATTGGAATTGCAGATGATAAGTAATTTCCAAGTAAAAAGACTAAAGAATACTATAATTGCAATATAACTTTTCTTTTTATGTAATCCATAGGAAATTAGAGCATTTTCTTCATGTAAAAGAAATATTAGCCATGAGCAAACATTAAATCAGCTAATTCTATGAGTAAAGGGTGATTCAGGAAGATGAACACATTCCAGTAGAAAATATTTGTAGTTTTCTTAAATCTTTTCGAGAAAATGTGGTAATCAACGTTTAAAAATTACTTGAATATAAGTGACAAACGGGAGTTGAAGTTTTCCAACAAAATATCCTAGCTTTAAAAACTATTACCATTGTTTTTCTTCCTCTAAACATTCTTTTTTTCGATAGCTCCTTTCTTCTTGTTTACATTGAAAATCCGGCAAGAGTTCTGCATTTAAATGTCTGGCCTTTTTAGTTGTTCCTTATTAGTCCACGTATAAGACAGAACTTGGTTGGAATAAATATGTATAATCGCCCCATTCATACAACGGGGTGTGATGCTGGTTGTATCCTTGAATTACTTTAAGCTGTAATATCAAATTACTTTAGGGTGTAACGGTAAATGAACTTGGAACGAATTAAATAATATTTTATCAGCTACCCTAGCTTAAAACTACCGATATTAACATCCTGCTAATTGCATATTATGCTATAAGAGCGTGACACGCCAAGGTGTGAGGAATTGCTGCAGTATTAATTAAACCCTGGGAGATTTACTCAAATCTAGAGATGTAAATGCTTAGGTTACCAAAACTAGTCACCAGTATGAAAGATATTGATTAGATTGAGCAAAGAATTTTAGATTTGAATGAACTTATCAAAACCAAGTATTTTTTCTTTCTTACACAATTGTCCGAGAAGAATTGTGTTACAAAATGTGTGATGAATAACTTGTTCTTGAAGAGTTATGGATAAATTTGTATATATAATTTGTATAAATTGGCCGTAAAATCGTTGGTCTACTACTAAAGTTGTGGAAAATGAGCGAAAATGTGTCATCGGAGCCAGTGGAGGCAAAGTGTATGAGAGGCTTGCTTAGGGCTTGAAGCACGATGGCTGTTTGGATGAACAAGTAAAAGAGTGACTCGTCAATGTAATCTGTAACAAAATGAGGTCAAAGGACGACGACGTGCCCTTCTGTACCCATGTGGATCCTTAGATCACCGCATGGAGATGTGAAAGCAGGGCTGCTCCCAGGTAAGGATGCAGCCTACGCCGTTATCACCCGTCCAAGCTGTATTTGCCTAGGAACAGATTTCATCGTCTCCTACGACCACCTCTCTGCAAATATTCTGGCCTTCCACCCAAGGATTGAAGCCCGTTGGACATTCCAAGCCAACGTTATTTCGATTTTATCCTTCCCTCGATGGAGTCGTTAACTTTTCCCCCAAGTCGCACGCGTCTGTAGGGCCGTCACAGCCACCTCACCATGTGCCTATATAACCCTTCGATTGAGTTTAGTAAGCAACACTTTTTGACTTCCCACCTACTCCAGCAAACGAGCTGACAAACGCTCCTCCCTCACCCCCCAGCGGTGATTTCGATTTGAGTCGAAGGCTAAATCGATCCGTTAACTCTGGCAGGGTCAATCGGCAAGTATATCCATCCGTGAACTCTGCCATAGTCAATTGTCAAGTA
The DNA here is from genome assembly GCA_963969495.1 of Ceratothoa steindachneri. Lineage (NCBI taxonomy): Eukaryota > Metazoa > Arthropoda > Malacostraca > Isopoda > Cymothoidae > Ceratothoa > Ceratothoa steindachneri. Next base: position 40,674,562 of record OZ018319.1, read on the forward strand.
TTGACATCCGTGAACTCTACCATATTTGATCAGCAAGTATCTGGCGAGGAGTCTTAACTCCGAAGGCTCTACGAGTCCTCCTTCATCTGAAGCAAGAGGTAACCTGAATTCTTCCGTTGCATTCATTGTACTCCAACTGGCCCCTTTTCTGCAACGAGCAGGTAAAAAATTGTAACCGTTGCCGCCTGCAGATTTATCTTGAATCTGGTTTACCTCATTGCTCCATTATTTGTGTGAACGCCCCAGTGTTAATCCCCCTTTAAATCACTAACCTAAATCTGACCTACTTAATCCCCTAATTAATTCACTTGCATCTCGTGTGGACATTTAATCCCGTCTGTGCCACCATTCCCTTTAAATCCAATATTGGTGTAAATATAAATATAATTTTGTTGTTGGTAAAGATATATTTTCGTCATTCTCTTTCTTTTGTAACCCCAACTCGTACCAGCTATCTGTTAAACTTTGCCCAACTTACACTCTGAAATATTTGTTTTATAAATGCCCCCGCAAACTTACTAATTAACCATTCCTACTGGACTCATAATAATTTCCTCATTCACTAACGGTCTTCAACAACTTTGACCCAAAACCCCAAAGTACCTACGTATATATAGAGAGAGAGAGAGAGTCTGGCCATTCCACGACATAGTCATTTGCATCAGCTAAGAGCCTCAGGGTGGGTAATTTTCATGATCCATTATAGAAATAAGTTAATTTGTAGAACATGATTAGTATTTTTTTCGTCTTCTATCTCCTCTTATTTCCCTATTACTCCAATTCCCCTTCATTCAACATCAGGGTGATAAAAGATCATCACCATCATCACTAACTTTATAATTAAAGAAGGGGATTTTTTTTAGTATTTGAATAATAAATCCATCTTAGTTTGGTTATGACATGTTTTTTTAGCAAAGTTATTTATAATAATTATTTTATAATATCAAAAACAAAATGGTGTAGTTCAGAAATAAATATAAGTATCGAAATTTTGTGATTTTTTTTAAAACCCAAATAACTACAAATGATGAAGTTCAGAAAATTCGTTTTGCAAAATGATAATTTGAAAGGGAGGAAAATTAGTTTAAAGTTACTTTTTTAAATTATTATAATTAGCGAAGTTCAGAAAATTTAGAAAAATTTAACCATGGCTGCTTTTTTTAGATTTTAAATTTTAATCTTATTAGCGAGGCCATTGCCTGATTTAAACATAAAGTTATGCCCGTTATTCCTCATTATTCCATTGATTTTAGGAACGATCGTTAATACTTTCATAACCTCTTCCCAATATCAAGCGCATCTGCCGTCCTTGAGGAAAGAGGTGGATTTAATAGGGAGGCAATCAAAGGGGTATTACCTATGAGGTAGAAAGAGATGAAGTAACGAAAGTGAAAGAATTGAAAGGTAGTAAAGAGAGTATTGATGAAAGTCTACGAATTGAAATTAAATGCTGAGGGCGGAAGGGCATATTTGAAGCTCGTCACGTTGCCTTTTCCTACATTAATCTACACAAGCGTAGTTTTGAAGGATTGTGACCTTATTCTATGGGAGATTAGGGAGAGTAAATATAATGACGAAGTTATGTATGAAAATGTGTTCTTTATTCTCTCACCATCAGAAAAAAGGAACACATGTCATTAATCTAATATCTGCCTCGGATATTGATATAGATATTGTACTAGGGTAGAGTAACAGCGTTCTTTGTTTTCTCTCTTTTGTCCATTTATCTGAATCATTCCTAAAAATTCTCTCTGCTTCCTCTTTGGAATTGAGCACATAACCGTTCGCTTGCCCGAGACATATCCCTCTTTCTTTAAACGAGTGGGCACATAACCTTACATATGCCATCATTAGACATATCCCTCTTTCTATTTGAAAGTGGGCACACAAATTTTAACTGCCACAAGACAGATCTTTATTTCCTTTTTGGAAGTCAACATAAAACATTTTTTTACCAGTAAACAGATCTCAATTTCCACATTTGAAATAGGCACATAAACTTTTGTTACATTTTGACAAATCTCTCTTTCATCTTCGGAAGGGGCCACATAACACTTCCTTTACGTTTTGAATTGGGCACATAAAATTTTGATACGTTTATCCAAGTAAAATATCTTAAAATTAACGGCCGTATGCTAAGAAAAATGTGAAATGCACTTTTATCAGATTTAGTGTAGCTTCACAATTATTTATAAAATTATTATATGCAAAAGGCTAATATTTAGAATACTTAAAAAAAATAGTTTTTTTGCTCAAATGTGCATTTCACATTTGTTTTAGCAGTAATGGAAATCAATCATCACATGGCATTGTTAATATATACATGCACCCTTTTAACCAAGCAAAGATAGTAACTGTATATTAGAGACCAAAATTGAAGTTCAATTTAGCCATCATGGCTTTTAGAATGGTTTTCCTGATATTCACCTGCTAGGATTGAATTAGGTGAGCTATGTTCCTCAAGAATGGCCAGAAATTTGCTCAGTAATTGCGATACTAACAGTAGTCAGTTTACTTTGGATATGGTCATTCATGATTACTGAGAATAATTTTTATGTCTCTCAAAATTATTCTCTAATTATTTATTCTCACAGTGGTGATGAATGGGATAAGAACTTTATGTGATGAAGTTTAGGGTTAACCTCGTTTTGCTTAGGCCCTATCAAGAAGCTTTCCAAAAGAAGCCGCAAGGCCAGAAATCAATGATGCCCACCACTTTGCCAACGAGGAAATATATTTCATTTAGATCACATATATTTTACCCTTTCAGTTTCTATCACTAGCATTTATAATTGGTATGACGCTTCAAGAAGTCGCTTTGAGAATGAGGAGTTGCAAATTATTTATTACGTCTTTAAGTATCATCTCATTCCCACTAGTGACACGATTTACGGTTTGATTGGGATTGCCACAAAGCTCTTCATTTTATGGCTTTGATTATCGTGTTTATACGTGTCTATCTTTATTTCATCTTTTTCTCCTCTCTCTGTATTAGTATTCCCATCTTCTTTACCTCTGTTCCTCCGTAACATATCATTCTTTGGTATGGCACAGGGGCTATTAAATAAGAATAGGCATAAATTGTCATCTCTCTTTATACAGAAAATGGAAGGAATTAACCAACTTGATATATCTTCACTTTATGCCATCTGTGTACATAATGGTGGCGACTTTATTGATATACGAGAATGCAAATTACTATGAGCATTTCTTTGGTATTTGAGATGATAATTTAGGATTTCGCTCTCTTAAATCTAAAACGTGTGATAGTTTTATTAAAATATCGTAGATAATCGAACTATATATGACTGCTTTCCATTTATTAAAAGGAAAACCTTTAAGCGGAAATGTTTTACTTTATCCTCAGATATCTTTGCACAAACAAGTATGGCTTTATTGATATAGGAGAAGTGGGGTTGAATTATTTTCTCGTTCTGTTAAATAAGTGTGATGTTTTAATCTTCTGAATTTTACCTGTGACTCCTTCAATCAAGGTTAGTTTAAATTTTATCGATTGCTCTAAAAGAATTTTCTATTTTAGCTAATTTCTATGAAACTGAAAAATGTAAAAGAGAAAGAAATTGTCTCAAGGGTTGAGAAAAAGTTTTTTCTTAGTTCTCGATGATCCCATGACATTTTGCTCACGTGTTCCCTCAACATAAGCTGAAAATATGATCATTTAATAAACACTAGCGAAAGGAACTTCTTTTGCAATCGCTAAAAATACCCGAGTTTTAATTTATTCACTTATAGTTTGAGAAGAATTTAAAGTTTGGGCTAATCCTAATTTGAAAATTAATTTCAAAATTTTCCATTTATCGTTATTTTTCTTGCTTCAATGATCTTTTTAAGAGGCATCTTTTTCGTTATGCTAATTTTGCGTCGAAGAAACAACACTACATATATCTTAGAGGGAAAGGAATCCGAAAACGTAAATTAACGGAAAATATTTCTTTCAATTAAAAAGGTATACAAATACTAATAAATGGCATATATATAGATACAGATTTTCATCCTGCTAGTAGGGTCTTGTTTGGATCATGTATAATGCACATATAAGTTTTAGTTTTCTTAATCAAAATGTATTTGATGAAAAGTCGCTTTCTCATTTATATCTGCTTCTTGAATTTGACCCTATCGCCCGACATGGTAATTTGTGGAAAAAACACTTTTAATCTAAGATGTTTTCCTCTCCTACTTTGCATTTAATTTCAGTTTTAAAAATAATTTTATCTTTCTTCTGTAACTAAAGTCAAATTTTTTTCTTAATGCATAACATTTCATTTTTAGTGCGATATTTTCAGATCTCCTTCCGAAGTTTGAACCTTTGAAATATAAGCGTATAAAGAAATTAGATTTTTACTCATCGGGCAATGGATTTAAATTGTTTCAAGCCATCATTTGTTATTTTTCAATTTAATACAAGCTTGAAAGATTCGCCTTTGACTTTATGCCATTTTTTTCATTATTATTACAAATTGTATAGCTTTTCAATTTCAACAATTCCCGCTTTCTTCTTGGATGCCTAGTATAAAGTTAAATCCTCACCAGAAAATCTGCAAAAGAGAAAATAGGGAGCAAATCACATTATATTTGAGTCGATGAAAGAATTGTGAATAAGAATACTATATCTAAAGCATTCCATCAATTTTCTTATTAGAGTAATAAAATTAATTGCGGTAAGTGGAACGTTCTAAATCATGAAAGAAAAAATTGTGAATGAAGCAGTGAATGAGAAGGAAAAAAGAACTGCACTTTTTGGCAGTGCCAAACCGGTAGTTTGTAGAAACCACAAAGAGGTTGGAAAATCGTTTTGAATTCGGGATTTATTTCAATGGGTCGGATTTTACTCAAGAGAAGTATGCCTTTAGTTTAGTACCTTGGAATCTCGTTTACCAATGGAAAAACTCCCTTTTTCGCAAATTTGCCATCCTCCTTCTGTCTTTAGTTACCCACAGTCCCCTGAAGTCCAGGAAAATCAGTTTGATATATGCACATTGATTTTGAATTTGCTTGCAAAGGCTCATCCGTCCGGCCTTATATGGAAATTTAGGTAGGATTAGGATGCAAGGTGAATAATTTTTTCCATCCATATTTGGTAAATTTGGGGGAATTTTTTTCAGGGGGATTTATTCAGAAACAAGGGTGATTCTACTCAACTACAGTAATTTTTAAATAGTCTTGGCATAATATCTAAAGAGTGGGTACACGAGACCAGAAACACGCATGTGAATTAATTTGCTTTTAAATTGAACCATTTGAAAAATAGAGACTTCATTAGTGCACTATTTAGAAAACTGTTGAACAATCAAAAAGAAACAGAACTAATATTAATTTCAATAAAGAACATTCAGGACGAATGAAAATATAAGCAACGAAGACAACATTGAGCTTGTTCCTTAGATATTAGTACTCTGCAAAAGAAATACTACACTACTTTTACGAACGTAATTTCTGCTAATTGTTCGTAAAGACATGCAATTCTATTCATTTAAACCCGTTATTAAAAACAACTCCTTGAAAAGGATTTTCCTCACCTTCTCTTATTAGTTCAATGCTTGATTTCTTGGACCTCCAGGAAGATTCATTGAACAGCTAGTTGGGCAGATGAGGCTGTATTACATATGAAGTTCTAGTAAACACACAAAATTCCCGGCAGTATGCATCAAGAATAGAACCGCCTGAAGATCATGTGTACGAAAAGACTCTCGGTAGAGAAAAGTTGTCTTTGTGGGTACAACTGTATGCAAATTGCTCATTAATTGGTCCATTTTTTATTAATGGGAACTTAGCTGCTTAAACTTACGCGGAAATTTTAAATCAAGATATCATTCCACAATTAAATACTACTTATTGTGCATGAGTTGATCACGTTTGTTGGATTTAAGACAGTGATCCCTGCACGGAATGTTAATTATTAAGAATAACTTGCAGGAAGTATTCAAAAAGCGAATAATTGCAGTTAGCCATTAGACTAAATGGCGTCCCATAAGCACCGATTAAGTTTTATAAGGTCATTTAAGAGTGCACTGTATTCAACATCAACTCTCAGTTTAGTTGCGTTAAAGAATCGCATCACAAAAGAAATAAATATAGTAAAGGACAAAGCAGATGTTATCAAAAGAGTGATGAGGGCGATGATTGATAGATTCCACTTCTGTATAAATAAAAATAGGCAACATTTTGAATAAGGATATAAGTTTGCAATAAATAAAAATTAAAACGTTAATGGTTATTAAGTAATGATATTTTGAGAATATTGTTTTTTTATTATTAAAGCAATATCACATATATTTTTGTCTCATTGACCAAATTGTGCGCAAATAAGTTCTTCAAAATTTAGTTAAAACACACGCGACTTAATATGAAGTTTGCCTTTTAAACGATTACAGTGTAAAGTAGAATTTTGTTCTTACATTTCACAAAATAAACTGATTCAAAGTATCTTAAACTTGTTATACATTTCTGTGATTTAACATATATATATATATATATATATATATATATATATATATATATATATATAGAAGCCGTAGTTCTCTTCCTTAACAGGAAGAGCTTGGCTACAGAGGGTGTGGCCTACGGCCTTATTTGTTAATCTTATCCGCCTTTATTAATCCCCTTTATAGACTCTTTATTTTAACAACCTGAACACCCTTTTCTTGTTTTTGTTGTTCTTTTACTAAGGTTACAACCGAACTAAGAGAAAAAATCTTATTCAAACACCATCAAAAAATCTCGTTCTTAAAATATAGGGTTATGGATATTACTAAACGGAAAATGCAAGCATCCATCCCCAAACTTACACGTTTAATAACGGAATATGTGATATACAGAAACAAGAGAGAAGATATACTCCTGAAGGTAACCCAGATAATAACAAAGAGAAAAAAACACACATCCTCCGGGCAGGACTCGAACCTGAGACCTCTGGTTATCTAGACCAGTGCTCTAGATACTGAGCTAAAGGAACCAATAAGCCTTATAACATATTTCATCAATTTAACCTTTTTGTTCGCACCTCCAAAGACCACCGCCAAAATTAAAACTGTGCCTGTAGGTTAAAGAGGATAAAAACGGAAAATGGACAAGTCCCTTCTTTGAGCGACCGAAAGCTATTGGTCTGTTTTGTTATGTTGTCAGGCTATTTGACTGAGAGAAAAGATAAAACACGTCATGTTAAATTGAACCTCTAAAAAATTCGAGAATTGAGATTATTTACTTAGTTTATCTCCGCAAAAAGCCTCAACCTACAATATATCTAAAATGATTGAATCGACCCAACGTTTTACAAGGCATAAATAGGGTACTACACTTAAATTTCACTTACGTTGTATTTCCATTTAAACACCAGCATACATGGATAATTTATTTATGTTTTATTCCCATCTACTGTTTTATTTGCAATAGTCTTTATCTTAAGATGCTGATCTGTAAAATTTATCAAGTGGCAACAATAATCTTTCTGTATCGAATGTTTTTGCGATATAAAATATCGTTTTAACTATTTGCCTAGTTGCATGTAAATTTTGAATATTTTTGTGTTCAAAAAATCATGAGAGCTTTTTATTTTCATTTCTATGTTCAAATTTGTCATTGTTTGTTGCTTTATATTTTATTAAAAAGATAACGTGATCATCTCTGAATCGAAATTCTTTTGTTATTTTTTGTTGCATCTTTCATGGACTGCTTTTTTCGGTATTGAGAAACTTCCGATGTCTTAATGAAAGTCTAAAGGACCTAAGTCTTTTCCATTCCCCAGATTAGTTAAAATTTAGCTTTAGGCTGTATTGAATGCATAATTGAAAACGTCGCCCCAAGCACGTAGATGTAGTTAGTAAAAAAAAAACTCACTGCGTTCCAGTATCGCCTGTAGATGCATTGGGAATTGCGATTAAACTGAAAAACATACACCTATACATACATAGAGAACATAAACACACGTAAAACATAAAATTATCTATTTTCTCGAAGCATAAACGAAGAAAATGTTTTTCTTAAGCGATATTCTTAAATCTCCTCCAGATTATAAAATATGAAGTCTATTTCTATTGGTTTTCTTTTTACCCTCTATATCTTTATCAACTTCCATTACCAAAATTAATTGGGAAAAATTCCACACCAAACTACAGTAAAACAACTTTCCCACAAGTTGAAATCTGTGTACATGAATGAGATTTCAATTGTATCCAAGCCATAGGAGAAAAGTGATGAGGGAGAAAAAAGTATACATTTAAGGGGTGAGAACAAAATTAGCAGAAAGGTCTTTGGTGACCTTGTGAATTCTTAATAATATGGGCAGAATGCTAAGTTTTAATCTACTGGGAAACGTTCATATGAAAGAGTAGATCATTTAAAATGTACACCTATCAGATCATTGAGGTACAATTTTGTGCTTAAAATTGCGTTATGAACGTTATTTCGGAAGGTATCTTAGCAGCATTTGACCTATTACAATGAATTAAAATACAATTTTGCAAATAAAATATAATAAAATAAAATATTTCTTTCAATATTAGGGAGTTAATTAAAATTGCAGGCTCAGGGTAATTTCTTCAGCATTGTTCTGGTACATGATAGCGGGGAAATACACTATATTGCATATATGTATAAGGTGATTTACATGAGAAGGGCAGAAATATTTTCATGTTATCAGTATTTTATGGATATAATTTATAAGAGGAGGATTTTTTACTAGCTTAATCACTAAACTTTTATAAATTTAAAACAATCGAATGTGCATTGCCATTTAAAGAAGGTAGGCAAGGTTTCACGATTGGGGCTATTGATTCCTCACAACCTTATCAGACACACACATGCAACAAAGATTAAACATTTTTCAACAAACATATGTCAATTTTTTATGATTGATGCAAGAAAAAACATGTGGTTAATGTACAATAATAATTAAAATTATAGAAAATGGATTACTCTTGGTACAAAATTAATACTCCAACCCTAAAAGGGGCACCATCTACAGAAGATTCCCTTGTGCGATGGTTGGCATATGAAAGGCATAATCAAATTTCAAGTTATTAACCAAAATGAGACTATAACCAACGAGGTTTGCTGCGTTCAGTTGGACCATTTACCCATTTACCTGAAGCAGATCGAGAAACAAGGCCAAATTTAATCATTAAATTAAGTGTTCTTTCCTCAAGAGAAGGTGCGACCTCATATCATAAAGAAATAACATAGAAAAGCTTAAATATTTCGAATGGAAACTAACTAGTCCTGTCCCATATTAACAGGGAATTATTCCTAAAAAAATTCATATAGATTTTCGATTTTGCGCTAATCACTTAAAAAAATAAAATGTTAACAAGAGAGGAGATTGAAAAGGATTAAGGAACTCTTTAGAATCAAAATCAAACGATTTTTACTAACATATTAAGGAAAAGTGGTCGAAAGATGGAAATCGTAGTAGGATTTCTACCGTTGGCGCCACTCCCGCGTTTACCACTTTTTCCTAAAAGTAGATGTAATGTTCTTTCTGGCAAAGGTAGAATAGAAGCCGATGGTGTTCTTTTTTTCATGTTATTTCCAACAATGAATGTTTACTAGTATGAATTTGTATGTCTATACTTAGTTTCTTCTTTGCAGCATTTTACGAGGCTCAATTTATTTTTTTATAGAAAGTAACGACTAATGAGGGCTTTAGGTTGTCACGATTGCCGTAGGGTGTAGCAAGTAAAGAAGGAAGCGAATTCAAAGTAACGCTCTGGTAGGTTTAATTTGTATTTCTTCCCAAACTAAGAAGCAAAAACGAACGAGTGTCTGAGTTGGTAAGGCGAAGTATAGGAGTGTAACAAGTGGTAAAGTTAGATGAAGTGGAATTAGTGAGGATAGTACCTCAGGTGAAGACTACTTTTGTTACTCAGTAAAGCATGAGTGCGCTATTCTCTCGAATATGCCAAACTTTCAGAATTAAGGCTGATGAATGACTATGTTGCACCTAATATCTTTAGGATTGCATGCCTCCTGGCCTCAAACCTGTAAGGATATCTGCTAGGAGGTTGGGGAAGCTCAGAAGAGTTTAGCTTCAACGTTGCTCCAACACCGACTAGTCTTCTTTATAGACTAATCAGGCACTCGAAATTTCTTTCATACACTTTCAGTTCCCGTAAATTCACCAATCTGAGATGATCTCATCAAAAACCTACGCCAAGTTACCATCGTTAGTTGCCGTGTTTTCTTTTAGGTAAATTACCAATCTATTTTATATATCAAGATAATACACAAAGAGCTGTAGCGCTAACAAAAAAGTAAATATATATACAATGGAGGCAAACAATAAAATTGTTTTTTATTTAAGGATACAGTTTACCCGGCCTTATATAAAAGGCGTTATTTTATAATGCTGTTGATTCTCACTATTTGTAGTGAAATATCATGTCGTGTACAAACTGGTTCCTTATAATGTGGATTTCACTAATACATAGGTGTGCTGTGATACCTAAGTGAATATAATATTCTAAGTGAACGACGTTTTCAGAATTTAACAGGGATCTCTATAAAAAAAGAGGGTTTGTTCTTTCTTATATTTATCAGCACTGTAAATTACGTATTAAATTTTATTCATTTTCTCTTCGGGAATAATATTTAATCTTTCCCTTTTCACATATCAGTTTACTGGAATCCTTTTACATTATATTTACAAACCACACTTTGAACTCGGATACAAGCTCCTTTCCAATATTACTATAACTATAACCATACACGCCCAAATGACTTTCAATAGAACTATCCCATTTCTTTCCCAGGTTTTCATTATTTTCTCCCTTGTGTACGGCGAAGACACACGAACTAGGTTAGTCTCAGGTTTTGTTAAAAAATAAACACATATTTCCCTTTCACTTTCGGTTGAAACGCCGGCATTTTCATTATTTCACATTCTCCAATTGTTCCTTTTATTGCCGATCTTAAAAAACGTATTTATGTGCAATTTCTTCTTTAAAAGTTCATGAGAATAGATTTTCTTATACTCAATTTGAATACTGTCACTCTGGTGCTTCACATTCCTCATATAATTTCTTTAATCTAATTATTATTCTACAAATTTCTCATGTATGTATATTTGGAATTTTAGATAATATGATGTAAAGGCAAAATGCGGCTTTTTTATTTACCCTAAAGAAAGATATATATATATATATATATATATATATATATATATATATATTTATATATTTATATATATATATATATATATATATATATATATATATAAATATATATAAATATATATATATATATATATTAGAGTGTTTCACTCCCCGGGGGTAAAAACTGAAATGTGTTGAAAGTTGTCAACACAGATGTCCCATTGTTTTTTATGACGCACAAATACTTTATGGAAATATTTGGTTTTATTTGTCAATATTTACTGGTTGCACATTTCAAGTGAAACTTCGAAAAAATCAATTGGAAAAGACTAAAACTTGCAACGAATGGTATTCAACTGAAAATTAGCAAACAAAGTTGTGAAAAATTTTAAGGGGGCGCCAGAAATGTAGAACATTTCTGTAAGTAGAGCAGCGCAATCAAGTCGTTGGTGGATGGGGCTCTGGGAGCAAGAGGGAACTTAGCGATCACTCTAGCCTTTTTTCTCTTGACGTTCTTGCGGTCATGATGAACAACTATGAGGAGGAACTGCTTCTTTTGCTCGTTTTTTGTTTGGGTTTGGAGTCTTTGAATGAGTGCCACTCCTCTCTCTGCTACATCATTAGCAACATGCAGGCCTCGGACGGTGGCTCGAGTTCGTGGATCTTGCAGAACATGTTCCACGTTCTGGGTAGTGACCATTCTCCCAGCAAAGAAGCCAATGGCATCTAAAGTTCGCCTTGTCACCAATTCGGAAAGACCGTCAGGAAGAGTGAAGTTCTTCTTTTCAAGTCTCCTTAGTGCTTTCCAGATTGCTGGACAGCTTAGGTTCTTGACCATGGCTGCCCGGTCATCGGGAGATACTTGTCCGTCGAAAAATGCTAGGGCCGCTTCTTGCTCCAAGGGATATCAGAGGTGCCTTCGGAGGGCCGGCCTTCTCTACCGTTAATCCGAGTACTTTATCCACAAACACCTGGAGAGACGCTAAGTACTTCAGGTCATTATTCGGTAAGCAAGTTCGGAGGGGGGGGGGCTGCTTCATGCCAGAATCTGACGTAAATGAGAATAACGAAACGGGCCAGTCGTTGGACCCCGCGTTTTTTCGACCTCGTCAGCTCCAGTTGTTGAGAAAACAGGGCAATCTTGACGATGTAAATAGCCTTTGCCATCCATCTCGTTTTATGGGGGACTTCAGGCAGATCCCCACTCCATTATCCTAGGTAGACAAGAGAGAGCTGATGGAGTTCGAGATAGTCATCCTTTGGGTGTGCTCTGTCACAGATGACTCCGCTAAGGAAGTTTATCATCCTCATCCTCTGTAATTCGCTCGACTTATCAAGGGGTTCTTCATCGTTGAGGGTACAGGCAGGTGTCTTGTCCAAAAAGTCCCATCTTTTTGGGGATCGCTTGAACAGGGAAATTTCGGGACTTGAGAGAAGGCTGAAGAGGAGGTCGTAGGTGTCCTTCAGTACCACCTCGTGAATGTAATACCAGCATGCCAGCCAATGAAGAGGTCTTCTAAGGAACTGTTCAATTATGGTGTAGTGTAGGCCTCGCTAATAATGCCACTATTGGACGCATTCGTATCAAAGGGGAGAGCGATGATCTTTTCAGCAATCTGATACGTTTCCAACAGCCAAAAGACAGTAGCCGCTACTTCTCTCCCGGTCCTATTAATTGTGATAGGTACTCCAGGAAGTTCCTTGAAGTTGGTCCCAGTAGCACTTTGAATCAGCTTGCTATCTCATTGGAGAACAAGAGGAGGCGGATCACAGAAGGCTTCTTCTTCAATGCGCTTTGCTCCAGTTTCTCGTTTTTTTTCTTCTTCTCTGATGCACCGTAGAGGCAAAGGAGGAGATCTCCAATAAATCATGTTCCATGATTGAGGCTACTGGAGCAACGAAGGACGCAGAAGCTTGACAACATGAGAGGATTCATTGGTCCTAAGTCGGGGTCAGGGCTGGGGTTATTCGGTTCTTGGACAGCCTTCTCCTCCTTGTGCCTTTTGAGGAAGAAAGACAGGCTTGGAAGTCCTCATCCGACACAGATGATCCTTTAGAAACAGAGAATGAACGGAAAGTGTCTTATAAGGCAACCTTCTTTAACAACTTCTCCACCTCAGCCTCTTGCTTCCTATTCCTCATCTACCCCTAACTTATATTCTTAGCCTTCTTGGCAACAGCAGACCCATGCAGTTTATCAACACTCCCCATTAAACAGGACAGTCTGTCCTCCCTTTGCAGTTCCAGAAAGGCCAAATCTTCTTCTGAGACGTTGGCCTCAGCGATCCTACTGCTCGCGATATCAAGAACATCCTGTAGGTTGCCCTTTCAAGCCTCCCTCTTTGTCACGGCGGCAAGTGACGCCAGCGTGGCTTCCTACTTGAGGCTCACGTACTCGTTGTGAAGGTTCCTGATGTTACGACAGATCACGTGCTCCGCCCTGATAGTGAGGTTTGCTTTCTCCCACACTTCCTGCAGCTTTATAAGAGATACTCTTGGTCGCCTCCAGGAGGCTCTCCCTCTGCACCTGATGGTGGTGGAAGAATAGCAGCAGGACATTTTTCCGCGAGGTTAGGCGGGTTCTCACGAAACTAGGATTCGGTGACTTCTTCAGGCAGGAGCCACAGAGGGTTCTTGCATTGTGTAGAAGATATAATCTAAAAACGTCAAAAGGTCATTCAGAAGGGAAAGTTAATACTCTCACCCTGAAACTCCCCTCGCTCCCACTGGACACCACAGAAAAGACAAAGCTCTCCAACCAGTTAAAAATGTTCGATTTCGCTAATATTTTGCACGAAGCACTTTATATATATACATATATATATATATATATATATATATATATATATATATATATATATATATATATATATATATAACGACCATAAACATTTCTTTTGTATTGCCCACATAAGTGATATAACAGGAAATGCTTGGTCCTTCTTTATACACACACAACGACAAACTTTCACACAAACATCGTATTTGGGAGAGTTGCGCAATTACCTGGTCACGAATGGCGAAATTAGTCTCCTCGTTAGTTAACTTCTACACTAATTCCTCTTCTCCTAACTCTTACACTTGTTACTCCCCTATAAGTATCCTCATAAGCTCATGACCTCGTTGGTTTTTGCTTCTTTGTTTGGAGAAAAATTAAAGTGAAACTAATAAAATAGTGTAATTTTGACTTTGACTTACTTCATCACTTGGCACACCTTATACCTATCCTGGAAAAATCCTGCCCTGGTTGCTTGCTAGAAAAGAGCTAAAGTTGGCCTTATAAAATAGCACCAAAAGTTACGATATATTTATGAATATTACTACAAACACCTCTTACTAAACATTGATCGGTTGAATTGACCTAAATTTGAGAAGAGAACATCTCTATTTTTTACATTTTTGACAGAAAAGACATTACATCTATTTCTTAGGAAAATATGTTAATTTGCTATTGACAAGAAGCCATTAGTTCCTGTGATTTTGCAGGACATTACTATGACAGTTGTTTCACACTCATTAGTCACTTTTTTCAGCATCTGTTCTTATGTCTTGCTGATAGCTCAGGTTGGGAATCTAACCATCCACAACATTTAGATTTCTTGGGCTTCTTTTGCCATTTTGTGTAAATAGTGCACGGTCAGTGACACAATTTTAGTCTTTTCACTGACATTATCCGATTTCGTTCACTTTTGTGAAACAAATTAATCTAGTAAGTTCATCATCACTACCATGGTGCGGAAGTAGAAGTTGAACTAAATCCCAATGCGACCATGAAAGAAATGAGTAAGAACGGTGGTTCTTTTAGAATTAATGCCATGAATACGATAAATATTAGGGTGAGGCATCGTCATTGACCTGGATTTAGGTTATACTTGCTATGAAAATATCCAGTTCTTAATCTTTTAGCAAAGATTATCTAAGTCTTTTATCCACACGAAAGAGTAGACCTCTATCGCTATCCACTTTACACATGTACGAGTAACATAAGATTTACATTTATATTCAACAGTTAAGCCTGACTTGTCAAAAAATTGGGTAAATTCAAATAAATAATTAGATTAAAAATAAGGCGTCAAATAACTTGTTCTTTATCATTAGTTGTTACTATTTGCCTTAATCTTTAAGCTGGCCAGCTAATAATTACATTATCTATCGATTCATCTATCTATCCTGACAAGCTATTATTTTTTAAACTATACATGACTTCTAAAGCGCGCTATCATTTTGAGGCAGCGCGAGGTAGAGACTACTAAAGTCCTTACCTTTTTCTGTCTGTTTTTTAGATGCACTCGTTAATGGACTGCCCAGAATACAGTTTTGCCATTCAATATTCTTATTGGGAGCGTTTTTGCAGAATTTTTCTCTTTAACTTTAGTATTTAATGCATTTTCTCTTCATTTTCCCATTTGTTTCTTCTTCTCTTTATCCCACTATCCAATTCAACTGTGTGGTTATGCCATCATTATATCTTTTTTTCTCAACCAAAATAATGCAAGAATAACTCCTCAGCTCACAGATGCAAAACAGAGTTAAATACAGCTGAATCGACCGGGAATGTAGTGATAATATTAAAAAAAAGAGTTTCAGAGACTCAAAACCTATATCAGTGCTCAACAATTCTTGCTAATCCAAAAAAGCGGAATGCTATTTGGCCCCAAGTTTTATGGAGTCGTTAAACATAGTAGGCTTTAATGCTATGACTAATCATCTATGCTTTGATAACAAACAATTGGAACTCTATCGATTTGCATAGTTTCTGGGATAGCTTAGGATCCTCTCTTCTATCTTGTTGCTATTCAGGCCTGGCAAGGAAAAAGGGAATAAGATAGGACGAAATGAAGTTCAGTTAACGGCGACGCATGGAGAGTTGAGCTGAAGAAAATCCCTTTAAAAATGTCATCGACCCTAATATCAGGGCCATTAGAGCATATCTGAAGCTCTTGATTTTCTATCTCCTACTACTAGGTTCGAAGTCAATGTTATAGTGAATGCCAAACAATTTCACTCAGGCGATGCATCTATTCTGGGGCAGACGTGCAAAAAGCTCTGGCCACCTACTCATTACACACAAAGCCAAGTC
Organism: Ceratothoa steindachneri; assembly: GCA_963969495.1. NCBI lineage: Eukaryota > Metazoa > Arthropoda > Malacostraca > Isopoda > Cymothoidae > Ceratothoa > Ceratothoa steindachneri. The sequence goes on from OZ018319.1 coordinate 40,690,747, forward strand.
AAGAAAACGCCCCTTCACAATTCCTTCTTCTCACCTACAATACATCAGACGTCCGTCCAGGAACTTGCCGAAGAGTTTTTCACATTCACGCTTCCGTGACGCGGAACTGGTGGCCCTCCCTACAGCCACCATTGTTCTTTGCTCGTTTGCTGGTTTCAAAATACAGTACTACTGCCCCTTCTCCATTCATCCTCCCCTCCAACAGAGTTATGTCTCTATCGCTCAGCGGTTTGCTAGTGGTTGTCACTTTGTTCTTTTATGAATTTCCTGATCTGGTTGTAGGACCTCATCCACGAGTGAATAAGGACGTATGATAAAATTAACTAATATTTTTGCTTGAGAACTAATTGCTAGTTTCTCTTTTTGAATACATTAGTGATCTGAGTGGATGAATAATTTCTAACTTAGCGTCAATAGGTCAAAAAAGGGGTCTCAAAATGTTACGAAATTTGTCTCAAATGGTCATAAAATTAGGCTCGAAATTTCTCTGGAAAGGTCAGGAAATTCGGCTAAAAAGATCTCAAAATTATGCTCGAAGGTCATAAAATTAGTTTCAAAAGTTCACGACATTAGTCTCAAAAGGTCATTAAATTACTCACTTCAGTCAACTGATCCCGAAAATTCGCATCTTTTGACTGTTCTACATTGGAGTTACCACAACCTTAAACATGGAATTCATTACGACTCCCTTAATCCTGCCCTCCTTTGCATTATAGTAGGCAACGAGCTGCTGGTAATGCAATCACTTTATTAAAAGTAGAATAAATAGTTACGACATATCCCTCGGAAAACGAAGACTTCCCTAAGGCCATTGTAATTAATACTCGAAAGATCAGGAAATAGTGTCCAGACCAAGCAATAAAAAAAATTATAATAACATTCATTACAGTTACACAATCAGTGACGTTAAAAAATATATACAACAGTCAAATATTTATCATTTACAATATAAACATTCACATAAAAAGAAGAATCCATAGAAAAATAAGTATTGAATTTGGAAAAACAAAGTCTAACTAACATTCAAGACTCTAAACATATTAACATTTAAATGCAAACATCTCTATTATTACCATATGTACATACATGAAATTTTCTAGATCTGCCTAAGACAGAAATTAAGTGATATTATCTAACTAGTCAACCCTAGAAACATATCTCTAGCATTTAGTTCTACGTTTAGCATTAAATAGGGGTTTATTAGTTATCACCAAAATTGTAATTTTGCATAATAGCGAAAAAAATCCAGTTTTCAACTCACGATCAGCCATAGGCCAAATTAAGAATACCATATAATACTTTCATCATGAAAACCTCCGCTTCGCCTTACTAATCTTACCCCTATCTTTAGTAAATCGTAAATTATAAACAAAAAGCTAATTTTACTTAATGAAAGATCCGGATCCGCATCTCGCATTCGTGCGGATTTAATGTTTACCTTTAATAGATAACACCAATTGTGTTTGAAGCAGACTATATCTAAATTATCTCACCTCCTATTAATGGAAATTCTATGTCTTTGTCACTCACTTTACTGTTATGTGAGACGGTAAAATTGACCTTATAAATATATATTTTAATCTCAGAGGTCCAACTCATGTTTCTAATTCAGATCCGAAAAAAATTGTTTTGGCCACTTCACACAATTTCAACGAAATTCGTCACAACATTTTTGTACACAAATAGACAATCAAACATCATTTACCGCGGATCACAATACCTCCACCCACTTATATCCCTCTGAATCATTCAAATTACTAAAACTATCTCCTTCTCTTCTACATAGAATGTTATGCGAGCGTTAAACTGGGATCGCTATATGATTTTGGAACCCTCCTTCTGCGAGGCAGATGTAACCGTTTATTCTCATGTTTGTGAGCAGGAAACACTTAGCGTTGTGGACCCGAAGAACGCATGGGCAGGGGGCAAGGAGTCCTCTCCTCGTGCCCGTGGTGAGAGGAGGGGGTTATGCTACAGCCGCTCCCTCACTGCCGCTGTGAAATAAACGTGCCACACAAAATCTTTAAGAGCTTCAAATAGAAACACCTTTATTGTATTTTGCTCCTTTAATCTGCCAACTTAGAGGTATTGCCTCTTTTAGTTTCAACTCTCAATCAACTGCGAATTCATAAAAGTACTTTCCACACTTATCTTTAACTTCAAACTCAAATGAAACTCAAATTGCTGTATCAAACTGATTCCTTGGTAAACAAACACACAGCTGACCGACGAAGAGAAATCGGTCGAGGAAGTAAGTTCAGCATTGACATTAATATCAAATGCATGTTCTTTCTACTTCAAGTGCTTTTTTTACTAAAGAATTAAGACTTCAAACCCAAAATCGCTTGCGGCTTTCTTCTCAAGGAAGCACAACCTTATTTCAACGAATCCTCCTTACTCTTCTATCGTAAAAATCTTATTACTCAGCAATAGATTCATCAACCAAACTGTAAAATAAATGTAATAAAATGCATTCAGAAACAGAAAAACTCAAAAGTATGTAAAAACTAACACACACATAGTGGGTCACTGCAACCAAGCAAATAAATAAAACAATTTGATCTAAGCCAGCTCTATGTATAGACAGTTGTAAACCTATTAAATAAACCAAAGTGACATAAAGAATTTTCTTGAGAAGGAGCAAAATCTTTCCTGATCAATTGATAAGATATTAACCAAAATCAAAACATTCCTAGTGAAAAAACAATGGCACTTAAAGAGAGCTTGTTATCATAGTGATCTTTGTTGCATTTTATATTGATCGTATACTATTACATCTTCGAGACCTTTCTGCGTGTTTGTCTTCAAATAAAGCCAAAATGACGCAAAATACTGCCCTATTGGTAAGAAAGTTTTGACTTTGAAATGGGAATAGAAACAGAGTAAAACAGTTCCTATTCAAATTAATTCATTTTTTGTTTTTTCTTCAAAACTTGCATCATTTGAAATCATTTAATTCATGATAAAACTATATAAAACTGCGTTTAGCAACAAATGGGATTCACAAATTTAAATGATTTTAATTAATAGTAAAACTGCTGAAGTTGGAAAAAGAAAATACTTAAAGAAAAAGTTTTTGCCTTCTAGCCCAGATCAACACCAAAAATATATTTTTTCAATTATAAATTACACAAAAGAAATGAAATATTTATTTGATGTACTGCAAAATAAATCTTTTCGGTGCTTGCTTTTAATTATCACCAAATTCACAATTATGGAGAATCTTAAAAACAGAGGTAGAAGTATAAACGAGGTAAGAGACTCGTTCGTTTCCACTGCAGTACTTTGGCCTCTCCATGAAAAATATTAAATCATAAATTAAACTTCTGTCTTCGAAAACTTAACCTTGATAGCAGAATGGAGTTATTGGTTCCCTAACCCAACCTTTCGCAACAAAACAAACCCTTTATGACTCTTCCATCGGGCACTTGAATCGATTAATTGTCGTATGCAGTCTACAAGTTCCTGCTAAAAATGTTATTAATTTTAGGCGTTGTAAGGAATCCATTGAGCTGATTTAGGAAGAATTATTCTTTTTTTTGTTAACTGTGCCTTATCTTTAGTACAAATCCACTTACCTCAATAATTAAAAGTAAATCAATGTGTGATATTCTTAAATGAGTTTAATGGGGTTATTATGTAAAAAATAGATAGTATTCTTACCCTTAACCGTAAAAAGTGATTCTAACGATATTTTTTGTGAGCAAAAAAACAAAAGAAAAACATTTTTTAAAGTAATAAAAATTCAAAAGCAGAAAACTGTATTCAAATTGATTTAATAAAACTATGAATTTTGATCCAAACCTAATGTGGGTTCTTTTCTTAAATGCATAGAGAGAAGTAAAGAACAATTATAAGCCTGAGTCTCAAAGTGAAGTGTGAATTACCTGCTCGTGACTGAATTAAATTTTCTGAATTCCCGAAAATGGGTCTTTAAAAGACTTTGAGGAGATTTGGTGTTAAAGTTACAATTTGTAGACGTAATCCTGAAAATCTAAAAGCAAAATTTTCGAAGAAAATATTATAACGAGAAAAATTATTAAAAATGACATGAGATGAAAATAACGACCCCATTACCTTTATCTTACCCACGCTCGTAGAAACTTTATTTGCCTTCTCAAACTCTCTGAAATCATTGTATGTGACTGTTTTCCTAGGGTTATCAACACTTTTGATCTGAGATTTTAGGTTAGGTTAGGTGACGCCCAACTACTTTGAAGGAACAACAAGATTGCCTGACGGTAAAGTACCGGCTCAACGATTCGGTTGCTTCCCATACCAAGCTAGATCACGATTGGAAAGAAGGTTCAAACGTTTCAGCGCGCGCAGTGAGGCGGAGAATTATAGAAAAAGTTCTGTAGTCGAGAAAGGCTGAGATAAATCCTTATCTCAACAAAAAAATGAGCTTAGGAATCTACTCACCTTTGTAGCAAGTAAAAGGAAAGGAATTTTGACCATTGGGCAAAATGATATTCTCTGATGAACTTCATTTCCGGTTGTTTGGAGCTTCCGGAAAATCCCTTGTTAGGAGGAGAAAATGGGAGAACTTTCATAACTCTTGCATCATGCCAAGGAGAAGCAAACGGACACTTTTCATCTCTGTGGCTGCTTCTCATCTAAGAGAAGTAAAACACTACCAATTTTCTCCCAAAACTTTGCTATCAACTAAATGTTTATCAAAAGGTACTCATTACCACCATTTCCAAACAGTCCAGGAGCAATATGGGGATGATAACTGTATTTTTCAGCATTATGGTCCACATTCTCACAGAGAAAATACATTAATAAAGTTATAGCCAGAAAATAACATTGATCTATTGGGACCTTGTCTAGATTTTAACCCAATAGAGAATTTATGGGCGATAATCAAACTGACTCTTGATAAACAGAAACCATCTAATTGTGAGCTGTTGCGGCTGTTTATTAGACATAATGGAGAAATATGAGTCAAGAGATCACCAATAATTCGCACTCCAGCAAGCCAAAACGAATTGAAGCATTCCTAAATAAATAGGGAGATCATTATAAATATTGACCTACAAATAAATTAACTGTATTTATTAAAAAAATGGGTTGTGCTCTGAACTTTTGTAGTTTTCACCTTAAAATTGTGATACAAACATATCGAAACAAAAGGTACCCCTTGATTAACTTTAATAATTTCTTATAGGAAAAAATAGTCTCAAAACTTTTGAACAGGAATGTACTAAATTTTAGGTATAAGGTAGAAACACAAAGTGCAGATTGCGTTTTACAAGTCATTTAAAATATGTAGTCATACCATTAATTAATTAGTTTCTTATGTATGCTTTCAGGTTTTATTGAATTTTATGAATTAAAGTGTTAATTCATAAGAAAACAACACCCATTTAGAAAGGAGAAGTCAAAACTTTGAAAGACACATTAGCATCTTGAAGTATTACACTATCCAACTGTTTAAAGAGACAATCATTATTCTTCTGAGAGCGATGTTTGCCCTGTCCCTAATAGTGAGAACCATAATCTTCATCAAGAACAGGATAAACAATATCGTGAGAAATTGCTTTTGTGAACAAAGTGTGCCATATAAAAATGTAAAACTTTCTTTGATTATCTGAATCTTTGTCCATTCAACATAGCTAAAGGGCATCTGCTTTTTACCTCAACCAAAAGGAAGGGAATCGAAATAGCAAACGTTCTCGATCAACTGGGCCGTCATAACTCGCAGCATCCAGTTCTTTGGACGGATGTGATTTTTTTCACATTCTAGGCTACTCGCAAAACATATAATGATCGTGTGTGGAGATGCTGAAGAACTGAATATCACCATGGTAAATGCCAGTGTAATGATTCAACAAGATGAAGTAACATCACACAGCCAAAAAACATTAAGAACGGTGTCAGGCAAATTTTAAGTAATTTTGTACTAAAGAACTATGGCCTCCCATTTGGCCATATTTGAAACCCATCGATTTTCTCCGGTGCAAACTGGAAAAATGCTGGGAGAAAAAGATCAGCTGGAACCCTGGGTGTCACTTTAGCTCAGGTCTTACCTAGACTTTGTCTAACCAATCGAATATTAATTCATCATTTTATATTATATATTTTTTTTCAATCCTTTCAGTTTAAGCATTATCTAATATCACATTTGTCCCGTAAATAATTGAATAAATATCAGTAAATACTTTGATCCACATTGTAAAGGTTAACAGCAGATAGTTTGCGTCAAGTATACAGTAAAGGAACAATTCATGTGAGGGCTGGTGATATTTTCAATATTTTTGGTCGCGAAACGTTGGAATTTATCAATCAATTTTTAAAAATAACATTACAAGAAAATCCGATTGTAACTATAGAAAGATTGGCTAAATAACTACATTCTGCTCTTTTCGATTAAATAGGAAAGAGATAGTTTCACTATTGGAGTAAAGATTCCTCACGACCTGTTAGAGAAACACGGCTATGAAATAATCAATATTTGTTCCTGTCTCTCCCTTTTCTACTAAAAAGTAAATCAATTTTCAGAAGGATTGTTACAGATGATGAAAAATGGATTATAAGTGCCAACAAAATAATAACCCAGCAGGAAGAAGATCATCATCCACGGAAGTTTCTCTTGAGCGTTTGGTGCGAAATGAATAGAATACTCCACTTTTAAGTTCCTAACCAAAATCAGACTATCACAAAATATTTATCTCACTTATTTGGGCATTTTACATTCAGCACTCGAAGAATCAAAGCCAGCATTAATCACCTAAAGAACAATGTTCTTTCATCAAGACACCAGCAACTCTAGCCAATCCACAATTCATTTTAGTACGGTGCCCCTTATCCAGCGAGACTTTAGCTTAATAAAATATTTTCAAAAATTCATTTTTGTCCCCAAAAATTAGTTTACGAAAAGGATAAAATTGGAATAGTAAAAATTCTTTCCAAAAATCTGAAAAAGTTACATAAAAGCTTACATTACTTTATAAAGATATCCTCGAATTATCTTTTGGTTCGAGGTTGATTTATTGATGTAAATAGACAGCCTGCGACGTAGTTTATAACGATTCAACCGGATTAACATTTATTTTAAAGATACTCAGCATGGTGGAAGGTATGGCAAAATGGGTCTCGCTCTCGCACGACACTCGCTTGCTTTTCCATGAAATTACATGCCAAAATATGTAATTCTTAGGTAAAAAACGATTAATTATCTGTCATTGTTTTGCCACTACAAACTCTGACCGCGCATACTTGGATCACTATATCGATCAATGAACATCTGTCATCTCGCGCGTTGTTTATTGTTAGCTAGGCTTATGCTCTATGCATATTTCTAAGATAGATTAAAATTTTGGCTTTTATAATATAGCATATATTTACACGGTATTGGCTAAAATATTGGTTTTGTATGATTTCAAGTTATCTCATCATAAGGAGGTTCCTCGAAATATTCCGGTACTAATAATATAATAAGAAACATGCAGCTGTTCTATTTTCCCTAGCTAATTGACATTGATTAGTATTTGGAAGGAAAATGGAAAGATTGAAATAAAAAATCGGTTTGCTAACTTTAAAAATACATGACCAAGGAGAAGAACAATGAAGAGAAGGAATACAATAATGAAAGGATCAAGGTTGAAAAGCCAACATGAAAACCCCATCATCCATAAATGTTGACCCAGAACTTTGAGGTTAAAACCACTTCAAAGTGCAAATATGAATATCCTTAAACGTGCTTCATGTCAATTTACCTTCCGCACAATTAAATAAACCTCCTCGCGTCCACCTATCATAACTTTTTCTTTTCCTTCTCTATCATTATTTGCTAAATAATAAAACATTAGTAGTAAATTAAGCCTCTCCTTGCATCTTGTTTTAGCCAGCAGTAGATGATTTTGATCCAGAATTTTAAATGTGATGTGTCAAATAATTGGTCTACTAAATGACTTTAATTATAATTTAGCTATAAAATATATGCAACTAAATAGATGCTGTTTATTATTATTAATAATCACTTTCTTTTCGTTTTAGAAAAGTGTAATATCCTCATCTCAAAATAACCTAAGCCTAAAGTATCCCGAAAAATGGTCATTTTCAATATAGAGCGAAGATTCATCAATTTGATAGGAAATTTTCTCTAAATTACACATGACTTTTTAAAAACCATTTCTTATTGATTGCGTAGTAAATATCAGTAATTTGCCCATTTTTTATCTATCAATTAATTTCATTCGTTTGAATGAATATTTTTCTTTTAATCACTCGATTTAATTAAATACAAGAAGATAGCTTTAATTAATATATAACTTGCACAATTCCACCAATCTGATACTGCTCATTATGTTAAAATTAAACCTTTGAAAGAAAAAATAATAGATTCTTCAGTTGAAGGAAAATAACACTAATCCAAATGACCGAGGTTATTATTTAAGGTTAAATACGAGTCAAGTAATGATTTTTGGACATTTTATTACTTCTTCCTATAGCAAATTTGTCACTTGGCTAAATCTCTTCTTCATTTTTGGCCTTCCGAAGGCGAAATGCGGAAATACAGTTTGATCACGATTCCTTCTAAATCTGATTAGATCTCGATTTTTCCATAGTTCGCCTTACGACTGCGTAAAAAGAACAACAGATATGGATAAATATAAGTTTGTGAAACTATACCAGCATTTTGTTCCTACTTAACAAAGGAAGGCGCTATATTCCAGCCAATTTGGTGGGTGGTTCTAACCACCACACATTCTGATTCTATTTATCAACTGGAGGTGTAAGCAACTCGAAAGCACAAAAAAGCTTCAAATTTCTTTGCGACGACCAAAAATAGAGAGCTAATTTGAATTAAAAACCTAAAGTTTTCTGTAATTTGAGAAAGAGAGTAAACCCGCAAAGTCGGCACCGCTTTTTATTATGCAAAACTTTATTTGTGCAGCAGAAACGGCGATATGACGTAAATGCCTTTTACTGAGCCCACACTCGTGACAGATGAAAAAAGTTGCGAATCGCAACGTCCTCCGAACAAATTTCCAAAGCACGATAAGGATCCAGCAAAAGTAATAACGCAAAGCTGTCCAAGCCAAAACAGAGGCGATACAACAAATGTCTTAATTTAGACAATGTGACGCGACTGTATCAATCTTTTGCAAAAATACGTTTCCACAAATAAATTCTATATGAATATGGATTCGCAAAAATATGTTTGACATAATAGGTGTGATTAAATTTGTATTTATGTGATTATGTTTTTTTTAAATATTAATCGACATGTTATTTAAAAAGTATAATTATATCAGAAGGTTTTTAGTGTATGAATGTTTCCTGAAAAGTCTAGATTTGTTCACGACGCAGATAAACAACCCGTATGTAATACATACGAAAGATGTATAGAAAGAAGATCGTATGATCAAACCCGGTCGATTAAATTGCTAACACACAAAAGAAACTGTCTATGTGAAATAACATGCCCTTATTTTCCAATTCATATATATCCGGATGTAAACATAGGTGTATGCATGTCTACATGTAAGCTAAAATTCAATAATATCCTGTATAATAAAATTCCATTAATATTTAAATGTCAGATAAAGCAACATCTTCTTTCAGGAAGGTATTTAAGTCAATAAATGTTCCGGCTGTGTCCTTTTCCCCTTTCTATCTCACTCATAATGCCACTCAAAAAATCAGAAAATCAGAAGATTTGTCTATCCAATTTTACATCTTCTTCTGCCAATTTACGAAAGTATTTTGGAAGCAAATAGTGATCGACGGAGGGCGATGGACTTTGGTTCTTTCAAAGAGGGAATTAAATTTATTCGACAGAGCGATCGAGATATGTTTGAGTTCTATTTTCGAATTAACAACTTCGAGAATTGAAAGTTATAGACTGTCATTAATCCTTATTTTAAAAGACAAACGGTAATCAAAAGTAGTGCTTATTGACAGCAAAGGGAGTTCAAATGCTGAATAGAGGAAAAGGGTAAAGAATATGAAGAAACACTTCAAAGAAGTTAGTTCACGAGAAAAGACAGGAGATGAATGAGTAAAGAAGAACCGGTAATTTGAGAGTAGACAGGCAGTGAACAAGAACCAATTAATAGAATAAAGCAACAGATAAATAAGAAAGGTCTAGTGGAAAGACAAGGCAAGTAAATTCGCTAGAAATGATTCCCAAGGGTCAATAGAACAAATAACTATGATAAATTACATGAACGAGTTCTTAAAGAAAGACGAGATGCTAAAATGCATATACTTTATTACATCGAACGGTCATTGGTATGAAACAAAAGAGTTTGGGGTATAAAAATGCAAAATGGGTGACCTGAAAAGGATACTTTATGACAAATGGATCCAATACAACCTCACTTATTTTCTCCGAGTGATAAAGGTGATGATAATGACAATTATAATAATGTTTTCGCCTCTGACCAATGAAAATAACATACGAAAATTCCCCACTCTAAAATAACTATATTTAAATAAAAAATAAGAAATTAGAGACAAATAATTATGAACTAGTATTGTAAGAACTGATATACATTTATATCATCATCGCAACTGAAAGAAAGTGACTTTCGATTAGTGGGGAGATTTTTCCCCAATTTATTAGGGAAAATAAGACAAGGACTGCATATTTAAGAAAAAAACTACCACCATATTTTAGGAAACGGAGCTAATACTCTTATCTCAACCTCCACAATGAACCTAATACTCTTATCTCAACCTCCACAATGGAGCTAATACTCTTATCTCAACCTCCACAATGGAGCTAGTACTCTTATCTCAACGTCCACAATAGAGCTAATACTCTTATCTCAACCTCCACAATGTCTTCGAACTATATATAACAGGAACAGGACGCTACTTCCGGCGTAGAACTACAGGAAAACTTCAATATTTTCTCGCATAAAGTTATGTTTCGATGCCGAGCGTCGCCTGACATTAGGAGACAGAGCAAACCACTCGCCACGTGCACCATCACCAAAGGTGCTCGCCCCTCATGTATTTCAAGCGAAAGCGACCAAGTGTAGACACCAGGCGGAGAAAATAAGAGAGCATAGTTGAAGAGATTCTACCTTTATCCTCGTAAACTGAATAAAATGGAGTAAACCAATCGTTTTGTCTTCAATTAGTTTAGTTAACTATGACTTAGAGATTAATGAACACTCTAACTTCCAGCAAGTAACTGGTGTACCTAAATTATTGTGCTAATAAGTTGGTGATATTTAATATTTTGAGTGAATTTTATTACTGATTCATTTTAAATTCATTTACGGTATTTCCCATGACTCTCTCATTACTCAATTTAGTTTGATATTCCTATTTTTATAATTCCAGATGTTATGTGAAAATATGAGTGCAAAGGGGGAATTCTATCATTTCATACAAGAGAAGAGATGATATATAAAAGGTAGAATAGAAACGTCGTAAACTTTCACAGCGGCCACACATTTACATTTAAGTTCCTCTTATCTTTCTGTGACTTTGTTCCGCAACTTTTAAATGAACACTCATAGATACAGAATTTTATACAAAGGTTTTGTGCTCTCAAATTCTCTTGTATATCCGGGTTTTTTCACTTTTTTTCTTCTCTTTAGAATTACCTTCATTTTCATTTATCACATTCATTGTTTCCGCTTACATTAAATTTTCATCAGTGAAATATATAGCTAAGCTCATTCTTAATAATTTACAAGTCACCTGTCCCTTTCTCTCTCGGTTTCTCTTTGTAGCAATTTATTACTGGCAGCATTGATTGTACTCAGCTGACTCACTACTTTCCTTTTTCGTCGTTTCAATATTTCTTTCTTTCCAACTCTCATTTCCTTTCTTCTTACTAATAGATCACTACTTAATAAAATATACATAAATGACCCTCCGTGTGAATATGGGAGTAAACCTATATTCCAATAGTAGCATGGCCGCTTGTCTTAAGCTTCCATTAGAGGCAACAAGAGACTTCTCCTATCCAAGACAGGAAATGAATGTATGGCGGTGCCAAATGAATGTCACGACACATCTTTCTCTCTCTCTTTCTCTATCCAGCCGAGCTCTACGAGAACCGACAATCCACTGGAAGGCTAGTCAATTAATATCAAACGGAACGGGTTTGTGTTGCTCTTGTCAACTTTCAGCAGTAAAAGATGATGTACAGCTTCTCATTAATGAAGTTCAAAAGCTAGGATATGCCGAATGGAAGCACCGATTTTAACTAGAGAGCTGAGTTGAACTACAATGGGTATGGAGAGGTGCTGGAAGGTGAAAAGGAAAGAGTCGGAACGGCATTTAACGGGCTTTCATTTTTTGTGGCAATTCGAATTCATCAGTAAATCACTCAGTTCCCTGTGAAATAGGGATCGGAGAGTGATCCATCAAATATTTAAGGCAATGGCATCCTTCGATTCAATGATTCCTATATCTATCCAACAAACTCGATCGACGATATTACGATACTAGGGACTAATCTAGTTGCAATTTTAATTGAAAGTTTTTTCACCAAAATACTCACGAATTGGCTTTAAATCACACAATTTAGGACTTGTTCTCAGTGAAAAATGTATTTAGAGCTTACAAATGTGCCTTATTGGACCATACATTTATGATGAATTAGGTTTGCAATGCCTAATCGTTTTACCACTACTCTTTTCATTTCTTTATCTATTTATTTCTTTTTAGGTCTGCTATCTCATCATTCATTCCAACACCTGATTAGTGAAGTGAACGAATGAAAAAGGGTATTACGTCTCTTAAAAAGGATCCAACATGTAATGATTCTTTTTTCATCAGCTATGACTATTCCGCTCTATTATAATTTTTAGTGTTTAACAGGCGAAATTGTTCTGATCATAACTTTTAGGGAATTCAGAATTAAAACAACGAAGTGAAAACCAATGAAGATATCTTGGTCCAAATGTTATCAGAGTAGAAAGTGAAATTTTAGATTTTAAATTAAGAAAATTTGCGAAAACTATAAAAAGCTTCTACTACACAGCCTTCTCTTGCAACTGACGCGTATCAAGAGAATGAGTGAGCCCTTTCAACGTTGATATAACTGATTTGACGTCATGATGGAAGTACCTCGATAAAAAAATACGCTTTTCATATTTACCAATTAATCTTGTTTTTCATTAGATGCCAGTATTAAGGAATAAATCCCTGAGATTTCACCCGATGCTTCATCCCCGTTAGATAGTGTAGGTTAAGGTGATAAATGAAATATGTATATCGAGGTAAGAATTGATAAAAATTATTTCGATTTATCGTAAGAGTAGAAGCCCTCCGAGTATAATAGATTTGGAGGAAATCAATCGGAAAGCAATTAATGAAACAGCACCAAAATACTGAATTTCGGCTATATTAAGGCAGGCCCAAAGTTCTTTCGTTCTCTCCACCAATATTCTCTAGGGTGACTCAAAATGGGCCCAATATATTATATTATTGTTTTATGGTAATTAAAATATAAATGTGGGGATCCTTTTATAAAATTATCCGCTACATTTCAAAGAATCCACTTGGAAATATTAATATTTTTATTTATGCCGATGTAAAATCAACTCGATGCCGATTTTAACTTGGATGACTAATTTTCGACCGATATTCTCCCATTACATTACCAGTCAACAACTTCCTCACAATGGCTGGCAAATTTGCTCACATGTAAACTCAGCATCGGGACGTAAAGCTCGTTTCCGGGCCTAAGACAGGATAGTTTTAAGGAAAAGTGGAGTGTACGCATTGATGGTATGCGATTAAGATATGTAGCAACAAGCACCTACCTATATTAAGCGCATACCATCACCTCCTACGCTACAATTTTCCTTACTATTGTAAGCTATAATGTCCAGCCATATGTTGGTGAAAACGATCCCCTGTACTACGATGGAAAAAGTGAAGGATAAAATACTCAATTGATACAGTTCTTTTTACGGCTTTTAGATTAGTCTATTGGATACAATTACTCGTTTGCCGTAGATTAGGTGCGTCTCCAAGGCGTGGTTAATGCATTGTCAAGATGGCTACTCGTTGCTACACTAACCACTCAGGGGAGATGGATATTGTTAAACAAAATCAAGGGCATTGAATCGGCCTCTGATACCATTACAATAAGTCGAGTTGTTTTCAAAAGTGAAAAATTGCAGTAGATCTGCAGAACGCTTCCGAAATACTGTAATTCGAGCATGTTCCAATAGTTCCATTGTTGCTGACGGGAGGCAAGGAGTCACTCTGTTGCTTAGTAATTGGCAGTCCGTTGAATGGTTCCATTTTTTGCTGATGTGAGGCAAGGAGGCACTCTATTGCTTAGTAAGCGTTAGATCCCGAACTAGATCATTGAGTTCCGTTTGGATGATGAGGTGCGGTTTCGTATCATATTCAAGATGTGCCACATATTGTGTAACCTGCAATTCTGAATCGTCTGAGTTGTTCGTGTCACCTTGTTAGTTCAGAAGGCGGCTGTCGTACAGGAATAGCAGTTGAATGTAAAACTGGGTGAATTGCAAACTGAAGATCTGGATACATGAATGATTTCTTGCCTTTTCTGTGGCGAACTGCAGTGAAATATAATAAAAACAGAATTTAAAGGGATATTGCCTGCTGTGATCACTTTCAGAAATAGTGGAAGTACTACACAATATGTATTTTGATCTTTTTAATAATATATTCCTTGAAAGTATATTAAAGTCCATGAAAAAAAACATTGAATACCCACCTTTAATATCTGTTAAGCAGAAGTGACAATTAGTTGAATGGTCCCTTGGCTACGTCCAGACCATTGGGACTTCAAGCATGAGGCCAGGCAGAAAGGGTACTTGTATACCTGACACAACATATGTGAGATGTCCAGCGTTTATCCTATTCACCGACTTTACGTCCAGAGAACACCTCAAAAAGTTTCTTCGCATGTATGGTCAACTATCTCTTGTATTGTCTTAATGTAACTGATCAACATATAAAAGAGAAACTCTGAGGAATTTTTGCATTTTTTAAGCATATTAGCTCTTTCTTTTGTTAAGAAAAACAGTGTTGTATGTGAAAAATATTATAAATATTAAATAAAAAATAGGAAGCATTTATAGTAAGTTACAGAATTATTAAGCGTTATGTAAGAGTTACCATGGATTTTGACTGATATAAATAAAAAAGATATTGAGTATACTTTGATAAATTTTATAGAATATGTTAACAAATACCTTAGAAACACCCCTTTAAAATTATAACGAAGTCCGTTCATAACTTTTAGATTTGTCAGTTTCAGCATAATCCTGTTTGAATTTAATCCCTACGGAACCATTAGTGTATTTAACGTAAGTAAGATGGTAATTTAGAGAGAAACTGGAGGTTCCCAGAAAGAGACGGATGTTATATTCATGATTTATGCAAAGAAATACCCATAGAAAAGGTTATTCTCATTTCCGGGTTCTTTGCATTGCTATACATTGTTATTAAATGTTAGTTCTTAATGTATTTATTTAGTAGATACTCTTTCTGATAGCAATCAATTCTTTAAAGAAGGGAGTCATAAAAATAAAATACATCTTGAGCTCCTGTCAACAGATAACAGAGGTCTATTTTCAGAAAAGTTTGTAATTCCAGCTGGTTTTTCAAACCGTAATTAGAATTGAAATCTATCAAAATCATGATATTGTCACTGGTAATTATTTCAATGAAAAAATTGACCTAAGGACTCGCGTTGATATTAAAACTATATCTTTATTTACCTTCATAGCTTGAATTGGGAGTGAATATAAGTTATTTCGTTGTCATGATCAACTCAATTCTGGTGTACGGATCGTTTTATATTAGGTAGGCTCCTGGCACCAAAATTGCAGGATTAATGGAGTAAACGAGAAACTCAATAAAATGGACGCTCTGTGGACTTAGCAAATCCTAATAAATTGCCTCACAAGTGGATAACAGGAATACTATGTATAATATAAGCATAAGTAGTTTAAAACACGTATGTCAATTTGTGTATATTAATTTGTATACAGAAATGGAGAATATATATGTATATATATATATATATATATATATATATATATATATATAAATATATATATATACATATATATATATTATTGTATGAATAAAATAATTAGACAAGGGGTCGTCGGAGTAACGAGAGGATAGGCACAAATATAAGAACACGAAAGCTATCAAATTAATTAGTCAATAAGAGGAAACGCATTAACAAACAATTCGACTCTTGCGATAGAGATATCAGAAGACGGGATCCTACGAAGCAGCTAGGTAAACACAAATTCAACCAAAGAAAATTATAACACAGATCTGTAAAATCGGGTCATAGAATAGAGATATAATAGTCTGAAATGTGTAAGTATATTGGAAATACACAGCTGTTCAGTAACCTGGCCCAAGGGATGGAACTAATGAGCCTGACAAGGGATGCTTGTCCCGCCGTCGAGTCTTGGCGACGCGTCCCTGGAACTGAAACCATATATATATTCGTGCAAGAGAGATATTATCATGGTGATCGTACGAAACGGATCTCTTCTCAAGCTCTCCAAAGAAGTTTATCACCGGCAAAGGCAGGAAAGGAAAAGGCAAGCTACGCCAAAAACGTGAACTTGCCACACATTTTCCACACAGGGATTCCAAAAATCGAAGATAATTTACGGAACCACACATAGTCGACCCATGTCTGGCTAATCCCCCTCCCTGCGGCCCCATTATCGGTGCAATGGAGCGGAAATGAACTGAACTGCCATTCATCTAGTCTCGCTCCAACTATGTCGGTCTACTTTGATAGACATAATTGGAGACGTAAAGGAAAGAGGGTTTTGGGATAAGCCCACTGTGGAACTCTAAAGAAGCGACCATTCGGTTACGAGGCGATGCTGAAAGCTTTGGGGAAGAGTAAGCTCTAATCTCTAATTGTAGTTTCCGGCCAGGACCACAGGGGGACATGTAATCGACACTGGGTAAGTTGGAAGCGGGATCGATAACTAAGCCCTAGACAAGACGGCACCCCCGGGCTGTGGTAGACGACTCTATCATCACCCATCATTAAATCCGCCACTTTTCACCCATCTGAGGACCCTCCCCGTGTTTGCCCACCATCATTCATCCATTCCATCCGGCAGTTCATGCTCATGGAAACTTGCTTGCAACGAAGAGGGGGCAGCACTCAAAACGCTTCCAAAAAGAAGAATCGGAGCCTACAGTAAGGGAAATAAGGCAACGAACATCCAGAACCCACTTGAAGGAGACAGCAACTCAGCCGCAATGGACGACTGAGAAGGAGCGAAGAGGGTTCCCCTTCGCATCCTCCCTGGCCGGGAGAAACCCTCCCGGGAACAGACGCTGAAGGGCATATATGCGGATATAGGAGTGGTCCTCCTACGACTTAAGGACTAATACAATAGCTACGTGGCGCTTTGCGACACGGAGAAGGACTTCGATCTCCTTTTAAGTGAAGGCGCAGCCAAGAAACTCGGCAAAATAGGACTAGCACCCCGGACGCTGCTTGACGTCCAAACAAAGTGATCAGTAATATGCCGGCGTCTTGACCCATGGGTAGGTAAACATACAGCCCAAAAGATATAAGAAGAACTAGAAAGAGAGCAAGACTGGGCAAAGGTCGAAGACGTAATAAAATTCAAGGACCAGAATGAAGACGATCATAGCCACTTCTTGAAAGTGATCTTCTGATCGACAGAGATCGCAAAGAAAGCCACCGAGCAAGGACTGCTAGCATTTTCCACGAAAATCTCCCCCGACCAGATACAAAGGGAAACATTCGTGTCAGTGCAAGTGTGCTACACATGCTACGCGCTAGACAAGCACCTAACCAAGGAGTATACCTTCAAAGGTAGAGCTTGATCTGAATGCTCAAGCCAGAAGCCATATATATATATATATATATATATATATATATATATATATATATATATATATATATATATATATTTATTTGGCATGCAACGTTTCTTGTAGACTCATGATTATATCTCGTGTAACCCCTTGATAAAGATAGTATCTGATTTCTGCTTCATTGTCCTGCCCTCTAATGAAATATCCTTGCAAATATTTGGAATCCTCATTTTCTAATGGCGATAAACTACCTATTCTGAAATGAATCTGACCATGAATTTTTAATGTACACATAAATCCTCTCTAACTTGAAATATTAGCTCCAAAGGAGGTCATCCATTTATATATTATTGTAACATTGTATGTTTGGCAAAGTGTTGTGATTCAGCATTCTAACCCAATATCAGAGTTTTTAATGGTTGGGGTGGATTAGTAAGAAGATGTAATTGAATCTTCTCCTTGCATCAACACGTAGATGGCGGTTCATGACTATTTCTTGGTATCACAGCAGTTACATAATATTGACAGGGATCCTATGATAACAATGTCTTGTAATTCATATTCATAATTCGTAATATAATTAAACGCAGCCCTATTCCATTTTTCAGTAGTAAAAGGGCGTATTCTAAATTCATGATGCTTAAATATATGTTCTCCTTCTGCTGTTGACTTCTTCTTATGTTTCCAATCATTTGGTTGTTTGAATTGGCCGAGTATCCATTCTGAGTCTCCTTTCCTTTACTTCTCGACATTCAGATTATTTGCTCACAGCAGTTAAAGTTAAAGTTAAAGTTTGCTGGTTTTAGTCCACATATCAAGCTATATAGCTTCTCAGGCGGACGTCAGCCAGGGCAAGCCTCAACTCCCGACCGTGATGCTCAGTCACGGCGATAACCTCCCTAAGTAAATAATGTCAGCTTAAAAAGTATATGGACAGAGATTCGAACTGCCCGGCCAGCGATGGCCGGACAAGCACGCTAACCGCTAGACTAGCCGGGAAAATCTAGTCTGCGTCTTCTTTCATTTACTTCTCGAGTGTTAGATTGTCTTGCCAATGCAGTTCGTTGAGAATCCAGTCTGCGTCTTTTTTCATTTACTTCTCGAGTTTCTGTTTCTCTAGCTGCTGCGTTTCGTTTAGTATTTATTCTGCGTCTTCTTTTCGTTTCTTCTTGAGTTTCTGATTGTCTAGCTGCTGCAGTCCATTGAGCATTTAGTCTTACTTTAGCTTGATCTTGGCTTCCTAACGCTAGTAAAGCTGAATGCTTTTCTGCATCTTTTCTTATCTTATGTTCCATTCTATTCTTTGTCTTGCTCTATGTAATTTTTTGGCACTGAAAACAAACATACGAGTATCTGATAAATCTTGAACTGTGGCCAAATTTTGATGTAAATTGTCAATGTTCTGGGGCATATAAGTCGAGAAGATTTTAAAATAGAAACCTCTGGTTTTCTTCCTTTTATTTGCGTGTCATTGATCATTAATTTTCCGTTCCTATTATTTCTTAAAAACTTTGTTAAGTTTCCGAAGTATAGCCATTTAAAATCTAAAAATTACGTTTTTAATCTTTCTATATTTTAATTTTTTATCTGCATTGGATATCGTTTTGTGGAGATAGGGAAAAGAGGGAAAGAGATGGGACAGGGAGAGATAGAGGGGCAGAGGTTGGGGAAGAAAAAATGGAGAGGAAGAAGAAAGGGAGGAGTGACGTGGGAGAGAATTTTTTTGTTTTGGTTTGAATGTCCTTTTGTAGGGGGGAGAGGAGTAGAAGGGAAGAAAGAGAGAGAGAGGGTTGGGGCAGAGGAGGACAGAGAAGAGGGAGATGGGAGAGAGTGAGTTCGGAGTGGGGGGCTAGAAATATCGGGGGAAAGGGAGGAGAGGATGGAGGGTTAGAATGTTGTTGTTTTTTATTCTTGTAAATTGACACACACACACATATATACACTGACAAACCGCCTTCATTTTTAGTTGTGAGTGAGTCTATTCCCCGTTTTTCTTTTTTCTTTTTTGTAATAACATCATAAATATTCGGCAAATTTTAACGAAATTTGAAACCCTTATGTTTTTTACATTCTCTTTCGAATGATATAATTGCCAAAGTGCTCCCAAGGTTAGCCGGGAATTATTGTGTTTTGGCAATAAGATCATAACTATTCGGCTAATACTCTGCTAGACTAGACTAGGCTATAATATGATATACTCTCCTGCGTAAGCTTAGAATACGCTATACTATGCTAAACAATTATAGGCTTAGATATACTATGCTAATTTAGGCTATAAACTTCTATGCTAGGATAGCATATAGTATGTTAGGCTAGACCTTACTAAGCTATGCTTGACTAGGTTCTAATAGTATATTATAGCCTATACTTGTCTAGGATAGTTAAATCTAGGCTAGGTTATACTATGCTATGTTAGGTTGCGCTATGCTAAGCTATACTAGGTTAGATTTGGCTATACTATGGTATGTTAGGGTAGGCTAAACTATAATTGGATAGGGAGGGATATGCTCTGCTATGCGAGGCTATGTTAGTCTATTCCAAAGTAATACTCTGTTAGGCTACGATTGGCTAGCTAACATAGGATATAAAAGGCTAAGCCTCTTATAGTCTAGGGTATGGTATGCTATACTCGTCTAAGATATACTAGGCTAGGCTATAATATGATACGCTTGGCTATATTATGTTAGGTGTGGTTTTGCTAGGATATGCTATACCAAGCTAGCCTATAGTACGCTTTGTTAGGTAATATCAAGCTAGCCTATAGTATTCTAGGCCAGGTTAACTTATGCAAGGATATATTGGCTAGGCTATATTTTTTATTCTAGCTTGGATATACTAAGCTAGTCTACTCTAGGGGATGCTAAACTAGGTTCTTGCATGCAATGCTAAGTCATACATGGTTAGGCTAGACTATTCTATAGTAAGCTATGCTACACTAGGCAATACTTCGCTAGGAAAGGCTATACTAGGCTAAGCTAGATCATAATATAATAGGCTATGTTACACTAGGGTCTACTGAGCTAGGCTAGGCAATACGATAGGTTAGGGTATACTAAGCTAAGGTAGGATAAAATAAGCTATACTATGCTAGGTTATACTAGGCTAGCGAGATTATACTAAGCTAGGCTAGGTTAAGCCCTGCAAGGCTAGGCTATTCTATTTTAGGCTAGGCTATTCTATGTTTAGCTAGACTAGGCTATACTAGGCTTAAACAGGGTACGTTATACTATGCTATGCTTGGCTATTATATAATATGATATACCAGACAAGTCTAGGCTAGGTTATACTAAGCTATGATACTCGTATGACAGACAATATTACGCTATGCTATGCTAGGCTATTTTATAGTATGTTATGCTAAAGTATGTGGCTATACTATGCTATTTTAGGCAGGGCTAGACTATGCTATGCTATACTATTCTATGCTGTGCTATGCTATGCTATAATATACTATGCTATTTTATACTATGCTGTGCTATATTATGCAATGCTGTGCTATGCTATACATGATATTCTATAATATACTATGCTCTAATCTGCTATGGTATATAATGCTATACTATGGAATGCTGGGCTATTAGTGCGTGTCAATCTTATCAGCGTTCTAATTACATAAATCAGAGGTGCTTAAAATTTGCAACCCTAATTATGAATTCAAAGTGTTTTTTTTATTTAATGGGATTTTAATTCTACTTGGTGGATACTTAAAATTTTTGACTTATTTTTGTAATCTTGGGAAATTATTATATCAATAATTATACCTATTTCACTTCTTTTTTTTCACCTTTTAAAACATATTCACCCGTGTGATGAAGATTACATGACATTCAGTACTACCATCATATAAGTGGGATTTGACCTACAATTAGTTTTAAAATTAGGCCAAGACTGGCGACATTCACACATTTGAATACCTAAATTGTAAATTGCAGAGTTGTTGCCATCTCAATTCCAAACTCTGTTTGACATTCTGAAATGTGGATGTGAGAAACTACCTTGCCGCTAATCTTGCAAAAGATATTTACCCTAAAGTGCTTGAAAAGTGGGAACCAGGGAACAGTTCTTTTCTAGACCCCGTTGTAAATTTGAGAGTCACAATCTTAAACAGATCGAAGAGAACTGGGAGCAGGCCAATAACATATCCCTTGGGAGAGGAGAGCTATAGGCCTAAGACAACTTTCATTACAAAACTAGACAAAATGTGGATATCCTCAGTCGTAAGTGTAAAATTGTTTTTTCCTATAAATTTCGCTGCCTTGGTTAAAAAAAACAAAACTCAAATCAATTTAAATCCCCTATGGAGATGAAGATCTCTGTGAAGGAACTTGCTTTCATTAAAGGTAAGAGAGAAATTACTACTTCTTTTTGACTACATCAGCTTTGCTTTCGAGATTAACTTGAGTAAAATAGACAAGTCAATAAGTAAAAGCCACAAGCAGGCGAAGGTAGGACAGTTGCTTACTATAAGTAAGCCAATGTTTAAATGTCATCAAGTGCAATAATTTTCGATCCTAAAGAAGATAAAGAACAAATAGCTGATGCTTGAATTTATGAAGTGACATTAAAAATATTAACCACATTTTCAAATTCCAATAAAATACACCCCGATAATTATTTTGGGGGTAATAACATTATAACTATTTGACTGATTCTAACGAAATTTGAAAATCTTGTATTTTTTTACATTCTCTTTCAAATAATATAATTGCCAAAGTGCTCCCAACGTTAACCCTGGAATTATTTTGTTTTAGCAATAACATCATAATTATTCGGCCGATTTTAACGAGATTTGGAACTCTTAAGGTGTTTAAATTTTCTTTCGAATGATAGAATTGCCAAGGCCCTCCCAAGGTTACTCCGGGAATTATTGAAAGCTTTGTAGATCGTAAGGTCATAAATCAGAATAAGTGAGGGCAGGCAACTTTTGGTCAGCAGACCTTGTTAGTATATAGATAATTAACTTTAACGCTTTAGTGTTATCTTTCATTCTATTTTTAACAATTAATAGATTAAAGATTAACTGTGCCCATCTCTGATACCAAACCAATTTTCCAATGTCCAGTAGCAAGATCATTTTTCAATATTTTATCAAGAAATAATTATCTAAGTAACAAGAAGCTTACGTGATTCGTTAGCCTCCACAGAAGTCTTCCGTGACATATGACTAGAGGTATTATTAGTATTGGTCACTACCTCCCTGATTTTCTACTTTTACACCTTAAGTATCAGGTAAGTTAGCTTTACTAGTTTCCATCACTGCTATATTTGATGTGTATGGCTTTACATCTCAATGCCCATAAGAACATCTTATAATTTTACTGATGCAGTAAAACCATAATGGTAATAAGACCGTAATTTCTCTAGATTAAGGCACTGACTAGAAAGTGAACCTTACATTACTAAGTTTAGCAATTGTGATCTACGCATGTTCTTTTCACTCTAACCCAGAGGCTTATAGATGAGTGGAACAGGATGTCACTAGTGCCTGAGATTCTTAAAATGCTTTATATGGCAAAAACTTACTACTTGAACAATTCTTTATTTCAAAAAAATTGTTCATTTAATTCTAACTTTGTTTCATCAATCTTTATATCTGACATCTGGACTTACGATCTATATTGTTGTGGCTAGTATGGCAGTTCTTAACTTTTTATTTATTCATTATTCTATTATCCTTTCCTTTAACTTTACGCCTGGATAAAACAGACTAGAGTTAAGTGAAGTTTTAATGCCCATTCCAAAATCCTGTTTTGCGTAAAAAACATAACCTTAATTTTAACACCAGTGTTTCATTTTGGGTGATTCTCCTCTTTCTCCTTTCATATCTTCCTTCGAGCCATTCTATTAGATTCGGTTTATATTGTGAAAATAAATCTAACATTTGTGTTTTGCGTTTTTTTCACTCAAAATATTCATAGATATAGATAGGGTTTACATCCAAACAAACAAGGAATTTGCCATATATGTTTTTGCTCTATGTAGGAGACCAAAATTTAGGAAGAAAAAATTTGATGTTGGAGTTTATATTTTAGTTATTTTAATAATAGCGACTCTAATAACCGCAAAAATATTAAATAAAAGCAATTATTTTATAAAAAAACAATATCAAACTAGAAAATTTCAAACATATTTTTTGTTAAGAAGTTCCAAAAGTAGAGTGGAATTAAGCAAATATAAATATGTAAAGAGTTTACATGTCGAGTAAAGATACTAGTGTCCTAGGGACCAGTGATAAAATTAATGAGCAGTGAATTTCGATGTTTGGTGTCAACATTACGTATTATTTATTTTTTATCAATTTTATCTAAAATTTTCTCTTTATTATCTTATTTGTGTTATATTTGGTTTCCTGTTACGGAAAGATTCGGCAAATGAAAATTTATTGCTATATTCTTTGTCTTTTCTAAAGCGGACACAGATCCTCATCTTCAATCAACAGCCATCTGGATTGCTTCAGCCAAATATTTAATAATATATGATTGATTTCTTCGCCACAGTATTAAATTGCATTTTTGTTAACAGTTGAAAGCGGCATTGGAGACTTTGGAATTTATGTTACAACAAGTTGGAAACACAGACTGTAAACCTTATTTTACGAATTATTTTAAATATGTTAAATATCATTAATTAATTTCTTTCTTTCAGGTAATTTCATATTTTTTTTTAAAAATTTGTAAATAAAATTGTAAATTCATAAAATACAACTTGTTTCAACATATGACTGAAAAACATGGAGTAATCAATTACCTTTAGAGAATTGGAAAGCAGCTGGCGATATTTTTAAAGTGTTGAACTTCATTATGAGCACATCTTTTTCTAAAGCTACCAAACTGCTTAAAAATTCAAGTAGTTTTTATCTTAGAAGAAGGACTCACAACCCTCCCACATCAATAAGAGAAGCCCCAACCCTCATTAATCACACCCTGGACAAGATCAGACGGAATCTAAGGAGTGCTAGACAACTTGCTTTATAAGCTAGAGTGAGCCATTTGATGAATGCCAAAAAATGCTAAAAGTTGATTAGAAATTTTATCCATTCAACATTCAGGGGCAAAGAATTCCTGCTATCCAGTCCCAACATTAAGAATAGAATCAAAAGAACAAAGCTGCTCCTTCAATGGTGCCTTGATGCAAACTCTCATCTCCATTGCAGGGGGTGGAAAATCAATCATGTTTATTTGGAAATGATATAGGAGAAAGTCATCCTCTGGATGAATGCCACCATACTAATGCTTTTGTAATCATTCTTTCAAACGAAGTAACCTCAAAAACAGAAAAAAAAATGTCAAGACTGGTGCTATGCCAATTTCAAGAGTTTTCATAGCATGACTTTACCCTTCCAATTAGCTAAATTGGAACCCCCTGGGTTTTGGAGTTAAGTTGATGATTCAGCCAAAGGCTTGTACCAAATTTCACCAAAGTGTCAAAGTTCTAAACTGATTGCTCGAACAATGTTGTGAGAAAGTATAGGTTGAAACTCTGTGTGCCACTTGCGCATATAAATGTTTCGTTCGTTTTAGTCTAAGTATCTTGTAATATTACATTGTCTTCTCAAAATAATTAAATAAATATCATTCTACACTTTATCTTTCCTACCTGCATATATTTAAAGATTTATTACACCAAGTAAAAGTTCAACAAACAAAAAAGAGGCGAATTATTATTCATGTAAAATTAGGTGGAGAGTTTCCACACGCAAGTAGGTGGGTTGTAAAAAGTGAAGGATTCTAGAATAATCATTTTCCTCATATTCAATCTTGTACCACAAGACTCGGATGGCACTTATTAATGCCATGGAAAATATGCACGACATTTCGTCCAATTATTACCTATTAAGTATCTTATTCCCGCGTCAGTGGGTCTTCTTCGCAATGGGGTGCTATGTACTATGGCATCTCGCCCAGTCTGGTCTAATAAAAGGCAGAATGTGAACAAGCATAGCATTCAAATTAGTCTTTAAAATTAAGATAATTTCTGTTATTAACTCATTTATCTTCATAATATTGGATTTAGTTAAATTAAAAATTCAACGTAGGTTAAACCATAAAGACAGCTTACTATCTTTTGGGGTTAATTTGGACCTGTTCTACCACTTGGCCATCTTTTAAATAATGCTTTTTTAACCAGATTTTGGAATAGCAGAGCAAGAGAGAAAGTCCCTCCAATGACCTGCTCCGTTTTGTGATTAGATAATAAATGGTTATTGCATTGATCGTTTCCTCTTGTTAAAATCACTTACAGGTGCCTATGAATGGCTAAAGGAGGCTTTTGTCACTAGATGGTGCCACTTAGCGACAAATCCGATGGCATAATTGAAATCTCCAGGGTGAATAACTACATGCTCCATGGCTATACGGGTCATTTCATGGGTCTAAATGGGTACAATTAGGCTTTACTTCTTTGAAAAAAAGGCGAAGCCTAGACCGGGCGCTTCGTCGCAGGTAAAAAGGCTTCCTTAAGAAGATGCGGGTTTTTGGAAACTTTTTTATTCATTAATTGGGGTTTTGCTTTGATATTACTAGTTCTGTTGTGCAGAAGGTAATGGTACTGAGAAAATACTAACCCTTTACCCTTTTGACAGTCCTACTTGGTAAACAGGTAAGTAACTTTAGAAAATAGAATTTTCCTTAAAATTTTACTTCTATGCATATTCGATGTTTATTACAATTTATACAATAATAATCGAATATGAGCAATAATAATGATATCAGATTTAGAGTCAGAATATTAGATTTAGATTATTTTTAGATGATTTTTATTTTAGTTATGGAATAATGTTTCAAAATTATTTAAAACATATTACAGGTTGCAATTTAAGATTGTTTTTATTGTTGTAAAGCAGTATTGCCTTGTCCAGTTTATAGTATCTCCAAGCAGTGATTGAATTAAAGTAAAAGTAATTCAACTCACGTATACAGATGAGGGTAAAAAAAATTGTTTTATACAGCAAATATTATATCAAGTTGAATCTGGTCAAAATGAAATGTGGGAAATCCTAGAGATATAAATAGTAAATGATTTCAGTATCAGCCTTGTCTATGCTCCTGATAGCCAAGACTCATTTTACCCAAGCTTCTATTTATATAACTAACTACTTGATATTTTCCCCATCTGTCAATATAAATAACGAGATTTCTTCTTTATTTCCATTTTTTATCACCATAACCAACTTATACTCTTTATGCTAACTTTTCAATAACTACCACCGATTACTCTTCATTTTGTCCATATTCTATTATCTCTCAACAGCAACTCTTTATTATGCCCATCTTTCAATATCTATCGCCAACTCTTCCTCACTTTGCCTATCTGTCTATCTCTATAATCATCTGACCCGCTTTATCTCCATCTTTCTCTCTCTATCGCCAACTCTTTCTCACTTTGCCTATCTGTCTATCTCTATAACCATCTGACCCGCTTTGTCTCCATTTTTCTCTCTCTATCACCAACTTAGAAATGATCTCTACCAAAGGGATGGGGTACATCTTTGCTTTAAAGAAAAGGTCTTTATGTCGAACATGATCCAGGATGTCGTAGAGAGGACCGAAATGAGTATCCGGCCCAGAGTGAGGGCAGACGTACGCCAGTACGCCTGTGTCACTCCAGGAACGACCTTCTCAGAGGTCGCAAAAAGCGGTGCCTCGCCAACAAACAAGCCGGGAAACGGAAGAGCGTAGGGATTCTACAGTCGGGGACTCCCTGAAAGTTCTTCTGTTCAATGCGAGGTCAATCAGGAACAAGTTTCCTGAGCTCCGTGGCCTCGTAGCGACGGAAGAACCCGAAATGGTAGCCATAACAAAATCATGGATAAAAACCTTAAACCGAGACTTTGAAGGCGAATTCACGGTTCCTAGCTATCAACTCTTCCACAAAGATAGGCCAGACAGAGAGGGTGGCGGTGTAATGTTGTATGTCAAGGATATAATCAAATCTACGAACTCCAACATTATATCCGATCACGAGGTCCTAGGCGTTGACCTAGAGATAGGTCCTGTTAGATTCCTGAACCCTGGTGCTTTACAGACCCCCTTCCCAACCCGTTGAGAAAGACAGGGAACTGTACCAGCTGCTGGGTGAGATTGTTCAAGGCAGAGTGTGCATCGTTATGGGCGACTTCAAAAGACAAGTTGACTGGGAAACCAGAGCAGCCTGTGGTGAGAGCGCGCTACTCCTGGAGTTTGCCAACAACGAGTTCCTCACTCAATGGGTCAGAGAACCGACGAGAGGAGACAATATCCTTGACTTGGTCTTCACCTCTAAGGATGATATCGTTGAGGATGTCTCTGTAGGTGAAGAGCTCGGTGGCAGTGATCACCAGCTAGTTAGATTTACCATCAAGATCCCGAAGGTAAGGTCTGTTGCCAGTCAATCAAGGAAACTTGACTTGAGAAGAGCAGACTTTGCAAGCCTTCGTGCTGGGCTGACTGATGTAAGGCTGGCGGTATGCGAAGAGGTTGAGGATTCGTGGAACAATTTCAAAAATAAATTCATGAGTCTTCAATCAAGTTTCATCCCTCTGAGATGCCTCCGTCGGTCTTCTGTTCAACCAAAGTGGTTTAATCGAGAAATCGGCCAACTGCTTAGGAAAAAGAGAAATGCGTACCGACGATCGAAGATCTCGGGTGCCTTTGACGAGTACCAAAGGCTAGCCAGGAGAGTGAAGACCATCATAAGGGCGGCTAAGCGTACTGAGGAACTCCGAGTGGCAAGACTCTGCAAGGAGAATCCCAAGGAATTTTTCAGCTATGTAAATTGCCATAAACCAATCCATCGTAGGATTGGGCCCTTGGTGGAAGAGAAGGGTGCATTAACTCACTCAGATGCAGAAAGTGCTAACCTTCTCAATGACTACTTCTCCTTAGTGTTTACTAAAGAGTATGGTCTTATCCCCCAGCCTACGGATTGCTACTCGGGGGAAAAGCTGGAGGCAATGGACTTCACCGAAGGAAAAAATAAAGAAAAAGATCGCTGACTTAAAGACGAATAAGTCTTCTGGACCGGACGGGTTTCTACCCAAGGTGTTAAAGAAAGTGTGCGATGAAGTATCACGACGTCTGTGCGCTATCTTTAACATTTCAATCCAGACCGGATGCGTTCATAGAGCCTGGAGACCCCAGTCATCCGTCAAACTACCAACCTATCACTCTGACTTCGATAGTCGGTAAACTCATGGAAAGCATGATGGTGGACAAAATAACGTCGTATTTAGAGTCAAACCTGCTACTGAGGAGTTCCTAGCACGGCTTCCGAAGGCAACGGTCATGCCTGACGAACCTTGTGGAATTCTTCCACTTCGTCTTCAGTGAGCACGATCGGGACAAGGTGGTGGATGTGGTTTACTTAGACTTTCAGAAAGCCTTTGATAAGGTACCACGCCGCCGCCTTCTCCGGAAAGTGCGAGCGCTAGGCATAGACGGAAAAGTAGCCGGCTGGATCGAGAACTGGCTAAGTGGCAGATGGAAACGGGTGGTTTTGATTGGCCCGCTTCTAAGTGGGTGCCAGTTACTAGCGGGATGCCTCTAGGTTCTGTCCTGGGACAACTACTATTCATCCTCTACGTCAACGACATGGACGGTGACATGGTTGCCAAGATTTCTAAATTTGCAGACGATACCCAGCTTGGTATGAACGTTGCAAAGGATGGAAATACTGCCCGCCTGCAGGAAGATCTTGGGAAGATTGGCGAGTGTTCGGACACGTGGCAAATGCCTTTTAACGTGGGGAAATGCAAAGTAAGCCATATCGGCCACAAAAACTCCCAAACTCATTATATCCCTAAGGGCACTGCTCTTGAATTGAGTACACTGAGAAGGACTTGGGTGTTACTATCACTAGCGACCTCAAGTTCTCGAAACAGTGCATCGAGGCAGAGAAGAAAGCCCAAAGGATGTTAGGCTACATAAAGCGCCAGTTTGGATACCGTAACAAGGAGATTGTACTTTGTCTGTACAACTCCCTCGTTTGGCCACACCTGGAGTATGCCGTAAAATTTTGGAGTCCTTCGTTTCGAAAGGACATCGCAAGGTTTGGAACGCGTACAAGCTAGGGCAACCAAACTGATTCCCTCTATCCGACATAAAATTTATGAGGATAGACTAAGGGAATTAAAACTGTTCTCGCTGGAAACCCGTAGACTGCGTGGTCAGTTCATCGAAGTTTTCAAAATACTTCGAGGGTTTGACAATGTTGACTACCGGGATATTTTCACACTGAGTAAGAACAGAACGCGCAATTACGGCTTCAAACTTGAACTGAAGCGTTACAACCGCAATATGTGTGGAAATTTTTTCACCTACAGTATCTGCGGTAAGTGGAACGCACTTTCAATGGAAGTTGTCAACAGGGAATCTGTTGACCAGTTCAAGTCAAGACTAGACAAAGTCTTGAAAAGTGTCCGTTTAGGGACACAAAAAAAAATTGAGCAGCCATGTGCCTGCTCGATTGCTAGTCCAAAGGTAACCTCTTTCAATGGACCGTAAGGTCTCCTAGGGTACTCTCTTGCCTTGTAAATCCTTGTAACTTGCCCTTGGAAATTAGGTCACTTTTGATTGTGCTCCCAACTCTCGTAAGTCGAAATTGTAATTTCCGGCTATAGTTTCTTAGAATAAAATTAAGACGAACTAAATCCGTTTTTTATCAAATTAATAAACTTTGAAGGCAGAGGAAAAATGATGCCTACTCTAGCGGGGGCCTGGGAAACAAGCCAAAAACAGAATGAAAATGAGAGAGGGGATTAAAAGAGAAATCAAAAGAATAAATGTAAAAGAAAAGAATATGATTGAGTCGAGTACTATAACATGGACCTTTCTATCCTATATCAATGTAGTTAGATATATGTAGTACGAAAGCAATTTCACTTCCTCTAACTTTTACACCTTCATCTCAACCAATTCTTTGAAAAGATTTTGAAAACCTTGTATGTTTATCCCCTCTATTGACTCTGCCAACTTTTTTATTCGGGGAGAGTTAAACCCCCCCCAACATATCTCTACTTGTCTGCGACTTCTTAACATTGATAAACTTTACTCTTTCTCTCTATCTCTCAGTCCCATCTCCTACCCACAGGTAAAACACTTGGCTTTGTCGCCTTGTCATAACCAATTCATAGTTTAAGCACAACTGGCCCTGCCATAGTTAGTTCAACTTCTTACTCGCCCAGTATTGCTTTCTTCGTCCTCTTTCATTCAATCTTCGTACACTCTCTGCGACTATGCCTTATCATCGTCAGTCTCTTTCTATTGATCCTGTTAGGCCCCTTTCATTATATTTATTGGCATCATTATATCTATCTACTAAATTTTCAGGTAGCTCTTCTTCTTATTCGAAGTCCATACTCTACTTCTATCCACATCTACACACCGAAAACTTGTCCTGTATTCTCCGCATGCGAGAAACGGCTAAGGGTGCCCGTGTTCGTACTGAAGTATCAGAACCCACCACACTAGCCTGAACTCTCGATACTTAAAGCTATCTACCCTTCTAAAGTTCCATATCCATGGATAATACAAAAAAAAGTTACACAGATTGTTCAAGCTGTTTTCTAATCTCTCTGCCATTCTTAACACTCATTCCCTTTCGCAAATCTTCCCTTCTGAAAGGGAGAATTACAATCACGAGGTAAACTCTCCCCTTTCTTCCCACGCTAACTTCTGTCTCTAGACTAATTTTCCTCTGATGAATTAACTTCTCTCTTACTAAAAGACCTCTTCTCCACTAGACCATCCTTCCGAATTTTTACTCTTAGTTCACACTGTTCTTTTCACTTAGATAACCGATAAGATTCTAATTTCTTTTTAGTCTGGAATAGCATCAACTGATTCCAAGCATGCTGCTGTTCTCAGTATCCTAAGGAGAAAACAGAAAATTGATTTCAGCCGTGTTTATGTGCA